>VRYO01002772.1:9810591-9952242 GCA_009812075.1 Sialia sialis | reverse complement strand
GTAGTGTAAATGAGGTCAGCACTCAGGTCAGGGAGTAAACCAGCTCCCTCCAAAACAGGGCAGTATGTCAGGATGTACATAAATTAAGAAAATTACAGTAATTTCATGCATATAAGGTGCACCTTTTTGACTGAAGTTTCAATCTGAACCCGGAAGTGCGCCATATAATCTGGTGCGCCTTATATATGGACAAAGTCCGGGAAATCGGAAGTGCGAGCCATGATAGCCGCAGCGAGAGCCAGCAGGCGCAGGGAGAACCAGAGAGGCAGCGGCACGTGGGGAGCCAGGGTGGTGGCCGCGCGGGGGGGGTCGGGGGGCATGGCTTCAGCGGCTGGGTGGAGAGAGCCAGGGGGGCACAGCCCTGGCAGTCGGGTGGGGAGAGCCAGCTTAAAAAAAAAGTGTGCCTTATACACCAGTGCGTCTTATATATGGACATACATATGGATATATTACGGTGACTTGCCAGCAACCCAGAAGTGAACCTTATACTCCGATGTGTCTTATAAGTGTGAAATTACTGTATATTGGACAAGAAATTTTCAAAACCGGGGAGAGTAAGAATGACCTAAACATGAGATTTTAAAAAGAAAAGAAAAAAAGTAGAAATTGGTAACCTGGCAAAAAACCATTTAATAGAAACTTCAGCCCTCCTAAAAGCCCCATCTGTGTGCACAAGGAAGAGAAGAGGGAGCCAGTTTACCTGCCTACAGCTCCTCCTCAGGAAGGTTGCTCTCTAGACCTGCATTCCAGCCCTCTTTCCTTACAGTTTCACCCCAATCTGGACATGGCAGTCCCTTCGCCTCCAGCTTCTCATACAAGAGCATATAACCTGAAAAGTTCAGATTTCTTCCTTTCCCTTCTCTTGGTTCTTCAGTTTACTTTCTTCCACACAGTCCAATCTCAGGTCACTGCAACTTTTGAGCTATTCTTTATTCTCCAGATGAATACCAGCTCTTGCTCTATAACACCAGCTGGATTCTCTGTTGAACAAGACCATGTGACAGCATCCACTTATTTTGTGGTGGAAGTTCAATGAGCGCTGGCTTGACCCAAGGTGGAACTAGTTGCAAAAACCTGTAGCTGCTGTCAGAGGAGAAGTATTTCTGTTATATCAATGATGCTTTTGCTACTTGTTTTCCTGAAGGATGAAAAAAACTCTTCTCTTCAGTCTGAAGGTTTTCCCTTCCATTTTGCTACTACACTCAAAATCACTCATTTTTTAAAGAAAGGACTCCTTTTCCTTGGAAACACATTCCTAGCCTCCCCAAACTCTCCTGATTTTCTCATTTGCAGTTCTTCAACTGAACTTAGCCACTGGTTACAGGAATCTTTCAACATCAGGAATTTAAGGAAAATAGCTTAGCAGGAAACAGAAAACACTTCTGAAATTTTTTTAGAGCAGAAAACTCTGGTCTTTGAAAGAAATGCTTACAGTGTTGAAGATCATATGAAGTCTTGGCTTCCAATACAAGCTTATATCGTTTTCACTGGGATTATAGAGACCTGTCTTAAAATCTGAATGCTGCCATGGAAACTGTGTACATTCTTTTACTCAGTGGAAAAAGTATTGTACAAAAATTTCTGCTCCAAGCATATTTTTTTTCTATTTCAACCCACTGAGGCTATAAAATGGAATGGGCACAGCTGCTTGAGATGGCCATGAGGAGTTGCAGTAGCAGGATGCAATCTGCTTAGGCCATGTCCCATACTGAAATGTGGAGATACATGCATTTTATGGCATCATTTTGCATATAGATGTCTATATAAATGAGTCACTAAAAAACAATGAAATGAGAGAAGCAGGATCACAAAACACTCACATGGTCTGTAATAATTACAAAATTCATATGTAGGGCCATAGTGGGTAGAGATTTCCCAATCAGACCATTAAACATGTTTATCCTGGTAGTCCCAAGACTAACCACAGTAGAACATATGTGAATTGTTCAGAGAACACCTTCCTATTTCTCATCCATCAAGGCCCATGAAATTAGAAGAAATAACATAGTGCAATAGATAAAGAAGTTATTAATAGTCCTCAAGAGAGAAACTCACATTGCTGAGTGGAAAATTTGGCATACATATTCTTTTTCATCTCTAATTTCTGGGAGCCTATGGAAAAATATATTGACTAGATAGAGATGAAGTATGAATAATTGCATTATGTCATAATTTTATGCTTAGCATCTGGAGATGATTCTGTCTCCAAAGTCAGAAACTCATATATGACAACAATGAACAATGAATGTGATTCTCATCTTCACTAAATTGTGTCTTCATTGCTGTAATTTCAGTCTATTTTTTCTACTAATATTCAGTCATACTAATATCAGCTGATTCAGGATGTGAATAGCTAATTAGATTTGCATGATTTTATGCATCTCAAAGAGGAAGCTGGAATTTGCCTGAATTCTTCTGGGAAAAAAAAAAAGAAAAGAAAAGTATTGCTAAAAAGTTAAGATGCACTGCTCTGTATATAAAACTTGTTTTCATATTCTAATCAAGTGGAATACGCAGTTTTGTGCTTCCTGAGTAACTGCATGGTTCAGGTTACCGACTGGTTTCATTAAAGGTCAAGAGACAGCTTTCCTTTAGTGGCTCTGAAATACTCAAGAATTGGTGAATTACACAGATTTTGGTGTGATAGCCTCTATCACCAGATGTGTGAGCAGCTAGAGGTGTTACCTTCTAAAGCTGTTGGTCCAGCTAGCCCACCACCCCATTATATAAAATCTCTTGGCTGCCCTGCTGATCACGGTCTATTAAATAATACCGAGTAACAGCAATTTGAGTCAGGACTAAGCATTTGGAGTGACAAGACAAAGTTGGTTTGGACATCAAGGCATATTGTGAGTGTTGACTATCACTGCCAGGTCAGACAAACAGTGTTTGTGTTAATTCTGCTAACAAAGGATATGTCAGTGAACAGGTTAGGTCAGATAGATAGTGAGTTCCATTCTGTTTCAGTCTCCCTCGCTGAACAGTTTCACAAGTACAGTAATTTGACACTTATAAGCCACATCTGGTTATAAACCGCACTTCCAGGTTGTTGGAAAGTCCATGGAATTTGTCCATAAATAAGCCGCATTGGGCGACAAGCCGCACTTTTTTTTTTTTTTTTTTTTTTCCACACAGCAGAGGGGGCGCTCCCCATCCCGGCTGCTTGCTCCCCCTACACGGCTCCTGCCACCTGGGGCCAGCCACAGAGGCCCGTTCCCACTCCCCCGCATGGCTGCTGAGGGGCAGGGAACACCTGCTTCCCCTGCAGCTCGCACTTCCAGGTTGGCACTTTGCCAGAATTTGTCCATATATGAGCTGCACCAGGTGAAAAGTCGCACTTCCAGGATCGGCTCGAAACTTCAGTCAAAAAGGTATGGCTTATAAGCATGAAATTACTGTACTTGTTTCCTTTTCCAGCCAACTTGAAGCTTGTAGTCAAACCAAGGACAGAGCTCCCAGAAGTTTGCACAAATTTGCCTTGAAGGGTTGTGTAAGTTTATTTGAAAACAAATACTTTTTGGAAACATATTTCATAGAATCATAGATCTTTTACATTTGGGAAAGATCTCCAAGACCCTAGAGTCCAACTTCTGTTTTCAGAAAACACTGTCTTTCCTTGAGATGGGATAAGGATATGCCATTAGTTCTCTCAGCCACAGACCTTAAGATATGTATCATTGTTAATTGTGTGGACATAAGTCCTTCTGCAATCATATCAGCATCATATTTTTAGCTGCACTGTTGTCACACACACAGAAATCCAATTTTAAAACACATATTCCAATTGCAATATAATTTATGTGACGATACTTCAACATTATTTTGGATTATAGCAATTAAATTGCAATCCTGGTCCTTCCAGTGGTCACAGTGGTACTACCACTGACATCAACAAAAGTCAGATGAGATCCAAAGGGAACGGCAGAGCCATTGTTTGCCTGGGCATCACTCCTGCAAAGAGAGATTTTCATACTCATGCCTAATTCACTCCCTGCAGACAGTTAAACACTAAGTACATAGGCAAAATGGAAAAGATCCTGATTCCATTTACTGGTGTGGTTCAAAGACGAATGGACTGCATTTAAACTGGTATAAGATCCATCCAAGGCTCATTTTTTCTTTATCTGGACTGTTTCCTCTCCACAAGCCTAGCACCTTCCACTCTACACAGCTCCTTTTTTGAGATGAAGTGACAAGGGACACGTTGCTGTCCAGGACCATAGGCTGAGCTGTGGCTGACTGTCTCAGCCTTCCCAGTTCTGATATACAATGCATCCCTTAGGTCTGCAACCTGATAGTCATATAGATTTCAGTTTCTAATCACACACAGCTTTACCTCAGCCATCTTCTTCCCCACATTTCTCCTACCAGAGATTTTTCCTGAATCAAGACTACACATAGCTGTAATGCTAATATCACTTCAGACTAGCCTCAGTCTGTTCCTCAGAGATCTTGCTTGTTCATTCCCTGTCAAAGTTGACATTACATAAAAATGATGGGCCTGAATTAGGCTGAAAGTTCATTCCTCTGACACTCTGACAGGTACATGGCTGTTGCATTCCACTAACCAACATATGTTTACATTCCTTGACCTGTGGACCTTAACCTTATCAGCCCCCTACCAGCTGGAAGGAGATCCTATTACTACCCTCCGACCACGCCCCTTTTCCTGAAAGGTATATAAACTTCTGTGTATCATGTGATCTCTCTCTTTTCTCCTGGACCCCTTCAAGAATAAACCTTGGAACAGAGCCAGGGGTTCTGAGCTTCCTTTGTCTGCTTTGTCCATGACCAGCCCCCACCCCATCTCTGACTGAGAGCTGGCTGGAAGGTCGGGGATTTGGGGCAAAAGGGGGTCAGAGTCACATGGCCTCCAACAATTTCTCAGATTTTTTTGAGATTCACTGGGTTGGTATTCAGGTTCCTAAATATAAGTGCCTGCTGCTATTTCAGATCCCTGTGTGTATCTTTCTTGGCAACCAGCTGTTTCTTCAGGAGGTCACTGATCTTCCACAGATCCTGTGGCATGTCTTTCAACTCCAGGCAGATGTGTCATGCAATTTAAGATATCTATTTCTGGCAATAAATCCCAGAAGTCATGTCTCTATGTTCAATGCTCTATGATAAATTTCTGGTCTGTGTATTAGCCTACTCTTTTTAATTACACAGTTTTAGCTCTAATCTCATGGCAAGAAGGCTCACAAGTTTTAAGAAAAATTACATGCTTTTGTTAGTTATGAATTTGCTACAGTAGTTAATCCAAAGCTGAGGCCTCTTGCAGCTGTAGGACAGATGCACACAGTATAGCCATACCTAAGCACATTAAAACACCATGACCATCCTCAACAAAGCATATTGTCACATAGCAGTGAATTAGAAGGCAAATTAAAATTTAAATAACAGCCATAACTGCAACACACAAATGGTGACTTGCGATATGGCTTCAACAATGGGATGCACAAAAAAAACCCATGTGCAAGTACTATGAGTTTCAAGGACGTGCAGTGGGTATCTGATAAGACTAGAATTCCTGTACAAGAAACAAAACCACTGCAAGGCCTGATCCCAAAACCAAAATATCAAGAAGAGAGTATCGTTCTTTTTGTTTTGGGCGTGGGACAGAAAAGCCTAACACTTCAAGGATGGATGAGAAAAAAAAGAAAACACAGCCCACTTCAGTTCTGGCTTCCCACATCAGAGAGCTTTGAGGACCATCAGGAACTACAGCCATCAATCCAGGCTGAAACAGCATCAGATATACAGGTAAACTCAGAGCTATAGTTCAGGATAAGCTCATTAAAGACAATTTTGTTCTAGGTGTGGTGATATTTAAATTCTTTTCTATGTCATTCATGATTATGCAGACATTCATCAATTCCCACTCTTATCTATGTGTTTAAAGAGCTCTTCCCTATTTATCTGTGCAAAACATGGGAGAAAATTTTTAACTTTAAATGTCTGTAAGCTTTTTCTAAATATTTTTAAGTTCTTCTGCTACAGGGTTTTAAGATGGAGGAAATAGAATTGCTAAAATTTCAACTCTCCATGGCCTAAGTAGAGACAGAACAACATACATAGGTATCCATTCTGTTCCTTCCTTACTAATTCCTAACAGCTGACCTGCTACTTTCACTGCCTACAGTATTTCTTGTGGGTATGGCAGAGCCAGTCTTTGTGAGGCATGGTTAGGTGTTGGACAATTGCTGCTATTTCACAGGGTTTGTATATCATATTGCATGGACCTCTCCAATTTACAGGCGAAGTTAAGATCATATTTACACAGTGTAGGATTAACACTTTCAGTTGCAAGTAACTTGGAACAGAAATTTTGCCTAACTAAATCACTAGCTCAGTTATTCTCCATGAACTTGAATGTAACAGAGGGAGAAAGAAAAGACATATCCAGAAAGGAGCATAGGTTTTTCAGAGTGTTCATATAACACCACAGAGAAAAAGAGGCTTGGGCTTTTTTAATATCACTCTGGCTGCACATTGGCATAGAAACAGTGCCATATCCCCCTACAATGGAAAAGTAATTCATGTAAGGGAGACCGAGAGGTGTATTTATGTTCCTTTTCACTGCTGGTTTTAATACACAGTTCCTTTGGGGGTTTGCTTGGTTTCTTTGAATCTCAGTCCTCCACAGACTTCCTAGGACTCAGCACTCTGTTATTGCTTATTTTATTCTTCCCCCTGCTCTGCTGGCTGTTCAATGCAGTTATGTTCAAAATTACTGTTCATTATGGAAAATGTGTGAAGGAAAAAAAAAAAAGGGTGTACTGATCACCACAGAGTTTGTAGAATACTGTGTGCACAATCCATTAATTCCATGACTGTTCAAGAGATCATAGTATTTTCTTGCCCTGGGTAGCCACAATTATATCAAGTTACTCTGGGTTTCCTTCTGCTCCTGTGCCTTTGCAGTATCACAGATTTAGGGTTCCAGATATCCAGAATTAGGATTTTTTTTTCTTATCTTTGTGCTTCTGCAGGAAGCATAGAGAAGTGCTAAGAAGTATTGGTACCTTGTGCTTAACTTAATTTTAGATATTCTGAAGGTTTATTTAGCAACAGTAATAAGAAGGTATTTATAGATATGTCATGATTGTAATCAAACATTAGGAATACTCATGAGTGTAGAGATTTTTATGGATAAACTGATATAAATATATATAATGAGAGGATACTGTGGAAATTGAGTTTTAACAGCCTGTTTCTCCTAGAGCATAAATTGCTGCTATTCAAGCTGTAAAAAAGAAGATACGATGAAAAAATGAAATGAAAAAATTCATTAGTTATTCAGGATCTTAGCACAATTTAGGTTTCAATTCTATGGGACACTTCAGGAAGATTTAAATAAAATATCACATAGTAAGTTCCTTGAAATTTAAATATTTTATAATTTAAATATTTTAAATATAGTATTTGGTTTTTTTCTCTTTACTAGAGATGAAAATTAGTTTATCCGCAATGTTTTAGTGGACTAGTTTATCACCTTGCTCCCTGAGCCAGACAGCCACTGACATTCTCATTTTCATTTCCCCATAGCTGACAATAATTTACCACATTTGTCACCCTCATTGATTTTATTAGCCGTGGATCCAATATTTCCACCTTGGTACAAGCAGAACTCCAGGTCACCCAAGTAATGGCTCATAAACAGAGTCCTACATAACTTCAGGCACAAACAGGAAACAGGTTTCTCTTCTATAAATAGTCATATATGAATATACAAAATATTTATATATATATATATATATATATCTCCTTAATTTATTGGAAATAGATATTTTTCTGCTACATATGTATTTTACTACCAATTAGCCTCCTAGCTACAACAAACCAACTCCCTTTGTCTTCTAGCACTTGTTTTTAGGGGCACAGAGCAGCTCTGTGCTGCTGAGAGTACACTGATGTGTTGGCAATATGCATATTTACCTCACTCTAGCACGGTCAGTGTCCTGTGCCTTGAGCAGCCCTGAACACAGAGCAAGAACTTCAGCCATAATCTCAGAGTCTATTTTTCTTGACTTTTTCTTTTTTTTTTCTTTTTTTTTCTTTTTTTTTTTTTTAATTTTTTTTTTTTTATTTGTGCCTGGAAGAAGGCTCTTTGATGTGAGAGATCAGGGAGAATACATGGATTGCTGCCGAGAGATGGGCCATGAGCCTGTTTTTATTCTATCAGAATGGGCAAGGCTGGGTAAAAGATGCCCAGAGAGATTGTGGAGCCTCCATCCTTGTAGATACTCAGAACCTGTCAAGACACACTCTGTAGGACCCTACATTGAGTGGAGGGTTTGGACTAGACAATCTGAACAAGTACTGCATCAACAATTCTTTAATTCTATTAAATGTCCTACAATAGCCATCTGGAGTAGGGGTTTATTTTCCTCTCCCTATTCCCAGGAAGGAAAAACATCTGATGGAGCTGGATGGAAGAAGCACCACAAAGCTACATTAGGTGCTATTGAAGATGCTCACTGTCATAACTCAGACAACAGTAATTTTCTGCAGGGAAAGGAGATTTTTCAAACAATTCAGGATCTGACACTGACTGAAAGCAACAGGAAGAAGTTCTTTCTTCCTCTTTGGTAATCAATTCTTACCATATAATAAAGTGAGTGGAAACACTTCAGATCAGGTTGTAAACACCTAACATGTCTTAGTCTTGCCTCTGTGTTTATCTTGTGTCTTTATCCTTACATTTATGCAACAGTTCTAAGACACAAGGAGCTTTGAAGAACATTCCTTTTGCCAGATGACAGAAGAACAGTGAGTTTTTCTGCTCTCAAGTGCTGCACTCCCATTCTGCAGCCTCACACAATATTCATCTCCCATCTGTACAACACCTCACCCAATCCAAAATTATGTCGGGTTAAAAATCCTGATTTTTGAACAATCAACATCTACCCAATGTCTGTTCACAACCTCTTCTCGCCTCCAAACTGGACTTTCTCAAATTAACACAGGAGCAGGACACACACACGAAGTGTTGCTACCCTAGAGATGGTGTCTTATGATAGCAACATAAACGTGTCACAACAATAATGACACTGCTGCCCTTCAGTCATATCTTTATAGATATGCAGCAGCCACTGACCCAATTTCCATGACTTTGGCCTTGTCTCAGGCACTCTGTCTATGCACAGGAAGGTTATTTCGGTAACAACAATGAAAAGTCTTCACACTTCAGTAAGCTGGAAAATTCAGAGAGCTCTGTGCTCTCTCTTGCTTCTGCCTTTGTGGTTGATTGGTGTAGGTAAAGTGAGAGGAGCTTCCTTCACCACGTCTTTCATAGGTGAGCCATTTCCCCTTCATGCTACTGGAGCTGAGGTACTGAGTGAAGGAAAACTTGGCTCTCATGTTCACAGATGAGCAACACATGCATGTCCTGTGTTTGAGTATTTTCAAGCTCTTTTCAGAAAAATAAGTGATGAAATCAAATAAAACAGCTTGCTCCCTTGCCTTAAGATTAAAGGCAGACAGAACTTCACAAAAAAATATTCATACCATCAATTTTTAACAGATTCCTTGACCTTTCAGTACTGTGAACTAATAAGGCTTTCAAGGAATGGTACAGTATTAATTAGAAAGGGGAGATCTCAATGGTTGCTAAGAAACAACTATATATTTGTAATCACTTTTCTACCCTTGGCAACAATGCCTTGTCATAGATTCAAGAATGTTTCTCTCAGAACAAATCTCTGTCATCTTCAATTAGCAGGCTAAGAATTTAAAATCTAGTTGCTGATTAGTATAACAAGACAGGAGGAGGTATGTCTGCTGAACTGAAGATAGAGAATCACAAGTAATGTGTATATTAAAGGCCTAAACATGACATGCAGGTCTGGGCATGCTGAATTAGCAGATCCATAGCATGGTTTTCATCTAGCTAGAAATCTCAGGAAAAAGCCAGGCATGGTTATGGGGTACCATGACCAGGCAACTCTTCCAGCATGCAGCTCAGATGCAGTCACCCTCCTTTAGGACATGCAAGACAGCTTTGTCATTCTGACTGGCTTCAGTGGTCACCAGCCGGCTTTACCTGCAGCTAAGGAAAGCCATAGAAACCCATAGAAACCTGGAAAAAATCAAAGAACAGGTAATAATCAAAAACCAGACTATTGAAAGATGGGACACTTTAACACCCTTTACCATTTTCTCACAAAAATGACTCTCAATTTTTTTTCAAATGACGTCTCCGATATTATTGGCTTTGTGATGCACAATTGCACTTCCTTGTTTTAAATATTCCCTAGTCCTTCCAATGTGTGCCTTGGAAAACAATGCACTAAAATCCTGCACAGCATTCTGTTTATGAGAATTGTTGACTTTACTGCCATGTGGCCACTTCCCATGGGTGAAGTTAGGAATGTGCTGAAGCATTTACAGAACTTAATGGACTACATAGGAATATGGGAAATCAACTGCATCCAGAGCACTTCCAAAACATGAAGAATAATAAACCCAGAAAACCCTAGAGATTTTAAAAAATTTTCCTTGGAAAGGCTTACTACTAACAACAAAGCAAGATTTTTAAACAAAAACATGACATTCATAGTAACATTCCGCTTAAAACAGTGTCTGCATGTAAAGAATGACCTTCAACTTTTATGAAAGATATGTTTACAGGACCCTGCAAAGATTGTTTTTTGATATAAAGACAAAAAATCCAGAATTTGAAACTAGACTGAAAATAAGCAAGTTATAGATCACAGAGGAAGATGGTGAGAGGGAAGTACCTGGATCATTTGGGAAGCTGGTCTTCAAGAGTCACAGGAGTCTGAGAACAATCTTAAAAACAGTAATTGAGGACCTCACTCTGCTTAACTTAGTGATAAAAATACAGGAGAGATGAATTCCTTAATCAGAGGCTGAGAAAGTTTGGATTATAAAATTACTGGAATTTCTAAAGGTGATTGAAAAAGTTTTGTTATTGTCTACTGATTGCATCTGGGTTTGCCTTATTGACGTAATGGATTTTTTTTTGTCTCAATGCAAAGATTATTTTCAGGAATGGAAAAGAGGTGTTGCCTTCCTCTGAAGCAACAGAAGAAGCAGCATTATTAGTTATGCTGAGATGGAACACAGCTAGGAGCAAGCGATTGTGTTTCAGCAGAAAGTCTCGTCCCAAGTTTAAACACTCTATCAGATCTGTCAGGACTGAAATTTTACTTGAATAAGTCTGTCAGGTTGATTTTCTAGGATTTCTTCTAAAGCACAGGATCTAGCTCACCTTGAAGATTTTATTTGTTTTACATAAATGCCATTGAGGAAAGATTGCTGGTCTTGGTCTTTCTTGCTGCCTTCCTCTTTGATTTACAGTAAACAGGATGCTTAATGCGCTCTGGGGGATCTCCATCTATGATACAGTCCCCAAAGATCATGGAGCTCTGAATTTGCTAGTCCAGGAATAATTTCCCACCTCATACTTTCTTTTTCTGAAGTATGTGGGAGTAAGACATCGTCTCTGCAATATAATAGAAAAATTACGCTTTAGAGGGTAAAATGGAAAGTAAACTATTGCAGATTAAAATTAACTTTTTTTCCTAATATAAGAATACTTAACTTATTGGAACAGCTTTCCCTGGGTGTTATAGATATTCTTTTATCGTCATCTTTTTGCATATAATTTTAAAAACTTCTAAAGGAGAGAACTTAGGGTGGCTGGACTGGCTGTGCATGGCAAGCAAAATTGAAAACAGCCAACTATTCTTACTGTATAATATCTTGCATTTTTATCTTGTGAAATCACAGACATAACAAACCCAGCCCAGGCCTAGGGGTAGGTGTAAAATGCACACTTTTTTGCATTCTCTTACCTATTTTGACCTATTCTTATGAAATCAGGCAATGTTAAGGCATTAGTAAACTATAGTTTTTCTGGGATATTCAGACTTTCAAAGATAGAAAATTATCCTCACTACCTGCATGAAGATTACCATGGCTTGGAAAAGCAGTCTGACTCTTGATCTGCAGACCAGCATCTTCCTGCAGGAGCAGTCACTTCCCAAATCCATTACAACCCCAAGGTCTTCCACTTGGTATTTCTGCATAAAAGCCTAGCTATTTTTTCCTATTATTCTATGCAATTTGTTTCTTTGAAGATAAATATTAGCGACTATTTCTATAACAAAATTTCTGAAGACATATTGCTTTGTGGTCAAGTATGGCCGAGACAAATATTAAACACCATCTATTATTATCTCAGACAATGACTCCTCTTTCATCATTAAGAACTTGGAAACAGGTCTGTACTCCTTAATTAGCCTTCCTTTATTATCCTACCAACATACAGACATGGTATTAATCTGAGCAGTGGCAACAACTATTATCTACTACTTCAATTGATTAATCTTTGCTTGTGAAAGAGAAGCTTAATGGGAACTTGTTGCTAATTTTGGAGAAAAAGTGACTAGGTAACAATTTTGTCCTTTGAAAGGGAAGCTTCTATTAAACACAGTCATTCCTCATCTATCTCATTATTTCACACTCTTATGAGGAACATCTTGACCAGAAAGAAAATGTGAGCCTATTAAATTCAGTATGTTTACTGATACATAACTCACCTATGCAGTTAAGGCCAGACTTTTATTTTTTAGCTTCTAATGTAAAGTAATTTCATGTGTATAAGGCGCATTGGAGTATAAGGTGCACTTCCAGGTTGTCGGCAATTTCCCAAACTTTGTGCATATATAGGCACACTGGACTATAAGGCGCACTTTTTTTTAAAGCGAGGATCCATGCACAACAATGTAACGAATTAGTAACAGAATCGCGCGATCGTGAGGTTTACTGGCAGGTGCTTAATTTGCAAACAGTTTTCACAGATTGGCGTAGCCTTTAAATGCAGCCCCAGGCGCCCTCCCCGTACCACAGGCCCCAGCACTCCCACCCAGTGCCAGTGGCCCTGCTCATTGCGTGCGGTCTCCCTCGCCGGCTTGCCCCACTCACCTGGGTGGCTGTGGCTCGCACTTCCAGGTCAGCAAATTTCCAAACTTTGTCCATATATAAGGCACACCGGCCTATAAGGTGCACTTCCAGGTTTCGATCAAAATTGCAGTCAAAAGGGTGCGCCTTATACACATGAAATTACTGTATTTCAGAAAAGCATGCTCTGCCACTAGGCAGAATGAGCAGACAGCAACTTTGTCCTTTACTTAAGCCTTTCATTTCCCATGTAAGCTCTGAACCTTCTCCAAGCATTTCTTCTGGCCCCTTCCTATTCCTATTTCAGTGAAAATCCTCAAAAGAACAACGTCTAACTACTGGGCTACTAGACACTCCTTTTTAACTAAGTTCTTTTTCCTAGTGGCCATTTCTCCTCACTACTCTCCACAGGCACCTTCTTGAGTCACAGGGTAGCTGCCACTCAAGGATGCAGAGAGGCCAGGGGTATTCAGGGAGTGCAGTGTCTGCTCAGACACTGCCGCAAATCACTCCCTAAGCATGCACACAGAAGGAGACCTGAGAGGAGCAGTGAAAAGCCACCATCAAGGTTATACACAAATTCAAGACAATGGTGATAATTTTGCTAATCTCTCAACACCCAAAGCAGAAGTTGAGCAAATGCAGCCTTGGTCTGGGCAGTGTGGACATCCCATTCCCAGTCTGCAGGATGCTGGTGGCACACAGGGTAGTCCCTGGAGCAGACCCTGCACCTGCTCCTGCCTATCTGGAGCAGGAGCTGTGAGCCTATCCTTTGTTCCTGCTGTGAGTACATGCTTGTCCAAGGTGTGAGTACATCCTTTTTCCCACTGCTGAGTGTTCATGAGTCTCACAACCTCACGCAGGAAAGCAAGTAGTGTGTGGGCAGCTCTTTCTTGCCACAGCTTCTGATGCACTCCAGAACAGTTGTCTGGCACCTGGAGCTGCTAAAGACATGCTGTTTCCGGTCACCGTTTTTTTTGTTTGTTTTGCCAAGGAAGACCCTCACTACTACATACTGGAGAACCAGGGCGGTCTGTGCTGTTCAAATAAACTTTTTGACCCTGTACATGGGGACCATAACCTTCTCTTAGAAAGTCCCTAGGAGCATGCAAGACACGCACTATTATGCACATGAAGGTTTTTCGCTAGGATGCCCCTGCTCTTATGGCCCTCAGTGAACAGTTATTGGCAAGCAAAGCCTGCAGTGAGAGGATTGCCATGCATGCCATGACAGCCACACCACATTTACACCACTGCTTTATGGGAGCAGCCATCATCATTCTGTAGAGTATACAAGATTGTATGGATATGTCACTGTCCTGATGATATCACAAGTGAGGTGGTCCATGAAATTCCATCTTGGCTTTCCTACCTTCTGTTCCAGAGGGTCTGTTCAAAAGCAGTTCTTGAAATACTTGTTTTTTGTAAGAATCAAAGGACAGCCTTTCCCAAAGACATAGTGTATGGCTCTTATATGAATGTCAGAGTGGCTCAGGTCACCATAAAAAAGGTTACAGAAAATGCTCTGATGTTGGTGCCCAACCTACTAAATACAACAGATGTCATATTAAAAATTTAGAAACTCTGCTAGATTAATATTGCAGTTATGTTAAAGCAGAATCATACTGAAAGTAATACTAAAACACATAGAAATTTTTAAAAAGCATCCTATTTCTAATTGCATTTTATTACACCCTTTTCAGCTTTGTAGGATTTACTGTCAATACTAATGCAGAGTTTTGTCTTTTTTCTAACGCTCTGTCATGGCTCAGGAATGGTATTCCCCAATTCAGTGCCCCTGCCAAGACTCTCACTGACCAGATGTCACTTGCTCATTCCCTCCTCCTTTTCCTTCCCTTCCCAGCTCCAGGGATGGGGTTGAGATTTGGAGGCAAGAGGGTGAAAATTAAGGCTGAGTTCAGAACAATTTTTTAGAAACAGCAATGAGATAAGAAAAGGAACAGTAACAGCAGCAATACTAATAACAAAAGCTATATGACAAAAAAATCTATTTACACAGAAATAAAATCCTCCACCTCTCAGCCTTCTGTGATTTCTCCAGAGAAGACACTTTTACTTACAACTCTGGCAAGTGGTTATTTGATGGTATCAAAAAACAGCAGGAGCTGGCCACATCCTCTTCCCTGTTACTGTAAAAATCTAATCCTGTCCTGGCCAATACCAGGACATGGTCACTAAATATGCGGACAAGAATGTTATTAACCAGCACAACAGGAGAAAAAATGGGTACAATAAGCAATACTTTAAAAAATGGCTGTCATCTCCTCTCTTCCAACTAGTCTTTTCCATGCCCTTACCAACCCAGCTGCAAATTCAGCAGAGAGGGCGAAGTAGACAGGGATAGGCAGGTATTAAGATCTGTGTAAACCATCTACAAAACTGCTGTAACAGCCATTGTTTTGTTATTTTAGCAGTAAATGAGAGGGAAAGTAATTTCCTAGCAATCAATGAACATAACTTTGCCAGAACAATCAATCATTGTCCCAGAATCCATTATTTAGAAGTGTTTACAAGAAAAATCCTGCAAGTGGTTTGGAAACTAAACTGAGAAAAGGAGTTGCCAAGGGCCATCTTCTCAATGGATATGTATTACCCACTTAGGAAGCCCGTGGCTCAGCATCACCTCATACCTTATAGCTGAGATGAGAGATGCATAGGCTGAAAACCTGGGGAAACAAACTTCCCCCTGCGACAGGGACAATGGTCCATCACAGGCATTTAACCTAACAATCCATAACTTCTCCATAAAACGTGGGTATCATTTGGGGTAATTCACCAAGTTTCTAACATTTTTACATTATCTCACATATAAATCTGCACTCCTGCTAGAGTGAATTGTACTTCAAAGGCCAGAATTAGATTTCTGTCACTGAAACATGAACCCTCCTATCCAGGCAGGTTTCTTATTCTCACAGGGCAGCTTTTTGATCCCAAAAAAAGCACAATGAATAGATTTCTACAAGAAGAATCGATGGGAAATAAAGAGCCATGGGTGATGGGAGATTTCACAATGCCATGTTTAGAAGTCAGGTATTGAACTTAGCAGTCAGCTGTCCAGTTTAAGAGTTGGAGGTTGTACAGCCAAGTTAGGCACCCTGAACCCTGTGCATCAGAGCAAAAGGCTTTGATGTCCCACCCACCAGCATTGGCATGCCCTCACACCTGAGAGAAAACATCACAGAAACACAAACCATCAGCTGGACACACAGCCTCAAACCTGGGCCTAGGCACCTCTGCAAAACAGGGATTTAGAGCCTCAAATTATGTTTACCTTTTCTTCAGTACTGTGGTGGTACAATACTTTGCCAGGAAGAGAGAGCTTAAAGTAGGATTGAGAGTACAAAACTGCTCCATTAACATATTCCACTGTCTCCAGCAGAGAGGGGCAGCAGAGTGGAGTCTCTTGCAATATTGTGCACAATACAGCTTTATAAATGTTCAGTGAAATATTAAACTGGCTTTCCTGCATCATCTGTCCCTGGCAAATCCCAGGCAGCCACAAGAAACAATCTTTCCCATATAGTCATAGAACTTGCATGAATTAAAGAAGTCTCATTCACTTTACTACAAGGAAGTTGTAAAACTTTAAACCTTTTTCTAACTAAACCAAAAACCAAATTCATAGAAAATTAGGTTATACCCATTCATTCTTGGCCTTTAACTGAAACATCTAAACTCTCTAGGAGATGCTTTCACTCCTGCAGTACTTGTTGAAAGAAATATATTTTCTCTCAATCCCGGCTATGCTCAAGTGATTAAGCCAAAATCTGTTGTGTGAGGAGACATGAATGCCCCCTTCCTTTCCGTGGGAGTTATAGTTACTGTCTGTAAGACTTTCAGCTCCAAAGCTCTTTTCTCTTCTTGGTAACTAATTTAACTGTATCCCTCATGCAAGCTGCTCAGGACCTTACACACTTTCTTCCTGAAGTCCCTCTGCTCACATGCCCCAAACTCACATTTATCTTTTTCACAATTTATTTTCATTCATGCCATAGTAATTCTGTTCCAGGAAGATTTATATTTTTTCTTCCTTTCCACTATTTCTTTCAGCTGCTAAGTCCCCATTTTTGGTTTGTAATGATTTCATTACCTCAGCCCAGGCCTCCTATTCTAACCCTGCTCACCACGCACCTTTTCTTGTGGGACAGTCCAGATTCCATGCACTTCCAAGACTTCTGTGACAGATTTGCTACTGAATTCTAGCATGATTTGAGGCATTGTATTTCCACTGGCTTCGTGCTCCAGCTGTACCTGGATAGAAGGGTACAAAATGATAATATATTTGATGATGATAAAGGGGGCACGTACTGATTATTAGTAGTGTTAAGCTTCTTTTTTTTCTTTCTTTGTTTTCTGTAGTTCCTATAGGAATTTGTTAGTTTTATAATATTTCAATTTCTGCCTCTTTGCCTATCTGTGGGATTATTGATCTCACTTCAGCCACTCATAGTTGTGGGACAAACTGGGGTCACGCAAAGAACAGCTACACAGAGGGGAAAAATCACACAAGAAAAAATAGAGAAGTCGATAAAAGGAAAATATGAGTAAAAAATTAATAAGTGGGGCGTCATGACATGGAAAATAGAAAAATATTAATTATCTATTTTCTTAATTTCTTGTTGCACATGCCTGTCTCACTCAAGAATTTCAAATAAGGTGCATTACTACCTGAGTTAAATGGAATGAAAACAGCTTAGCATTCAAAGGGTGTTCATAATTAAGGACTAAGGGCAGAGGGGTCACCTTGATACACACAGAAAAACTTGGGGGTTCCCTGCTTCACAAGCTCATGGAATTAAATTTACTCCATGTTGTAGACACAAGTTCGTGGTTATCCCAGGTGTCTGCCTGTGTCGACTCACACAGTAGCTACTACTCTAGTGTTTGAGATTAAAGAAAATAATAGAAAACCTTTGAAACATAAGACATCCCTTTTTCTAGGGGAGGGGGGAGGTGAATTTCTTTCTTCTGCATTTCAAATTCCATGTCTAAACAAATCATGAACACATCAGAATTAAAGATTCCCTTCTTGTACACCTATGAGCATAAGAATAATTCAGGTTTAAACCAGTGAATAAATCTATATCACATTTCTTTCTCTTTGCTTTTTGTCCTACTTCTTTCAATTCCTATTTATGAGGATCTTATTTTTCACCTGAGACTCGAAAAAGCCATTTTCATTGCCATGAAATACAGGTAGGAGGTGACACTCATCCTTGTGTTAGCTCTAGTTTTCATTTGCAGGTACAAACCATCTGTCCAAACAGGCTGGAGTTAGAAGAGAGAATGAAAACTTGCAAATTAAAGTCATCCCAGTAATCAAATTTTGAAGATTCAGGAATATTATAAAACACTAAGAATATTTTCGAGATATTGTACTGAGCAGACTACAAAGCAGTACGTTGCCTGGATGAACACACCTAGTATATTCTCTTCCTCCCCCAACCAGTTTGCACACTCAGCAAGCAGCAATAAGCCATGTCAGATGGAACTTTGAGTAACCAAGGCTTTTTCTCATAGCATGTAATTCCAGAATGGCTAAAGGTTTTATATTAAAAAAAAAAAAAAAAAAAAGTAACAAAACTGAGATAAAAAGTTGTTCAAAAAAAAAAAAAAGGAAGTACCTGAGGGAAAAAAGTCAGACAATTATACCATTCTTTCCCCCACTTCCTGACTGCCTGTACCCTCTCAGGTGGGTGGTCTTCACCTACACTTGGTTGCAGCCAGTTAAGTGCTTCTGGCAGCAAACACTAATCAGTCCCCATTGGTACTAAGAAATTCTCTGTGAGCACATTCATATCCTGGTTTCTTACTGTCCATTTTTGGCTGGATTTTGCATGTGTCTACATCTTCCCCACTCATTTCACATCCTCTGAAACCTGTTCAGCCTCAGCAGCTCCCTCAGGCATGATACAATCACCCCTTCAAAAGGTCTCCTCTTGGCCCAGACTCCTAAAGAAAAGCGTAGTTTTTTGGGAGGAAAGAAGCAAGATCAATCTGCTATGGACACATGGCTGTGTTCTACCTTCCCTGAACAGTGAGCAGCTGTGCCTGTGTTGTTTCATCTGCACCCACACTGGTTCTGCAAATAAATATCACAGAATGTCACAGAACACTCTGAGCTGGAAGGGACCCACAGGGCTCTTCAAGTCCAACTCTTCAGTGAATGGCCCATATGGGGATTGGATCCACAACCTTGGTGGTATTACCACCAGGCTCTAACCAACTGAGCTAAAACATTTCAACAACCAGCACAGAAACTGGCTGATGGGACGGTTTGCACAGGAATTTCTGCAGAGAACATGTTTTCTCAAAGTCCAGAACATTTCTTTGGTGTGCTGAAATTCTGCCATCCTCATTTGCCAAATTCCCTGCAAAAAGAAGGGGAGCTCTTCAGCCCTGAGACATCCTCAAAGCTGTCCTTTGACACTAGCCCAACCCTTGCCAAAGGTTTGTTTCCAGCCTGCCTCCAAGGTGCCCCAAAGCTATCTGCTGTGGTGACTGGCAGCCACAGGACCCCACTAAACTGCAGAAGGGAAGAAATTGCTCCAGAGGACAATTTTCAGAAGGAACATGACTTGCATGCACAAATTGCCTGGTGGAGGGTATTTTCTCTCTCCATTGGCTATATGAGGAGCCTGGGGAGATCAGCCTTCTGACTCAAATACTGCATTTAGACACTTGAAGTTCAGTAATATAATTCACAGGACTGCTAAGCATATATAACTTTCTAGGTTTGCAACAGATAAGAGATGTAACTACGTTTTGATGCCTGTAATAAAGTGCTGGAGGGTAGAGGAAGGGCCTAATCAGTCATCAAGTACATCCATCACCAAAACTGGATTTTCATTTAGTTGGCAAATTTTATTACATGTTCCAGTTTGGCTTTAGCAAACCATATAAGCCCTTCTACTGATAAAGAGCAGACAGTGGTTTTCTGTCTGCTGCAAACCAGCAGGACAGTTTCTGGAGCTGTGCATGGAATCACAACAAATTATTTGCATATGTCTGTACAAGAAGCCAGATTGTCCCAAGGACTTTGGGGAGAGCCTTTACAGAGACTGAAGGGACAGACAGCTTCCAAATGTTCCCAATCCAGTGCTTGATTAGTGCAGTCATACAGCACTGAACACAGCTGAGCAAAAATCTCCTCAAGGAAACACAGGAATGGAGTCCTCCTATGATGAAAATTCTCACCTATCAGTCACATCAAACACCCTTCTCCTTCTCAGCACTGGAAAGGCTTCAGCTGCCTGTGTAGACCTGCTGCTACTCTGCTTTATCAAGTTGCTGCCCAGTGCAGCAGTGCCCAAAGTGCTGTCCCAGACCCGTGGCACTCTGGAGTAAAAGAGCCAGCTCAGCTCTTCAAACTTATTCCCACTTGACAGGAGTGGAAGGCAGGAAGAAAAGGTGCTGACAGCTCCCAGTCAAGTACAAACCATAGAAGAATTTCCCTGCACACTCAGTTTGTTGTAGGTTAGCTAATAAAGATGGTGAGTACTGCGTTGTCAGTAAAAGCAATGATTTTCAGCTACCCAAAGCAGAAAAAAATACATGTGTTTCTGCTCAGCCACAGAAGTTTTTAACATGATGATGGCTTGTTATCACCTTTTTTTTTCATACCTCAATGCTTTAATTCCTCAAGGACCTTATGACAATCGAGGTGTGATTTGCAGTGACTAGAGTTGTTGCATAATTGTGAACAAAATGACACATATTTCTTTTATCTCATTATCTTAATCTGAGTAGACCAAGTGAGTCACAGAGACAAGAATACATGCTAACATCTGAGAAAAAAAAAAAGGATAATTTTAGATTTGATAAAAAAGAAGTGGATGACTCTAAGTGTTATATAACATGGACCTTTATATCCTTCCATGTCCCAGATACAGGTACAGACCTGAAATACCACAAATTCCTCAACAACAGACCAAGTTAAAGAACCTGCCACCCTCTACCCCAGACATGCAGCCCCACAAAAAAAAAAAAAAAGCAGAAAGATATCAGGGAAGCTTAGTACACAAGCTGGCTCTCAGTGAAATAAACAACTGGCAGGAGGGAGCAAACAGCAAACTCACTGAATACTTCATTACCCGTTTCAATTCTTTTGTTCCCTAAGGGAGTTAGTAGAGCAAAAGCACTCTTAACACTCTCTAATCCAGTCCTCAAACTTATAATCACTTTGAGATAGGAAAGACAATTTGCAGGGAGCCCATGGTAACTGACTCACATTTCCCAGTGATTTTATGCACTTGGCCATTGTGCTTCTGGTGAAGGCAGGAAACCTACATGGATTTATATGGAGGCAAGGATCCGCCTCCATTAGCAGCCTATCTCCAAGGGTGGTATCAGTCACTGGGAGCCACACATTTGAGAAGGCCTCATTAGACAATTGAAACCAAAAAACTAGTGCTTAACAGAAGGAAAAAAAGGCCAGCTTCTTCTGCTTGCAGAAGTAGAGGAGTGAAGGGTAACTTCCCTGAGACCTGTATCTCAACCCCAGGCAAACTGCTTTGGTCCCCTTCAGTCTATCCTCTGTGGTTCCCTTCAGTCTATCCTCGGTGCCAGCCCATGGCTTCTCTTGTTCTGGAAAGCTGCTCTAAGCATTTTGACACCTCAGCTAACAAGCACAACCTGCCAACAGAATAACTCTCATGCTCTGCTGCTATATCCAGTGAAGTTACTCAAGATGAAAATAATCCATTCTCCAGTCGTCAGCCACCCAGGGGATAAGAGAGAGCAGAGGATGGTCCTGTCCCCTCTCTTCTCATCCCTGAGGGAACCACTGGAGAGATTAAAACCACATCTTGGCCTAGAAGAAAACAAGTGTTCACCACTCTTCTCTGACCAGTCCTTCTTCAGCCTGGAGGATATTCAGCTGGCAGGAGAGGGTATTCATGATTCTCTACAAATGTTTCTCTCAAAATAAACAGGAATCCCCAGATGCACCAACAGTGTGTCTGCTCCTACGGGAGGAAATCCAATTCTCAAAAGGCTGTGCCAGAAGTAGGGATTCTGGCTGGGTAGGAACAGGCTCATGGGCAGAAGGCAAGCAGGGAAGTGGACTCATGGGTTTCGCCCAAGAAGATCTTGTGAGAAAAGGAAAAATAATAATATTGATAAGGAAGATAAACAAATAAAACTAACTAAAAGGAATGTGGTAACTGTGAGAAAGATGCTGTACAAACATTCAGGCTGTGGGTGGGGTGTCATGAGTCCAGAGAAAAATACACAGGAGGTTTGATGGGAGGGTGGGGACTCAGAGTCTATGAAGACATCTGCAAGCCAAGCTTAGCAGCTGGAAATGCCCATTAGGACTGAGAGAGAAACAGTAATGCTGTGTCTCTCCTGATCATGAGCTAAGGCGGGGAAAGGACCCCAACTACAACATTTTGAAGGTCAAAATGAAGATGTGTGGGCTGACTGTACAGCAAAAAAGTAAATATCTCTGATACAGCAAATGTTTGAGGACAGGACTATTCCCTTTAAAACAGAGCTCTGTTTCCTGACTGAGTTTCATCAAGATAAGCCCTCTGTTGAGGTATAGATGCTCCTCTTTCCTGGTTTTATTGCCAACTTTTTTGTCTTACTTTAAATAAAAAGGGAATGTAACCACTGATATTTTATGGACCCTCCAGGGGATGCCCTTGTCAGAACAGAATTTACTGCAAGCATCCATAGCTTTCACAAGACAGAAATACTTATTAGATCAGCATGGATGAGAGAATTTTCAAATCTAACACCGCGGTATAAAAATGTTGTGCATTAAAAAGGCAAATTGGGCTTTTGCTCTGGAGAGAAACATTCATAAATCAATCAGTGGATGGTATAATGCAGGATGCAATGTGAAGCAAGAGGGTCAAGAAAAAAGACAAATGAAGGGAATCTTTTCAGAAAATTGAAATAGAAGTAGTAATTTTGATTATCAAGTTCAAAATCCAATAACTCCTTTAGCATAAAAAGTGGGGATGGTGTGGGGAAGGGAGAGTTTTCAAGACTCAGAGAGGCCTCTGGTTTTCAGGAGAAGCAACAGCTGTTTTGAATACCCAGCAGAAGCCAAGTGGGAGAATAGAAAGTTCAGCTACACTCCTGGAAATCTGTTTGTTTGATATTAATATGAAATATAAAGAAATGTCATAGAGGCTGGTTTTCTGCAAAATTCTATTATTCCATATAATTTAAAAACAAACTAAATGGTCCTTAAGATGTTTGTTTAGAGTTGACATTTAAAAGTAGGATTTATTATTTATATGGTTCTTCAGACAGCTTGTCCTTTAGCTATACTTGAGGGATATGGCTTCAAAGCATAAGTCATGATTAAATAAGATTGCTGTGGAAAAGAAAGAGATAAGACAGGAGATAATTCAGGCATGTCTCTTCAAGAGCAATTCTTGATATGATGTTGAAAACAATGTGACTTTAATTTCAAAAAGTACTGGCTCTATGCCTTTTGATACTAGCCATCTTTTACCTCTGCCTTTAAATGGCATTGAGGATATTTATCAATTTCCAAGATAAGTCCTGTAAATTACTAGCCACTTTTAATGTCATATGAAAAAATCAAGCCATAATTTGATATTTACTGTAAGCCAGGAAAATCCTGTGAATTTCTTTCAAGGTGGATTTCATTTTTCTATTTAAATTTTGTAAAATAATTATCATGTTTCCTCAGAAAAACAAGCGTGATGGATTTTCCCCAGCTTGCTTTTAAATGGCCAAGGTGCTGGATTTAATTTCCATTCAGTCTCTCCTAAGACTTTACATTGAAGGCAGGTTTATATCAAAATCAGTGGAAATGCTGTTTGAACAAGGATTAGGGGAGTAGCTGTACATTGGCTAATATAAGGGATTCTTCCAAGGAGAAAAATTGATAGACTTGATGAATATCAGTGTTAGTTTTTCAAACCATTCTTAAAATTAGTGAATTAGTTCAGGCCAATTAAACAATGTGTATAGCTGGCATATGTGATTGTGAGCAATATTGCATCCACCCTGCCAGATCATGAGACTATAAAGGAAAGGAATTGGAAATTTAGGTCACTTAGGTCTTAAAAAGAAAAGTCTCCCTATCTCCTCATAGTACACATCATTATTCTTGTTAATTAGCCACCAAGTTTTTCCCAGTCTGTTGAAATGCCATTGCTCCAGACCACGTTTTCCATTCTTGAGGACAACCCATGGCTGATAAATCACTGAGGTATCATTGCTTGAACACAGAACTGAAAGACTTTGCAGAAAGGAGGCATGAGCACACATTCATGAATATGATGAAGGCCAGGAAAAGTGGCATCACATATATCTTTAACACACAGGCTACATATTTGCTCCACAGATTCAGCTCTTCCAATAATTATGTCCTTTTAAAGGCTGCTGAAGTGATTTTCATTGGGACAAGGCTCACATATGGTCATTTACTGCATTTCACTTGTGGATCATTAATAACAAAGTGTGGCACCTCTGCTGCTTGGAATTGAGTACAGCATAAGGAAAAAAAAGGAATAATTCCACAACAGTTGTCTTTTGTTGACTTGTTCACAAAGTATTAATCTTCATTTGGAGCAGTGGGATCAATGTTCAAAGGATCATGTGCCATAATAATGAATTCATTCCAAGACTTCATAATTTGCTCTAGTATATTCCCAAAGGAAAAAACATGCCTGAACAGATTATTCTTTCTGCTTTTTGCAAGAATTTAGAGCAAATTCTTTACAAGTACCAAACCATTCAGCACTGTCATACCACTCTTGTCCTACAAGGTGTTTGTGCTGGTCTAATTCCACCATGAAGGTCACACATTGCCTTGTTCTGAGATCCACAGGGATCACTTCAAATGATGGAATAAAAGAACCTACATTAATAATGAATGCTGTTACAGGGATATAATTTTGATGAACTTCAGACAGACTTCCCCCCCTAAGGGATGGCTGAGTGCCCTGCTCTCAAAGCACTTGGAAACAAAAATGAAGGGTCTGATTTTCAGGCATCAGTGGCCATGTACATTTTTATGAATAATCTTTGAAAATTTGGTGAAGGTTTCTTTGTGTTGCAATTCTGCAGTGCCCCTGTCAGGCCCCAGGAAACTGAGTTGTGCAACAGGAACCAGGAACTCACTGCAGCTCTGACGCCAGCCAGGAGAGCTATGTGAGCTATGCTGTGTGAGCTGTGTGCTCTCGGCTGTTCAACATGTTATTTGGAATGTGTCTCACCCTTGTAGCCATCTTCTATCCATACAGCCATGACTGCTTACTCTGATAGTGATGTTGGGGTCCTGAGTCCTCATTTCAGAGAGACCACTCAATATCCAAGGTTTACACTTTAAGACTGAACACCTGGCTTTGGCCTGGACCTCCTGTTCCCTCCTGTTTTCCATGGTGTTCTGACGAGACTTTGATCACTCATCTTTCCCATAACCACCAATTTAAAAACAGCATTGATCTTTCTGACATCAAGCCCCGGTTTGTATTTCTTACAGTACCTGACTGCCATGCTCATCCTGGAGTCCAGCCTGGCTGGACTAGTCACTTTTGTGTGGGATTTCCTATGTCTGTGCTGTGTCCCTGGTGGCTGCAGCTACAGAATGTCCTGAATTGCCCTGACTGTTAAGGATTTTGTTTGCTTAAAGCATGACAGGGTACAGTGCTAGCAAACTCTCAGGTAATTAATTATGAAGAAGAAGAACCCAGGCGTGAGTATTCTGACAGCTTTTCTGACTAACGATAGCATTATTCCATTATTCCAAAGAGTGATTCCACTCTTTCTACCACTAATACTTTTCCTTTTGATTCTCTAAAGAACATTTATTCTGAGAAAAAGGAGATTCCTATGCTCCCTGAGTGCTCCCTTAGTGTATCCCTGGGGGCCAAAATTATCAACACTTTAACAAACCCATGAAAGCAGTGTTACCCTCATTCCTCCTCCTTTTCATGACTTATTAATAGGCAAGTCTTTCTTTCAGACTAGTCTTTATTATTGAAGTGTTTTGTTATTCTGAGAACACCTAGAAGTGAAGAAGTTGAGTCTCTCTTGACTTGGTTGTGTCTGCAGGGTGTACCCGAGATTGTCATATACCCTTTCTCTGCATTCTGATAAACAGGTTCTTCCAAACCTGGGTATCACCTAAGGATTAAAATGGAACTTAAACTGAACTCGTGTCTATAGCATCTAACACTGAGAGAGATGAAGACTGCCTGAAGCCTGTCCAAAAAAAAAATAGCAAAGTAATGACAGATTCCACACGAGCAGTAAACTTCACTTTTGAAAATATATAAATTCACCTTCACCAAAACAACAGTTTGAGGTAATGGTCACTGTCTAAAGACCTTCATGCTCCTTGTTGCCAGAAGCATCTGGGGATATTAATATGTTTCACATAGATTGTGCATTTAACTAATGGCAATACATGTTGTGGCTAGTTGAGACCACAGGTACAAGGGATTTTCTGGTAAACTCCATGGCAAAGGAGCAGAGGGCAACATCAGAACGTGGTCTGAGCTGAGACTACCAGACAGGCTTATGGAACAAGACTTCTTGTCCAAGATGGAAAGAGCAGCAACTACTAGCTGTGGTCATTTGTTCTAGAGACCTGTCTGACACCTGAAGATTTGCCAACAGAATTCTGTGAACAAGTCCTCCATGACTGCAGGGAATCTGCCTCCTTTATGTGCTAAAGTGAGTGAATGCACTTCTTTTAGAGCATATTTGCAGTGTAATCAAAGACACTGGAAAAACTGAGGGATGAAAGGCAATAGAGGTGATTTACATTGTTTTGAGGTACGGGTTTACCATCTTAATGTCAGTGAAATCTGTTGTCAGTGGAGAATTAGTGCAAAAGACAACAGACACAGGTTTTGAACGAAGTATGAGGGCATATCCATCAGAAAGAGGGAAGAAAGATGAGATGGGGGAAAATATCTTTCAAAGTCTGTTTACATGCTTAAATCTCCTGTTGAAAGCCATTCCGAAGTCTCTTACATCACTTGCTTCCTCTGGACTGAAAAGAATACGCGTTCAGTACAGATGTCCTACTTCAACATTAACAAGTGTTTCTTATCTTTTTATTTTAGAAGGTTGATTCTATTAATCAGAACAGAGGGGAGTGTGACAGCTAGAAGGGGAACTAGTGGAAAGCTGGGAATATTTATTGCAGCCTTTTGAGGCTTAGGGTGTCTGAGTCTTATTTAATATTTTGACACATTAAACACTAAGCACTTTTTTTATCATCATCACTCAGCTCTGATACATAAATACAGGCACCTATTAATTGTATTGGCAGATAATAAGAAGGTGCCTACTTAACTTTCACTTATGAGAAAATGCATTATACTCATCAGGGCTGCCTCAAGGGCATGAGTGACTTGTCATTGTGAAGACATGCTTGGCCCCCAATTAAAATCCTGAACAGAAAGCATCCACTTTTCTCATGAGACAGCTACTTCTGACAGGCATCAAAAAGTACCTGTATTCCTTCCTTAGCCTGAGGGTATAAGAGCCAGAACAAGTCAAGAATTAAAACATTGTAATGAGAGTGGATTTTCACTACTTATGAAGATATTTCCTGCATAGTAAATATAGATGTTACTTGATATGCAGCAGTCAGAGCTCAGACTGTGTCATAAGACATTTAAAATGGCAGCACAGTCGGAAACATCCCCCTTTCCAAGCTCAGGGGCCTAGTATATCGGGAGAAAACAGGGACTTACTTGAATCACAACTTGATGCCTAGCTACAAAATAGTGTTTTGGAACTCTCGGAGCAGGGATCTAATAGAATTCCCTATGATGTACTGGGGCACCAAAACCAACTTCTTGTGTATGAAGTTGTCTTTGTTTATTTTTTACCTGACCAGTTTTCCAAAGTAAGGAATCTGCCCCCAAGTAAGACTCATCTCATGGCCCAGAACTGGAGTCCCTGGCTGATTATTGCTAGCACAGATAAGAAGCTAGGCTAATGCAATGAGCCGACCCACAGTAGCTCAGTGTGTCCTGGCTACTGCCATGTCCTCTGCTCTGCCGAAAACTGAACTGCAGGGAGCTGCCTGGCATTTTCCATTTCTCACTTATCTAACAGCAGGGGCCCTGAACCTATTTCCAAGCCTGAAGAGTAGCAAATCAGATCCCTCAATGGTTTAAATCAGTGTGTGCTGACTGGCTTCACTCAAGCTTAGCCACATCCTGGTTGTACCCTTTTCTTCCTGTGAAGACTCTTCTAAAACTAGAGTCAATTCTAGCTTTAAGTAGATAAAGATTTTGTTTTGGAAAAAAAGTTTGAAGTCCCAACCCCACCACCTCCCCCAAAAATAAGATAAAACAGCAGTGAAATGAAACTCATCCACACAGTTGATATAGCCCTATTATTACTTTGTAATGTAATTTCTCAAGAATCAAAATTGAAATTGAGGTTCTGGATCTCAGAGTAACATATTTTGCTAGTTTAGTAGTCATCTGTTAACAATTTTTTTTCCTTGAGCAACTACTTTCCAGAGTATTGTATTCAAAATTTGTTCATATTCTGTTCTTAACATGATTTGCAAAGAGATATAATAGGAAATGTGTAAGGACAAAGTGTGTTTTTCAAGTGTTCACAAATGAATTTTAAGAGTGAATTCTTTCTGCAAGAGTCTACAATACTCGGGGTGTCAGATTACCAAAAAAAATCTATCAGCAGGTGAGACCAGTTCATCTATTCTGTTGCATACTAAGTCTATTTTTTATGGGAAACATAACTTTTGAACTGGTGGTATGACTTGGAATAGACTTTTCAAAGTCAAATACTACTTGGCTTTACAGTCTTCATATCAGAAGAGATGATAAGCAGCAATGATATTAATAATAAATATTCTCAAAATTGAGATGCAGAACTTGAATGCAGAACAAGATTCAGCTTGCCTCAATACACATACCTGTAGAAATCTAATCAAGACTGATCTTGCATTCAGAGCCTGAATGTCTCAGGTGGACTGGAGGCAGGAAAATGGCAACAAGCTGTCACTTCTTGTAATACAGGGCAAGAATAAGGGAATGAATGATTAAAGTCCCCTTGCTTAACAAGGAACTAAAAAAATGTCAAAAAAGCAATGCAGAAGACCTGTTTGAAAAGAAAACAAATTCCAGTTGTCCCTGAAGTAACCATTGTTTTGTGTACAGCATAAAATATTTAGATGCTGAATAATTTAAAAGTGAATTCTGATGGAGTTCATTGTTGACTCACTTGCCCTAAGAAATCCATCCTCATATTTTCCACAAGTACCTGCCTACAACCAGGACAAGGCTTGCTGTAGAATCATCTCTTTCTATCCATGCAGCCATGAAATAGGAGCCACATCTCTTCCTCACTGACTCTACATCGCAGCATACAGAACACCATGAGAATCCCCACATGGGTCTTTTGGAAGCTGACTGAAGTTTTAAGGAAAGAGAAATAAAGAGAAAGAGAGAGATATGATCTTTTCACAGTACTGAAGATTCCCAGAAGTTAGAACAGTAAGTTTTACTCCATACACCTCTGATTATATTTCCCTTCCTTGATCATCATCAGAGAATAACAACTGAATATAGGAGGAGATTTTTTAATCCACAGTGATTTAATGACTTTTCTTCAGGTTTTGCCTTCTCCAGAAATGATCATTGCTCTATTTTGCTATGAACTCAGCCTGGCACCCAAGTGATCACTCACATTTCCTTGGTTCAGGCAGACTGGCCCCAAACAAAGCAGCACAGCCCTGTCCAGCAAGAGCCAGTGGGGCACTCAGCCAAATTTACCACCTTCCCTTTCTCTCTACATGCTTCATGTTCTAATACATCATGTTATATATATTTGTCACATGTGACAAACGATTTCTGCAGGGATGGGTGGATCCACCTGTGTGTATACATACACACACTTCTCCCCACCTCTCCCTTTTCATCCTGTATTACAATTGCCATCCAGACAAGGGGCCTGAAAAGTACATTCTTGGTGTTGGGGATTAATTAATGCATTTTTCATTATGACCAAATACAGCTTGATTTGGAGAAATTAGAGGCTTCTGTCAACTGCTATCAGCCCTCAGTATTTGATGTGGCCAGAAGTATTTATCAGTCCCCACCCCAGCACAGGTTTCCTGTAATAGCTGACAGCTTCTTTCACTAGCTGTCACTCACAAATTTGCTGAACCTGCCCCAGGCCTGCCTCATTACCTATATTTTCAAAGAATGACATCTCATACAAAATACAAGCAAAGCCATCTCACTCTACAGAAGATATCAGCTTTCATCAGCCATTTGTTATGCACAGGCAAAAGCCTTTGCATGGTCTCCCACATCACCTTTCACTGATAGAAGCTTCTTACAGCCCCCCAAAGCTGCTTAGGCTGAATTCCTCCAAAATCCACTGTGGTTAGACATTCTGGGACCCTGTTGTGTGAGTGACAAGTGCCATCATCTCACTGCTGCTTTGCTCTCCTCCCAGCTTCCTGCCTCGAGGCTTGCACTGAGCTTTCTGTAGTGGTCACGGTACCAGCTGCAGTCTCACACTTGAAAATGCAAGAAGGGGCACTCTCAAGGTCTATTTGGGATTTTCTTTCTATTGAATTTGACATCTTTGACCAATAATAGTAAATATCTCCAAGTGGATTTTAAGTAAAGAAATTATACACACCAACAACAATTTTGTTAAAACATGTAGAACTTTGCCAGACCCAGGAAAATCTGCAGCACTTGGCAGCAGACTAAAATATATAACTGCAACCAGGGAAATATTGTGAGTTTACTATCCAAAAAAAGTTTACTGTCCTGGAAAATTGTTATTGTAGAGAACACATGCCAAGTAATATTGCAATGGATTTTATGGCTTGGAATAGCAGTTAGCTAGTGCTTATAGCCAGAGGGCTATATCCTCAGATGGTGTAAAATAAGTGAATGTGGAGGAAATCACAGATTTATCAGGAACAGACTTTTAAATGTGGTACAGCTGGCCTGAGAATAAACCTTTGGTCGCAAACCTTCTCTTACAAAAATTGATTCTGTGATTTTGTGTGATTGTGAACATAAGAAATGCATAACTTCTAATAAATTTAGAGGAAGAGAGATGTGTAAAATCTCGAAGACAGATGTATTAAATTGAATAATGCACTCTAAGATTTTTTTTCTAATAATAGAAGACAATTATTCCTTGCTGATGGCTTCACCTTACCTTGCTCAGGTCCTTTTCTTTGCAGTTTTATATTCTCTCTTCCACTTGAAAGTCTGTTACCTTTCACCAAAGCTGCTCCATTATTTTAAACTTTCTCCTGCTGTTGATCTCATGCCGTTATTTTCATGGTGTTGCACCTGTAAATCCTGACATTATTCTGATCTCTGATTTCTCATGGGAAGAAATTGTCACCAGAGTAAGAATGAATCCTTCCTTCCCCTTGCTCTTCCCTACCCTTTCTTTTATAGCTTGAAGTTTACATTAAAAGAGAAGCATAAATTAGTCAATAACATAGTGACTAACAGAGACTTGAACCTCCAGCTGGACTTATACCACATACCCAAGCTCACTGTGAAACACTTGGACTCATTCAGAGCAAACTGTTTTAAGCAGGAGTATCCAGAGGGGAGTTTGAACAGGTCACCATGAAAGGTCACTATGGAAAAACATGGTGGAAAATTGCCATCATTAGCATGATAATTTATTATTATATGATCAATTAGAGGATCACCAGAAGATACCTTCATTGGAGATTCTGCTACACCTCTTTTTGGCCATCTACAGGTGAAAGCTTTTGCTTTCCCTGTTCTCTTTCTGTCTCTCCTTTGTATTTTTCTCAACAGTAATTTTAGAGTGGGTGTGTGCCATCAGCTACAGACTCCATGAATAAAACATTAAACATTTAACTCTGTCTCAGCATCCTTTGTGTGATCCTTTGTATCTCATCATATGACCAACCTTACCTCTTGCTTAGGGCTGAAAACCTTCCTTTTGTGCCAGGCTTGACAATATCATAGCATGTAACTTTTTGCAAGTTATTCCAGCCTAGGTGCTGTCTCCCAGAGCAGGGGTGTGACTGTAGCAACTAAGTCAGGAGTTCTGTCCCATCTCATCAACTGGAGAAACTCAGAGTGTAACCCAGCCATGGCCAGAGTGAACTTCAGCCTCCCTCTAGAAACATCTCCATCTCAGTATGTATAAACTGCCCTGGATTCTTCTACAGCTTTATCTAATACAGAGGCAATCTGAAAATTGTTTTCTCAGTTAAAGCTCAAAGTAGCTGTGTGTAGGAGTCCCTGCTTTATTCCTCCCATATCTCAGTTCCTCAGCTGCAAAGCACCCTGTGGTGTGGACTCCATATCCCACGACAGAAAAGCCTTTTTCAGAGGCTTACACACAAATTGCTTCAACAAAGTCAGTGATGGCATGTCTGGACACTACAGCGGTGTCTATATTTGTAAGTTAGAGTTGCAAGGAAGGTTCAGAGGTGGAAATTAATTGTCTACATTGTGAATTTGCACTATTAAATTATTCCATTGCAGCTTGAGCCATGTCAGATGGCTTTGACCCTCTCCAAAAGAATCTCTGGAAGAGCTCAAGAGCTAGAATGGGCCAGGGACACTCACAACAGGCAGTTCATATGCAACCTCTATTTTGGAGGGTGAGAGAGTGTAATAATGAATTTTGGAACAGTTTTGTAACAGGCAGTCCCACTGCTACTGGGTGAAAATAGCCCTGAAGAACTAAATGACAGTATGAAGTCCAATTAATTGTGCTTGTGCAACACATTTAATCCTCAAAGATGCCATTCCCCATTCCAAAGGGTAAAACCACTTTCAGAAAGATCACTAATGCATAAAAAAGTCTGTCCAGTATTATTACTGTGAAATGTCAAAGTTTTCCTGCTTACAATTTCGAAATCAGTATTTTAGTCTCTTTAGCAGATGTGGTTTAAGCTCTTGTTGCCTGTAGCCCTTGCACACTGGACTCTGAAAGAACTCAACACTTCTGAAAAAGCGGACATTTTAGTCAGCTCCTGAATAATGGAGCTGAAGCAGAAGAGTCCCATTGCCTTCAATTTTCTAAGCATGGTAATGAAGGCAACTCTTCTTCTAAGCAATGACCTAATTTGAAGGCAAGCTTAACCACTGTGCATTCAGAACAGATGTTCATCCACTAAGGTTGCTTAGATTTTTGCATGGAAATACAAAAATGAAACACTGCATTCTCATTATTGAAGGAAAAATAAAGTCATGAAAGGAAGCAAGAATGTAATAAAATCAATTCTTCCTGACAGCTTTGGAAAAACCTGAAACAGCTAGAAGTGATATGCTTGTATGACTTTTCAGTACCATGCAAGGCTGATTAAATGAGTTGATCAAATAGAGAGATAGTATCATAGAATGGTTTAGGTTGGAAAAGATCTCCAAGATCATCAAGTCCAACCATTAATCCAGAACTGTCGGGTCCACCACTAAACCATGTCTACAACCACCTACCTGCACATCCTTTAAACACCTTCAGGGATGGTAACTACACCACTTCCCTTGGAGAGCCTATTCTAGGGCTTGACAGACCATGCAGGAAATAGATTTTTCTGAATGTCCAATCTAAACCTCCTCTGGCACAACCTGAAACCCTTTTCTCTTGTCTATTTTTTGTTATTTGGGATAAGAGACCTCTCCCAGTCTTGATACCACTTTCTTTCAAGTAGTTGTAGAGAGCAAGAGCAAATCATCATAGACCCAGGAGAAATTTTCCTCTATAAGCTTGAAAACTTCAAAATTAACATGACTGCAAAGAAATTAAAAGAATCAAACAGAAAGTTTAGCTTTCAGAGGAACCAGGGCTTTCATGATGCCAGAAAAGGTTCATACAACAGTAAATGGAAAATCAATGCAGAAAATGTTCAAAAACTGCTCAGCAATGTGCCTTCTGGGGCAGCTGAAAATATCCAAAACCACAAGTAACCATGTTGAGCTTCCTATTTTTTTATATTTATTTGCTCAGACTCTGTATAGCATCATAACCATTTATAGTTTCCAACAACAATTATCTTTAGTTGTGTTTGAGGTAATGGAGAATATGCATGCCATATTCAGCTTTCAATTTTGTGGCTAAGCACCAGAATTCATGTAATCTGTGAATGGACCAGCAAATGAAATACACAAATATATATATATATATCATATAAACAGCACAATTTTTCTACTGTCTCTGCTTTAATCCAAAGGGATTTTTTACATTCCTATTCACACAGAGTAGTACCTTTCTCTTCAACAGCCTCACTGATTTTAAGGTGCTTTGAGGGAGAGTCAGACTTTGTTCAGCATATACAAGAGACCCTTGTGGGCACAGGGAAAGAACAGGGTGTTCACAAGATATGTGAAGGAGGAAGATGTTTAATGCAAAACACTTGGTCAGCTCTCATTTGAAACATGAAGAGCATTTTAATAAATGTTTAGCAATAGCCTTTGTCGTTGCCTTGTATCTATTAAAATGAGAACCCAGGCTCAACAAATATATTCCAAGGAATATTAGAAGATAAAGAACACTGGTTTTTTAGGTTTAAGGCTTTTATGGAAGGAAGGGGGGCGGGTCTTTTGGGTACATTTGTAGGGGTTTTCAAATTAAATCTCAGTAATGATTTTTAACAGAGAACACAAAATTATTTTCAATATTTCGTCTTTGTGGACTAAAGATTTAATTCTGTGCAAGTTTCTATTGCAGCTGACATTAAAAAAACTCAGAGTAGATAAATTTTAAACTACATTTCTTGCCTTCCCACATTAGAACAAAATTTGATACTAAACTCTGTGATAATATTAGAATCATAACTTGCTATCAGGGACATTAAACTGTAGCAGATTTGTAAGTGAGCCATATTTTGCTAGTTAATGTTCAACCTAAATCTTAATGACCCCCTAAAATTTATATTAGTTCTCTCTTTTATTGGGCACCCCTGGTTTATGGGCTTGATCTTCTTGATCTTGCAGTACCCTGCAAGACTGACTCCATGTGGCTAAATGTTATTGTACTGTGTTATGAGGCCCTGTGTGTATCCGTGCCTTTCTGAAGCACCTCGCAATGACAATTGGCTTCATTTGCTGTTCTCTGATGTATTAGAGTTATGAAGCTCCAGAGTGGCACATTCAACCATTGGGTTTTCATCCATTTTACCTGACAGAGTTGAGCATTATCAGAGAAGGATTGAGGGCAAAGAAATGAATGCACAATACCTGCACACTGACAGGAAAAAGTCATCCATCAGTACAGGGTCTTTTTCCTCTATTTAATTTGGTGAAACATGCTCTGCTGACAATTCCACAGCTTTTCTGTGAGCAGGACTCTCCTGATCAACAGATGTGCATATTGAATGATTGCAAGATTATACCAGCCAAATGAAAAATGCGCTTGGTCCCTGAACTGTGTGTTTATTCTACAATGGAAAAGTATTTCTTCTCTGCAGCTAACAGCCATTCACAGGCTCGGATTCCCTTTAATTATGCATTTCTACAGTTTTCCAGGATCTTGGAATTTTGGTTTGTTTTCTCTTTTAAAAGCTCTTTACTAGTCCTCCCAGTGCTCATAACTTGATAATATTCATCTGAGCTAGAACAAAGGTTTTCTAAGCATCTCTTTGAAGCATAGGTAGGCAAGGCACATCACTGAACTTCATGGGAGTGGCAGGAGGGAGCTGCTCCACCCTTTGTAAAAACAGTAAACTCTGCCTGGTGTCCTGAACTTGCACTCTGAGGACTGCTTGTAGAGGCCCTGAGCCTTAGTTCAAGTCATCGCTACTTACTCCCATGAAGATACAGAAAAATTCAGCAGAAAGGAAAGCCCTAAGGATTCAAATATGTTATTTTACCAAAAGCTTGTCGGTTAGGTGGTTGAACCCCAGAGAAAATTTCAGCTAAAGAGAAGTTTCTTGAGGTAAAGCTGGATAAGTTAAGTACCATTATTTTTCAGGCTATAAAATTTCACTCTAAAAACTGCAGTTATACTGAAAAGGCACATAATTAATTGCCTTGTCTAATACAGTGCCTGAATTTAATAAAATTAAGAAGTCAAGGTATTTTTGAGTTCAGCCTAGTTTTCATTTTCTAGATTGTCACTTCCCAAGCCCTGAAATAGCCTTAAAGAGATATAGAGACAAAGTTAGAGGAACCAGAGGCAGTTTCTCCATACTTACCTTCCGAAAGACTGAATTGGTAGAGATGAGAAAAGTATGAAGAGAAAGGGAATGGCTCCTGCTGTTTTAGGACTGGCTGAGCAAACAGGGACTCTTGGCTACTACAGCTGGCTATGAGGAGCAATTACTGAGCCAGGTGATAATTTCTAGGGAAGAGCTCTGGCTCCATTCAGTCACCCTCTGAAACAGCTAACATCTGGCAGACACTTGTACTCTAGCAGCAGGGGAGCTTCCCTCCCTCTTTTCATTGCTCTCACAGAAAAGTCAGTCAGGGTTGGCTGAAGTATGCTCTGAAGCATATCTGCACCCCTGGGGTGCAGCAGGATGAGTTGAAGGAATTCAGAAACTGACTCATTTGTGTATGGGAGGGAAAGTGTCACCACCACCCCTGGATCTGGGAAACAACCAGGATTTCTGGAATGGTGGTGATGCTTTCACTCTGCTCTGTGGGGTGCAAGGGAGATGGCTTCAACACTTCTTTGTCATTAGCATCATCCTACCTCAGAGAGAAAACTGTGTGGTAGGAATCTATTTCCCTTTCCTATGTCAGTGTTCAAATGAAAGGTCAAGGGGTGCTACCTTAAAACAAATCATGCTTATCTTGTGTTCTCACTGGGCCAGGAAAGGGGACACAGTCTGTCTATAAGGGAATCTGATTTATTCCATCCCCAAACCTCTGTTTACACAAGGAATCAGTGTTTTCCAGTCCCATTGATGCTGATTGGTTCCACTGTGGTCTCAGTAGATCACAAGATTTCCGATAATATCTTCAGTACCTCGCCAATCAGTAGTGCTCATGTGAAGCCAAGCAACACCACATTAATATTTATGCTGACAGATAGATTCAATCTATAAAGCTTTTTTTTTTCTTATGTGTTATACCCACTTGGGAATGGTGTACAGCCTCATGGGAATTTTTTCCAGGTATTTGATTATACAAGGAAAGACCCCATCAGTTGAAAAATACTGGTGTTATTCCCAGCACAGGGAATACTGTCCTTTGCATGACAGGGTTATGCTCCAGTTCCCACCCATAAGCAGATGCTGGAGCACTCTTATTTTCATTGCTTCAAGTACATCTCAGTTTGCTTATAAATCAGACCTCAGTGAAAAGCGATATAATGTCAACAGGCAGCTTGGCAATCATTAAGAAGACCCAGGAGGAACAAAATTTGTTGTTGAAGCTTTAATAGACCCCACAAATCTGCAACAGCCTGAACTAAAACTTTTTCCTGTATTTCATTTTTCCTCTTCAGCTGTCAAACACAGATCCTTCAATAGTTACTGTTAGATCATCCAAGCAAGCCCCTCCTGTAAATCCTGCTCTATTAAGTTTACCTGGTTTTATTTACCTGGTTTTATCTACTCTTGGAATGAATACCTTGTATTTAACAAACAGGTTGTTCATGTATGGCTCAGCCAGGCTTCTTGGGAGGTCACTGTAAGATATATCAAGTGCTGGTTAATCTGTCATCACTGAAGGGCTGATTTTTTGTTTTGTCACTTAAATTATCTTGCTTTCATTCCTGATGTTTAAATTCTTCTTTTCCTCCTGAAAAGCTCTTTTAGTGCCTATTGTCTCTTTCCCACAGAGGCACTTGGCCACTGTAACAAAGCCACCCTTCAGCCTTTCTTTTCAAACAGATTGAACTGTGCAATCCACTCAACCTGGAGTATTTTCCTCAGCTTTCATGCAATTTCACAGATTCACAGACTAGCTGAGGTGAGAAGGCATCTCTGGGGACCATCTGCTCAAAACAGGGTCATCCAGAGAAGGCTGCTCAGGACTGTCTCACCAGGTTTGAAATAAATATCAAATAATAATATAAAGAAATAATTATTCAAGTTGCGTGGATCTATGTTCAGCATTCCAGTCAGAGGGTGGAATGGTAAAACAGAGTTGGTTGAAAGGGATTTGCAGTGATCTGCTCTATTCCCCCACACTCAATGCCAATGCAGCACACAAGTGGGATCATATTACTCCAATCAAGTTTTGAAAATTTCCAAAAACATCCCCATAAGTTCACTGGGGTGCTGTTGCAAACCTTCAGTGCCCCTGTAGTGAAGACTTTACTTCTTGTGTCCAAGTGTAATTTACCTGGCCTCATGTCTCCCTGTGCTTGCTGTCCATGCACTGGGCACTGCTGTGTTCAAATACTCCATCACCCAGGAATTTTTAAGTCCACTATAGTCATATGCATTCTTGTTTTTTAAAGAAAATAAAAATATTTTTTCAATAGTTTGACTTATATGTTCATCCAAGCTAGCCATTATTACCTAGGAGACTAAAAAATAGAGTTTCTGGATTAAAAATCACAGACCTCACACCAAAGTGTTAGACAAGAGCTTCATAAATAACAGCAAAATGTGACTTTTTTCAAAATTGTTTTCTAATCAGCTTTTAACCAAGACCGAATCTTTCCAACACAATATGGAGGCCATGTGGAATAAAACTTCAGATCAACAATTCATTTTGATACAGAACTAGAATTCTGAAAGAATAGTCTAAGGAGAACTAGAATCTAGAATTTGAGATCAAAATTGATTAAGCACTTTGGTTTCACCCCATTTTGCTATTCCTGACTCCAGTATGGGTTTTGGGCACTGCAGTAAGAGCCTGTCCTGACAGGGTTGTTACCTACAGCTCTGGAGTGATGGTGAAGAACCTGTATGTCTGTGCTACATGTTTTCTTTTTTAGCCCCTCCCCTCCACCTGAACATCTCTACCCAGGTCCCACCTATCTCCTCAGGTAATGTCCAGTGGCCACAGTGCCACAGAATGCCCTTCACAAAAGCAATTCAGGTGCAGCAGCTGAGCCAGCACACACCCAGAGGCGGGGAGCTGACAAGTCCTCAAAATTCCCAGGTATGGAAGGCCACGAGGCAGATTTGAGGGTGTAGAAGGTGTCCATAAGATTTATAGGTGTACCTTCATATAATCTGTTACGTGTAAGGTCCCTATAAAGGATTTGGGATGGATATTTTAAAAAGTATTTTCCCTACTCTCATCATTTAAGGGAGCAAAGTACTAAACACTTTCCTACAGCATACAGATCACTGTGCATGGGGAATTTCAGTATCTGGCATCAGTTAGGAGCATGTAACATGCGATGAGTATGGAACCTGATCCCTGGATAGTTCATTTACTTAGCAAGTACAGGCAAAGGATTTACTCATTTCCTCCTGCTACGGCGCAGACATGGCAACCTCACTACTCAGCTACCCAAACAAAGCTTTTAACCCTTAGCCCTGAGGCTGGCATAGAGGCATTGAATTTGCTGCTCAGCTGGCTCTGTAATAGTTTAGCCTCATTGTGGAGTGTACTGTGCCTGTGCTGTGCCAGGTTATCTCTGAGCACTGTGCTTGTGTTCAGAGAACAACCTCATTAATAATGTCACATTATTCAAAAGGCACTCTTGTGTATCATGTCATCCACTGGGTGTTTTGGCAACTGATAAATAGCCTGTCTGAAGGTGAATTCACTCCTGAAATGGAGAAGAATGTAATTCTAGCACACCTCATTCCAGACATGCAGAAGCAACCATTGTATCTTGATTGTTTAAACAGAAATGTACAGAACTGAAGAAACATAGAATCATAGAATGGTTGGCGTGGAAGAGATCTGAAAAATCATCCAGTTCCAACCCCCCTGCCATGGGCAGGGACACCTTCCACTACAACAGGATGCTCAAAGCCCCCTCCACCTGGCCTTGAACATTTCCAGGGATGGGGCATCCACAGCTTCTTCTGGGCAACTGGTTCCAGTGCCTCATCACTATCACAGTAAATAATTTCTTTCTAGTATCCAATCTAAACCTTCCCTCTCTCAGTGTATATGTGTTTGTGTACATGTATATAAATGCATGCCATATGTAAATAATCCTGCTTTGGAAGCAATCCCATTCATCTGAACTGCTGCACCTACCCATTAGCCACTCCAGCCCACAGCTGAGCAACATGCCCTGGAAAAGCAATTATTCAGTCCTTACAGCTTGTGTGCACCCCTTTTAAAAGGAATAGGTTTTAAAATTAGGGCAAAATGCTCCCCAGAAATGACTTGGATCCGGCAACACAGTTATATACATATTCAACTTCAAAATTGCCTGCTGTAGTACAGCTATTTATTAACTGTACCTCTGCAGAGCTACCAGCAAGCCACCAAAGTATTTCTCTCTGGGTAATTTAGCTATGTAAGACACATCCATACTCTATTAAACAAATCAAGAAAGTATAGTGAGAAATCTGGTAGGGATAAACAGATGCCAGAGCCTGAACTGCAGAAACTTGACTGTGGAGCAACTTGGAGGCAATCTCTGCTACGCAGTCACTTATATCTCCCGAGCATGCTGGAAATATAAAACAAAATGAACTAATTTATTTCAGGGAAGTAAAGTAACTCTGTTTCTCAGCAGTAAGCCATGGGGCCACACTAACTCATTTTCTTGCAGACATATGTACATGCTATTAAACTGCAAATCTTTGAGAGTTAGGAGAATATAAAACTATCTCCACGAAATAAAAGCAATAAAATATATGTTGTAAAAGCACTCTCCAAGGCGTGCCACCAGTAATAGATAATAAATAAAACAGCATTTTGGAATTAGCATGAAATAATAATAACTCAAAAAACAACACTAGAAAATAAAACAAAGGCAAAATTTTGACCAAGAAAATAATCACTAGGTAAGAAGGAAGTGATTGTATTTCTGTAGAAATTATTGCTGTAGATAGAAAAGCTTCATATTACTGAAGACCTGGCTTTAGAAGAAAAAAAATGTTGTCTGGCTTTTCTCATTCCAAGACTGACACTCCCATGGCAAACACTCTGATGAGATTTCCTGTGGAGGTGGGTGGAGATGGAGTAAGGTAAACAATCAAAGGATGAAGTTATCCCACAGCACACAGCTGGACACTGCGAGCTAAGGAAAGCTGACAAGCGCTGGATCATATAAATTATATCCCAGAGTCTGCGGGAAGCCCAAGGGACAACAGAAAGCCTTAGAAGGAGTCTTTTTTACATAATGTTTTGCATGGAGGAGGAAGAACTAAGTAATGGAGCCAAGTATAATTAATTGGGATTATGGTAAAAGTTCTAGTAGAAGGTTGAAAAAGCAACTACGCATGGAGAAGGAGGAGCAAGAGTCAGAGTAAAGAGGTTACCTCAGACTTACCTGTGTTTCTTAGCCCTTGAGCTGAGTGAGGCATTCATGCCTTGAGTTTCTTGAGCAGCAATGGCCTGAAGCAGAGACTGTGCAGTTATAAATAAAAAGCTGCCATTACCCAAATTACTGTCCCTGTTGAAGTTGTGCATTTCAGTTCTCCAGTCAGCAGCACGCAGATGGGCACTGAGCAGGCAGGGGCACAGAAACAGCACATCTGTGATGGTGACAGTGACAAGCAGTTGCAACATCAAAATTCAGATGCTGCTCTTTCTGCAAAGTTCATAATCTAGAACGAGGTTTGCAGGAGATGCTGAGATAGACCACCATGGTGGTCTTTTGGAAAGCCATGCATCATGTCAAGATGTCAGATATCAGCCTGGAGAAGGCTCTAGGAAGACTTTCTAGCAGCTTTCCAAAACCTATAGAGGTCTACAAATAAGTTAGAAATGCACTTTTTGCAAGGACATGAAGTAATAGGAGAAAGGATGATGGTTTCACACAGAAAGAGGGTAGTTTTATATTAGATCAGGAATAAATTCTTAACTGTGAAGATGCTAAGGCACTGGAACGGGTTGCCCAGAGAAGTTGTGGATGCCCTGTCCCTAGAAGGGCTCAAGGTCAGTCTGGATGGGGCTTGGAGCAACCTGGTTTAGTGGAAGCTGTCCCTGACCTTGTCAGGGGGTTGCAATTAAATGATCTACAAGGTCCCTTCCAAAACAACCCATTCTATGTTTCTGTATTTTGGGTTCTAAGACACATGGGATGAAGAATGGGGTTTTGACAGAAGAGGACAGTTTTTGGCAAGCTGGAAAAGAGGACAGAATTAAGAATATCCTCAAGGACACCATCAGGGTCTGCAGTGATGTTGAGAGGCAGCCAAGCCCTCATTGAGATGAGACATAGATGCCTGGGGAATAATGCATTGTTGATAACACCAATATTCCTAGAGTCCAGTGCAGGAACTGTCTTTTGCCATTTACATGAGAAGAGTGTGCTCAACATTTGGCATAAATGGAGCCCTCCAGGAATTATTGCTCCGGTCTCCGCATGTCCTCTGGCTGCCCCCAGCATGACACACAGCAAATCTGACAGAGCAATGGAGACAAATGTGCAGGGCTGTGAGAATAAATACCCTGTGCCACGTGTGGACACTGCAAGACTTCCCAGACAGTGCAACCCAGCCCAGAGCCAGCTGATCTAAGAATTTATTCGTCATTCATTGCTCTGCCTGAAATAATTTTGTGTGCTAAAAAAGTACTTACTTTTAAAACACAGCAATTGCATTTGTTTGGGAAAGGTTTTTGTACTTTCCTATTTCTCCCTTATTTTTAGCTAAATATGCATCTAGTTTTGTCTGACCAATGTCCAAATCTCTTGTAATGAAACTCACTTAGTGCAGGTCACAAGCCAGATTTCAGCACTGTCTGTAATCAGAATTCAAGCTAAGTGCATGCTGAAGGGCAGCCAGCACAGAAATGGTCTTAATATTTTCATTTTAAATTGAATTAAGAGTGCATAGACCTTACTTTATCAGAACAGCTACTATTTTCTCTAGAGAAAACCTATATACATTATTTTTGTAAGGTTAGAGTTCTTTTTTGTTCAGCTCTAGGAAGGTAAGTGAAAACAGTTGGACTGAAACAAAAGAAAACATCTACAGGATCTTGGAAAACCCTGGTGTTTATGCCTCTGGGCTCCCATTTTCGAACACATACATATGCCTTGTCAATCATAGTGGACTGGATGCCAAATTTTACAGGGAGAGACCAGTTTTGCAGAAGAAAATTTTAGATTTAAATATCTAAAAATTTTCACAAAGGACAGAACAAGCACTCCAAATTGATCTGCTTAACTGATACTCTGCCTGCTGCTCTTAAAATTCAGCTGGTTTATTCTAATTGTCCTCAGAATACTAAAAAGCACTCAGCAGCCATCCGTTCTGCTCAGGCCAGCAGCAGTAAAATCCCATCTCCCTGCAAATATCATTTTTCATCTTGTTTATTCAAGTCTGACAAGTTCCCAAAGAATTAAGGTCTTACTCAGCTTTGCCCTGATTGTAAATGGATAGGGAAGAACACAGGCAGCAAGGAGCCCGTATCTGTTTGCATCAAAATTTTTGTGTGGGCACAGAATATCAAGAGGCTTCTTCACTCATCCATCCAACCACTTGGGTCTGAAAGATGAACTCTGCCCATGTTGCAAGAGCAGAGAAGGAGAATTTTTAAGCACTGACCATCTCTACTGACTTGTTTCCACTAGTGTAGAATAAATTCCTTTGGTGAGTGAATCCAATGAACCTAAGTGGGATATATATTTCATACACACTCATATATAGATATATGTAAATGTGTATGTGTCTATGTATGTGTGTATATATATAAATCATGTCATTTGGATTTTGAATTTTTGAGGAAAAATTGCTAAGCAGCCATCAACTGCCTGGAGCCACAGAAAAGTGAGTTACAGTAATAATAGATTGTTCTCCATTATGCTAAAACCCCTCTTAAACTGTATCTTACCACAGCAGATCATTAGGGGATGTCTTATCTGTGAAATCTCCCTTCACACACAGCAGCTTGACAGAAAAAGAATGATAATTGTGTTCGTTCTTCCAACTCCTTCTGTCATTTTAGACTGTATTTATCAAAAGGGAACAGTGTTTCTGCCAAAGGTAATATTAACATAAGTTAACATGAATTCCTGCAATTAAATCTCCCTGAGAAACAGTGCTTTCTTCAGTGGTATAAATCCAAAACACAGACATCTGAAAGGAAATCTGACTGCAAAGAAAGGTGACAAACCACTTAGTTTCCATTCTCTGAAGAGAGAAAACAACATTAAATAATTATGAAATCAGTCCAGCCCGAGAGAATGGAAGAAGAAGAAAATCCTTAAATACTTACTCGGTCATCATACACTCAAGGGAGGGAGGGGTTTCTGTCTGGTGAGGGCAAGGGCAGGTTGCTCATGGATCTACAGGTGGGGCCGAGGCTCTCCAACACAGAGCCAACCTACACCAGCTTCCCAGAACATGTATTCTTTATTTGGGAAGAAGGCAATTGAGATCCCATCTCCCAGCCAAGACAGTTGTTTCCACTCATATTAAAATCAAATTATAAAATAAAGCCCCTTCCAAAACCACAAAACTCTCCTGGTTTTGTGTTACAACTGGATGAAGCCTCCACTCAGCTTTACGTGGTTTCCACAGAAAAATGTAAAGTATACACAGGTTTGGCAATTGGAAAAACAAATTCCCCATTCAGGGTTAAAAGTGAATGAAAGCTGCATGTTTACAGGCTTCTTTATGAAGCTTTTCTACAGCTGTATCTGTTTTAGAAATAGAACCAGTCAAATTAGTTGTACAGTAACATCCATTACAAAAGTTCTTCTTCTGTATTTTTCTAACAATTCATCTTCCTTATTTTCTTTTTTTATCATAAAAATTGACTCTCTGTTTGGAATATTTTTGTCAATATCTTGTTTGAGCAGTTGTACATTAAAATCCCTGACTCTTTCCAAGTGGCCAAGATGATTATTTATTATTTTTTGCATGTCAGTAACTACTAAATCACAGAGTGTGGTCTCCCCTCTGTGAGTGGCAACAGAAGTAGCAGAAGCTAAAGGGCACTAGGCTATGAACACCTTTCTGGGGTCACTTTCTGGATTAATTATTCATGCAAAAATCCACAAAACTTTCTGTACTTTTAAATCTTTTTAACAATACAAAGCAGTTTTCAGTATTCACAAATACAAATAATTTTTTTAAGCCAGGCTTGGTATCGTTATTTGGAAGATAATCTAATCTATTCTTTCTACTATCAAATTAATCCTACACACAATTATGTTTATTCTTTAAGCCTTAGAAAATATTGCACTGTGTCCTCTGATAGTTACAGTATTATAAAAGTTCTTTTGAAGTTCCTTCAAACTATAACTGCAAATAGAGAAAATGAGGGAACAGGGGGATAGCAGTTTTTACCCAAAAACAGCAGGAATAGGGGAATTGTAAGAGATTCAGCAAGCTGACCTAGAAATCAAGAAACTGCACTGCATTCAAGTAGAATAATGTAACCCTTGCTAAACAAAGCTGAGGTTTGAGGTGAGGACCTTGGCATTGCATTAGCCTTGAGCTCACCCATTTCTCTCTCTGAAGGACAAGCAAGGTGGAGAGAACAGCTCCTACTCAAAGCGAAACAGCCAAAGGCCACATGGATGCCTCCAGATCTCAGAGATCTCACAAGGATCTTCCTGCTTGGCTCAGATGAGACAGTAGACCTGGAGATCCTTTGGTTGCAGGTCATCTGAGAAATGGATCAGTGCCATGGAGAGAGCCAGCATTTACTGGGAATGTGTAGACAGCCAAGTGAGAGAGCACCTTCTTAGAGCTGGCACAGCCCCACAGCTGCATTTTCTTTCATTACAAGGAATAAGTGTAAATTGATCTCCAGGTGAAAAGGTCAGAGGAGATACCCAAACAAAACAATAGAGGAAGGACGTTCCAAGTGACCCAAAATGCCTTGCTCACAAGAAAAAAAAAAAAAAAAAAAAAGGATCCTTTCTGTTTACTGTAATAACAATGATTGCTGAGCCACTATTTTATTTGCTCACCATATAGCCACAGCTATTTAATAGCCCAGGTTGTCACATTGCAAATTCAACAGGTACAGAGTAGCGGAGTGTTCATAGGCCTCTTTGCACAGGTTTGATTAAATGCTCAAAAAATTAATTATGACTGGGAGAACTACCATAATCTTCCAGGGCAGCAACAGCTGTGGAAATTACATTTATGCAACATGCTCCCCACAAAACTATTTGATGGGAAAGTTTAAACATTCCCATATGTATTTTTTTTCCAATAAAACCTTATCCCAGGTCTAAGCTCCTACACAAGAGTTTGATAACCTCAGTGGTCAGCACAACAGGTTTGGGAAATAAACAGACAGGAATTTCTCTCTGGGCCATATTCTACCCACAGTGTTGCCTCTGGAGTCTGCTACAAGAGAAAAACTCCACTAGAATGAGATCAGTGCCCAGGAACACCAAGGAAAGGTGGCTCCTGGAAGGAACAGCTCCCATCAGTAAAGCATTGTGAACCCTATGGTGAGATGAAGGATCCCCAAGCCAGCAGAGCAGCAATGACCCTAAATGAGACAAGAACCAAGTCAGAGAAAAGGGTTTGGAGAGAGATCACCAGCTCCAGCCAAGGGTGGGTGCAAAAGGACACCCACCAGTGGCAGTACTCACACACGTGTTGCAGAGTGCACACAGAGGGAACCTGTGCAGTTGCTCATAATGGGCTGTGACTAATTATTTTCATTCACCAGCACATTTGGAACCATATTTCTCAAACCATAACTTCACGAATAGTAATGAGGCCCCAGGGTATTTACCACACCACTTATCTGTTATTAGAGAATGCTACTAATGTGTCTGTGGGAAGCTGAATATTAGCTGATGGGCTGGAATAAAAAGGCATTCAAATGCCAAGAAAAATTAATTATATAAAAGCACAAAACAGTGATGAATCAATCAAACACCATCAGACTAACAGAGACAAGATAGGCAGGTCAGCTGCAGCAGGCATCCACCCTTCAAACATTGTGTGGATCTAGGGATCAGAATTAAACTCCTGCTCCCTAGGGTCCTCTCTGTCTGAATCCTCCCACTCACACCATGTAATGGCATGGCCAGACATGCTGTGCTGCCATGGATTCAGAGATTACAGTCCCAGCATGTCCCTGGCCTCTTGCCCCACCTTTCCCTCCCACTACGTTTGGTGCCAGTTACTATCCTTCTATAACCCCCAGCAAAAACTGTGCTTGTATCCAGGTTGGTGTCCAGGATTTTTTAGTGCATTTTGCTTGTTGAGATCTTTCAGGAGGACATTTTGACAGCCTGAACCTTGGAAAAACTGCATCAGCAGAATTTAGGAGGAGGTGAGGAGGACTGGTTTTCAGGGGGGTGGGCTAAGCACTACTACACCAGCTGAGCTATGGCCAGATCAGCCTGTTGGACTGCACATAAAAACGGGGAAACTCTATTTACAGCATCAGCCAAGCAAGGTGACACTGCACTTTTTATCAAGATTTAGGCCAAATTCTGCCCAACCAGGGACATGGATCATTTCTCCATTACTGAATGGGACAGCCCAGAATGTCATCACTCTTCTTTTATTCCTCCCAACAAAAAGAAGGCATGGAATTTGGGGGGGTTGAGTGGACCTACAAGCAGTGAGACATCTTGCACAGAAATCCGGGTGAGGAGGCAGTTTTAAGGTGTGGTACGACAGGTGGTACTTGTGACATGGGGACTGCGCAGGATAGAAGAGCATCTCCTCTCTAGCCACAAATGTCCTTCACTGATCAAACCACCCACAGAGGATCCCACGTGGGAAGCACATGTCAAAGTCAGGACAGTGTGACAGTGCTGTCAAAGCTGCTGCCACATAAGGTTTGGTAGCCCTTGAGCTACAGCTGAATGCTTTCAGACACTCTCTTGTATTCCACTCCACTCCAGCACTTGAAAAATAAATCCAGAGGCAGAACTAGCTATGAGCAGAGGGCATACAACATCAGAAAATATTTTTTGGGATCTACCATGCTGATCCTGGGGGAGAGGAAACTGTCTGTGCCAGCCTGCTGGGAGGATTAATATCACCCAGAAATCAGGACAAATGTGCTGGAAGAACCCAAGCAGAACATGAACCTGCTGCAATGCACCACATGGGCAGGACTGCTGCAGGGAGCTCAGCACTGTTCTGTGAGCATTTGCATATCACACAACCCACAGAGGGTCCTCAGAAGGCTCTGTTTTGCATGGTAAAAGCATCAAACATGTTTTTGCTGCATGTTAAAGAGGACTGGTGTTTGATTTGAAGAGTGGTACCTTCAGTGACCAAAATGTTACTGCTCTTTATCTAATCACACACATACACCCAAATGCTGGGTCTACTGACAACTGGTGATTTGATTCAAAATTCAAAATGTCAGAATGAAAATATGCGCCTCACATCATCAGCATCTTTAGTTTTATCTAGCGAACTTCATGGGATGTGTCTTTTCTGACATGTTAAAGCTAGGAGGAAACACAACACTGAGAGATCCAGGACCATGAGGACTTAAAGGCCCAGAGCCCCTCTCAAGAAGTTGCATGAAAAATTCCATCATCAACACTGAAAACAAGGCTGCTAAATTTGTCTACTCTCTGCCAAAGGAAATTAATTTGAAATTAACAGCTGAAGAATGTAGTTGAGCACTCTCACTTTTTTTTGCCAGAGTTTCTACCCCTTGCAGCAGTTACAGGTTCAGTATTTGACTCAGCTCAGGAGATAAAGTATTTCCTGGGCAGCAGAGATAGAATAAATGACTGATGGTAGGAAGAAGGGGGATAAAGGTTGGTAGGTCTGCAGTTTCGTGCAAGGGCCATGTTCCTTAAGTAGCTGTGATTTGGGAGGTTTTTGCCCTGCACCTTTCCTTCTCTGCTCTTCAGTCATACCAAAGGCCAGAAAAGCTGTTTCTGTGCCCTTGCAGCAATGTGACAATTGCAAGAGAAAAAGCAACCTCTTAAAGCATTACTGACAAGCTATTTCAGCTATTAACTCTGAATCTATTTTTTTGTTAAAAGTACTGAGCTGGTTACTACATAACATCCCTATTTCAAAGTAAACTGAGGAAAAGGAAAATACACCCATGCACATCCATGAATTATTATTTTGCTTAACGAGCAGGCGATATCTAGATGTTTGCTCTAAACAGCCCCAGGAGGTTCTGTATCCTTTTCTAAGAGAGGAATCAGTTATTCCAGTTGAAGACAACAGCTTAAGACCCTCAGACAAGACAGAAAGTACATCCCATGGGCAGAAAGGAATCCAAATTTGCCATAGGAATGATTTACTATGAATTTTTGGCTCAGCTCTGCAAGGCAGATTAGCATTCAGCCGAGAAGTCACCTTCAATATGTCTGAAATTGTGTGGTGTTGGTCCTTGTCAGTACCATGCAGCAATCACTGACTTGCAGGTTCACCAATACTTTCCACAGTTGCAAAGAACAGATGTTGCACCAGTCACTCCAGCTATGAAAGACAGAAATAATTGGTCTTTATGCTAATACACTTCTGTGACTTCTATTGCCCCAGAATCTCAACACTGTCTCATATCCCTACTATGAAATAGGAACAATAAACCATTAACACAGCAAAACAGGCTGTACTGGCCAAAAATGCATTAGGAGAAGGCAGGCAAACATGGGAAACTTTACCTTGGCCAGTTCAATTGCTAATGTCTATTAGTCCTTGCAGCATTAAAGTTTCCTCCAAAGAGCATGACTGAACTAGGCTTTTAAAGTAAAACAATAAAAAGTAATTTGACTGTTCTACAGGGCTCAGCTTAACTCGATTTTTTAAAATATTTTGAGTTTTTTATTTTCATCTTGTGAAAAACATACTGTAAATCACCACCACTTTTCTAAAACCATTGAATTGCTTTCAAGAGTTTGCTTTGTTTAAAACTTAACTAAAATAAACAATCTCACACAACTGTGAGTTACAAGACTGATACAGATCACCATTAATTTTTTTTAATCAATTTGGAACATGTCTTTGAAAGATAACAAAATTGACCATGAGAAAAATAACCCTTATTTTAAAATAAATAACTTCAACCAGCTCTATTCCCTAAAAATTTCTAGAGGATCACTTTTGGTTTTGCATTGCCCATATAAAGCTCCTCCCATATATGCAAGATCATCAAGAAAGCTTGGTCTGCTTCTGTAAGTCCCTCAGAGAAAGCAAGGATAGGCTTCTCCTAATACATTGCAAATTTCTGGCCACAATCCCCATGCTTGTTTGTGTAGGTTGTATGGATCTATGGTGGTGTCACTTTAAGTGGGTAAAGACAAATAAATTTCCCATGTTGAACAGCCCTACTACTAACATGGCGTGGCTGTTCAGTTATCAGTCGTGCCATTGTGTTAGCCACAAAACCCTAAAATATGTCTTGTGAGAAAGCACCCCAGTAAAGAAAATTTCAGTCTAAGTATCAGAAGTGTATTAAATGCCTAAAGCCATTGTTTTTACTCTTACACACTCCAGCATTACCAAGTATTTATATGCCAGCCTACAGCTGTAAACACAGCTCTGACCATAACCTAAATTCTCCTTTTCCCCAGAATGAGACTGCACACATCTGCCACTTGTGTCCCTGAGTAACAGGACAACAGTTTGGATCAGTCCTGCAGGGCACTGATCACCCTGTCCAGTCCAAAATCTTTGCAGATGCTTATGAAATTGGAGGCTTGAGCTGAGGCTCAACCCTAAGTGAGGCCAGCAGAGAAGGTGCTGCTCACAAAATCACTGAATATTTGGGATAGGAAGGGATGTCTTGGACATTGTTTAGTCCAAGCCCCTGCACAAGCAAGGGTCATCAGGAGCAGGTTGCCAGGGGCCAAGTACAGCTGCATTTTTAATATCTCCATGTACTTCATGCTGGTGCTCACAATGCTTTTACCCCCTCAGATCAGTCAGTTTCCAGTCCAACTCCCTGTCTATTTATCTGCCCACTATTTCATCAGTCTGCCCTATGAGTATGCTACAGAACAGTGTCAAACCATATGGTCTCTCCTCATCCACTGAACTCATCATTTCTTTCTAGAAGGCCCTTGGCTTGGTCTGCCAAGGCTCCCCTTTCTTCAGCCTGTGCTGACTGCTCCAAATCACCTTCTTGAACTTAATGTGTTTGGAAATGGTTTTCAGGAGCATTGCCTTCTCAAGGTAAGGCTGAGCAGCCTGCAGTTCTCAAATCCAGCCTCTTGCTCATCTGAAGTGACACTGGGTGACAGGAGTGACACTGGGTGAAAGAAATACAAAAACTTACCTGAGAGAGCATGACCACCTAAGGCAACCAGCCGGTTTTGCTCATCACCAAGGTTTGCTATTGACTTTCTCATTACTGTAAAAATAAGAGCTGTCCCAGATCAGCAAGGTAAAGTATATTCATGCTTTTTCCTTTTGTTTTTTCCCCTACCTGGACACAGTTGTGCACTGATGTCTGCTTAAGACACCTACAACTTGTTTGTCTGCTAATTATCCCTCCAGGAGACATCAAGGTAATTAAAGTTCCTGATGAAGATCAGGACCTGTGAATTTGAGACTCCTTCCAGCTCTCTGAGGAAGATCTCAACTAGTTTTACCTAATCAGGTGGTCTGTAGCAGAAATCTGCAACAACACCACGACCACCTTCTAATCCTAACCCACAAGGTTTCAGTTTATGGTTTATCACACAAGGCAGAGTTCATGTGTTCCCAATGCTCTGTCTCAATAGGGCAGTTCCCTCTTCTTTTCTCCTTCCTATGGAGCCTGTAGCCAACCTTTAGAGCACTCCAGTTGTGGGAAATATCTCACCATGACCCTACAGAGGTTGTGGTCTTGCTATTGCACAGACACCTCTAATTCCTTGTTTGCTGTGCTGCACTGTGTTTGGAGTGCCAGCACTTTGGAGAGGTGTCCAGTCATAATGATTTCCCAGAAAAGGCATGAGAGCTTTCCCAGTTTTTTACCAGGTTGTTGAAGACTCCAGTGTGTGGCCTCCAGTCAGTTTTTCCTGGGTTCATTAGAGCCCATTTCCTCTGTAGCAGTCAAGCTGATGAGGTTCCCCAAGTCCTGAATCTGCCCAGAAAGGCTGAGAAATTAAGACAATTTGCTTTCCTGCCCTATACCCTTTACTAGGCCCTAGTCCAAGTTCAGAACAAATGTGAAATTTTGCCACTTCCAAGAAGAAGTTTCGCCTGATGCCTTTAAAGAATTTCATCTTTTTGCACTCTCCAGTTTTACCAAGGTGGACATGATCCTACTGAGTAACTTCACTCTTCCTATACCCTAAGATCTCTCACCATCCACAAAGCAGGTTCATTTCCCCCTGTTCCTTGTGTGACCTATCAACATCCTCTTGTTTGGTGCTATCAGTATTTCAGTATATCCTGTTTACACAAAGGGGGCTGTTCACACAGGCCTGATGCGATCCTTCAGAGGGACAACCTTTCTCATAAAAACAAGGAGGCTAAATTTATTCCAGAAGAGGAATGCTGAGTGGAGAGCCACAGAAACTCATTGGCCACCTTGGGACTGAACCGTCATACTCTAATCTGCTCACAAAAGATAATTAGCCATGAGGCTTGAATCTATTCTTATTTATATTCTAGAACACACTGTTGTTCAGGAATAAATATCATATGTAAATAAAAGACAGATTGTGAGCTATAGATTTTCAGTAGCAGATAAAACCATAAAACTTAGGTTATCACTAGATTCCATGCATTCCAGTAATGCTGAATATCAGACTACAATGACCAGAGAACAAAAATTAACAAACAAATCCCACACATTTCAATGAGATTTTCATACCATATAGCTCCTTTGAAACAGAAAAGGCACAGGACGTTATATGTATTTATACAATGCCACCTAGTGTCGTATTCATCAACACTTTTTAATCCTGAGATCATTTTTTAAAAATCAGTGCTTGCTGGCACATTGTCACCAACATGCTTTTCAAATACTGAAAACCAGCAGTCAGATAACATGGCCAGAGTTCATTTTCTATCTCCAGTTTTTCCTGTGTTGTTCTTTACAGAGAATACAGGAATGTGACTTAATTCTTACTATTTCTAATTTGCAGCTACTTTATAAGTCCTGATGCCATACACCACAAAAAAAAAAAAATTTGTATAACAATCCTGTATCTAGACCAATTTTGTAGCCACTGGAGAAAACCAGACACTTTGAGGGACTATGTCATTTCACCCAAAAAAAACAATTTGTAGGATAGAGCAGGTGAATTACAGCCCCAAAGTTTGTCTTTCTCTCTGATTACTGTCTCCACTATTCTGCAGTAGAGAAGCAGGCAGTGTCTACCTCCCACTAGTAAAGTAAGCAAAATTTCTGGAGAAGGGGAAAAGTGGAAGCCAGTGAATTCTGGCATCAGGGCAAAGGCTTCTGCCTCACCTAAGGGATTAAAGTTGAATAGTGGACTCACCACCATCAAAGATGAAGGGGAAACAGATGTGACTATAAGTAAAAGACCTGGTCCTGCACACAGTATTCCAGGAGAGACAATCCCCTCCCTTGCCCAGCTGTGCCTGATGTCCCCCAGGACACACTTGGCTCTCCTGGCTGCCAGGGCACTGCTGACTCATGTTCAACTTGCCAAGGGACTCCCAGGTCCCTTTTTGGCACTGCTTCCCAACCTCCCATTTCCCTGTACACACACCAAGGGTTGCTGTCCTGGTTTGGAGGACAAGTGTCTGTTAAGAAAGGCAGGAGTCTGTCTTTGAAATGGAGAATATAAACCTCCCTCTCTCCAAATAATTATAATTTTGAAATCAAGGGGCTCTCAGGCAAAGATATGGGAGGTAGGAATAACAGTTCTTTACTAGGAAAATTGAAGTAGAAATACAAAACTACAAAGAACAAACTCCAAATCCTGACACCCTGTTAGTGTCCCCTTGCAGTGACAGATGTGGTTCAGTTGAAGCAATGGTCCTGTAGAAGGGTGCAGTTACCCTCTGAAGAGCCAGTGATGATGTGGAGAAGTCTGGTGTTCCTCTGGAGTCCAGGGGAAAAAGGGCTACCTTGGTGTCCCAAAGCCTCTGTTTTTATCTTGGTAAGAAATGTTGGGCTCTTCCCCCTGGCTAGACCATCTTCCAGTGGGATTAAGTAATTTTATCAGTTCTACAGTGGGACTCAATGGGCCATTAGCAGAAGATAACTCCCTGCAGGAAGGATGGGTTGTGAAAAGATAAAGAACAATACCCCACTTGGTTTCAATGGATGGCCCATCAGCAGAATATCTCCCACGGAGATAAGGATCACTGCCCCATCTGGTCTCAACAGATGGTGATAGGACAGATACCTTTTATCACATCTTGTACTGTAACCCAATCTGGCTCTTTCCCTGTGTGCTGGTGTGAGTGACCGGGGTTTGGGCTCTATGACTATGGGACACAGCAGAGTAGCATCTGCTTGGAAGGTGCTTGCTAAGCAGAGAGAAGTCATTTTCATCATGACAACTGACCTCATAAGGAGGGCTTCAAACCCAGGAAAATGAAGGGAAGAGTAACTAGTAGTTTTGTGAAGGATGGACGGACAGAATCATTGAGCAAAGGGCATGAGTGATGTCATGGAAGGGAACACAAAGTCAGCAAAATGAGGCTTAAGTGGGAACTCCAACTTGTGAGCAAGGAAGTTCCTGCAAGGCATGGTTACAGAGAAATTTTCCAAACCATCTCCAGAAACTCAGGGCTCTCGGGAACCTCTCTGAAGTGCCTGTACAGTTGTGCTGTAGTGTGGGGCACACACAGAAACACAGGAAGAACTGCCTGAGCATCAGGAGACTCTTTGTCCATGTGAGGGAGCACAGGTTGCCTAGAGTGCCTGTGGTCTCAATCTTCTGAGGTATTCCAAAGCCAACTAGTCATGGACGTGGACAACTGTCTCAAGGTAGCCCTGTGGGAGCAGGGGGGGCTGGATGAGAGAACCTCCAGAGGTCCCATCCAACCCTAACCATTCTGTGATTCTCAAAAGAGAGCCAGAGTCCCTTGATCAGACTTCCACACTGCACAATTCCAAGGTTCTGTATAGGAAAGAAGAATATTGACCCCAAAACCATAATATTTTGAAAGAGGGGATAAAAGATCTTGCTGCCAACCATCTCACTGTTTAGGCCTATTCACTCAGTATTTTGGAACAGACTTGGAAGGTAAGGATAATTAAAGTCAAGAGCTAAAAGCTGGACTTCTCTCAGGAGATAATGGGCTTCTTACAAAAGTATAATGCAGAGCAACTACTCTGTTTCTTTTAAAACAAATATTGGATAAAGTGCTTCATGTCCTAAAATAGGGTCTCCTAAAAGAGGACTCACCAGGCTAACAAAAGGTTGTTAGTGTTGTTTCTCAATATTGAATTGGGGCATCAAGCCAGTTTAATGCTTTTATTTCACTGTTGCCCTGTATCCCATTAAATTCAGGATTGCCGTTACTATAAAAGACCACAGGCTTCATTCTTTCTCTGCAAGGCCTCAGGACTTGCCAGGCTTTGTTCAAACGTGTCTTGGCTTGCCTAGCGTTTTGCTTTAGCTTGCTCAGCTCTAACAACAGTTTTTCTAGAGACCATGGCCATTATTGCCCCATTTGTTTTCTTTGTTATAATAGTGCTGTAAAACCATATTTTTTTTATATAGACAATATTTATTCTGCAGCAAATGAAGCATTTATGACCCCGGGATAATGATACATTGTATGGGGAGAGCAAGGCTGATATGATAGCAGAGGCTTTGGGAATAAGGGACAGGGATGCAGTGGAAGCAGGCAGGGGGTGACAGAGACATCCATTGGCACTGGAGACTCCCACAAGGCTGTGAACAACCCAAAGACTTCTCTTAAAGACCTGCACACCTGGAGCTGAGCAAAACAGCTCCGGGGGCAGCAGGAGGACCAAAGAAGTTGTCTTTGGGCTGGAGCCTCACTGATAGCTGGAATTCTCACCACCCGTCCTGGGCATTGATCTAGTAAAGCTGTTAAGCCTATGCTTAACTTGAAAGAGCGCTAATGGAACTCAAAGCTGGAAGCAAACAGGACTTAGGCTGAAGTTAAAGAAACTGTCTGGACTGAATGGGTTGTTTATATAAAAGCATTACAGCTCTGTGAAGCTGAGCAAAGTTTTCCAGTTTCCTCATGATGAAGTAATATTACAAATACAAGAAGAATTGCATTCTAAAAATGTATGTATATTTGTGAGCACAAACTTACAAACACTTTCTTATTTACTCAGAAAAGGATCTGTCTTCAATGTTACTGTTTGCTATATACCTTCTCAAAATTTTATGGTCTTAATCTAAATGTTTATGATTTAAAAATCACATGCTTAAAACATTAGTGAGAAGGGAAAGCTAGTATCTTAGAGATACTTGGTCTCAAGCCAGCTGTTTTTGTTTGCTTTTTTGGTTTGGATTTTTGGTGGGGGGTTTTTTTGTTTGTTTTTTTGTTTGTTTGTTTGTTTGTTTGTTTTGGTTTGGTTTTTTTGTTTGGTTGTTGGTTTTTTTTCCCCCGATGATTTATTGTTTTCTATAGTTTGGAGTTTTCTTCTTTGGAAAATGGGCTGTTCTGTCCCCCATCTTTACAGTACAGCTGTACAACTTCACTAATCTGAATCATGCTCTTGCACCAGGCACTGCCCCACTGAAACGCTGCTGAAGTCAGTATTTATGGGTGTGAATTGCATAGAAATGAGGAGAGAATCTGACTGATTTCAGTAGCTCTGATCTACTGAAAACTGGAGGGAAATCCAGGGCTACAGTTTTCTAAGCCTTCATGTAAAGATAATCAGCATCAAGTTGTCTCCTGTGCCCAGACAGAGAGTATTCAACTCAAAAATTCCCAATTTTTACCTACTGAGAGTTGGGTCCAGGAGCACTAATGTCCTATGATGACAAAAGGGACCACAGATCCATTAGACTGATTCATCATTTGAACCTTTTAGAGGTCATCTAGTCCAGTTCCCTCTGCTGGAAGCAGGCACACCTTCAAAAAGACCACTTGCTCAAAACTCCAGCCTGACACTGAACACTTGTAGGGACAGGGTGTCCATAACTTCTCTGGTCAACATGTTCCAGTGTTTCATCAGTCTCATTGTAAAAAAAAAGGGGAGAAGACATCTTGCTCTTCTGCCATTCTGGATTATGTAATTTCAGTGCACCAATCAGCAGTGTGATGGCAGTGATCAGAAAACTGGAGAATTCCTCTCTTCACAGGCCAAGGATGAACTCTGTACAACCAACCAAGCAGAGAAAAGTAGATGACTTCTGTCTAGGGCATATTAAAAACAGGTCAACCCTCATTAACTGTGTCTGGCTTTGACCTTACCATTACTTGCACTCCCATTCTCCTCCCAGTCTCAAAAATACCAATTTCCACCTGCATAAAGGAGAGGAAAGCATGGAAAAGTCTAACCAGAGACAGAGCAGAACATTTCTTGCCACTGGCAAAACCTCATGGACATCCAGTGACAGGATCTGGGCAGGGAGCGGGGCCAGACCAGCTCCTGCAGTCCCTTCAGAAGTACAGCACTCTGTGATGTCCTGACAGCAAAACCTTCTTCTGTTTACAACTGCAGATTGAAGGATCATCTTGATCCAAAACCCACATGTTTACAGTTCACCTGTTCTTTTTTTTCCATTCAAAACAGTCCCAGACAGGACGTGATGGATGCTGTGTGAAAGAAGGAACAACAGAAGGACATTGAATAGCTTTGCCCAATGTCACAGAATAAACTGAAAGCAGAAATGGAAAGAAAACACTTGTACAAGTCTGAATAAAGAAGGAAATGGGAGTTTTGAATCACTAAATCAAGGAAGATCGAGGAACATGACTGCTGAGGAGGGAAGTTTCCCAGAAATAGCGTGTTGCGTGCAACAATAATTCCCTAATGCTGCCTTCCAGGCATGTGTACAAAATCCCCTCAAAATTCCCATGTCCCCTGAGACAAGGACTGTGCCCTCGTGACTAATGGTGGCTTTAAGGCCTCAATACATGTTGCAGAACTCACAGACAGCACTGGCTGAGGGGAAAATCCACCTGATGGCTCACCAAGCCAGAAGGGGAGAGAGGGGCCCACATGTTGATAATTTGAATTAATTTGGCTGCTGTCTGCTTAAGCCAGGATACTCTGGAGGTTGATCTGTGGACCACATTCACCTCAGTAAACAGAGCAGGAACTCTGCCTGCTCCCTGTGGCTCCTCTTCCAGCATTTCCATAGCACCCAAGAGCCCCAGCAGCCCCAGCTCAGAGATACTTGTGCCCAGCACAGCCCTGAGGGAGAGCCCAGTGCCCCCCAGCAGCAAACAGCAACACAGGCCAGGTTGGACTCTAAGACAACATGCACCATCAGTGCTTCAAATCTTCTGAGGCAGGCCTGCATCACTGGCTTCCTACTTCTCCATGACCAGATGTGAACGTGTTCCCATGTGAAAATGTTTGGTGTTGCTGCTTGCCCAGGTACCTGTAATAAATATCTGGCTTAACCTGATTTTTTTTAAAAACAGGTAACTACCAAAAGACTTTTCCATTTCCAAACTTTGCCACTTCTGTGACAAAAAAAGCAAAAAGGTGAAAAATCATGTATTTTTAAAAAAAATGTTTACAGCAAGAATAATGAAAGAAGAGCTGGAGCCCTTCCAAAGAAGAGGAGACAGGAACTGTCAGGAAGCCTCGTGCAGCTTCCCATGGTCCTGTGACTCAGAGGACTGCTCAGATCCCCATGATCTGAGAGGGTGTTCTCACCTGTCATCTATGACCCTTTCACCTGCTACAGTGCAAGAACATTTATTCCATAAACCATTACTGAGGTGTCAAACACATCAAAACAAAACCAATGCCTCAAACAGCAATGCCCATGCAGGAAAACACGGCTACGTCAGTTCTGCAAGCGGAAGGTGTTTTGCTTTCTGACAGAGCATTGCCTTTCTCAGATGCTGCAGGGTATGACTTGGGTACCTCCTGGTTCACCCACATCCCAAGGAGGAGAGCAAGGATGCCTGGAACAGGTTAAAATAGACAAGTCAGCTCAGCTGCTCTTCCAGCCCACATGTTTCCAGCCCGGGCTGCTGTAACCTGGCACTCAGGGTCTTCTCAGAATGGATGCTAGAAATAATATCTTTCCAATTCTTTCCAGGCTATATTGACTTTTTATTCAGAGAGTTTTTAAAAATCTCCTCAGAATTTCGTTTGTTAAAGTGTTAGAGCTGCTGAACATTTGTCCACATTGATTGGCACCTAAATAAATACAATTTACTTCTGTTTCTCCCCTCTGTCAGCAGCAGGCTTGCTCACGTCTGGCCTGTCTGGTCTTGCTCTTCAAACACAGAGAGAAAAGACATGCTGTATTTCTATTTCATTTCTGCCAGTTATTTTTTGCTTCTTTTCCTTCCTCCTTTACTACAGTTAGATGAACACAATCCAGGGTGTGTCCAGATGGCTAAGAAGGCCATTGGCGTCCTGGCAATGGTGTGGCCAGCAGGACCAGGGCAGGGATTGTCCCCCTGTACTGGGCACTGGTGAGGTCACAGCTCCAATCCTGTGCTCAGTTCTGGGCCCCTCACTGCAGAAAGACATTGAGGGACTGGAGTGTGTCCAGAGAAGGGCAACAGGGCTGGGGAAGGGTCTGGAGCACAAATCTGATGAGGAACAGCTGAGGAAACTGAGGTGTTAATCCTGGAGAAAAGGAGGGTCAGGAGGACCTTCTCACTTTCTTCAACTACCTGAAGGGAGGATGTAGCCAGGTGGGATTGGTTTCTTCTCCCAAGTGACATGACAAGAAGAAAAGGCCTCAATCTGTATAAAGGGAAGTTTAGATAGGATATTTGGAAAAAAATATCCCATAAAATTGTTGTCATACATTGTTATAGGCTGACCATAAAAGGGGTGGAGTTACCATCCCTGGAAATGTTCAAAATCATGAGGATATAGCACTTGTGGATATGGTTTAGTGGTGAACTTGATGGTCCTGGATTGATGGTGGAGTTTGATGATCTTAGAAGTCTTTTTGAACCTAAAAAATTCAATGTTTCAGTGACATCATAAAGAATCCTATGAGCATTTCCAACTGTGCATAATGGTTCATGGTATTTCATTGACTGCTTCTTGGCTTGAGATCTTCTTGGGGAGCCTGATCTTTATGCTGGAGGAATCAGCACAGGTTACTCCATCAGTGTGATAAAAGGTGACCCTTAGACTTGTAGGAACCCATTAAGGAAACCTTCCAGAGGTTTGGGATGAGCAGTCTTGTATCTCGCTTGTTTTTTTCCTTACTGTGAGTTCAGCTCTATATATACCTTTTGCTCATCAGCTGCCTAATTTTGAAGGAGCTGTAGGCAGCAAAAGATTCTTTCCATTGACTTCTCTCACCTCAGCTCCAGGTATGTTCTTGGAGGATGCAGACAGTTCTTCAGGATGGGTGTAACAATTGATGCTCCAGGAAAAAGTTGCGAAGATCCTCTGCCCTCTGGGTCATTATGAACACAGTGTCCCCATTTGCCTCAACAAGCTGGGGCACTTTGGGCCAGCTGCATCTCTGCTGGAATGTCCTGCAGAGGACCCAGCTTATCCAGAATGCAGGAAAGGCAGCTCTGGGAAGCTTGGGCTCAGCATGTGGGCCCAAGCCCATAGTTACACCCTTTGTGAAGCAGTCCCCACATCAGGGCTTGGATCTGCCTTAGCACTTATGATAAAGCAAGGAAAGGTCATCTTGTACCAAAACCTCACAAATGAAGTGCAGCATAGCAGACACAGGCCTCAGAAAAATGTCTTGGGTGCTTTTGTTCTCATGTGAACTCCAGCTCATGGGTGCATCCTGTAAAAACAAGAATTCTCTCCCTCCTCCAGGAATAACACTACACCTTTGGATCAGTGCATCTCCGCCATGGGCAACCCAGGGCTTATTGACACAAGTCATGGTGGTTTCCATCTGGGGTTCAGGGAGACAAAATGTGGCACTCACGCACATGAAAAGTGCCCCAAGATCAAATCCACCTGCACTCCAGTATCTAGTGAGAGGCTCTGTCCTTCCCCTGACAGCACTCACTGCATCCAGGCAAGTCACCTGAAAATGAGCACAGGCATCAAACAAGATCTCTCTTTTCTGGTGTGTTATCAACAGCTGAAAATAGTGAGGTTTTTATGGTCATCAGAGTGGGAGTGAAGATTTCTGAAGTGACCTGGGGGCTCCAGCTCATGCACTTGACTGAATCCAGCTCCTGCTGGAGTGGTCTTTGCAGCTGCATCAGGCAAAGCTGCACCCAGAGCAAACCCTATTTTAGATTTCTTTGTTCATCTACACAACCAAATAATCAGAAGATAAAATTTTGGCCCCAGGGAATTCAAATACTTCATAGGTCAGGACTTCATGCAAAAAATCTGTTTGCAGAGGAGAGAGAGACAAAAACGCTGTATTGATGGAAGAAATTAGTTTGACCACCATATATTTGTTAGGTATAATTTATCTCAATAGTTTTATTTTCTATAGTTCATTTGCAGTAAAAGCACCATTACCAGAAAAAGATTGACATCAACCCTCAGCAAAAGAGATTTTATAAAGCATTGATAGGAGAACAGCACATACACACTTCATCCCTATACAAATGTTTCCTTTGTATTCTCCTTTGATTAAAAAAGAAAATCAAATGTCTATTCTATCTGTAGCATCACATTAAACCACATGAAACAAAACTAAGCAAAGTCCCAAAACTTTTGTACCCTGTGCTGTGTTCATCTGCACGTCTGTGTTCCTGTGGGTGTATTTTTATATCTGCCCAAGTCATCTCATGGCATCAGGGGAATTAGGGATGTGAGAGATTCCTGGGTGCTGAGTTTTGGAAACATGTTTATTGATAGGGAGTTATTTCTCGCCTTGGCATGTGAGCACAGTGAGGACTCCTCATCTTCCGTGGGGGAAGCCCAGGCAGGAGCCAGGGCTGGATCTGAATGTTCATGACAATCACGTAGGCAAGGGCTGTGTGGCTGCAGAGTACAAGCAACTGTGTCTGTAAGAAGAAATGGTATTTCCTTCAATTCTTTAAGGCCGCTAAAAGGAGATGAGAGCAGAGGACAAATCCCATGGCATGGTGCAGGCATGTTGCAGGCTTGATGGGCGAACTTCTCCCAGAAGCTCTGGATGAGAGACAAGTGATTTACTCTAAAAAGGGGCAATTTCTCAGATACAGGAATGGCAGGAGAGTGGGAGCCTGCCTACTGATCTGCTGAGCTCGTCTGATCTGCTCAAAAGGTGCCATATTCATGTGCTGATGTCCCATCTCCTTGTGGAGCAGAGCTGCTTGGTTCCACACTCACTGTCTACCCCTTAAAACCAATTCACTTTTTCATTCACAGTGTCAAAGCTTATCAGAAAAACTAAAATTAAACCAGTTCAATAGCATTTCACCTGCTTCATGTGGCTCTGCACAAGGATGAACTTCAGCCAGTTCAAAAGAGATATTAGAAATGTCAAATGTCTATAAACATCATGCAGTTAGACTCTCCTCTCCTCTCCTCTCCTCTCCTCTCCTCTCCTCTCCTCTCCTCTCCTCTCCTCTCCTCTCCTCTCCTCTCCTCTCCTCTCCTCTCCTCTCCTCTCCTCGCCTCTCCTCTTTTTATGGCCTCATGGTTTTGTTGACACAAAATGCACTGTTTTCCCTGTGGAGTTTGGCACAGATACACACAGCTTTTCAGAAAATTTGTATGTTTCATAGGGGTTGCTTTTCCTCACATGCTAGTTGCTTGCTTTGCTCCTGCATTTCTTGACTTCAAAGGCAAAATAAGGCATTTTGTTTAAGAAGCAGTAAGAGGATGTTGATGAGAGCAGAGTGCATCCTCTCAGCAAGGTTTTCCCCCTGGAACATGAAAATGCTCTTTCTGTGCGGAAGGATGCACCTGTACCCTAGGTACCACCCCTAGGAAGGTCTTCTGTGGCCCAGGAGGGAGGGCAGAGGTGTTCCTCCTGCTCCCAGAGGACCACAGACAGTAGGGCCCTGTTGGCAAAACATGTGTCTGTGCACTTCCTAGTGGATTCACAGGGATTTCCAGGGAATGGGCGAAGTGGGGAGCGAGAGGAAGCAGGCACATCCATCTCTGGTTTCCTCTCCTACAGTAAATTTTGGAGGTTAAAGCTACAAAATGCATATCCCCCTGTCTGACCCTGGCCCTTGGCAAAGCAGCACCGCTCCCTCCCACCATGATTGCCCACAGGAGAAATGTGTTTATGTGCAGTACTGGTTCAGGCAATTAATTTGCAGCCACGATAATGAATCTGAGAGCTCTTTGCCTGATTTCTGCCAGGCGCTGGGCTGTCTGGGCAGAGTCCCTAGTAAGTAATTTCCCTGCATATCTCCTCAGGCCAATAGGAAACTCCATGAGTCACTTTCCTCTCTTTTAACAGCAGTAAGCGACAACTGGGAATCAGAAATTTCCTGTGAAAACAAAGGCACAAAGCCTTGCCCTGACAAGTCTAAATCACAGCAAAACCTCTGCCAGCCCTCCAGCTAAGGTTGCCTCTCCTCCCACTGCTCTGCTCTGGGCAGCAGCAGCCCCTCGGCAGTGCTGGAGGTGTGGGAAGCCCTGTCCCTCCACACAGAATCACGTCATCATTAAGGTTGGAAAAGATCACCAGGATGATCATTGAGTCCCACAGTTATCCCAGCACTGACAGTCCACCACTTAACCATGGCCCTAAGCAACACCAACACACTTTTTGAAGGTTGCCAGGGCAATGATTCATTCCACTGCTTTCTTCGGCAGCCTGTTCCAATGTTTGACCACCTTTCTGTGAAGAAATTTTTACTAATGTCCAATCTAAACCTCCCATTAATACAGCTTGAGGCCTTTTCTTCTTGTCCTATTGCTTTTTAAATGAGAGAAGAGACTGACTCCCACCTGGCTACAGCCCCCTTTTGGGCAACTGTGGAAAGTGAGAAGGTACCGCTGATCCTCCTTGTCTCCAGGAGAAACACTCCCACCTTTCTCAGCCACTCCTCATCAGACTTGCACTCCAGACCCTTCCCCAGCTCTGTTGCCCTTCTCTGGACACGCTCCAGCCCCTCAATGTCTTTCTGCAGTGAGGGGCCCAGAACTGAACATAGGATTGGAGCTGTGGCCTCAGCAGTGCCAGTACAGGGGGACAATCCCTGCCCTGGTCCTGCTGGCCACACCATTGCTGATCCAGATCAGGATACCATTGGCCTTCTTGGCCATCCGGGCACACCTTGGATCATGTCCAGCCACTGCTGACCAGTACTCCCAGGGCTTTTTCCAATGGGAAGCTTTCCAGCCATGTATCAATGCTGCATCCATACCTCTAAACTGAGGGGTACCTGGGGATGTTGCTGGGACAGAAAAGGTGATTTGTTTGTAAGCTCATTGACATTTGTTGGCCAGGACCAACCAGTACACACAGACAGCAGGTTTTGGGACATGTTCAGGAGTTCACATGGGCCAGACCTCATTCCCTCTGGTCAATGGTTTCCCCAGGGAACTGGCCTTGGCAAAAGGACCCTTTGCACCCCTGTTGTCATGTGGGAGGTAGGAGGCTTCCCAACATTATCACATGAAATCCATGCAGAAATGGTGGCACAGAAGGTCCGTGGAGGTTTTCACATCTGAAAGGAGCACAATACTGTCAAGCTAAACTGAACCTCGGGAGGATTTTGAGAATCATGATTTGAGGCTGAACCTCCAAAAGTGGAGACTGATACTCCAAAGTCACGTAGGAATCTAGTCTGTGCTCTCAACTACTGCTGGAGGGAACATGCAGGAAGGGAGGGAGATTTTGCTTATACATGACAGCATTAGGTGCTTTTATTGTCAAGTCTTGGGCAACATTGCCCAACATATCAAGCAAAAGATCACTCCTTATCAAACAGAAAACTCTTTAGAATGAAGAGCTCAAAGAAAGACTTGTTCCAGGTATCTGAGCTAATGTCTGAAAACATGGCCTCAGCCCTCCCAGGTTCCCAGGAAAATCACTTTGCATTGCTACACACACTGTTTTATTGGACTCACTCTCATCTCTCTGAGAATATTCTCCTCCCACTCCAATTATTACAGCAAAATAATGTAAAACTAACTCATGGAATCAAAAATTAATCCCATGCTGAGTGGTATTATGATTGCTGGAACAAGCAGTAATTCCTGCCCAGCATCCTTGTCTGTGTACAGATCAAAGCCAGCACTAAGGCCAAACACATCCTCAGCTAAGAAGGGCAGCCCCACTAGTGCTGTTCCCAGCTGAGCAGAAGGGCTGAGCTCACCCTGTTGGATCTTCTCTGGAGTTTACATGCCCTGGAGCTGGGATGCAGATAATCTTCAACCGCTGTAGGTGACTGCAGGGTTGAATGAGGACCATGTGGATGAAAGGGGAAAAGACAAGTGAGCAGAACCTTTAGCTGAGGTGAGCAAGACTTCAGCACTAACCTTCCCACAGGAGCACTGTGAAGGCTGCTATGCAAGGCTCCCTCTCTTTCCCAGAGACATATGAAGCCTGAAGTCATGCTCACAGACAGCTGACCATCAGAGTCTGCACAGAACTGAGTTCCCAGGCAGGCCAGCATGTGAAGGGCACTATCAAAGGGGAGGTTTTCCATCAGAGCTTTGTTCTGTGTGTTGCACATGGCAGGGAGCTGCTGGGCACAGCTCTGACAGCAGCAGCCAGTATGGCTCAGTGCCCTTTGTTGAGACTGCTCTAATCCACCCATTCTCTCTGATTCCAGTACAGACCTGGGAAACAGGCTCCAAGGCATCAGAGGAAGCCTGTGGTGGTGAGTGGCCTTGGGCTTAACAATCCCCAGTTTGTTCTTGTGGCCACTGGTTTCCTGCCTGGGTTCCAGCAGGCTGTGCCTGGGCAGCTTGAGTTGGTCCCATACAGACAAACTCATATGACAGGAGATGCCTTTTGATCCTTGTAAGCCTGCAAGCATGGAGTAGAGCTACCAGAGCACACACCAGCTTTTTCACCTCCTGACATCCCCTGCGTGAGCAGCACTTCTTTGCTTTTGGGATCCACAGCAGTTTGTGCTTCACTGACAGTGTGGGAGAGAGCACCTGACTGAAAAGGACACTTGTGGATTTCCAGGACACCTCCTTGCTGTCCCTGTGACCTTGCAGAGGATTAAGTTGTAGTTATAGAAACCAACTGGAGCTGGGAAATCTAGGCTATGTGCCTTCAGAGATGACTTTTGTCCAAGTGACTGCTCCTCATTGCACACTACCCACAGCTCCTCCAGGTGAAGATAATGAGCAGACAGCACTGTCTCAAACCCACATGGTGGTGATGGCAATGGGTTAAGGACTGCACCACACCAGACAATGCCTTTTTTAAGCCATGGGGATAGTTAGAACTGACATTTTGGTCACCTTTTCAACTCATTGTAAATGGTCACAGGAAACGAGTTTCCCAGTTGAGTTACATGTCATGGTAAGGGGAAAAGTTTCTTTTATTTTTCATGTGTTTTACAGCCAATAGACAAAGAGCAAACCAACATTTCTGGGTTCTTCAGAGCTAGTTTTTTTTATGTTTGTATCAATGCAGTGCAATCAGCAGCACTTAAAGTGGGACTCACACCAGATCTGTTCATTCTAGCCCAATCTGCTCCTTCTTGCAAGTTTTTACTGCCTGTAATGGGAAAGCAGGCTTTCATTCTAAAATACTAGGAAAATATAGAAAAAAAGCCTTGCTTCTGTTCCTGACCCTTGTGATCAGGTCTTCTGTAAACTTCAAGCAGGCCTGGGAACAGACTCATCAGCTCCTGCTCCAACAGCCACAGCAGCATTTTTGCTGTTGTGGTAGCTGAGGGGAAAAAATATCAATTGGATTCCACCAGCATGAGAAGATTAATCATTTGCCTGGATTTCCAACCAGACTCCTCTACCCTGGGTAAAATTTTGGCATTAATATTTTAAATTCTTCTGACTGTTCTTCATTTTAATTAAGCAAGTGGAAATCTCTCCAGCCTGTGCCAGGGGGAAAAAAAGTAGTCCTTGAGATGAAAGTGGGATCTAATTCACGTTTCTGCTTGCCACATTCAAAGTAGCATGTTGATAAAGCAAGTGTCCTGTTTGAAGGAGATGGAAGGACATAATCCATCAGCTGCAAAGGGTGAGGGCTGTGTCCTGAGTGAAGTGTGGTCCCATTTCAGTATGGCTAAAGGCAAGGGAGAGCACTGGGTGTATATCCACAATAGCAATTTTAGGCTCCTCATGGGGAGAAAAATTATTGCCTTAAATCTTACAGTTAATGTATCTACAGGATAAATAAAACATCCTGTATCTGCTATTACATAATAAGAAAACCCATGAAACTGTGCGGCTTAAGAAAAGTGTCATATTTTTCTGTTGCATTCTCAAAAGCGTGAGGTAAAATGTATTGGTTTTGTCGAAGGAGTTGACTTGTGAGGCACCCTCCCCCTGCAAGTTGACAGAAAAAACAATCTGCAAATGGAAACCTCCAGACCAACATTTAGGCACAAAGCTACAGCCACCAAAATGACTTTGCTGACGCGAACTGCATTTTGCTACATCCCCCTCACCACAGCAAAGTCTCATAACCCTGATGCAGAACCACGTGTAGAATCACATAGGTTGATAAAGACCTCTGAAACAAGAGTCCAGGGTGTGTGGCTCTTCCGTGCCAGCACACAGGGAGATGTGGTTTGCTCTATTTAATAAAGAAACAGTAACATTAACTCACATTTCCTCATTACCCCACAAGTGCAGATCTGGAGTTGCCAGCTGAACTGCTCTGGTGTTACCTCTCCACTGCCATTGCATTAGGACCTTATTTTGCACAAATTTAAACATAAAACCGTCCTGGTGTTCCTTCACCACCAACCACCACTTCTGGGGCTAATGCCTGCAAACTGGATTAGGTATAAGAAAGAAGCTTTTTCCAAAGAGGGTGGTGAGGCACTGGCACAGGTTGCCCAGAGAGATGGTGGTTGTCCCATCCCCATTCAAGGCCAGGTTGGATGTGGCTCTGAGCAACCTGGACTAGTGGAAGGTGTCCCTGCCCATGGCAGGGAGCTTTGGAACCAGATGGCCTTTAAAAGGACCCTTCCAACCCACACCACTGTATGATCCTATGACTTCATTTCACTTACAACTCCAGAGAGCTTACTAACAACATGGCCAAAAAAGTCACTTTTTTAAGCAGCAACTGTTTATTATTGGGAAGAACATTAGGACTTTATTTTTTTTTCTCTTACATATATTCAATTTGAATAAAAATAATTTAAAAATTTTTAATTTCTCTTTATATTACATGAAAATAACTTGAAACGAGAACTGTGAATTCTGGAAGCAAGAAACATAGACAAAACTGTTATTTAGCTGCTGAGATGTAGTTATTGGATTTTTTTTTCCCAAAAAAAATCCCTCAAATAGAGAAACAATCACAATTGTCATTCCAGTGGAGAAACTTAATCCTTCTATAAAATATCTTTAACTTTGAGAATGGTATATAGTTACACTAGAAAGTATTCATAATATAGTGTGTGAGTCCTAATATACCGCCTGAAATATATAACCTCTCAGACTTAACAAGGTCAAGTACTTTAGACCATATTCCAGTGGAAAAACACTACAAATCTCTTACAATCCTTTTAAAGTTCTTGTTCAATTAACTTTTATTTCCTCTTGAGGAATTCTAATATCATTCCAAGCAACAAAATATTGCATACAAACTAGCTTGCAGAACTTTATTCACACTAAATTGGACAACCATTGTTTAAAAGGATGAAGCACCTTTAGTAACAGTGACAAAACATCACTGTTAGTGCTGCTGATGACGAAGCAGATTTTGTGCACAAGTTGGTAAAATTTTCATGACAATAAATCTGATAAAAATTACTGTATATTCGGTATTAAGAAATTCAGCTAATTGGAATTAAAATATGCTTATGGCTGGGGTAGGATTACAGCGTTACAAGACAAAGAGTCTACTAATTAATCCAGTTCATATTATCTGATAAACACTTCCAACAAACCACTGATTTCTTCTTTTTTTTGTGTTTTTAAAATACCTGCAATTTCCCTGGCTTATCTCAACTCTTTTCAGTTCAATGTGAATATAGTTCATCTTTTCATTAACTTCTAGGGTAAGAAACACCATTCAGCATCACCTGAATGGGTTATAATTTTAAAAAGCCCAAAAAAGCGAAGAAAAAAAAAGCAATTAGCATGTCAAGGTCTCACTTTAGAACACAAATCTGCAGAAATATGTACAATAAAAATGAGATGGACTTTGTGTAGGTAGTTATTTGCATTGAGTACCATGTCAAATTTAATGTAACTGTGCCAGTCGTGGGTCTGATGGAAAACCACTCTTCACCAATTACAAGGAAAAAGACTATCAATGATTGTCAAAACTGTTCTCTGCAACAGCCTAACCTCAGGGGTCAGCTCTCTTCCAAAGAAATGCTTGAAACACTGGCTGGTGCTGCAGCCCAACTAAGAACCCGATGCGATCTAAGGCGACGATGTCAAACCCTTTCAAAAATAAACATTTTGCTTCAGTATATTTTAGCTGGGGAGGGGGTGTGTTTTGCTTTGTTTTGTTTTGTTCTTGGCTTTTTTATTTTTGTAACTGTCTGCTGTTTCCAGCACTGTCTCAGAGGCTGGAACGTTTCATTCCTTCCTCTGCCAGTTGTGTCCTTTTTCACTTGGCAGATGCTGACCACCACACCCGCTGCTCCTCGGCGCACAGCAGCCACCGGTACCGCCTTCTTGTTTTGCTTGTCTGTTATACAGCCCTGGAATGTGATTTCTGAATCAATATGCATTTTCTGTTCCTAAGGAATGCCTTATTTTGCAACCACAGTTGTGTAAAAATACCCTAATTTTAACTAATGAGGGGGTGGTGGCTCTTCTGAGACAAATCAGTGACACAATTTAGAAAACCAGGGAGGCATTTTCACCAGACTGCAATATTTTTAAGATCAGGTAAAATTTTGGACTTGAACTATGACAACTGCCTTCCTTTCTAAATTAAGAATTACTTTTAGTTTTACCAAAAAATATTCTACTGGTATGAACTATGAAATTTTTGAAATTATGAAGCATATTTATGTTTTACTTCTCTTCTCTAAATATATTATTCATTTGTTTAATTCATTCAGGATTCTACCATACTGTCAACCAACTATAGTAATCCAAAAATGTTTTCTGCTTATGGAAGGGGCTTAATCACTAAGCCACACCTTCCTGCAAAGCTTCAGTATTTCTGATTGGTAAAAAGCATTTCTCATTGAAGTAATACTGAAGTGGAGCCCTAGCCGTCCTCCATATATACGACTGTCAAGTTAATTAACTTTTCAGGACAAAATGCTGATCACATTCAATGATGAGCCACACTGCTGTGTTCAAGACAGCTCCAGTGGCAGCTCTGGTGGCACAACTGTGTATCTTGGGTCAAGCTTAGGCGTGAAATCCTTGAAGTTCTTAGATGCTTCTGTACCAAACACATCTAAAACTTTCCTGTTCATGAGAGCAAACCTGAAAAAGAAAAGGCAGGAAATAATGAATACATAACTCACTTACTTACAAAAAAAAAAAAATTCATATCAAGAAAGTTTACAAAAATCTGACATATTGGCTTCAACATGCACTGTCAAAGTTTCTCACCTCAAGCAATAAAGATTTTAAAAAAAAGCATTTGAAAAATGTGGCTAATAGTATTTGTGTAGTTCAAATAATGGAACTTACGAAAAAGGGGAAAAGTCCCCTTCTACTTTTAATTCCACAAAAAACAGTCTAACCAAAATTTACCACTGTTCTCTTTTACTCTAGCAGAGCAAACTGTGGCTCTGCCTGCCCAAGTCTGGATGCCAATTTTATGGGTGTTACAACCTATTTCCATTTTGTTGTTCTTCACAACTATAGAATGAAAAGTGTATGAAATGTCAAAAGAAATTCCCTTTATTAATAGAGTGTCAAAATTACTATTACAGAGATTTGCTTCAGATAAAATAAATGAGCAGAACAGAACTTCTATTCCTTCCTCTCTTTTCAACTAAGGCAAGTTTAGGATTAGAACAAAATGAAAAAACACAGCCAAAATTGGACATCTGCACTGACATCATTCCCTGTATCATGTTTGTATGGCCTCAGAGGTTGCCTGAGGACTGCCTCCAGGCATCCCAAGGAAAGCTTCCCACTAAATCTTGCAATGTATTCAATCACCTCACGTGTGTACTGTGCCACGGGGAGTGTAGGTTCAACATGCACCAGGGACTGGCCTCTGATTTCACTTCTATTTTTACAGCCTGGAGAGCTTGCTGTCATGAGAAACATTACCTTTTATAACCCCATTCATAAACTGATCAAGATTTGGACGCCTTGTTCCTGCCACACACTGCACCAGGGTAACAGTCTACACTAAACTGTAATTTTGTAAGTCAGTTACAGCAAGATCTATTTTTAAAAGAAAGGTTTTTTTAGATTCCTGCAGCAAATAGGAAAAGCATGCAGTATGATATTACATTGTATTTATGATTATGATCAGTGAAAAATTTTCATTAGTTTTCCAAGAAAAAAAATCCTTTCCCAATAGAAACTGTTACAAAAAAAGTACTGAAACTTTCAAGTATTCTTAGGAGATATTCTGACATTTCTAGTAATGCTTTTAAACTCATAGTAATATCATGTTCTCAATCACTGTACATACTAAGTGATTTCTTCAACATGTATAGTTGTTTACTGCATTCTTCATGTTCTAATGAAATCTGAAAGTATCCCACCCTCCAAGTGAACTAAAAAGACTTCAAGTAAAACACTCATCTGCTAAATAGTCTTCACTAAAGTTACGTCTGCTCCTGTTATTACACTAAACCCAGCAATGTCACTTCAGCAAAGAGCTTCAAGAGTACTGGAAACCATTTGAAAAGCAAAGTAAATCCACAGGAAATTAGCCCTCATGAACTTCTAGGGCTCTGCTGTTGGCAGTGAATGACATAGAAAGCTAAGGGTGATCAGTGACAGGTTTAGACAAGCCACAACACACCCCTGAGTACATACCTGCCCTTCGTTAGTCGTAAAAGAAATTTCCAGTATGAAGGTCTCAGGTTCTGAACTTCCATGACAGCCTGCAAGGAGAGGATTTTGTCAGATCCAGCTGACAGTGTCAGGCAACAGCTTCATCTGCTACATTAGGTTGCCAAAATCAGCAAAAGGATTTTTATGGAACTCACTTTTACTGTCCTCTGCTGAATTCAATGCTCTGTATGTCCACCACCAACACAGACTGATATTCCCAGAATACAGTATTCTACCAGTGGTGACAATTAACTTAGATCTCATTGCAGGGAAAGCAACAACAACCATTATTCCTACATACATGACAGGACTGGTGGATGTCAAATTTACCTCCTGCTTAATCCCCTATCCATTCTGCATTTTGTGATCCACCATTTCTTGTAGTCATATTTATATTTCATGTTACATTTTCTTCAATAATGTCATATAGCCAAAATCCATGTCTTCCCTCTATTCCATAACTTCTGTAGGTTTCTTAGAAATATAGTGAATAACAAACATTTCAGCGTAGATCCTTTCTCTCATTTCTCCTTCCTTCTTCCTGATAAACCTAGCAATTTGTTTCTAGTCTTACATTTGTTTTCCAATCAGTTATTAAGTAACCAAAAAACTCTTCTCTCATATGAACATTTGTCTATTAGTCTCACGTGATTGTCCCTGACAGCAGTACCTTGGAGACCTTCAGGCACATCCCAGGCACTGAAATATCAATTCACTTTGATACCAAACTTAGAGATATTCCCAAGTACATGGGAACAATGAGGAGGAGGAGTGTCTCTTTAATGTTCTGTTAAGCACAAGACTGCAGAAGATTGCTTTAGGGTAATTTTATGTTTTCATTATTGGGAGGCACAAAAAATATCATAGTCATGGAGGTCCAGAGAATAAGCAGGGACGTTTCAGCAGAAGGTCTAGAAATGGTGAGATGTACTAGAATAGTAGAGCTATTTGGGCAGCACTGAAAAGTTGTTTTTCCTGCTGATGCAGAAGATACAAGGACTGAGGGTAAAGGCATGTAGTTAACTTGAGAAGTGCAAAAGATAGCAACTACAGCTTGTGTCAAATATAATACTTTAGGGTTTTTCCTGTTTTTTTGCAGATTTTTTCAACTAGGCAATATTAATTTAAGTCAGTGGAAACTTTCAGTTGCTTTAAAAAAAAATATTGTACTATACTGTTTGCCTCCTTGAAAAACTGTCCCTTCACATGCTCATGGATGTTCAAACATTAATGTACATTTTCTGGGTGAGTGCATTTTAAGATTCTTTCCAAAGAATTCCATGCATTGTATAATGTATTCAGCTATAAGCACAGGAGAAAATAAATCCTAGAAGTGACCTTCCCACAGTGACACTCAAAATCAGGATGCAGAAGCCCCAGGACGCAGGAGCAAGATGCTGTGAATCACATAATCTCACCATCTTTTCTATCTCCATGTGCTCCTCTTTTCATTCAACATTTGATTTAAAAAACTTCACATTCTAGTAGAGAACATACTTACTGCCTGAAAGCATATTGATGTAGAAATGGCATAGATGATGCTGTCTGCATGAGGAAAATAGGGAACCTTCCCTGATTCAATGCCTTTGAAGTATATAGTCTGTAAAAATAAAATGCTGAATGCAATAAAACCAAAGTATCTTTTTACTTTTTATTTTACCTTTTAATAAAAACAAGTCAACTTTATATTTTTATATGCCCACAAATGTGACATTGATTAGGATAGATTATAGAAGTTGCACAAGACCAATGTAACAAGAGGCTATTAATGCACAGAACAGGACTAGCAACAGCTTGGGTGTTACAGAACCTAAAGATAAAAAAGGGAAAGTTTGCTCTGCTAAATTCTTCATTTTAAAACAGCAAAAGAACAATGCAATAACTATTCCAACAAAGTGAATATTCACTGTTCTTAAACAGCTTGAAATCACATACTTTACTTTCAGAGAAAACATGTACAGTTTATTTTCCTGAGCACAGTCTGACCTTGCAAAGCAGCACACGCCTCTTTGGTCAGTTACCCTTGGCTTGCGTAAGATGATAAAAGTAGTAAATAAAAAAAAAAAGAAAAAAAGAAAGAACACAGAGAGCTTTTCTTATTTCACTGTAGCCACGACGTCTCAAAGTCCAGAGAAAACTACCAGCAATACAAGATAATATTGAGATAATACTGGTTTTTTTATAACTGGTGTTATGAAAGTCAGTATAGATAACTCAGATTTGCATTTATATGACCAATATTTGCTGCCTTCAGAGCTTGGTCTGGGAGAACCAGGAGGAGGAACAGAGAGTATCTTCCCTTTATAAGTTTAATTTCATGTGTAACAAAAAAAAGTTCTTCTTTTTATGTTCTTTAACATGAATTCTGCTCTGGTAATGGAAGTGGATAAATATAACTAGAGAACAAGGCCTTCAAGGTCTGCAGGAAAAATTTGTGATTTAGGTATGATGCATAGTGAGAGAACATTATCAACTCATTCCAGTGGTGGTGTTGGGCAATTAACCATGACTAAGTCTCAACTTTCTGGAAAAATCACAGTAAGAAATCAAATGCTGGTTAGAAAAGTATAATCGTACCCAAACTCTGTAACTATTTTTTTCTTGTGCTCATAATTTTAAGTTCAGACAAATAATTCAAGCCTGAGGAATAGTAATTAGAACAAAGTTCATTCCAAAGCTGGGAATTCAATCAGCTGTAGTACACTGACAAACAACTTCAGCTATAGACTAAAACCTAAGCTATTTTCAGTTATCTTAGACTGCTGAATGCCAAAATTAGGGAACAAAGGCAGGAAGTTAAGCTGTAGCTTTTGGCAATAAATCTGCAATTAAGGACTAGGTCTGATTTATGTTTCTGGCATAATAGACATTCTTGGAACTTTCTGATCTAAAAAATCTGCAAAAACTATAAAGAAAAGGGTTGTCAGGAGATTAAAAAAAAATAATGGAGAATGTAGATGAAGACCAGTGCATAAGGACATCTAAAATGAGTCAAAGAAAAGAAAGGTAGATAGATAGATAGATAGATAGATAGATAGATAGATAGAAAGAAAGAAAGAAAGAAAGAAAGAAAGAAAGGAAGGAAGGAGACCACATGACAGAATTGCCTCTTGGCACACATGTACTGAATAACCATCACCATACAACTCTGTATTTTACTGAAATTGCCTGACAAAACCCCTTAAGTTAATTTTCTTTTCTTCCACCTTGAAAAAATAGATGAAATGAAGACCTCTTTTGAGAGGGTAACAACTTACCTCTACTAGTTTAGACACCAGATACATAGAGATAGTTGTACTTTTGTAAAACATCATGGAAATTCCTGCTAGACACCCTGTAACAATTAGAAAAGCATTGTTAAGGTTGTGATTTGCATTGTTAAGGTCACTGTTGTGTGTCAGCCCAACAAACACTGCACAGGACTATTTATTTCTGTTGTTACAGATAGCACAATTCAGTGATGTTCTTTTGCTACCCACCCAAATATGGTTTGTATCACTTAAAATAGAAAGTTTCAGAAAGCTGAAACAAATGTGTACTTCCGTGCTCAGGAGCACACTATCAAATTTCTCTCTTTTTTGTGGGATGAAAAATCTCTGTGGTTGCCACACGTGATAGATGCACATGAGGGAAGGGCCTCACCACCACATGAATTTCATGGTAAAAACATCTTTCTTTGGACCCAGTGGAGCCCAATAAGTATTCTTTCACATATGGAGGAGTCAGAATTTCATCTCACATCTCTACAGCTGCAAATTAAAGGACAAGTTTATATTTATGTACACAGTAATATATTGTCCTTGGAGCTGACCATAAACTCCACATTTGACTGAATTGACCTTACAATTTTAATTGCAACTCTTTCTTTGACACTACTTGAAACATCACTGCCACTTTGACACAACCTTGATGAACATATGAATAGGAACAAAATCCTATTTTCATCACAGATGCCTGAAAAGGGAATGGCAGGACAGACAAGAGGAATACTTACAGAGTCCCAGTACATACAACACAAACGTTCCATGGACTCACCAGCTACAAGTGCATGAAGCTCATCATCCAGGTTTCGCACCCAGCGCAGGAAGCAACTTGTACCCTGTACGTGAACAGAATGCAGGCTTAGCTCTACTTATTCCTTAGAACACACAGACTGGAGGTATTCCTTATAAGCTAGTAATACAGCACACAGCATGAATTAAGAGGGTAGTGTGATAATACCCATAATCACAGATTCATACAATGGTTTGGGTTGGAAGGCACCTTAAAGATCATCTCGTTCCATCTCCCCTGCCATGGGCAGGGACACCTTCCACTACAGCAGGCTGCTCATAGCCCCATCCAGCCTGGCCTTGAACAAATTCCAGGGATAATGCAATCTTCTACTTGGTAAGGAGGTAACAATAATAGGAAATTTAATTAATAAGCGAGGAGGCAAACTTTTCCATTGTAAGAGTCTTGTAAAAGAAATGTAAAATCCCATTGTAATTTCTTAAGAGCTGTAGAAAGTCTCATTATTGAGACATGTTATGTCTGATTAGGTAATTTTTACCACATCAAGATACACTAAATTACATTAAAAAAACCCATAAGAAATTAAAACAACTGAAGAACAAGCTTTTTAAAAGCATTGGTGATACTAAAGTCCAGACAGTTGGACACAGTACACATAACATTTCAGTGTCTTAGATTTACAATTTACAGCTGCCGTTTCTTTCAAATCCAAGATCAGATTGATCTAATTTGAATTTCAATCTAATACCAAAGCTAATCTTGAATTCATGTCATCCTCATTTGCTATATCTGTCTAAACTCTTTCCCATGATAAAGGTTTTTTCAACTACATACCAAACCTCCAGAGATTTTTTCATGCATCCAATAAAGTCTGGAACCAGGAAAATGTATTAATCTAAAAAAGTAGAACTTAATATTCCCTGGTATCCAAAATGCACTAAGCATTTACAGTAATTTCACAACTATAAGGCACATCCTTTTGACTAAAATTTTGGTCAGAACCCGGAAGTGCGCCTTATAATCCGGTGCACCTTATAGTTGTGAAATTACTGTATTTTTTTTTTTTTTTGCCCCGGTCCAATTTTTTTGAGTGACTAGAATCTTTGCTATGACTACATGACTATTTAGACTAGAAAAAATTATAATGCAACCCAAATTTGTGTAAGTTATGAAATACAAACAATAACGTATACCAGATCACAGAATTGGAGGATCATTTAGTCTGGAAAGGACATTTAAGATCAAGCTCAACTGTTAAAATAGCATCCACCAAGTCTACCCCTAAACCACATCCCCAAGAGCCACATCCACACACCTTCTGAATACTTCCCAAGATGGCAATTCCACCGCTTCCCCTGACATCCTGTTCCAGTGCTTGACAACACTTTAAGTGAAGGAAGATTTCCTACTATCGAATCTAAACCTCTCCTGGGCAACTTGAGGCCAATTTCTCTTGCCCTATCCCATGCTAACTGGGAGAAGAGACTGACCCACACCTGGCTGCAGCCTCCTTCCAGGCAGTTGTAGGGTGATGAGGTCCCCTCGAGCCTCCTTTCCTCCAGGATAAACACCCCCAGCTCCCCTGGACTCTCCTCATCAGACTTGTGCTCCAGACCCTTCCCCAGGACTGTTGCCCTTCTCTGGACACAATCCAGCCCCTCAATGTCTTTCTTGTAGTGAGAGACCCAGAACTGGACACAGGATTTGAGGTGTGGCCTCAGCAATACCCAATACATACTCAAAAAATAGTAAATAAAGGTCAGAATATGTGACCCTCATAAAATGTGCATCCACTGGGCTGAATGGCACTTCTCAGTTGGAGCTTTTAAACACATTAAAAAATGTTTTCAGCTTTTGCAATTTAAAGGCTTTTCTTACCTAAAGGCTTTTTTACTTAAAGTTTAAGCGAAAATCTAATTTTCAAGCAAACCCTGAACAGCTCATTTGTACTCCGCCATCAAAAATTTTAGACTCTGTAACCCACAAATTCTTGTCTTGCTATTTAGTTACAGCAATTTCACACTGATAAGCCGCACCTATTTCATTGAAGAATCAAGCCAATCCCGGAAGTGCGCCTAATCACCAGGTGCGACTTATTTATGGACAAATTCCAGTGAAATGCCAACACAGAAGTGCGAGCTGGCCAAGGAGGGAGCTGCCGCGGAGCCATGGCTGGGTGGGCGGGGGGCAGGTGGGGAGCTGCTGCAGAGCCGCTTTGCCGCCTTCGCGCTTTGCTGAGCCGCTTTGTCGGCTTCGTGCGGCCAGCCCATCAAGCCGCCACTTTTAAGCGGCGTGGGGAGCCATGGCAGCCAGCGCTGGGGGCGGGAGTGCCGGGCCCTGCGGCACAGGGAGAGTGCCTGGGGCTGCGTTTAAAGGCTTTGCCGGTCTGTGAAAACTGTTTGCAAATTGAGCGCCTGACAGCAAACCCCGCAATCGCGCGATTCTGTTACTAACTCGTTACTTTGTCGCACATGGAGCCTCATTTCGAAAAAAAAAATAACTGCGGCTTATCACCCGGTGTGGCTTATTTATGGACAAATTCCGTGGTCTTCCCGGCTACCCAGAAGTGCGTCTTATAACCAGGTGCAGCTTACGAGTGTGAAATTACTGTACTAGTCAAGTGAAATGCTGTTTTGCTTATGTGTAAGACCTCCTTTTTTATTTTTCACTACATAATATTTATCCTGATTAATAAATAATACAGCATGATCTTGAATTTGCAGATCAAGTAAAGTGGTAGTTGAAAAATGCCTTGTGATTAGGAATGAAAAAGTGCAAAAGATACTTCAGCACTGCACTGTGCAATATATTCTGCATCAGGGTATGGGCTTTGCCACATTCTCCTTTGGCATAAATAAACATAATTTGATTAATTCCAATAATGCTGTATAAATGCATATCAGTTCACCACCTGTCATCTTATAATGGGGGTAGAAAGGATAGACTTCCAAGCAGCAAGTGCAATGTCTCCTCAGCTACACACTGTATGTTCTGCAGTCTCCTGCTATTTAGTGTCAAGTAAGAATTCCAGATATGTGAGTCAACAAAATCTGCACATGGCTTCTCTCTGGCAACACAGAAACTACTGCAGTCACTACTTGTGTCTGCCTGCACTAAAATGCTTTTGTGTAGCAGCAAATCCCTCTGAAATCTGAATTCCCTTCCTCTGAAGTACCTTCTCTCTCCTGATCTTGAAAACAAGCTGCAAAATCTATCAGGTTTATAAATAAATTATGGAAAAAACAGAATAGAATAGAATAGAATAGAATAGAATAGAAGAACAGCTTTCTGTTTACAGTTTGATTACTCCAATATATAAAATTTGTGACATGCTGTAGGAAACAGTACCAGTATTATGAAGCAGCTTGACTTCTTAGCTCTTTGTGATATTCTGAAAAGTGAAATAAAAAACACAGCATTTGTCATTTCTGTATGCTATAAACTTACTTTGTATATACTGACAAAAGATCCCAGAAAAGCTCCAAGCTGAAAATTTTCCTTGTTGTAGAAGAGGGAAAGTAGTCGTGATGGTTGTGTGAGCAGATGCCGGAAGGTGGAAGGAATCCGAAGGCAACACTGGATCAGGTAACCGATGCTAAACATCCTAATAAAGCCCTAGAGAAAAGAAAGAGAGATTTTGTGGTAAGAAACCACAAGTTCTGGAAAAGGAAAAGCAAAAGTTTATACAGAAAATTTTTGGTTTTTTACATTGAATCGTTTAAAACCCACTCTGAAGGTAACATGTTAAATGCATAAATGTATCCTACCCCACCTTCAAACTCAAGACTTATCTTTTCCCAGTAATCCTGTAAAATAGCAAAACAGGTAAAATCACAGACAATTGACTCTTCTTTTAATTTGTATGAATTTCAGAAAGATTTCAAGAGAGAGCCTTCTCTTCTACTCCAAAATTCTGTCCTTCGAAATAATCTTGATGACTTCATTTCCAGGTTCCTGACCAGCTTTTTAACCAAAAATGGGTTTACAGAGGAAAGCAATGTAGTGGGGAAAAAAAGAGCACTTGTACACTCAAATGTCTGGAGAAAACAGTAAGGTGGAAAAAGTCCACCAAAAATAAATTTCAGAAAGTGTGAGAATTAGAAGTTAACCCTGGTGGCTTGGCACATGTTCATGGACTTTGCCTCAGCCAAACATGAGGTTGTGGGATGCCTGCAAGCAAGGGAAAGGGAGAAACTCGAAGGGAGTTCATGTGCCGAGCTACTGAAAAAAGATAAAATGGCTTCCAAAGAATTTACTTACCATTTCACCTTGGATAAAGAGCTGTTTTCTTTTTTTAACATAACACAAAACCACACTCACTTTGTTTTCCAACTTAATCCCCCCAGTATTTTCTAACTTCCTCCAATGCTTCCTACCATTATTCTTACCCTAAGGTGAACCTTTTTTAATAATTCAAAATAAATTTTAACTAGATTTTGTTTGGAAGATGCTTTATGTGAAAACTATTTCTGCATTCACCTGCAAATAAGGCAGGTACCTTATTAAACTATAGTAACAGGGACACAATTCCAGTGACAAGGAAATCTGACTGAGCAACCTTTCAGACTCAGAAACTCAAACCATTTTTGCCTCCTAAAGAACTTTATAATGCATCATAAAGCTCATAAAATTTTATTGTGGTTAAACATCCAGTAATAAACTCTTCCTGAAGCAATTACTCTTCCTGCTACACAAGAAGTGGTTTATGAGAATCAAGTGGAAGAAAATAAGTCATCCAAAGATCCAATAGCTTTTTCTTTTTTACTGAAAAAATTCCATTCCTTCATGCCATTATAAAAAAAAAAGAAAAAAAAGTCCTAAACTCAGCAGTTATAAACAAAGCCCAAAACAAGAAACAACAGAATGGTATGTTTGATTTTTTTACCGAGGAAAGGTGACTTTAGTGGGGTGAGGAAACATCTAAATTACAACTGGAAACACTCAAACACATCCCTGATTTTATTCCTATTAGTAGCCAATTTAGAAGTGCTGAGGAACCAGCACCAAAGGACTGAGGTTTAGTGTTGATATGCATGAAAAACCAAGAATTGCACAAAATCTCTCTATTTAGCTCATTACTTAAACCAGCTGAAATCCTATCACACCTACAGGTGTTTTTCCACAGTCACGGGAAGTAGTATATCTTATAATCCATGTACAGTATTGTAACTTTTATCTTCCATAAAAGACCTCCAATAAGAATGGATCTGGTACACAGCAGAGCATATGCAGGACACTATGATAAACACAAGTGAGCAAAGAAAACTCTGCTAAGAGCCATTTCTCCAGAGATTTCGAGTTGGAGCTCAGATCAGCCAGAAGTAGTAGCACAGTACTGTAATGACATATCTCCAGAATTTGTTGAATAAATCTTTCTTTCTGCTTTTGAGAAACCAATTTCTTAATAATACATTCAAGATACTTGCTATAACTCAAATTCAGAAAAGCACATGTGCATATAAAGAAAGTTCAAAAACTCAGTCAACCTCTTGCAATATATTCAGAATTAATTAAGACACTTAAATTAATTAAGGTATTTAATATTTATTCTGGGTATATAGTAGCCCACATTACTTCAAAAGACAGAACTATGAGACTACAATCATAGAAGTCAGAAAACTCCAGGGAAGTTGTAGATACCCCATTCTTGGAACTGCTCAAGGTCAGGTTGGTCAGGTTGAGGAACCTGGTCTAGTGAAAGGTGTCCCTGTCCAGGGCAGGGGGCTGGAACGAGATGGTCTTTAAGGTCCCTTCCAACCCATAGACCATTGTATGATCCTATGACCTTCTTTGAGGTCACTCTAGTCACCAGTAATTCGGGAGGGTTATCTGGCCCTGTCTGCAGCACCAGCAAAAAAATAGACAACTGGACTTCTACTGCTGGCTAATGGCTCCTCACTGTAAATAAGTGGAATCCAAAAGAGGAAAAATATTGTTCCACTGCTTCTGTCACAGCTCTTTTCAGACATTTACAAGCACAAAGCATTTCAAGTATTTCAAGTTGGAAGGGAAGTCAGTGAACTCAGGTGTATGACACTACTGAATGTTATGTGAAAGCCATGATGATGTCAATGAGCTAATGTGCATTTAAATGTGAAGCAGGAAAAAAAGAGCATGCAAATGACAGTTAAAGCACAGATGTATTAATGAGAAGACAAATTGTTCAAGGGTAAGGGAAAATAGCACTGAGAGGAAATTTTGGCAATAAGCAGCTCATCACATCGTTATCAGGTTTGAAAGCTCCATTACAGAAAAGGAATTGTAAAAACATGTTCTAATCATGTCAGCTGACAGTTGTTACTAATCAACTCCGGGAACAGTCATAGAAATGAACATTTAGAATTTAGGATCTTTAAAAATATAAATACATAAAAATATTTTTGTCTCTCATGTTTTAATTTAAATAAAAAGTCACAGAACAGACAGGCAAGTAGAGGATCTGACTGCCACTTCAGCAATATCTTCCTTATTAGATTATCATAGTCAAGAATAATTTATATCAAAATACTACAGAGGATGGATCCAAAAATGAAATATATTTCAAATGCACAACTGTCTTCACTAAAGAGAGAACAGCTCTATAAAAATTTATTTTTAAAATTTAATTTTTGTCAGGTCAAGTCCTTATTCAGCTTTATTATCAGTTAGGTTTTTTCCTCCCCTCACTCCATTTAAGGATATATAAAACAAAACAAAATCATGCTGAATCAATATGTGAAAAGGATACATACTCCTGAATATCCACCTTCCTCCCCATCCATAAATGTTCCTTTAACATTTTAAAAATTTATTTTTGAAAGTAATATACATTAAAAGCATCTGAAGATACTCAAATACATTTTTGCTGGTCCATATATAAAAACAGGTCAACTGTTAAGGGACTGGGAACTTCTGGAGTGTTACCAACTCCCAAAACAGGCACAGCAGGTGGTACCACCTGTGCCAACCCAATGCCAGCCAACACAAATTTCTCCCACAGTAATTCTCTGAAAAAAAATGAGCTGATCACATTAATAATGGAGGGTGAATTATACCACTGGAGATAAACAGCTCTTCCTGGGCGTAGCAACTGTGAGCAATCTCTCATTACCCTGAGCCCCTAAAATAAACGACTGGAGGAGTGCACCCAATGACCAGCAGCGACGTTCCAGAGCTGTGCAGCTGCAGGGAACCACAGCTGCCTGCCACAGCAGCACATTCCAGGTGCTTTATTTAGGGGGGAGTCACAAGTGGGCTCAGCCGTGAAGTGCATCACATAGTTAAACAAGCTCCTTGTTGCTAGTCCATTTTTTCCCACACATTTTATGTTACTCATTCACTACAGCTACTATGAAAGACCAGAGAACTTTAACCCCACCACCGCCCCATCCTAAATTGAGAAAATCTGTTTTCTGGCTTGTCACATTTTCAATAGAAGAAGAATGAGTAACAGGCTCATTTCTCACTTCCTAAGCATGTGCTTTTCCTGACTACAGACTTTTACTCCCTCTTTGCCAGAGTTTGTCAATCGAACTTTTTCTGCACTTACTTTAATACAGTATGAGATGCAATTATCTCCATAGTGTTTACAGCATCTATGCCTTGGGCCATGTTTGCACCTGCAAAAAGCATAATGAAACACGTATTAACTCGTAGCTGTTTTCAGTGTCAGCGACAGGAGACTTCATAAATTTTTCTTGCCCAAAAATACATAAAGTGCTATTTGCCCAGCAATCATTCTCCCCATTACCCACTGAAGGGCACTGTGAACTTTTATGATGCTATAAAAGGACAATAAAAACTAACAATACTTCAGCTGTACACCAAGAAAACGTGTCTGCATACTTATTTGGATCCAACCTCTTGCCATGCTACACATAAAATGCTAACAAATTTTCTGCTGTGGTCAACAAGGAGAAATGATGTGACCCTTTCTGGTTTGTATCTGCTTCATGGTTCTGGAAGGATATTTGAGCATCTGTTACATGTGTCCTTTCATCTTTCACACCACTGTAAAGGTCACTGAAGTGCAATGCAGACCATACAAACACCCTGTGAGATTTCTCTCAATTACAAGCCTCTCACTTTTGGGATATTTCTTCTCCAATGTAGATTTTTATGCAGCTCTTCGTTTGGATTGAGAATCTGACCTTGAGTACTTAAAATAGACTGCCCTGCATTATGTAGAATTAAAATATATAATGTCATACCAGGTCTGAACATTATATTTTGCTATATCCAAGTATTTAAGATTTAATGTAAAATAAATTACACAACTTATATACTATATCAAATATCTTGGAAGTTTTGAATCGTGTACTATAAAGTCTAATGGCCACAAATCATCTGTGAGGTCAGTTTATGTAGCAAAAATTGTAATGAGAATGTGCTCAGGTTACAGGCATTTAGACTCAATTATATTGAAAAGAACCATATGGAAGAGAAACCAGTGAGAGCATAAAAACTCCATATTGAAAGTTTGCTGAAAGTGTGAGTAGGGAGTTTCAAAACCTTAAACAAAAAATGTTCTTCTCCATCTTCCATCCTTGTATTTAACCAACAACAGAAGAGCTATGAATTATGTCTAGCAAAATGAGTAACAGGTATTTAAGACAAAACAGGAATAAGCAATTCAGGTAAAACAATTTGATTATGGCTGGAGGTGTCTTTTCTTTGTAGGTCGTTTGCTGTCTAATACAGTCATGCCTGAAAAATCACTGATGACTTCCCTCATATTCTTCAACTAAAGCCCACAGCAAATCATAGGAAGTCACCATGTAATGGGGATCACTTCATGTTTGCTCATTATCTGAGCAAGTAAAATAAGCCACTACTTTGCACTTGGAAGACTCTCCTGTGTGACAGCAGGTAGCGATTTAGTCATAAAACTGCCCTTGAAGAGGTCAGGAGAAGTGAAGAATATTCATAGGTGTCATGTGAACATATCCCCAACCCATTTTTCACTCCATCTTCCCTGTGAATGAATGACTTCTTGTGGTATCCAACGTGCCTGAAGCAGAGGAATCAGTCATAGCAGAAGTAAATCATCTGAACATATCAGACTGAAAAGCTCACTGCTCTCACTTCTTTAAGCTCTTACTAAAAGTGAATTGGATCCTGCAGCCAGGGGGCACCTACCTTGCCTAACTTCAGATATCTAGATCTGACCCTGTGCAAAACAGTTTTAGACTTACTCTTTGCTTTGCAATTTCCTATCACCCGACAGCAGAGGCAGCCCATGTGACATCAATCCTATTTTGGATAGTTCTCCTTTATACAGTACAGGGATGCAAGTCCCCCAAAAGACTATATTACGGACACTTATGGTGACATAACTAAGGTCTGCTGCTATGCAGTTTTTCTCCTTAAGTACCACTAGTTCCAGCAGAACTATTCCATGAACTGGTTTTGTAGAAAACTGCAAAAAAAGCAACCACCATCCTGCACTCATCATGGACTGAATTTGCTCTCCCTTGTTAGACAACTGCATGTTGCAAGTCACAGCTATGACATACAGGTCTTCAAGTTTTGCTTTCACAAGAGCTCATCATTTGCCACTATTAACTATTTACTAAAAATGAAATAGAAAAACATTGAAATGCAAATCAGAAGTATTAGAAAACACTGTCAAATACAAAATAACAGACATTAAAGTGCTCTATATAACAATGATTCATTTTATTTTGTTTTTCTTTTGGGTTTTTTTACTCACACTTTGTCCATGAGCTTTTTTGTTAGTGCCAGTATGTTCATTGGCTGTGATACTTTTTCACTATGCTTGAATTTTCTATCTGTTTTTGCAAATGCTGCTTCAGGTGAAAAAGAATGTGTGGGGATTTCTTCTTTCCCTACAATGAACCTGAAAGAAAAAAGCAAAACAGGACAAAGCAATTACATAAATAACTCAAAGAAATACATGAAGTCCTGTATAAGCCTGTATAAGGCTTAGATTAGATTGAAGTTACTCCCAGGTCTGTAAAAACCCATCTTATACAGCTGCCAAATCTCGTACTTCGGAGAAGATCACTCCACTGACATATATTTAAAGATACATTTCAGCTAGAGGATGTAATTGATGCTGGGAATTATTTGAAACTAAAGCCAAAAACATTAATAGGGAAGCCCACCTCTTAGACAAAGGAAGAAGACTAAGTAAGAATATAAAAAGGCACTTGAAATATTTCAATTATCTCCAGCAAAATTCGGTTACATAAAGGGTTATAATTACTACAGTACTTTTATAAAATATCTGTTTTGCAGAATCTTCAAAATGTTTTTGCTCCCACCGAAAGCATGAACTTTGTTTTGCTTGGCTTCATCTTCAGCCTTCTTTCTTCACCCAGAAGTTGATATTGTCAATATATTGGCTCATCTTAGGTGTAGAATTACTGTGTATCAAGGGCAAGGGAGGACACAACGGCAAGATGTTTCCTAACACCACACACTATAATCCAAGTTAAACTGTAACCCGGATTATAGTATTGCTGAGGGTAATGAAGATATAATGAAGATATTTTTTGCCATCCTGTAATGCAGCAAATTAGCTTCAGGTACAAACACAGCAGCCATTTGCTTCCAGGAAAACATGGGTTATCATAAATCCCAGTTTTAGAAATACAGAAGATTAATGCTCCTTCAAAAACGTCCAATCAAATGTCTGAGTTTCCTTTATTAATAGTCCCAACTATGAAGGGATTTTTCTCTTGCTAGCACACAAGAGGGAACTTGGGGAGTTTTAGATTGGATATCAGAAAAAATTCTTCACTGAAATGATTGTCAAGCATTGGAATAGGCTGCCCAGGAAATGGTGTAATCACCATCCCTGGAAGCATTTAAAAGACATGTAGATGTGGTACTTGGAGACATGGTTTAGTGGTGGACCTGGCAGTGTTGGATTAAAGGTTAGACTGGGTGATCTTAAAACTTTTCCAATTCAAATGATTCTATGATGCCTTCTTCAAAATATGTTGTATACCCAAAAGGTGGAAAATTTTAGAGCAGCATGATTTTTCTTAGGAATATTCTTTTCTTACAATGCAGCTGTCCCTGTGCATGAATCCTCAAAATCTTGTCTTAAATAGCCACAGAAACTTCACTTACTTTAGCGCAGAGTACGTAAATCCTTTCAAGCCATCTTTGGACCTGAAAGACAAAACCAACAGATTTCTCTACAATGGCCTGCTGGCAATATAAAGTGTTACAGAATAAACATGACATAGAAGGGCAGAGGAACACCAGCTTTTAATTAACAGAAACCAGCACGTTTGCAATAACTCTGTGACTATCCTTGACTGCCTGTTGTCACCACAGCCTTGGGACATCTCTGAAACAAAGAACACAGCATCAAATGCCAGTACTTCTTTTTTATCCAAACCAAGAGTGGAGAAATTTTTAAAGGATGTTAACAGAACCATCAGGGCAACTATGCAAGATGACAAAGAACTGTTGCTTTATGGAAAAGTAGTCATGAGGGGTTTAACCAAACAGAAGTTTTACTGCAAGGAGAGAAAGGAGGGTTGGATCTCAATGAAACACCCACCCTTCCTGTGAAAACCTGCAGAGAATAGTTTCTCTGACTTTGAGATAAATTTTTGTACTTTGCAAAGTGCTGATCTCTGCAGCTTCTTACTTTAAGAAGACTCTTAATCTGAAAGCCCCAGTTTCTCAATTATACAGTCAGTGGTTGCTCTGAGCTTGATAGTATATATGTTCTTAACAACTATAGGGCTCCGTATGTGAAGAATGACCACAGCAAGAAGCCCATATTTGGCTAGGAAAGACTTAGGTTATTCCCTTTTTTTCTGTCCTGCAGGCTAAAATGAAAGGAGCTGAAGATTGCAGATGTGACAGATTCCTCCTCAAAAACCATGTTGGTAGCACAGGAGAGAGGAGATACTTTGTTTTCTCTCTTCTTTTTATAGAATAGTATGGGGAATACATGATAAAAATGCATTCCTGACACAATACACAAAGCACAAACTAGTAACTTATCAACACCACCATTTCAAGAGCATACCTACTCTAATGGATGACAGGACAAGAAAAGCTTTGTAAACAGAAGCAGATGATGACAACCCCTTGCATTCCACCTGCAGAGACCACATTGTCCCTGGAAGTGCTGTGCCCACATCCTTCAAGAGCAGGTGACACCATCTCCCACAAGGCTCCATACATGGTCAACATGTACTAACAGTGGCTGGATACACACAAACAGCAGGAAAAACATATCAAGATCAAAAATGTTCACAAATGAAGAAAGTTCTGCTTTGTTCTGGCAGGGGAGTGCCTGGTGCAGAGCTGGTAATACATCACAGCACTAAACACTCCTGGGAAATTCTTCCCAAGATTACGACCTTCAACACATATGCTTCCAAGGACTTGGTTTTGTCAGCATGTGCACAGTTACACTCGGAACCAAAAAATTCATTGCAAAGAGACTGTCTTTTTTAATTACTGCAGTTAAAATACTGTTCACATATTTATGATATATAGGGGTTCAAGGTAAATACACACAAATAAAATTGCTCATTGTATCTTTAATTAATGCAGAACTTTGAAACCGAAGATACATAGTAATTTTATTTATGATTATTTACCCATACACACAACTCAGAAGCTGAAACACTGTCACAGCACTTTTACAGAATGATGGACTTAATGATGGACTGAAATAACTCAAATCAGCTTAGCCCCAGAGATCACAATGAATCACTGGCAGAAGTCCAAATGCACAGGTTTAACATATACCTCACTCCATGCAGAGGACCATGGTCCAGTTTCTTAAGTTTGATTTTAACCCTGCAGCTGACTATTGGTTAAATGCTCTTTGAGTGAAGGGTGTCCAACACATTACATCTGCAAGCTGCCAGCTCATGAATAGGGCTTCAGTTTCTACTTTTCCAGTAAATTAAAACCATATACAAACGGCAATCTAAACATGCATGCAAGTGTTTCTAGAATAACATCAGAACAGAAAAGTAATCACAGTACGACCATAATTATGTTTTCTCCCTATTCATTCCAATGCAACTGCACTTCCAGTTGCAAACGTTCAATGTTTCCTTCACTGCACCACCAGATGTCCCTGCCCAGCTGTGCTCGAAGCACCCTGATGGATGCTATCCTACAATTAATTTCCTTTAAACTGGCATCAAGGAAAATGTCAAATTCTTTCTTCACTAATATTGAAAATCAGAAGACATCTGAATCATCAAAAGAGAAAACAGCACTCCAATCCACTACTTTTTTTTCTCCAAGAAACAAAAAATATTTCTAATGCAGAAAGCATTTACTGTACTGGAATTTTATTAGCTATGCTTGCTTTTTTTATTTTTTAGTTGTTTGTGTATTTGGAGCTACAGCTATGAATCTCCCTGAAAAATGCATGAAAATCAAATCTGTTGTTCAGTAAGGAAGTGACCACCAGACACAGTTAGAATTTTTTCCCCCTTAACTTCCTGTTTAATTTTAAAAAACATACAAAGTTCAATTAAGCTCTTAAATTGAATTGAATTCAATTAATGTAACATGTAAAGCCATTCTGTAAAACTAATGGCTATATGGAAGTATTGATTATTAAGGGTTTTATAAACAGGACTCCTGGAGAAACAATACTTGCAGTCAAGAGTAATTCGTACTGTAACTCCCCCTCTCCGGCATGGCCATTTTGCTCTTACAAATGAAGAGGCAATCAACAACAAAACTGCAATTCTAATTTTTTGCTTCACATCATGGATCATGAATTCATTATATTTAAGGTTTCTGAATGCCAGTCTAAAGATTGAAATGGCCTTTTTTATTCACTTACTAGGTACAAAACTGTCAGCAACCAAAAAAGGCATACACACCGACTTCAAACACACTTTCTTTTTTTCTTTCCTTTTTTGGGGGGGGAGGGTGGGGAGATGGGGTTGGGCATCGCGACAGCTCCCTTGCAGAGAGACATCACAAATTCAGTGACTGACCTCACTAGTGACTGCTGAGGTACAACACTGGCTGCACATGGCACATTTCATGAACACCTGGCTGCTAATAACTGAACTAAGAGTAATGATTTGCTTCATACAGCCACTAATCGGTAATAATAATGCACCACTAATTGGTTACTCCATGCTTCATTGCTCAAGGGGTGAAAAATCCTGCACTCTGCTGCTGACCCCCATGAGCTACTCAAGCTTCAAATGAGCCTAGTACAATGCATCACAGGTGCTCAGCACTGCAGACACCCCTGAGAGTGGAAAAATATAGATACTGAATTGTACGGGGATTTTTTAGGGTACTATTCAAGTTGCAAAGCCTGGGATAACAGAGTTGTGTGGCATCAGAAAAACTTGGTGTAGCTCAGCTACCTTTCTGCAAGGGCACATAGTGATAGGACAAGGGGGAAAGGCTTTAAACTGAGAGGGCAGGTTTAGATGAGATATTAGGGAGAAACTCCTCACTGTGAAGGTGATGAGGCACAGGTTGCCCAGGGAAGCTGTGGATGCCCCATCCCTGGCAGTGCTCAAGGCCAAGGTGGACAGGTCTTTGAACAACTTCGTCTAGTACAAGGTGTCCCAGCCCATGACGATCATTAAGGCTCCTTACAAACCAAAACATCATACTGCTCTGTTTCCCATCACCCTGAATATCCCAGGGACCAAATCCCACACTGCAGGAGGGCAACACTGCTTTTTTGCCCAGCAAGCAGTAATTTAAAGAGGGCATAATTTGGCTACATTTTCCCATCAGATGAGGATTGTCCCTGGTACAAAGCCAAGAGCACAAGTGACTTTGCCAGCTCTCCCTGCTGGCACCATGTACCTGATCACACAGCAGAAATGCTCTGCTCTGTTCCAGCTTGTGTTTGGCTAAAGCCCTGGTTGGAGCCGAAGGAGTAGAAGAATCAAGGAGCCAAAGCAATAAATTTGGGTTCTCAAAATTCCCCTGCTGGGACTATTCTGGCACATGAGCAAATAGGGTCGATTTTAATTGTGCATATTTATAAGATAAATATAACTTACGGCCACACACATTTATTTTTTCATAAAGAAAACAGCGAAAGTGGAATTGAGCCAAGGCTTGATACAAACTATACTTCCAACAAGATAGGAACTAACTGTAATTATGTTTGTATATGTAAAGAGGTGCTGTATATGAGTTAACTGTACTCTCCCTCCATCCTGCAGGAAGAATTTCCCACACTGAATTGTAAGACTGGATGCCAGCAATTATGTTTTGGGGTTTTTCATTAGTATGTCTGTTTTGGGTTTTTTTTATTAGCATGCCTTGTCATAGCTCTTCTCAAGATTTCTCCGTCACCAACTGATGCACACTGAACAAGAAACCATCTGAGGGAACATTACTTTTCACACACAGAACTGGTAAGCAGAAAGCAGCTCACAGTAGTAACAACATGCCATGTTTAACAACATCCCCTATTGCTTATGTTATCCTTCCGGGTAAATTAGAAACTCCTATATGCAGAGCTCTCATTATGGCCACGTGGGAAGGCAGTACTTCAAGCACAGGACATGTGTTAGCATTTTACTGCAGCACCTCTGCCTGTGAAGACTGGTTGGGGTGATCACGTTTCCAAGATAAGGTGTCTTCTTTATGGAGAAGGGAGGATCATAGTGATGAAACGTCACTGTGTCTGAACATGCCAGCTATAACTCTTGCTGTTAAATCCCTTGCTTATAGGAATTTAAGGCTACCTATGGTATTTTGTGACCTATGCTGATCTGTTTTCTGTTTTAAGTTGCTTAAAGAGGTTATCGCACCTCCGTCCTGTTTTTCAGCTGGACTCCATGATCTTAAATGATTCATTCCTCATCCTCTCTCCAGTGTTAGATGTCAACTGCAACAGGTACCATTTTTCTGAGATATCTTCTGTACACAGTTCCCTTGTTCCTTTTCCATCTTCTCTTTTGCCCTTTCTTCCCTACAAGCTGACTACTGTCTCACATTTCCGCCCAACTGTCCTTTAAATGCTATTCTCAAAAGCTCATTTATTTTTCTTAAAAAATAATTGCCCAGAGGAAATCCAGAGGTAAATTTATGGGAAATAATATTCATACTCAGATTCTCTCTTCTCTGAATTTCCCCTTTTTTCACATTAAACATATATTCTCTCTTTCTATCTTTACACACAGGTCTTACTTATTCAAGCCAGAATATGAAAAAATTGTAAGGTGCAATTTTAAACAAAAAATCTAATCTTTTACCCCACGGACAGCATACAGCTTTTGGAAAACAAGTCAGAAATCACATTAAAAATAACTGAAGTTAGATGAGTTGTAGTTTATAAAAATTATACTTCAAACTTTTAAATGTGCCAATGTAGCCAGGATTAAAATTCAGTCAAAAGTCTCATAACCTGTGTTTCCAAATCAGATAGTTAACTTTTGCATGTTTAACTAAAACACTAAAGAATGTATCCAGAGCATTTCTTTTAGTTGTGCCTGAAATATAAAATGATCTTTAGAAAACTCCATGGTTTTGCAACCATCATATGCAGTGAATATAAAACCGTATTTTGTAAAAAAATACATGAACAAAGAAAGAGTAAGTAGGGACAACATTCAAGGAGAAGGGTGAGATTAGCTCTGTGGAGGACATGGTTTTTTCTTGACTTAAGTTGATTGCATCATTTACAATACCTGGAAAGAAAAGGTGAATGAAAATGAAAAACTATGTAGTCAACAGTGACCTGTGGTCCCATATAGTCTCATGTAAATCCAGGGGATTACATTTTAGTACAAAAATTCTACAATTCTGTGAAGAATGTGACACTGCAATTAAAAAGAAAGCTGTTTATACTGTAGTTAAATTATAATACTGGATTCAGAGTTCTAAAACAAAGCTGCTATCAATCAACACTTCACATCTGATCACTAATCAAGTTTTCAGCGTTACTGTCAAATTGAAATCAGATTTCTAGTGATGTTAATTATTCTTCTGCTTACAACACTCATTTCTTCAGAGATTAGCACTTTCTGAAATGTGCAAGTCACTGCAATTTCAGTAAGTGGAATTTCTCTTAAAAGATCTTGAAAACAACCAAAATTTTTTAGTTATTTTAGCTGGATGCAGATGTTCTAGATCTTTTTGTACCAATAATGCTGTGCTGTGAGCTCAGGAGCAACAGCTGAATCATTCAGGTGGCCATGTTCCCAACTCAAATTTGTTCATCAAAGCCCCGGCCTCATAGACCTAACAGAAGCCAATATGGAACCACAGAACAGTATGGGGGGAAGTAACCTTTAAAGACCTTCTAGTCTTACATCCCTGCCAAGGGCAGGGGCACCCTCCACTTGATCAGGTTGCTCAGAGCCCCATCCAACCTGGCTTTCAGTATTTTCAGCAATGGGACTTCTACCACCTCTCTGGGCAACTTATGCCAGTGTCTCACCACCCTTACAATAAAAAAAAAATTCTTTCTTGTATTCAGTCTAAATCTACCCTTTCAGTTTAAAACCATTAACCCTTGCCCTGTCACTACAGGTTCTATTAAAAAGTCTGCCCCCACCTTTCTTATAAATCCCCTTTAGGTACTGGAAGGTGCTCTAAGGTCTCCCAGGAGCCCTCTCTTCTCCAGGCTGAACAGCCTCAACTCAGCTTGCCACAGGAAAGGTGTTCCAGCCCTCTGATCATCTTCACGGCCTCCTCTGAACCTGCTCCAACAGGTCCATGTCTTTCCTGTGCTGAGGACTTCAGAGCTGAATACAGTTCTCCAAGCAATTAAAAAGGCTGACTAAACAGTGAAGTTAAGGATTTATCTGCTTAGTTCAATTGATTTGTTGAATTTCGCAAAATGATGTAATTTTTCCACTATTCAGTTTTGACCTTTTTCTTACAAGCGTTTTAACAAAATACAGCAACCATCTGTTAACGCAAAACCCAAACATTCTCTCCAAATCAGGCACGGAACAAAAATAGGAAATGGAAAAAAACCCTGGAGACATGAAGATGGGAAGTCAAATTGTCTGCAGAGGCATGTGGACACAGAGAAATGTACCTCAACACGTGTACAAACCCACGTCCACCTCTGGAGCCAGGGCTGCACTGATGCCGTCTCATTGTTGTTGGAACAATGAGTCAGTCACTAAAGGGACATGCTGTTACAAGATTAAAAAACAAATAATCTTAAACCCACAACAGGTTTTGCTCATTATTAAATAATAGTGGCACCTGCAGTGATTCTATCTTAAAAGGAGACCTGTGCTAAATTTATCTACTGCCAAATTTTCCTGTGGCTTTTCCCAATGGCTCTTTTCAAATGGAAAAAAAAAAGAAAAAAAAAAAAAGAGAAAAGAAAAAAAAAGAGGTTAAATTTGCTAGAACTGTTTTCTGTAAACATATTAATTTCTTTGCAGATGATTCCAAATTATGGTGAGCTAAATCTCTGTCTCTGAATGATTCAAGAGAAATACAACATTTGATTTTCCCAAATGATCCTGTAATTGGATTTGAGGGAAAGGTTTGGCTGTTAGCTTTGCTTCAATCTGAGGAAAATTTGATTAAAAGGACAAAATCCATTTATATTTTCATATTTATTAATCCTCTGACATTTAATAACATATATGACCAGAATAAATTCATAACAAAATGAAAAGCTATAAAAATATTTTAAAGAAATTAGCAATCATTCTGAATTTGCCCAGGCCATTGCTAAGCTAGGACAGAGATTGAAGATTAGTGAATTATTTTTAGTACATTAACTTGACTTGAAATCTGCACTCTATTACTCAGAAATATTTTTAATTCCCTGTAATGCAGAATGTTGTCAGAATCACTGAGTCCATTACAAGTTTTTAGCCATAAGCATTAGGACAACATCAGGTAGTTATTACACACAAAATAAATGACCATGTTGCAAAGTTTGTTGAAATTCAACTTCTATTTCTTTGAGATGATGACTGCCTCATGCAGATTTACCCGCTGACCTAGAGGTTACACCCACACCTCCAAGATTAATGCTGTGGTGTTTGCCTCTGATGTTCATAAGTACCATAGGAAACCTTGAAATTACATTATAATGTAAAATCTGTGCTGGAAGAACCACAGAGTGAATAAAGTGCTTGTGCACAGCCTCAAGAAAACACTATTTTGAAAACTGAATTTTCAGTGCAACCACAGAAATTCACTCCAGAGTAACTCCCTTGCTGGCTTATACTTTAGCAAGAGACCACATTTTACTCTAACATAACAGTTTTATTTTAAATTACTACAGTGCTAGTCAATTAGATCATATTTTTAGTGCTGCACATCCAGGTGCAGTATTTGGAATAGAAAGTTGCTTCACCAAAAAAAGCCCAAACAAACCAAAAAGACCAACTTGAGAGACTGGTCATGAGACCTGGAGTGACCTGACAAAGCCCAAGCCTACAGGTCACAGTCAGAGGGAGGATGTGTCACTTCTGTGATGGACAATTCTTGTCCTTTCTTCTTCTTCTGATAATCTCATGAATGTTACTTCTGAACATCTGTACTGTTTCCAATTTTGATTTTTTGAAAAAACAATTTTTAAGAAAGAATGAACTCCATACCAAGAATGTATATAATCATCCAGATAAAACACAAGCTTTCCTCAAAAATATGAAGAAAAATAAAATCAATTATGTTATATGGAATACTTTCTGCAGTTAACTAATTTAAGCAAGAACATGGTATTTATGAAAATGATCTTCCAAAATTTATTGTTGGGAAGTTAAATGGTGTTTGGGAAGTTAAATGGTGCTGGTATCCTTGAAGAGATCAGTAAATCCCCCCCAACCAATTATGCCACATCTGTTTTTGTCAACTACAAAGTAAGTACCATAATCTGAATTTTCCTGGCATTCCTAGAGAAGGCCAGGTACAGCCTGATTGTGAGCACCAAAGTGACCTCAATAGTGAGAAAGCTACATAACTTTGGGATATTTAGTTATTTTTAGAAAAGACAGTGCTAAACAATAACTATGGTACTGTCTGGGAAAGGAGGAATTAGACAAAACTGCAACTCAACTGGCTTCCGAAGGAGGAAGACTGTACATAAACAGACCCTGTAAGCATCTGGAAGGCAATCATGAGGACATGACTAACAATGAAAACACACTTATTAAAAGAAAAATCTTTGTAGCACTGGCTCTCATTTTGTGACTAGGAAGGCAAAACAATGTGTGCCATATGCAATTGACTTAATTCAGGCTTTGTACCTAGATTGTGGGACATTTTCTTTTAAAAACAATCACAGAAACATAATCTAATGGAAGATGTCTAGAATGAATATGAAACAGGTTAGACAAGAATAGTGAGAGAGCAGTTGTCAACAGCTTCCTGAAAAATTGGAAGGATGTACTAAGTGGTACTCCACAAGGACCAATCCTGCATGACTGCTACTTAGTAATTTCAGTAGTGAGAGTGGTGACAGAGGAAAAAAGTGCATGCCTATTACATTTGCAGATAATACTGTGCAGAAAAGGGCTACAAGGGCTGCTAAAACAGGCTGAGAGACTTGGGGTTGTTCAGCCTGGTGAAGACTTTGGGGAGATCTTGTATCACCTTCTAATACATAAGGGGTTACAAGAGAACCAGAACCGGACTTTTTAGAAAGACATTTAGTCTTAGGATAAGAGGTAGTAAATCTAAACTGAGAGTAGGTTAAAATACCAGGAAATATCAGGAAAAAAAAATCCTGTGAACGTGGTGAGACATTGTTACAGGTTGCCCAGAGAAGCTGTAGATGCCTCATCCCTGGAAAAGTTCAAGGTCAGGTTGGATGGGGCTCTGAGCAACCTGGTTTAGTGGAATGTGTCCTTGCTCATGGCAGGGAGGCAGGAAAAATATGATCTTTAAGGCTCTTTGCAACCCAAAGCATTCTATGATTTTATGAAGTCGAAGACTCAGAAAAAAACTGGATGCTATTCATCAACTGCATGTGCATTACATGTATGCAGAAACAACCAGTTACACATATACAGGATAAGAACTGTGAAGCATTAGAAAACAAAAGCTGATTTGCGATGCAAAGGAAAGGCTACAACTTGCAAAACACTGAATTGTCTTGCTCCATTGTATTTATTAAGCTTTATCAGCTGAAATAAATTGTCTTGTGCATTACAAAGGGGAATAGGGTAGAGTGAGATAAGGAGGAGAAAAATACAGCAGTATGTGATAACTCTTTGCTACTAAAGCTTGCTAAAAAGTAAAGCAAATAATCTCTTCCCCTGATGTTTGTAGATGAGAGAAGAAGGAATAGACCAAAATTATTTCAAGATATATTCAACTAGACTCTGTAAAACTCTTATCCAAGAAAATAGCTAAGAATATCTTGCTTAAGGATGTCACTCCTTAATGGAAGTCTTAAATGGAAGACTCTCCATTACTGAAGACTTTAAAGTAAGACAGAAGTCAGAAATTTGACAGAAATGGGGAGAAAAAAAGACAATCTCTCATGACTTCAAGTCTTTTTACTCTACATTAAAAGACTGAAAAATAGAGCCAACACAACATAAATGTCGTCACATATCCAAAATTTAAACTGTCTGCATAACCTTACTAAGGGGGGAAAGGAAAGTGGAGATTCTCTAAAGCTGTCCTGAAGGTTTCTTTGTCCTTGATAAGTATCACTGAAGAGAATGAAAAACCACAAGTGACCAGCCCATGGTCAACCTTTGGTTCCTTCAGCTGAAAAAACCCTCAAAAAATAGTAAACAAGAGCAAGAAAATCAGATTAACTTTGAATTCACCTGTTTCATAAAGTAATTTTCATTCATTTTTAATGTTCAAGTCGCAAATGCAACCATTTGTCCTCCTAGAATAAAATTAATCTTGCCCTCATTTTACATTTAGCCAGCAAGCTCAATGCGCTTTATTGCTGTTGAAAATATAAAGCCATATAAAAATGGTTGTGTAAACAATCCTTCATGTGGCTGCAATTCCAGCAGGCCTGGGAATGGAAGGTGTTACATTGTGTTTGTTATGCAAAAGTAAAGGTTAGTTTTGGAGCTTAACTTCGTGAAGAAAAAGTAAAGGTGTTCTCCAGTGCTTGTCAGTTATCACCCAAAGAAGAGGCACAGCCAGGTAAATAAATCCACATGGACAAAATCCACAACTGGAGAAGCGACACAACTGGCTTGGCTGTGGAACACAACTGTGAGACAGCTGCAGGAGAGCCAGAAAGCACATCTGCCACTACTTCTGTGTTTGATACAAATGCGCAGCCAACTGGAATTAACTGTTCTACTGGTTTGTGCCAGGCACTTTTTTCAAAGTCAGTATTTTGTAAGAAACAATGTCAAGAGTCACTGGTAGACCAAGGATTCAATATGAAACTGTGGGCTGTGCATACACCTATCCAGTTAAGCTGGCCATCCTTCTCTCCTTTTCCTGTGAGTTCTCTTGTCCTTCAGGAGAGAGTTTGTGTCTCTGTCTTGCTTCTGAGATGTGCTCCCTTTATAAGGCTCTAGTAAGAATAAATAAACAAGGACTGCTGAACACATCTCCTTAAATTCCAGCACCAAGCCAAATACGACAAAGTAAAGAAAGAGTATAATATGCAAAGGAAATTTCTGACCCACTTGACCTGCTAATACTACACATTTTAGCAGGAAAGGAAGAAAATCAGCAGACAAAAGATTTGTACCATAAACTGTTCCTTCAGCTCTGACAGCTTTCCAGTGAAAAAGCTTAGAGTAATAGCCAGGACATTTGGACTCTTTTCTTCAGGGGATTACATTCCTCCATCTATCTCTTCCCAAGCCAGAACATGTCTTTTTTCTAACTGCACCTGATGCTGACTCATGGACTGCTCTGGACACTGCAAAGCCATGAAAGCAGATTAGACAAGGCTTCTTAATTTTTAATTTGCAGTCATCAGGTGGAGAGGAATCCAAGTACTAGTGGCATGCTCTTGGTGATTTTTTATTACTTTAATATATTCATCAACATTATGTGAACCGTGTTCCTAACTTCATATGGCAGATGGTAATTCTTGGACCTATATAATTTTATTTGTTTATAATAAAGGTATAAAAACTAGGCAGCTGTGGAAAAGATTATTACGGGTTCAGAATTTCACTTGTAATCCAGCAGGTAACTACAGCAAAAGTTTTACTTTAGTATGGCAACCACACCGCAACAAAAGTATGCTGAAGTCAAGCAAGTTATTAACAAGTATGTAAACCAGGCAGTATGCAGCAGCTGCATGGTCTTTCACTCTACTCATTACTTGCTTAAGTTTAATTGAATTAATTCTTTTCCACTGGCTACTAGAAACACAACGTTTTTTTGAAACAGCAGTATTTTACATGTTTCACCCCAAATACACTGACAGTTGAAGATGAAAAGTATAAGCACTATTAAAAGTGGAAGAAATTTAAGGTTTATGAAAATAGGTAGTTGCATGAATGTCCAGATTCATGGTAAATTTTACTATATGCACAGAGGACTAGCTTTTAAATAACTGAAAATAAACTACTCTTCAACAGAATTTCAGAAACCCCCAGCACTTGTGGAAAGAGATGATTAGAACTGAATTCAACCAAGAGCTGACATTTTAAAAAAAAAAAGTGAAGAGGCCATGTTTTGAATTGATGTGTTTCAGTCTACAATGCTGAGAATAAGGAAAGGATTCATGGCAAGGATTAGGATGCTACAAATCATATGGAACATATGAATAGGAGTCTGTTTCCATGTATCAATAGGGGTTTAATTTCTGAATGAGAAGCTTAAGCAAGGGCACATTCTTTTGTAAAATATCCCACGGGTTTCCTAGAATACACAGATGTAGTGACATCCTCACTTCTAACTTTACTCAATAGGTTCTTATAAATTCTTGATGAATGTTTCATTTAATTCCTAAAAAAAGTAACACATTGGAATTTTTTTTTGAGAAGGATAATAAAAATAAATTTAATGACAGATAGAAAACAAAATACTCTCAATCTAAGAAGAAATATTTATTAAGAAGAACTGCTTACAACTTCTCAAAGTCTGCTACTCTGGCTGCTATCTGAAACCATGATTTCCCAGGGAAACAAAAACCCAAACCAAACTGATACAGCTGGAATACATCCTAGAGATACAAAATAAATCACTTGCAAGTGAATTCCACACTCAGAAGCCCTAATCAGTACTCCTTACAAACAACAAAACAAACAAAGCCCAGAAGGAGCATTAACATCCCTGGTAACTGGTGTCTACTAACTGCAGAGCATCAGCTTCAGTGGAAAAACAGAGCCTGAATAGGATTGTCTGATAAATCTACTACCCTCAAACACTCCACACAGTATTCTTGACCCTGAAGGTTGCAACCTTTTGCTCCCAAGTCACTCATGCCAAAGGGAATAAAGAGGTTTATCCCATTCTGTTAAGTCCTTGTAATTATTTCTTACAGTTTTAAGTCATCTAGCACTATGTACATAGCAGTTTGGTGAATCACACGTGCTCCTTTCAAATAAAAATTCAATAGACAAAATGGATGTAATTTAAAAATCTGTAAGATAGCCCAAAACTTTATAAGTTTTTTTACTTTTATATTTAGCTTGTAAGAATTGTATGTAGTAAACAATTTGTAGCTGAAAAATTAGATGTAACAGCCTCCAAATTTGTCTAAACCAAACAAAAGTGAATTAGTTCACAATAGGAGGAGGTAAGAAATTTATCTAAAGCTTAAATCCACAAAGATGGGAAAAACACATACTGACCACAACTGGGTAAGAAAAACAGGGTACCGTCAGAGAGCAGCATAGTCATAAGTAAGTCTTCAGATAGTTTTCATTCTCAAATTTCACATCCCTAACAGTTTGCTGTCAAATATAATATTTCTTTTATGGTGTAATTTGGCTGGAGTCTGCCAAATGCACTGTATAAAAATGATTACTTCACCTTATGAATCACTTTTCATCAGCATACTTTTAAATACAGCTGCGAAACTTTTGTTCTAGAGAAAAACAACAATTCTACATTGTTGATTTATCTATGATGGAGCAAACGATGGAATTTAGGGGGATTTAGGATATTCTGAGGTTTTTTATATTCACCTGCTCTGCATTTTAAGTATAACTACTTCTTTCATAAATACATTTCAAAATGCATAAAATTTGTGCCTTGTTAGGTTGCAAAGCAACATTATACAGCATTCAGAGATGCATGTGTTTCATAACGTGCTTGCGAAAAATTGACCGAGGGAATGCAGCCAAGTGAGTTTTGGGGGTCACACTGCACTCTGGAATATCACTTTGGACTCCATTAGGAAGAACATTTCAGCTATATTGCTAATCCTACTAGTAATGGTAAGGTATAAATGCCTCAGAGCCACGTTCTCTTTAAGGGCCACATCTTGCAGAACATGCAGATGTATCTAAAATTGGCAGTTTGAAAGGACAAAGGAACCAATGCCTGTCTCACTCATGCCAAATCCTAGTAAGACTACTCCATAAATTCTTCTCTAATTTTTGGATCCCTGATTCATCCCGATGGGCCAGAAGGAAACATGTGCAAGAAAGCTTAGTATATAAGAAGCAAAGGAAAGTTCATTACAAGCCATCTGCACCAGGAAGAGTAGAAGTGCTTTCAACAATATTTCAGAAAAAAGTTTCCATAGAGTTTTGGGTGGTTTTTTTTTTTTTGGTACTTGTTTGTAATGTGTACAGAATTACATTATTTAAAGGATCTTGTCTGGAAGGTTATCCTCAAAAATGTTGTGTACTTCTATTATCAGGATAAATATTCCAGAATTAAGACTCTTTGATAGAGGCAAGCCATACTCATGTTCTGACAACTAATGAACTCTGTAGCTATAACCCTGACAAAGCAGCATGTGCCTTGAAGCTTCAGAATATTTATGGGGTCAAATCACAATGTGCTCCACAGAGCACTTGGTCACATACATTTTAGCTCTCTCTTGATAAAATAAAATTATACAGTTTGATCCAGACTTTTCCAGACCCTCTTATGCCTTGCAAATGGGTAACAGGGGCTGCAGAACACCTTTCCTCATGTGCAAGGATCATGAGGATGCAAGAGGTTGTGTAGTGGTGGTGTCAAATAAAAAGACACCTCTCCATTAAACCTACTGGTTTGCCAGGAGAGGTTTTTTACAGAGAAGCAAATTTGTGTACAAATCTGCTGGTGTTTTGTATATTGAAGCTGGACAGAGACATCATGGAGAAAAGACACCATGGAGAAAAGACACCTTTTATCTTCCCAGATTTATCTTGCCCTCCTAGAAGATTCAGACTCTCTTGCCAGATATTAATACTACCCAGTGTGTTTTCTGAGGTTTGTATGTGTTTTTTTCCTGTTGTTCTATCAATACAGAATTTGTATGGCTACAAACAGTAACTTAACTTTAAAAGTTATACTGAAATTGTGTCCCAAATTAAACTAAAGATTAACACAGAATTAAAGAATGGTTTGTATGAGAAGGAACCTTTAAGCTTATTTAGGCAGGGACACATTCCACTAAACCAGGTTGCTCAGAGCCACATTCAACCTGGCCTTGAACACCGCCAGGGATGGGACATTCACAGCTTCTCTGGGAAAGCTGTGCCAGTGCCTCACCACTATAATAGTGAAGAATTTCTTTCCAATATCTAAATCCTTTTCTTTGAATGTAAAGCCATTCCCCCTTATCCAATTGTTACACACCCTTGTATAAAGTCCCTGGAAGATGCTATAAGGTCTCCCTGGAGCCTTCTCTTCTCCAAGCTGAACAACCCCATCTCCCTGTGTTCGGGCTCCAGCTCTCTGATCATCTTCATGACTCTTCTCTGGATTCACTCCAACAGGTCCATATCTTTCCTATGCTGGGACCACAGAGCAGTACATAGCACTGCAGGCAGGGTCTCACCAGTGCAGAGCAGAGGGGCAGAATCCCCTGCCGTGCCCTTCTGCCCACACTGCTTTGGATGGTTGGCTTTCTGGGCTGTAAGGGCACATTGCCAGGACATGTTGAGCTTCTTGTCAAACAGTATTCATCAACTTTTTGTTCTCATACATCAAAGTCATGTCTTACCTGAATCAGATTTTGAGCCATCTGCACAGAGTGAGCATTTTTATTGATACTTTATCTAACTTGCCAGCACATCAAACCATAACTTGTTGAACTGATCTCCCTCCCAGGGTTTGTTTTTCCTGTTTTGTTTTTTTTTTTCTAAATTGTAGTTTTCCTTTTTTCACAATTAATAGCTAAAAAAATAATTATACTGAGAAGAGTGCACATAAACAGTTACCCTGTTAGAGACAAGAAAAATACTAAGACTTTTAAATGCCCTGTATTATTGATTTGTTTGTTGGGGTTTTTTTATCAGCCCCATTCAACTTCAACAGGAGAGTGGCAAAGTTCTTTTTTTCATAACAGTTAAATCAACAACTTCTCCCAGGAGCAAAAAAATCCACAGAGCCTGATTTTGGGGAAATGTGCACAGCAAGCATATTCCACAAGTGCAACACCCTCACATGCTTCTCTGAGGTCTACAAAGGACCACGTTCATCCAGGAGTCTGTGATCATCAGCACAGCTGTCTCTGTCTTGTCGGCACAATTGCTTATTGCTATGAAAAAAGCAGAATTTTCTGTATCTTTGGAACCTTTATGCTTTTACAAATAGGACCGAGACTGGCTGTAGGGTTCAAAGCTTCCTTAGGAAGAGAGGAAAGGGAGTGCTGTGGATAACATCCTTCTTCCTTTAAAAATCAGGGAAAACACGGTCAGGATTTCACTTGACAAATACATGAGGTTTTACAGTTATCTTCCCTGACAGAAATTATTTCTGTTAAAAGGTAAACCTGAAAAAGATACACTTAAGAAAAACAAACTTTCCCTGACTCTTATCTTTTTCACATCTCATCATCTGTTTTTGTGGGAAGTTTCTATTAACATATGTTCACAATATGAATTTCAAAAGTCACATATTAAATTCAATCCATTATATTTTGAAATGGAGATTCTCGTATATCACTTTTCTACCCTTTTTTGCCCTCAGACTGCCTCATTCTGCCAGCATAAAGCAGCTCAAATTTAAATCTACAATGAATTTGAAAACCACACCATTTGTTGCTTAAAGGAATCATTAAACTAGCAGTTTAAAAATTTACGTGAGTCGTTTTTCTAAAAAGAAATATCACAGATATAGTGTTTCCTCTTTTGCAAAACATTCAAGGAAACATCACAAAATTATATGAAGCCAGAAGAAACTGCCATAGCTTGTTTACGACAGATTTCCTTTATCAATGCTTTAATAAATTGTGATTATTTGAGCTGTGCTTTACAAAGAAAATCCACACTCCATAATACATTAATGCAAAAATCTAACTGCAGATGTTTATATAAATTAAATATAACATAATTATAAATTACTCTTCAGATCCCAGTGTTAGTTGAAAAGCTGAAATATTGCACCAGCTTGCACATCAATGTCTCTAAGAATAAATTCATATATTTATGTCAAAAGAATTATTCACTTTACTGACAAAAACTGACTTATTTCATCAAGATGGGTCTCAATAAAATTTCAGAAATTATGACAATGGAAAATTTACTGTTGGATCGTGGTTCTTTGGTATCATTTGGATAATAGATTTTTCTCAAGATTAGCTGAGAAAGTATCTGTCAGTGACTGCAGTCATCACAACATAAAATCACACATTATGAAGACCGTATTTCATTTGCAGATAAGAGCAGAATGAAACAGTAAAGCATTACAATTTGGGACATTCACATTTTTCTCATTCTTAAATGAGATACCCAATATCGGAGAAACCTACCTTTTTTCTCTGTTGATACTTTTTTTAAATGGAGCTATATAAACTGGAGAACATCTGTTGGGCCAGCCTACCATTTGACAGGGCATGCCAGAAAGGCATGGAATTTCATTGAATTTTGTCAAATTCCTTTATGAAATAAAGTCACCAATGATACACATATAATACACACACACTCTTCCGTTTTTTGGGGTTTTTTTGGTCATGTCCTCTAGGAGAGGTACCTGTCCTCAGGGATATGATTTGCTAGATGCTGTGCCCATACTGTGCAACACAGAGACATGGCTGAAGGAGACTGAAATGCAGGATCACACCCATTACCTAGAGTAAGCAATCTTAATTTTCAGCAAGGAACACCACACTTCTGATAAGCAAATCTTCTTGCTCCTTATTCCAGAAACTCACCAGACTCATGCACTGTGAAGCCTTTCACTAATGAAGATATGAAAATAAAGGGAAATTAAAAGGTGGATTTTCCTTTCCTGAGTGTTCTGCTCAGGCCTCGGGCAGGCAGCTCAATGTTCAGCTGAGTCTATTTAAAGAGACATAAAACACTCCTTCAGATCTGGGTGGTCTGTGTAATGTCCAAGAATATATGAATTGGCTCACCTTCAAAATAATATTTTGCTGCTTTCTTTTCCTCAAACAATAAATTATATCCACTTTTGCAATAAAAATCACGGGGTAGTGTCTGAAAATACTGCTCCTCCACATCTACTGCTGGGTGTCTATGACTGGCACCCACCTGCCCCTTCAAATAAAAATAGCAGGATCACTTCAGCAAAACTATTATTACAACTGGACGAGCACATATAAAGTCAGAAGGCGCTGGTTTTATACAGTTTCATAAGCAGATCAAAAGTCTTTTTTTCATCATGCCTTAAGGTAAAAAAAAAAAAGGCACCTCTCCCTCTGTAAAATTAGCTGTGTGCAAGGTGTAGGCAGAACTCTGCTGAAGCCAGGAAAAATCTGACAAGGAAGAAAAGAGCTGTGAAAAACTGAGTCATGCCATAAATTGCTGAAGAAATCAGTGTATCAAGCTACTACCTTCTTTAAGACATTTTCTGTTATAAAATCATATTTTCAATAATATGAACATCTGTACAGTGCTTCAATCATCTTCACAGCACCTCAGGCTTATTTAACACCACATGAGCTCCTAAGTGTAATCCAAAATTAACATTCCATCCAATCCAATCTTGTAAAGTCATACCACACCTCTAATTATGCGTGTCTTATAAATACACTGGTTTGAATTTTTATTTTATACTTCATAGCTCCCAATTATATCTGATTTTTACACAGGAAACAATTTTGAAGTCCTAGTATGCATTAGAAGTAGGTTTTATCCTTCTGAAATTACTGGTATTTCGAAAGTAAATGAACTAAATAGATAATTTAATTTTCAGAGACCAAAATCCACATTATGTCACCTTAACTGTGTGGTAAGTATCCCTATTAAACCATTAAAATCCCATGCTGCCTGACAACCACCAGTCAAAACCGTATTTAAAGAAACACTGTCTTAGATATATGGTTTAAAAATATAGTATTTGGTGGAAGAACGAGAAATTTACAAAAAAATCTGGTATTTTCTACAAGTATGTTAACAACACTTAAGTTGACTTGTGCTGCATCTTTCCACTGGCATTCACTAACAGGTTAATTTCACCCTATGCCTTTTAAGCAGCTTTGAAACCCAAACAACTTAAATTTAAATGAACCAGAGCAGCGCCTGCTCTGAGATCTCTAACCACAGATATCCAGCAGTAGTACTGCTGTGTATTCACCAAACATGCCATTGCCAGAGACCACAGCAGGACATGTGCTGTTCAAGAGGGACTCCAGTTGATGTCATGATCTCTACTCAGATCATCACCACTGACAACACTCACTTCTTCAATACTGAGGAACTTCCCACCCCTGAAAGGGATGGGGTAGCCCTGCAGGAAAGCTTCTACAGGGCTTCTTCTGTATTTCCTCAATCTGCAACAGTCACGCTTTAAATAAGTTAATCATGTTTTCTCCTAATTGCTTCCAAGATGGAAAGGGAAATTCCTTCTCTTCCATTCCTCAAAGAAGGATTCACAACATTCTCACCATAAACTACTCAAGACCCAGCTCTGTCACATCTGAATAGGTGCTACATCAAACTGCAGATCCTTCATGTATATCCTAAGCTCATGACCAACCATGCTACCAACCATTGTAAGACTGATTTATGCACAACAGGGCCACATACGAGGAGTGTTCCTGTTTCTTGTGGCTACAGCAGATCCGTGGGGGTTGGTTAGCACCTCCACAAGACACACTTCACACTTTAAGTATCATACTCTGCCATTTAGAAGTCACCACTTGAGCATCTTCCTCCAAGGAACAGGGCAAATGCTTGTTCATTAGCAGAAATGAAACACATACAAAGCAGTAGTTCAATGTACATTGTCCCCTTGCCCCCAACTACACAAGGTGTCATTTTTGCATCTTACAAGACTTTGCAGAGATAGGAGAACGAGGAGCTATGTCCCTGGCTCCTGGGGAAGGAAGGCAGGTCAGTACAGAAGGCCTGTGGCACCGACCTGGCTCTAACAGGCACTCCATCCACACAGTCCCACGCTGCAAGTACAGAGCAAGGGGTCACAAGCAGTGCCCTCCCAACAGACCACTCCTCCACAAGGGATTTTTCTGCAAGTACCTTCTAGCACTGAGATGTTAACTCAATGAAGGAATGAGACCTCCTGTGGGGCAGGAAGATGGAGGTTGGGGGAGACCAGTCACCCATGATTTGCACTCTGCTGCCAGGTCTCCAGCTGGGTTAAGCATTGTGTGACAGACCTGAAATCCTGATCAAGTCCTTGATTTATGTTTTTGCATGCTTCACCAGTGCTTCTCAGCAGGACTAAATGAATCATTGATCTGTTCCAGTACAATAATTTCTATGTATGTTCATAACCTTAGAAGAATCTGTGCAACATTTAAACATGCATTTAGCTTGCTCAGTGCTCAGCTTTAAATGCAGAATTTTATTCAAGTTGCATACTTACATTGTTGCTGCATACGTCTGCACATTTTAGAAAAAAATTTTAGAAAAAATACAAATTTTTAGAAAAAATACAATCATCTCTTAGACCATAGTTTAGGCATGAATTTAAACATCTTGTAGATAAATAGTTCATAAATTAACTGTATTGGACAATGTACTCTAATAAAAACCTTGATCACAGAAAAGCTTGATTTAATTATTGAATAAAATAAATGTAGCAAGAGAGACAGCTAGTCCTTGAGCATTCTTCCTGAATTCTGTCTCAACCATGCTCATGCAGGTGAGACACAGACAGAAAGTCATATACCAATGAAAGTAACTGCAACTGCCAGTGCTCAGAGAGCTCAAATAACTCTCTACCCTTGCACAGCCAGGAGCCCACTGACATCACTTTTTAAAACAAATGCAAAAAAAATAATTATAATGATCTAAAGAAATTTCCTGTTACTCTGGTCAAGAGAAAACCCCCATCCCATGTCCTTCACATATGGTGGAGACCATAAGCATTTTCCAGGCTCAAAAGTCAGGGCATATTTCCTTAATGAGCATTACAGACAGATTTCCAAAGCTGTAACTTGTGAGGCCTTTGGAGCACCAAGAGTTCCAGGCTCCTTGGGAGTCCCTGACCTCCACTTCACAGGTGGATGCCACAAGGCTGAGGACCGGAACAGCTCTGCTTCCCACCTGCCACCTCACTGGCTCTGGAAAACTGAGTTTGCAGCCCTTTGGCTTTCCTCATGTTAGGATCAATTTGACCCCTGCAGCTCCATTTCATGTCTGATGTACCACCTTGAGCGACTCTGGCAATTACTATAAAGGAGAGACAATTACCTGGTTACAGAAACACTATACACAATGCAAACAATTATTTCTTCTATATATGAAAAAATGCCAGAGGTTTTATAGAGTGTTACTGAGGAAATATTCATTACATGATTATATAAAGACAACAATGAATATTTTGTTTTACTGAGTCTTGCTCAAGCTGGGGGGCACCAACATATTCACCCTCAACTACTAACTCATTTGATTGTGAAAATGAAGCAACTTCTTCCTGTTTGTTAAATATCCATATCAGAAACCATCTGAGATTATATCACATTAAATATCCAATTCCAAAGTGTTACTTTTAAAACACCAGGCAAAATAATTCAGGCAATATTCCACTCCAATTTTTTTTTTTTTAATCAATAAATCTTTAAAAAGTGCTTATCTATTATTCCAATAAATAATAGCAAAGAATACATTAAATAAAACAGAAAACTAAAATGACTACTTCTCTTCCCATGCCTTTTTTAAATTTTAGTTCCCAGCACACTAAGTATCAAAAAAAGTTCTTAAAAATCAGGAAATGTCATTGTAGAACTATAACATCTGGTGTTTAAAAACAAAAAATTAACTTACTATTAATTCTTAAAATACCCTAAATGAACCTTAAATGGCAATGCCTTTTGACGCACAAATGCAATGGCACTTCAGATGTAGTTTATTAAACTTTTTCTTTCACCTGTCAGCTTTTAAACTGCAGTTCTCACACATGAAATAAATCACACGAAAATTGCAACTTAAAAAGGATATCTGAGTGCACATTATAAAACAATGGTGCTTGACACCTCTTAGGAAAAGAGAATATTTCTGTGAGACCTTTATCAATATAAAAATTCAGATGAGGCTAACTTCTACCTCCTGAGATATCTGAAACAAGATATCTGCACCAAATTAGACCTGACATAAGATGAAAAGAGACAAGCACAGTAGAAGGGATGCTAAGCAGAACAGGGAAGGTGTTGGGTTCTTGAGATGAATGTCAAATATGTCAGGTAATAATTTTCTGCTAAGTAAAAAAAAAAAAAAAAAAAAAGGCTATTACTGAGCAGATGGCTACTGAAAGAGAAATTCTCCAAAACCTCACTCTACACCGTGGCAGAGTAAGAGCTATTTATAAATATCACCCTGAGGTTTACCATCAGTCTGGTGGCACACGGTATGCCAAGGGGCACGTGTGGAAGTGAGAAATCCTACACTGCACACATCTTAAAGCCCTTCAGACCTGAACTGATTTTATCTCTACATTATCAGACACTTCCTGAAATGAAGGGTGTGTGGGTTTTTTCCTTCATTCTCCAGTTTTGCAAATAGGATAGCATGACAGAAAAATCACAAGCCTAGCAGACTATCTCATTTGGGGAAAGGAAACCTCCAGGACTGATCTAAGGGGCATAGGTTAGAATATCCTGGACAGAACTAAAGGTTAAACATTTCCAGTTTGCTGAAAAGAAAAGTCCCTCTAAATAGATGACTTCTTTATATGTACTCTATAGAACAGAGAAGCAAAGACTGGAAAAAACAAGACTCGAACTTAAGTATTTGCAAATCTCATCTTGGTGCTCTGACAATTGAAAGCAGCAGATCTTTCCAAACACGGAATCTTAAATTATTTCAAGCATTAGAGGGCTTCTGAATATATATATATACATATACACAAAATATATTACTTATATGCAAACTGGTTTTGCTCAAAGTCAAAGAATAGTTTAAGCTGAATTGCACTGTACAAGGAGGAATAGAGAGCTGCCAATTAGAGAGCAAATAATAGAAATGCATATTTTAAATTTAGTTAAGTGAAAGGCAGTCAACCAAATAGTTCCTAAAACATACCATCATAGTTTTGGTTGTTTTCCATAGTCTTGTTTATTTCATACTAAATTAATATGGTAGTATAAATTAAAGCCTTAAAATGCATTTGCCGATCTAATGCCAGAGGACTTCTTTAAAATTAGAACTGAAATTGAACTGAAATTGCAGGCTTTTCTACCTTTAAGTACATTATTTAACGAGACTAAGAATGTTCAAAAGAAAATTGACTTTATAATCATTTTCTCTTTCCTGAGAAATGCTGCATTTTTCTTTAATGCCTCTCATTGAAACCTACATAACTGCCTGTCAACAGATATACATGAGTGCAAACGTGCCTATCAGTCACAGTGTTATCTATAATTCTGAGTACCAGGTGGCATGTTCAACATTCTATTAATTGGTGCTATGCCACTTGATTGGAAGGGCACTTGAAAGAGGGATATGCAAGGAATAATGCATAAAATTAGTCTTTTAAAATTTTAAAATTAATAGTAGCTGTCTGTGAATCAAATGTGTCTGAAATAAGGATGTGCTGAGAGGCTGAGAGTGCAACAAAGAACCACCAGACTGCTTTGGTAAATCACAAAAATAACTCCTGGTAAGTCACTATACTTCCCTAAGACAACTGACAGCAGATTAACAGTGAATCTAACCTAAGTGATCACATCTTCAGCTTATCAAACATATAATGCAAGCAAATGATTCTCATACTGCCAAAGAAAAATGCATGGGTATTGCTTAAGAAACCCAAATAATTAATTCCTGAACTTACCCTTTACATTCATCACTTCTGAAAACACACTCCAGCACTTCATAACACACAATAAACCATTTTGATAGTGGCCTAGAGTAGTCAATGGCTTTACATTTTAAGCAATATTATTTACATTGTATTTCTAATATGACTCTTTAGATTAGAACTGCTTGGGTGGATTGTGCTGATGTAACTCAAACTGACACTGCCCTGCCACCTACTCACAGCACACTCAGTACAGTGAAAACATTCACACTGTTATCAGAAGCCACACATAAAGCCTCAAACCACTCAAATTATTTGAAAGCCTTGCTTTCAGCAGAAAGTTTACTATTTGTTTGTCCTCGTGAGAAGAGGTGTATCAGCAAGAAGTTATCAGTAACCTGTCAGTCTTTATTACAGAGTGACAACAGAGGATAAGTTAAATTCCAATTACATTAAGTCATCTTTGGAAGGTGACACAGGCTGAAAACCTAATAGTGCTACCTTTTAGCTGAGTCTAACATTTAACTTTTCAAAACTACAGGGACAAATCAAATCACTTTCTTGTCTTATCAACTGATCTTTACAAAATTAGAATTAGCTTGAAGCAGAATTCCAGAAAAAAGCTTTCCCATCTATTTATATATTCTGGTTTCAAGCATTTTATGACTTCAGTTTCTCTTTAAGTGCGATAGGAGTTCTCTTTAGTTAATTCTCCATGCCCAACAGACAGAGAAAACATACTCTAAACCAGGAAATGAATAATTGGAAAACCCTAAGTTCCATTGCACAACTGGTAAGATTTCAAGATTTCAAAAGCCTTCTACAGCAGCTGCTAAATTAAGATCTGTGCTACAATCACGTATTTTTTGTTTCTTTCTTCAGAAGACCTTGCACTCCTGGAAGGAATGTATACAAGCATGTATAGAGACCTAGCCTATGACAGCTACAACACATTTACATTGCATGAAGTCACAAAGGTATTCCAGCTACTCCCCAACACATCATCTTCCACATCTTCCTCTCTGATCTTTGCTGCCTGGGTGACATATTTATTTTGACAGCAGTCCTTCCTCAGAAATTCTACCACTAAATACTATCTACTGCTCTTTGGCACCTAGGTGATACAAATCATATTTCCAATTGATTCTCTTTTAGAAGTGATGGTTCACGCCTTATGCAGCAACAGTTCCTGCAGGGAACAGAAATCTTTATTTTTTAAAAATCCAATATACATATCAAAATTTCCATGATAGTTTGACACCAGCCATTTAAACCTCCATGTATGAATGCCAGCCCACTTGAGTTCTCCTGTGCCTAGAATCAACCTGCACTCTCAGAGACAGAATCATAATCACACTTGAACTTAGGCCACAAGTTATATAGAATAATCACATAAAACTACAGAAGAAATTTCAAATAGTCTTTTTTCATCAAAAATAAGGACTGCAGCTCTACCCTTCATGTCAACCCTGGTCATCAAAACATCCCTCACTATTTGGTGAATATTAATATTAGAAAGTTTCTTAAATGTAATTATTTCTAATCCACATCTAGACCCTACAATTCGAGACTATTATTTATTTTGCCTTTTACCCAAAAACGAGCTATTTATTCTTGCCCTCATTACAGAAGTACTGCACACATGTGAGACTATCATCAGCTTAGCCTCCTTCTACAGTAAACAAAACATTCCAAGTAATTTCAAGTTCCTCAAACAATATGGTCTATAAAGGTCTGATCACTCCCATTCTGCTCTGGCTCTGCACAATGTGTTCATGTACAGATTAATTTTGTTACTGCAGCTGATGTTATTGACCCTAAGGAGAGATCGGTGGTAACTTCACATGCTTTTTAAGATGTACTCTTATTTACATCATCATAGAATCAGGGAATGGTTTGGGCTGGAAGGGACTTTAAAGATCTAGTTCCAACCTCACTGCCATGGGAAGGGACATATTCAATTAGACCAGGTTGTTCTAAGTCCCATCCAGCCTGGCCTGGAACATTTCCAGGGATGGAAGTGCAATCAGTCTCATGTCTATGTCATTGATGAAGACTACTAAAAGAGCCAGGTCCTCAGACAGAGCTGTGAGGGACACCACTCCTAACCAGCCTTCACCCGGACACAGAGCCCTTGACCACAACTCTTGCTGTGTCCATTCAGCCACATCCACCCAACTACAACTGCTGTTTTCCACATCTCAGTAATGACTCATGCTTAGGTTGCCATCTAATTCCTATGCACTGCTATGAAGAGCTGAGACCCACAAAGAAGTTCCAAATTCTCCATCTGATTCCCTCTTCTAAAAGGCAGAACTCTCCAATAATTTGCATAGTATATTTTGGGATTTTCAAATTTGCCAAATTGCACCTAATGATACATTCACTAAATCTGTGGGAAAAGCCAGACATCTTAGAAGACAGGTTTGGTCTCATTGTTCAAAAACTTTAATAATGACCAGGATGATTACTTAGAGTTTGATATTAAATCTGTGGATGGAATCAATTATCCCTTCCACTCTGATGGTAAATTCAGTACTCGGGTTTTTCAGCCAGTTTTAAGCACGAGGGTTTTTTCCTACAGTGTACTTTCTGGCCTTTCCTATGAGAACGTCACATGAGAGTCTGTCTAAAGATTTTACTGAAGATATATGATATCCTCTATTACTTCTGAATCAACGAAGCCTCTAATCTTCACAGAGGGAAGCCAGATTGACTTGACACAATTCATTCTTCATCAATAACTGTGCACACTGTTATTCACCTCCTTGCTTCTTCTAAGTGTCTTCAAAGAGTGTATTTGAGGAATTTGCACGATCCTAGGCTAAGCACTACTATAATGTCTCATTAAAAAAAATTAAACACGTTTTCATTCAAATTTATAGAGAAAAAAAACTGCTGGTATATCAGAAAATTGCTATTTAAAATACCTAAGGAATTCTACCTACTTAACAAAACAGACTTAAATCTAAAGTGCACTAATCTTACCCCTTTGAGCAAATACTCAAATATGACTGTGCTAACTTAATTGTTTTTAGGGTTTTCCTCCCTTACTATCTACTTATACAATTATCTTATTCATACCATAAGTGAAATCCAGTTTTTTTTACAAGCCAATTAAAATGAACCATAGTTTCACTTTATGATGAGAACCATGATTTGGTATTAACATAAGAGTAGAGTCAGAATTCTAATTAGAGTTTATTATTATATTAATCAAATCTGGCTAGTTCATGGTAAGGTTTATTTAGGAAAAAAATGCAAGATTAGAAACCTCTCCTCAGTATGGTTTTTAGTCAATGTATCAAACATATGAAAGAGAATAAAGAATGTCTCATTCTTTAGAGTATTTGAAATGGCCCATAAAGTCTCAGTTTCACAGAAGAAACTGGGTTTTTTCGCAGCAGTTTCTTTTTCTGTGAAATTGAGACTTTATGAAGTGAAGCATGTCTGTGAAAATCATCTATGACATAATTTATACTCTTCCAACCAAATAAACAGATGGTAGAATGAAGAAGAACTATGTAAAACAATGTTTATAAAGTAGCAGACATTTGACAGGCTTCAAATTATGTCCAGGGTACACTGATAGATGCCATTATCCATTACTGTTCTTTCTCTGACATTTTATCTAAGGGCCAAAAGCCAAAAGAAAGACCACAAGCATCTAACCACAAAGTAGCTCTTATTTTCCTATTCTAGTCAGCAATTAGCTCACAGGAACAGAATTTCAAGTATTTCCAATGCCTTTAGTTAAAAATATGCTGTTTTGTAAAATGAAATACAAATGTCATATGCTATATGCAAATATGCAAAAGCCACTTTTGGGACTGCAGTCTTTGGACTACAAATACATATTCAATTTGCACAGTAGTTACATGTAAAATATTTGATCATGTGCAACCCTTTCATAAACAGAAAGACTATTTATTTTAAAAATACATACCAAAACATGTAGACTCTAATGCAATGTAATTGACTTCTGCTTTTCATGAAATGGAGATTTTCTGCCCTGTCTGCTATCAAATCAGAAACATGTGATGAGTGTGAGTTACCAGTTCAGGACTTGTATTTCATGACCATGCTGGTGTCTGCAACTGCTCAGTCTCACCACAAAGGACTGTGGCAATCAAACAGACACAGGTAACGTTCAAATGACAAGCAGGAATTTCTGAACTCTAAATCCATTTTCTAAGAATTATAGTTCATTTCTTGGTGTGACTCACCTTTTTGTTAATACATTAATTAATGTTAATATTTAAATTTTTCCTAACTGCTGTTCAAAAGGATCTCTCTTTCTTTAATGCCAGGAGAATATTTTTCTAATTTAAACAATCAACTACACAGACCCTCAGGTCAACGAAACTAAGTAAGGATTTTTAAGAGAGCAACAGCAGCCAAACCTGGAAGAACTGACAGGCAGCAAATGGGCAGAAGAAATTAAGCCAAGGACCTGGGACAGCAAAGAAAAGAAGAGGAATAAAAGAATGTGTTGATGATAGGTTCACTCTCCAAGTGATAGAGGAACCAATGAGGACAGGATCTATGCTGCACTGTTCTCAGCACGACAAGGCTGGTAGGGAATGTGAAACTCAATGGCAGCCTGGGCCACTGTGACCATGAAGTAGTGGGGTTCAAGATCCTTCTGTCAGCAAGGAGGACACACAGCAAGCTCAATACCCTTCAGGAGAGCAGACTTTGTCCTCCTCAGGAATCTGTTTGGTGCAGCCCTGGAAAGAAGAAGGGTTCAAGAAATCTGGTTGATACTCAAGGATCATGTCCTTCAAGTCCAGGAGTGATGCATCTCAAAGAGGAAATTCAGCACAAGTGCCTGAAGGCCTGCATGGATGAACAAGGTGCTCCTAGGCAAACTCAAAAAAAAAAAAAAAAGGCCTAGAAAAGATGGCAGCAAGGACAAGTAGCCTGGAAGAAATACAGAGAGAGGAGCCAGGGATGAGGAGAATTAAATCTGGCCAGAGACATCAGGGGAAACAAGAAAAAGTTTTGTAAGTACACTGGTGATAAAAAAAAAAAACAAACAAGGGAAAATGTGGGCCCTCTCTAGAAGGAAATGAGAGACATGGCTGTGTGGGATTTGAAGAAAAATTAGGTACTCTGTGACCTAATGTGCCTTCATCATCAAGCGCTCCAGCAACATGCACAATGAAAAGTCAGGGACTGGGAGATGGAAGAGCCATCTGGTATAGGAAAAGATCAAGTCTGAGACCATCTTTGGAACTTGAGGGTGCACAAATCCACAAAACCTGAGGAGATGCATCCATCCACAGATCCTGAGCGAACTGACAGATGAAGCAGCTAAGCCACTTTCCATCCTATCTAAGCAGTTGTGTCAGGTCAGTGAAGTTGCCAGTGACTGGAAAAGGGGAAACAAAATTTCCACTTTTAAAAAAGAAAAAAAGGAAGACCCAGGGAACACAGGCTAGCCAGTCTTGCCTTTTTGCCTGGCAAGATCATGGAGGAGATCCTCCAGGAAACTATACCAAGGTATATGGAAAACAAGGTGGTGATTGCTGACAGCCAACATGGCTTCACTAAGGGTAAACTGTGCCTGACAAATTTGGTGGCCTTTTACAATGGGGTTACAGTGGTGGTAGATAAAGTAAGAGTGAGTGATATCACCTGCCTGGACTTGTGCACAGCATTCAACACTATCTTGCATAATATCCTTGTCTCTTGCCTCTTTCCATGGTTCTATATAGCTGTTTATATACTCCTTCCTACCAGTTCTCTGGCAGCAATTCTGTACCATGCCCCACTTTTTAAAGTTAAATTATGTCCTGTAACAGGAATGCAGGAGAGATAGCCTTGTGATTTAAGAACTGGATAGGAACTCCATGGCTTGAAGGCACACAAATTTTGCCTCTGACCTTCGGCAGGGTACTTAAATCTTCTCCTTTAGTACTTGTACGGAAAATGTAAAGTGCCTCAAATGTATGTGAAAGGGTAAGTCAACTAGCTGCCAAATCTTTGCTATACAGTAGACACATAAGAAAAATAACACAGAAAATAATTTTAAATAAGGAAGAAAAAAACCTAGTTGATTTTAGTGTTGGCAAAAAACATAGATAAAATACATCTAGCAATTTTGAAATACTGCAAAAATACAAGCCAATCCCTACATCTTGTGAATGGATCTTTTTAGCAGTGGGATTAAAGCAACTAGAAATCTTGTCTGCACTATACTTCCACTCACAGAGCTTGGTACTTTAATGCCAGGATCAAAGACAGAAATTGAATCTGTGAACCTCAATTGCTTTTTCATCATCTGACTTGTAATATCAGCCTTGTTCTGGCCAGTGCCTGGGAGCTACAGGGATGATGTGAGATAGTGCCAGTGATCACATCCCCACAGAAGGCATTCCAGGGCAGCTGGGACGCCAAGGTCCCCAGCAGCCATAAGCAGTTTATTCTCAAAGCCTGAGAACCAGAAGCTATTTCCTTTCTTTTACTTTGCATTTAAGGATGACAGGAAGATGATAAACAGCCAAAGCCCAGACACATCAATATGCTAGTAGTACAAAAGCCCTTTGTGATTGACTGACAAAACTTAAAGAAGGGGAGGAGACCCTCTTTTTCTTCCATTGGGGATGGCTCTGGACAGAGACGTCTGAAATTTTAGCCCTCAAAAGCTTCTCCTGTTACCACCAGATCACCTTGCAGGTAAACACTTTCCTGGTTCATTGAGTCAGTGTTACGTATCTGAAAAAGAATCTCCACTGAAAAGTGATAATGGTGGAAAAATACTCCCTATTGTACAGCCGTAATTCTTGTACTGCTTGTCTGCAGGCAATGCACTTCCTCTCTTGAGGAGGCTGTGCAACTGGATCCAGCTACATGTAAAGCAATCTGTTAAAACAAGGACAAGATTTACTGTTGGAAAGAAAAAGTTTAAATGCATTCCAGGAACCTATGTACCATATGGCTAAAAGTGACTGAACATGGTAAATTAATCTCGTCACATTACATTCAAAAGTTTGGATTTTTCTATACAAGAGTAAACTTACTGATTTAGCAAATGCAAAGAACTATTTGTAATAATGAGTATTCCATTTTAACTCACAAGAATTATTTTTGTAGGCTATTTAGTTATATTTTTAATAGTGTATGCACAGTACTAAAATCCCTATTTCACTTATTTCCTTGCATGCAAACTGACATGTGTACCAGGCAATGTGGCAATAGAAACCATGATGCTTTTATCAATTTTTTTCCTTTCTTCCCTCATAGTTGTAAAATTGTTGGAACTACTCAATCCACAGGAAACAATTAGGCAAGACATCTGAATTTAGTGTAAAAGGGGTTTTGTTTCTTTTGAAAAGCGGTGAAGCCCAACAAAAGAGAAGTCACATGCTTTAAAGATGCTTTAAAGAATCCTCTTGACTTTTGACATGTGTATTACCATTGAACAGACATACCAGCATATCTCAATATGAAAAACTACAACCACAAAAAAAGACAGGAAAAACAAGAACTAAACAGAACATAATTTTCTTCCCTCAGTGGCAGCTGAAAAAGCCTACTCTGCAGCCTTTTTGCAGACTGCAGGAATCAGGAGTAGCATGATTTAACATAGGGAAAATGCCAACTAACCCAAGTTCAGCCCACACATTTAATAGTCCTCATTAGAACCTGACCTAACCACAGCTCATGCCTTCAAAAACAGAGCTAGTCTGAAGACAAGGGTATAATACAACAATAAAATACCTGCCTACTCATTTCAATCCACTATTAGCTTTTAAGCTTTGAAAGACAAAGTGAAAAATAGTATGTACTGGGACTGGCAAACTTCCTGCAACAAGAAAGGTGGTTCAAGGGATTCGAGGCAACATCCATCCTTTTTCCAAAAGCCAAAAAGACAATGACCACCTTTATTCTGGGCTATCATTTAATACAGATAACATTTAGGTACTGCTTAGGCATATAAAAACAGAGCTGTAGACAGCATGCTGCAAAAGCATGAAATGTTTCTCTGTTAGATCAAGAAGCAGAAACAAAAAAAGGAAAAAAAATTACCTGATGACTTGCAAATTAGTTACTTTGATGATTCACAATACTTTTAAATTAAGTACTTTATCTGAAGAGCTTTGGTAAACCCAAAGACAAAAAACTGCACTAATAATGCAACCACACATGTTCTCCTACTCCTTTAATTACAGCTGGTTCATGGCTGGTCAAAATCCTGTCCTGCTTGGCCTCTTACTCCTTCACCTTGGATACTGTTCCATCTCTCCTCCTCACATCTCTATTTTCTTTCTGGTCAAGCAGTGCATCTGATAACAGGAGTAGGTCAAGGGGAAACAGCCAGTTTCTCGTATAATGCATCAGTCATCCTCAAGAGGATCCAAATAAAGAAATATTTTGAAAGGCACTCAAGAGGAGCATTTGTTATCCCACTGCACATAGCCCCATACAGAGCCTCCTCCCAGTCCTTTTCCTCCTCTTGGCTCCCATCACCACTGCTCCCAGTTGATCACAACTCTGGGAAAGTGATGCTAATCATCTGTCTCTGCTGACAGTGACAGTCACTGTGCCTCTATCTCACCTTTCCTACACTCTCACCTGGCTTTTCAGCAGACTGCAGAGCTGCCCGCTTGGATGGGGGGAGGCAGAGATGACACTCGCACAGCTCAGCACCAGGTAACAGTTGCTTTGATCTTACTATCACAAGGAGGTTTAAAATACTGTAAATATATTTATGCTTATCCTTTTGAACACCTAAATCTTGCAGTATAGACTCTCAGGTTTAGTTTAGTTACCTGTGGTGTATAGGGACATGCACTCTGCGCCTCCTCTGGGGGTAGGCACAGACATGGTGACACTGCTTGGCTTGGCACAACAGCCATTCCACGGCTGACCATAAAATAATAAGGATTAAAGGCTGATGTGGTGTGCATTTCCTTTCAAGAAACTCTAAATACAACAGGCATCACACAATCAACAATCAGTATCAAAATGTCAGAAGTTTTCTCTCAGAGTGTTTTCAGGAAATTAGTCCAGTACTTCCTGGTATCTTAAGAGTAAATCTGTTCCAGTAACATTTCAGTATCACAAATACGTATTCAAAAAACATGAATATTAAATGCTACATTCTAATCACTAAAGTAAATATATTGTTAACACATTCTTTCTCAAGAAAAGGTATTAGAAAAAAATTCATAACATTAACATTACATGACAAATCTCTAATTTAAAGCAATACTTTAAATACTGTTACCAAATCGGCATTTTGAAAGACAGAAATAAATAAAGGCAAATTTAAACCTTTCCAGTTCCAAAGATGCATCTCTAGGACACAGAAAAATAAATACTTGGACTTTTTCCTTTTGACAAGGATTTAATGAGATCAGAGTTTACTAAAGTTTTAAACTTTATATTACTGTAAAAATTACAATAATTCTGTTCAGAACTTAAAAGGATATTTTCAAATGTTTCACATATTTTTTCCAAGCAGGAGAACAGTTTGTTCTATGATGTCCTTTTCCCATAATTTCCATCCAAAATCTTTGGTAATAACCCATAAAAATCAATACTTACATGCATGTCCCTTTTGGGTTTTTTGCTTTTATCAGCAGAACACAAGGTAATTTTTTTTTCATATCAAAGCCAAGAAATGGAAAGGCAACATGGGCCATGTATGCAGAACAGGTTAGAAAAAAAACTTTAAATTATTTAAATACTAATCAGCATTTTATTAATTTCAAACACTTACCATCCCTCAGAATAATTTTCATTGGATTTCTAGATAACTTTAAAGAAAAGTGCTAGCCAAGATGTACTATATCTAGAAGTATGCAAGTTTGGTGCACAATCCCCTACATAATCAGTTAGAGAGAGGAAGCTCTGCAACATGAGTTACTTAAAATGAGAACTGCCTTCAATTTGCCCATTTTCCCCTCCTACTTCCAAACTTCAATCAGATAGGTGCCTAAAGCTGAAGATGAGTCTTGGAAACAGGCCCTAGAGACATGTCAAATATCTAATTGTTGTAAGGTTCTCTTTAATGCTATGTTGGGGATCAAAACGGATTTCTTCTTATTTTATGAATACTGCTTGTCTTCGTCCTCCAGTACCACTCAAATGAATTGCAAAAGTGGGATTTGCTCATGGATATTGTAGAGCAGCCACTGCAAACAATGAAGGTGCGAAAGTGTTAGGAGAGGCTCACAGAACAACTAAAGATGCCCCCCTTAATCCTGCTGGACACTGCAATTTTCCACCCTAACTACACTTTTTTTTTGTAAAATCTGTAGGTCCAGATATGCTTCTTATCTGTATGAAAATCTAAAAATCTTGAATTCTTGCAGTAATAAAAATATGCTTAAGATGCATCTTTATTGTTTCTGAACTACCCGTGTATGTCCAGCATTAGCCTGAGGAGATCAGGCTCCCTCTCCTGTGAATGTAGAAGAGTTTCAACCAGAGCTCCGCAAAACTCAGCAAACCACAAAATTTCCCTCCAAACCACACCCAAAAGTACTGCAAGATATAAGACAAAAAAAAACCCCAAAACCAAAAACAACAAAAAACAAAACAAAACAAAAAACTTAAAATGCAGTGGAAGTCTGCTAAAAGACTATGAGAACAAAAAAGATGCTTAATGAAAATAAAAATGTAAAAATACTTTTTCACTTTTTATTCTATTGGTAGATAAACTGAACAGGGATTATCTCACCTTTTACCCATATTTACATTTTAACCCAGTCTGTGCAAGTCCCGCAGGTCTCTGCCAGAACTGCCTGAGTTAACCCAGAAGGTTATCTTCTCATCCCCAACCCCTTCCTGCAATCCATGTTCCACTTTTGCTCACACTAAATAAAGCACACTGATATTTATAGCATTTCTTAGGAAGTTGGATGTTTTCATCTACTCACCAGGTCATCCAAAATACCTCAGAAATCAAGTTTCATGACATTTACCAAAACAAGGCTTTGAATCACTGACTTTGAGATGTTTATATAAGGATAGTAAAAAACATATAAACATGGGAAAAAAATCATCTGTTTTTTTTTTCTTCTGATTTATTACATAATAATTCAACAGCAGAGGACTTTTAATGCACTCCTGTAAATCTACAGCAAACAGAAAAGGCTCCAAAATAATCTTTATAGGAAAGGAGAAGATTATGTCATATTAAATCCATATAACACTAACTCTGACCGTTTAGCTTGTTGCTTCTGCTGTAGAAGGAATGTAGAATTATAAGGGGAAAATACCTTTCAAGCAGTTGCTTCAGCACAGAAGTTTAGGTGATTAAACAAGAGACTAACATGGCACTGGTACCACACATTTTTAAAAGAAAATAAAGGCATTTTGAAATATCATGTTGAAAATACTGAATAAATTACAGGATATGTGTTTCACAGAGAAAGAAGAGCAAATAGCTGTAATTTGGGAGGCTAGAATTTCCTTAATGAGATAGCATAAAGGGCTCTGCAAACAAAAGAACCTTTCTCAAAGGTTTTCAGTGTCTTTATACGAGTTTCAGTACTCTACTTTAGTGGCAGTATATAACACTGCATTTGCATTTCTTAGGTGTTTTTTTCATAAACCATTTTTAATCAGCACGTAATATATAATGGCATTAAGAGACCAAGAGCTTTCTGTTGTGAGCTATGCAAATCCTGAGTTATAAAACACATGATGTCCTGCTTTGTGAAATCACAGTAGTAACTTCAGATTGTCTGAAATGACTGTTTCAGAAAATAACACTTTAGCACTTATCTCTAGAGAAGGCAGCCCTCATCCTCAGCTCGTGATCAATCAATCATCAGAAACATTCAGCTTCCCCTAATAGCTGCTTTCAGCTCGTAGGTGGAACTTTGCTTTCTAAGATTCACAGCGGATGAATTAACATATGCATATTATAAACTGGTAGTCTATGGTCTAAGGATTAACTACTACAGCAACCAGTACTGTAGTCTGCCAACACATATACACCCAAATTGCTGGATTTTCTAAGTTTATATGGATAGGAATTCTGCGTAGGTGTTCCTTTATTGTACAGAGATTGCAAGTTTTGTAAGTGGATTTCTTCAAGCACAAAAATGCACACATCACCCTCACAAAAAAAAATCCCTTGTATATTATCCAAAATGAAACTGCTACTAAAAAAACAATTTCACTGTGTTTTACATATACAGTAATTTTACATTTATAAGCTGCACCTCCTGGTAGCTGGGTAGACCATGGGATTTGTCCTTATATAAGCCGCTTTTTTTTTTTTTTTTTTTTGGAAGGGAGGATCCATGTGTGACAAACTGACAAACTAACAAATTAGTAACAGAATCACTGCCAGTGGGGTTTGGTGTCAGGTGCTCAAGTTGCAACAGTTTTCATAGACCAGCAAAGCCTTTAAAGGCAGCCCCAGGCGCCCTCCCCGCCCGGCTCTCACTTTGGGGTTGGCATTTTGCTGGGATTTGCCCATAGATAAGCCGCGCCTGAATATAAGCCGCACCACTGGGGTAGGCTGGATTCTTCAATGAAAAAGGTGCGGCCTATAATCATGAAATTACTGTATTTATTTTACACATTGTAGGATCTCTCCCGCTTCTTCATTTTATTGTATCCAATTGCTCTAGAAGAGTATTCTGGACAGTATCACGAATTATTCAAACTAAGATGGCATGAAACCATGGTAAAATCAAACCTTTCTACCCACAAACTTAATTCCATGCAAACTCCAGTTTAAAAAAACAATTACAAGCATTAAAGAAAAATGTACTTCTATTACAAGACACTAAAAATGGTCTTTGAGGACTGATCAAGTGACCTCTCTGCTGTCTCTTCTCCTTGAAGGGAACTAGAGTTGTCCAGCCTGTGCATATCCAGACGTATTTTCACTCAGACCTCTCTATACCTGGTTTCTTTAGGACAGTAGCACACCATGAAGAAGGTGTGAAGATTCACAACACATCAGATGACACAACATCAGATGACACCACTAATACTGGGTTTTTTGAGTAAGCAGTGAACACTCAGATCCAGTGGAGTTCAGTATCACCTAAAAAATAATTCATACAGATAATATTCTACAGGTATGAGAACATTCCTCTCCCCGACACACTTCTGCATCTATGATTCTTAGGCAAATATGAGTGGAAGGGAAACAATCCTGTTTCAACTGTGGTTGCCTATATGTGTGAAGTAAATGTACATATGTCAGATTCTGCTATCTGTGTATACTAGAGCTATCCACAAATGAGTAATGCATCTTAATTTCCCCACTTCCAGTGGAGCAGAGCAGAAGCATTTTGAGAAAAAAACAGAGGTCCAAGTTAGAAGAAAAGTACCACAAGACAAGGATGGAAGAGAAGAAATAAAAAAGTACTGCACTAAAATATGCCTACTCTGTAAATATAACTCTGTTGCTTGTAAACCTATCATCTGCATTTCAGCTGCTTTTTTTTCCTAGTATATTCTTGTATTTTTTCCTGTCTCCTGACATGACCTTTTTTCTTCCCTCTTCAGTCACTCTTTCCTTTCTTCTTCCTATTGTCTTCCTTTGTATGTTACTCTTCTGAATTTACCTTTCACTCTGACTCTTCTCTCACTTCATCTAGTCTGGAGTAATTATTCCTGGTTTTTCTTACCATCACTTCAGTTCTGTAACCTCACTTCTTTACTCCTCAGATTTAGCACATTCTTTTTCTTGTCCTGTACCAGATGCAATAATGTTTGAACAGTCCAATAGAATTTAGGGAAAACTCCAGGCTGCCCAGTGACGTTTTCAACCAGCATGGAACAGCTGCCACATCAGAAGACCATTATTACAGAATTTGCTTAGAAAACAATGTAAGCTAAGAGGTTATGGTGAGATACTGAAGACAATCAATATAGTAGAAAATGAATTATTCAAATAAATCAATAATTAATGCCTATGCTTCCATAGACCAAGACTCATACAGCTCTTATAGCAGTTATTTCCTGCAACTGTAGGAGTGGGTAGGAAGACAGCCACCTCAAGGGAGAGGCATGATCACCTTGCAGTTAAGTGCCATATCAGTTTTTTTTCTCTTTCTGGCCTTCCAGAACCAACACTAAGCAAACTCAACTTTCCAGGCTGCTATTAACCTGGCAACCTGAAAGCTACCCTGGAAGCTGTGTGATGTATAGAACATATCCCAATTCTTCCACAAGGAAAACAGTTCTGAATTTTCCAATTCAGATAACTTTTAATCTCCTAGATTCAGCTAAAACCACCTGAAGTCATGCTTGTAATGCAGTTACTTAAAAATTACCAAAGTCCCCATGAATGCTGTGGAGCATCTCTGTTCTCCACACTTTCCCAATCAGCACCACTGGCTCAGTCCAATGCAGCTGCCATGCATCACAGAACAGGCTGGGAAATGATTCAGCTCGGAATTACTGTCCCTAATACATGGCCATGGTTGGTATTGCATTCCTAACAGCTCCAGGTTTAACTAAATTTGGCTGCTATTTCTGTAGTAATAATTTTTAAGATCAGAGAATCTGATAACCTCAGGTAAGGCAGTTTATATGAACTCAGAAAATAAAAGACTACTTTGCATTTATTCCATGCAACATTTGAATCCCAAGCATCAGTTAGACTTTCACAGCATAGAGCCAGACTTACATCAAGTCTCTTTTTAGAAAGGTTTAAAGCTTCAAATTACACCACATAGATATTACGATTTTATCTTTAACAATGAAAGACATTTTATATGGTGGTGACCATGGCTGCTACTGCTCTCAGTACCTTTGCTGACATTTTAGTTGGGTGGAGAGGACAAAAAGCCATTCTGGGAACAAGTTAAGCACAATGCAAAAGAGAATTTTCTGGTTTTCAGGTCAGTGAATGCTTGTTAAGAGCAAACAGTGTTTTATAGTCAATAGGAATATATTCTACAAGCCAAACAGATCTGACTTTGAATAAGGTATTTACTATAAAAGTATGAACATGATTTTGTATGTTTGTTGCACTTATGATTAAGAAAAAGGCTGACATGATTTTGAGCCATTAAATAGGAAATATAATTTAATGACTCTCCCAATTACTTTCTGCTTTAGATGACAACAGAGACAGGAAGATTGCCTTCCCTGGGACGCCACACAGGACTTTTCCAAGAGGTGTCCCAAGTCTTTCTAAAGGGCAGCAATTCACATATTGATTCACACAGCAACCAGCTCACAGTCAAAGCCAGTCCAGACAGATGAACAACTCTGAGGGCTGATTAAGTGCCCTCTCTGCTGTCTCTTTTCCTTGACCAGTTGACCAGACTTGGTGCATACCCAGAGGTATTTTCACCCAGAACCCCTCTATACCTTGTTTCTTTAGGAAAGCAGCACACCGTAAAGAAGTCCTACTCACAACACTGATTACACCAAGGAAACAAAAACTACCTCAAAAACTAGTCTGTGCTAATTACTTTTTTAAATTTGTCTTAGTACATTCATTGGTGTTTACAAATAGATTTTTTCCCCAATCATTAAACTAAACTTGAGCCTCTCTTTTAATTCTGCTGTTAAAATACAAAGACGAAAAGAATCAAATGTTGTTGATTGCTCAACAGGATATTCCATCAGCCTTGGCATGGAGTAACTATTTTAGAAAAGAAAGTGGTTTGGAGCCCATTCAACTCCCAGTGTTTCTGTGTCAGGTCAGGGAAAAATTCACCAAATACATCTGGGCTCTGTGTCAGTTCTCACCTCCAAAGAGGCTACAGGAAAGCTGGAGAGGGACTTTTTACTAGGGCACATAGTGATAGGACGAGGTTTTGGCCTCAAACTGAAAGGTGATTGGCTTAGATTTGATATTAAGAAGAAATTTTTTACTGTAATATACCATGTGGTGGTGAGTCACTGGAATGATTTTCCTGACAAGCTGTGGATGTCTTGTCTCTGGAAGTGCTCAAGGCTGAATGGAGCTTTGAGCACTGGTCCAGTGGAACATGGCCCTGCTCATGGCAGAGGGGAGTGGAACTAGCTGACCTTGAAACTTCCTTTCAGACAGAAATAATCTCTGTGATTTAACTTGTAGGCTCTCCCTAAAACACCATTTAATTATCAAAGACATAAATAGGAGACAATTAGCTTCCTCCATGATCACACAACACTTATAATTTTGACCAGAATTTCAGTGCTCTGAGTTTGTTTGACCAGCATTCATGCAGACAGGTGTCTAACCTCAACTTTACAAGTCAAATTCTCTGAGGCTGTTATGGCTTAACTCAGGGACATAGATGAAAATAGAGCAAAGAAGACTGCCAACGCAAGGCTCTTAATAGGTTATAGATGAAAGGAGGAACGCTTCTTCGAATCCCCTAAATTAACAGCCCTCTTCTATCCACAGACTGTTCTTGGCCAATATCCGTAAGTAATGGAATTATGAAAAACAAGCTGCAGCTTCCAGAGTTTTGCAATTACCAGGGGATCATACAGCTTGAAGAACCATAGATGGCTGCACGGCGGAGAAAATTCTAAGTCAAAGGGTTGTAGTCAAAGGTCACTTTAAAAAGCAACTTTCCAATTTGAGATACAATGAAGGAAATTTGAGAGGTCTGGTATTTAAAGGGAAATAAGATTAATGACGTATACACTGCAAATTGAGAAACAAGTCATTAAAATGAGTGTCCTATCCCCCTCCCACTACTGTAAGTTTTAAAACATGAATACAATTCATGAAAACATGTGAACAAGTTTATTCTAAAATTGAAAGAAGGTAGTTACACCTGCACACAAGTCAAATGTTTGGTATTATTTAAGTCCACAAAATTAGCTTTTCCTGTTCTCGTCTATTTTTACAAGAAGAGAAGATGTGATCTTCCTGCCATGAGCTCTTAAAAGGAGTCATGAAAAGCAGATTTCAGTTGTTTTCACACTGTTAGATCTCCAGGGTCTTACTTAGGAGATGAAACTCCTTAAGTAATCAGTATATTCTCCAGAAGACTCCACATTTCCCTTTTTAGCCAAATTATGTTCACAGCACTGGGTGATTACATTGAAGCACTCCAGTCAATTCCGCTTGAGTGAAGAATATACAGAAGAATACCAAAATACAGAAGGCTCTAAGAAACACTGTTCATTTTTTCTTTACACTATAAATAGATACAGCAGCAACATACCTGAAGAAGAACATGAACAGAGCAGCTGTGATGCAGAACAAAAGCACCTACAAGAAGGAGAAAGAGTGTTATTACATAACACATTACTACTGCATTTTCTGGATCGTGAAGATTTTATAACTTTTACTACAAAAGCTACACCTTTTTTATATGCTTGAGGTTCCAGAATGAAATTGTCTATGTCTACCAAAAACGATTACCCAGTCTCTAGTGGATTATGAATGATTCCTGTGGAAGCTTAAAAAATTTAAACCCAAACCAGGGTAGCAGGACAACATCAAATCACAACACTTAAAAGTATCTGTAATAAAAGACCAAGTAATAAAATAATTATAAAACAACAGAATTTAAACAATGAAACATTAAAACTGAAATTTAAACATCATATTTTACTAGTCTTTGCTTTTGTGATTTATTCAAATATCGTATGCTAGTTCCAGTTTAAAAGGCACAGTGTTTAAAACATCTGCAAAGACAGCTGCTTTCCAGCAAGTCTGAGAGTAGATAATTCTATTCCAAATTAACAGCACCCATCCTAGTAGTTTACCTTAGTGCTAAGCTCACTTGGAATAATCCTATCTTGCTCTTTATCATCAATGTGCTCATACAAGAGTCGCTGGGCAAACTTAGCAGCTCTCCAGCAATGAGAGGGGAATGCCCCACTTCCTCCTGCCATCCTCCCTGCTGGGGCTGAGAGCTGTTACTGCATCCTTATCACCTGCACAGGGACTCACAAATGCTGAAGAAAATCTGCCTTAATCCACTCCATCTTCGCCAGGTACAGCTCACAAGCGAGAAAAATATTGTTTTGTTCTAGATATAGAGCCCCATATTCACATCATCATTTAGGAGGCAAAATCCTTACAGAAATATTGCAAGTCTTTCAGAAAATATTTGCACCTATTTTCAAGGGTTGAAGTTTTCATCATGACAGAATACAGACATCTTAAGTGAGAAGAAATGGATGAGGTGGCAGAAGGTTAAAAATTAGAAGGTTAAAAATACATAGAACACGGGACAGCTGCGTGTTAGATCAGAAAATGTGTCAAAAAATTGCATAGGAAATCTTTGCAATTACTTTCAGAGAAAAAAATAATCTTACAAATGATACCATTTCCCTTTTTTGTGTCCTCTGGCATGTGACTTAAAACATGAGAGATAACACCTGCAGTGTAAACTACCCATTTTTTCCTTTTTCTTTATCAGTACTATCATACTTTATTAATCTGCATCAAATATATGAACATCTGAAATAATTTTAAACAAAATCATTAGGGCAAAGGCACATTTCATGAGGGTACTGGAATATTTCATTTCAAATTAGCAGCAAAAACAGACAAGAAGACTTGTTTTTAAACATCAATTCTATTCCAAAAGATCTGCTCTATTCCTCTAAAGTTCAAAACGTATTTGATCAGCCAAACAACCATCAGTTCTCTGGAGGTTATTCTGGAGATGCAGGGAGAAGGCAATTTGCTGGGAATATTGGGAAATAAGTGAGAAGTGGCAAAGAACCAGTTTTCTGGACGACTGGGGAGGGAGGGCAGGAGATGACAAAACAAAAAACCAAAACAAAACAAAAAAATATGTCTTTGTATACTAGAAACACTTCATTCACTAAACAGTCATTTTCTTGCCCTTTTTTCTTTCATTCTGTTTTTACTGTTTGTTTTCCCCCCAGTAAGTTTGATAATAATCTAACAAGTACAGCAGTTTCACGATTATAAGCCGCACCTTTTTCACTCAAGAATGCAGCCTATGCCAGTGGTGCAGTTAATCATCAGGTGCGGCTTATTTATGGACAAATCTCAGTGAAATGCCAACCTGGAAGTAAGAGCCGGCCAGGGAGAGAGCTGCCGCGGAGCTGCTGCTGGGTGGGCGGTGAGCCAGAGCCACTGGTGAGTGGGCAGATGGCCGCCGCTGGATTGGTGAGGCCAGCCCAGCTTCGCCGCCTTCGCACGAGTGAACAAGCCGCCTTTGCCACGTTCGCGCGGGCCACCTTCACTGCGGCCAGCGCGCTGCCGCCGGCACCGCCTCCCTTGGAGCGGGCGAGCGAGAGCCGCTGCCACTGCATCCCTTCACATGGGCGGGCAAGCCAGCGCCGCCAGCGCCGCTTCCCTTCGCGCAGGCGAGCGAGGACGGCCAGCACCACCTCCCTTCACACAGGCGGGCGAGCCAGCGCCACCAGCACCGCATCCCTTTGCACGGGCAGGCGAGCAAGCGCCGCTCCCCGGCGCTCCCGCTGCCCGCCGCTCCTGGCATTGCCGTCTCCCGCTGGCAGCCGGCCCCTCCCAGTGCGGCCCTGGTGCTGCCTGGCCCCTCAGCAGCATTCCCACCCTGCCTTGTGAAAAAATAAAAAAATAAAATAAAATTTAAAAAAAAAATTTGGCTTATATTCGGGTGCGGCTTATATATGGGCAAATCCTGTGGTCTACCCGTCTACCTGGATGTGCGGCTTATATTCAGGTGCGGCTTATAATTGTGGAATTACTGTATTTATATGTATCATTAAGATGCCCTCTGAGCTCTTTCCACTCCAGGCCAAAGCACTGCAGCTTTCTCGACTTGGGAAACCAGGCACTGGACACAACACTATAGACTCATCTCATCAGCACAGAGTAGAAGGGAAAGACCACCTTGCTCAACCTGCTGGCAGTGATCTCCTATGCTGGAAGGGCCCTCTGCCAGCTCATGTTCAGCTTGGTGCCCACCAGGACCCCCCATTCTTTTTTGGAAAGCTGCTTTCCAATGCCCCCAGGATATACTGGTGCCTGGGGCTATTCCTCACCAGAGCCACCACTATCCCTTTGTTGAACCTCATGAGGGTCCCATCAGCCCATTTCTCCAGCCTGTGGAGATCGCTCTGGTTGGCAGCACAACCACCTAGTGCAGCAACTGCTCCTCTCAGTTTTGTATCACCTGCAATGCTACTGAGGGTAAAGTTTCTTGGCCACTCCTCCAGGTCATTAATAAAAACGCTGCTCACTCAAGTACAACCTGCTGGGGTCTGGCACCAGTGACCAGTCTCCTGCTGGACTTTGTGCTGCTGACCACAGCCCTCCATGCCTGCCAGTTCAGTTCAGCCAGTTTTCAACCCACCTCATCATTTTGTCTATAACCTATATTCCATGTAGCAAAATCTGGAAACTAAAAATACATGAAGGCCTTGCTTAATCAACCTCTATAATTTCCAGATGTTGTCTAGAATTTAAAAATGTTCCTTGAAAAAAATAAAATGTGGATGACCTTGGGCAGATGGAGAAGCAGGAACTGATACCAACTTTTGTAAATGAGAATTTCAGGAAATATTAGACTGTCGATCAGACCACTTCTAGCATCCACAACCACACAGCAATATATATCATTTGCTAGAGGCAGCTTATAAACAGCTAGATAACAAGATAAGGAACAATCAACAAAATAAAGAAGTAAATTAAAATTACTGGAATTTTCTTCTTTGACATATAATTTAAGGGAAGGAATTTTAACACACCTTTGTCACAGTTGCTTATGCTAATTAAGCAATTGTGGCGGGGCTGCTCAAAAACACTGCAGGAGAAAACTCTCATAGCTAGCAGTTCATTATCAAACTAAAAGGCACTTTAAGTGAAGTCACTAAAGATGTTTTGCCTCCCCTTCAATAATGATTTAAATGATAGAAAGTGATTTAATTGCCCAAAGTCAACACGATGAAATTCAATTAATGAATATGAAGTAGTTAGCACAAGAAATCACATACATAAAAAAAGAAAAAACATATATAAGAGTATAAAAATTCCACAGGTCACAAGTAAGTAGGCACATACAATGCAGTGCTCTAGAAAGCATCGCAAAATACTAAAGACTCTTAAAGAACCAAAGGCAAGATGTTACACTAAAAACCTCATGCTAGTAAAATCAGTGTTGGGAGCACCGCTATTAAAGAAAAGCAGAGACAAAACAGGGCAGTCCAGGAGATCATGATGGAAATAAAAGGCCTGTCGGGTACAACTGTTGGAAAACTGCTGAAACTATAAAATAAGTAGTTAGTAATGAATATGACAACTATTTTCATATAATTATCATATACTGAAAAATCTGTCCCATCAAGAACAGAAGAAGAAAGGCAGAGTTAAATTTACAGCAAATTTGTTAGATAATGGAAAGAGCTCTCTCCAGGGTAGTGGTACACCAGAACAAGTTGTCTGTGAGATTGTGGAATCTCCTTTATCAGAGATGCCTAAGGTCAGTAGAGGCAAACATATCCAAGAAATGTGGGCATGTTTGGCAGGGTATCCCCAATATTTACTCAACTGAATGACAGCAAACCAGACCCAGACTTTTCTACATTAAGTTCACAGCCCCATATGTAAAGTCCAGAGACTGCCTTATCATAGCACAAATAAGGCAGAAAAAGAAGAAAAATTATCATTGTGCTCCAAATCTAAGTTACTTTCAAAATAAGCCTTATTTAAACTTTTTCCCCATTCTAGAAGTTTTTGTAATATCCTCAGTACAATATGCAATACCTATTTTAGTTTCTAAAATAACAATATTAACAAAAGAAAAAAGGAAAAATACTAAAGCCTACAGAAATATACTTCTAAATATTAAGTGAATTTAAGACTTCGATTCCAGTAAGCAGGAAGTCTCACTTGGGATTTTTCTTGCAGAGTCCATGACTTTTTGATTTACAATGGAAGACCAACACAATGTACTTGGCAACATACAAATCTTGAAACTTTCCAGCTGAAGAAACAGATACAAGCAGAAAACCTGCATGTTGCTAATGAGAATGATATGCCCTAAATATTTTAATATCTATGAAGAGATACCCATAGGTTACAAGGAAAAATCCTTGCGCTCCAGGACAGCTTGGTATGTGAGTACTTTAATTTAATTCATTACATTATACTATGCTTAATCTTTATAAAAATATAAAAAAAATAAAAGGAAATTTGCTGACAAAACTGAAGTTTCTTTCCAGATCTCTGCTGGCTGACAAAGTCGGTATTTATTTTTTTCCAAGAAAGTTTAGCCCTCATATAATCAGCAACAGGAAGTAACATCCGGCAGTACCCAGCACTGAGCACAAAACACAAAGCTCTGGGTGAAAGTGGTTACCACTTGCCCTGCTGACAGCAGTAGACCCAGCAACACCAGTAGAAGCAGCTCACAAATGACCTGCCCTCACAGCCAGATAAAAATCTTGGCCCAAAGAAAGGAAAAATAACACTGCTAAAACTATCAAAACTACTTGAGTCTTGTGTATTCAGGCTTTTCCCACACATTACTCAATCCTGAGGTTATGGGCAATTTCTTTAAGCATTTCCATTATAGTCAGATTTCCTGGGGTACAAAAGGTCTCTGATTGGAGGCTGTTGGTTCTCTCCTACAGCCAGAGTAAAGAGTAGGACTGAAGTCTGTGATAAAGGAACAGAGACCTTGTAAATAAAAGGAAAACACTGAAGGTACTTGTAATTATTTAATGAAGACAGAAGGAGATAAACAGGCAGATCAGTGATATTAACTGATACTAACAGCACGTTGGAGAACAATTCCAGAGTGTTGGAGCTACAGCTCAACACTGTATAGTGCTGCTACCAACTAACAGAAGACCTAAGGCAGCTTCAACCACTGGCACATAACACTTAACTTCCAGGGCATTCATAAAGCCTGAAAACCTACACCCTCCTGATCAGCCACTTAGCAAGACCTACAGCTACACTTCACAAAAACAAAGTTACTACTACTACTCCTAGATCCTGGAGGCTAGGTGCTACAGAAAACTGAACTACCAGCTAAAGTCTGTCTGAGGGAAGGTCTAGTGGTAAAAACCATGGAAAATTAAAAACTCAGTTTAAATAAGACCCTTCAGTAATTAGCACTTAAGCCAATTTCTTCCAAAGTTACAAGATATTATACTGGGATATATAAAACTAGGAACTTTGTGCAGTTGGTTACGAATTTTTACTCTTAAAATGTATGATGCAGAAAACTCCAACTATTTTGCATATTTTTTTTTCCTTAAAACAAAGACATTAATCCACAGAAGAGTTTACTTCTGTCTCTGCTGCTAGAGGTTATAACCCCCTCTCACCTTTATACACAGAATTTAATAGCAGAATGGTAACTGCACTATTATTATACCAGGGACCATGGAGGATGCTCCACTGGACTTCTGACTACACAATCTGTTTTTCTAATTTACCCCTACTTCAGACATGAAGGATGATCTGTTGTACTCAAAAACCATTCTGTTTTTTTCCATAGATATTAATTAGTCTAATACAACCTATAGCATCGCTAATAGTAAGCCCCCAAAGCTACCCTTGCTTGTGGCTCCTAAATTTTATTTCAAGATCTGTTATTGCCCTTATTAAAAGGTTTTCTACAGTTCTTATCACTAAGATTATCTCTAAAGCAAATTCCCCTCTGAGAAAAATAAAACAAAATAATGGAACTAGCCATGCAGATTAACGTAATCGTCTTATAATCCATGACCCAGAAAATATATATGCATGGAATATCTCTTTTCCACCAGCATATTATATAACATCCTAATCAATGAACTGTCTTTATGAAATACATTGGTTAATCATTTCCAATAACAAAACAGATAGTTTAAAAAGCATGGAGTTTTCTGTAATTTTCTGATAGTCAAGAGGTACAGAAATCACAGTCTTTCTGAGTAACTACACAAATTCATATCAAAAGACATCAAAAACACCAAAAAGAACTTAAGTAAAAGCAGGAGAAAAATCACCTTACATTCAGCCTCTTAAAATCCGATCTGATGATCACTCTGACTAATATAAATAGCTATTTTTTACCATTATTTAACACCTCAGGCAAGAAATTACCACAGTAAACAACTACCTGCTGGAATTAGTCACCATTAGCTGAGACAGCAGCTCCTATGTGACAGCTGTATTGTCACCTATATGGGACTAAAAGGGAACTTAGCTCAAAACCCAGGAGGTGCCAAGAGCATCAGCTTTACCCCTGAAATCACTGCCACGAACAGCACTTACAAGGCTGAAACAAACATGTAACGTGAGATTACATCAGCAATGGGTTTGGGAAGGGGCTTTCCTGAGCACTGAATTAGTTCTCCTGATCTCCACAGACAGAATTAGTTCTGATCTCCACAGACAGCTGGAGAACCATCTATTCACTGTCCTATCTATCTATTCACTGTCCCAAGTAAGTAAAATAAGTAAAAATCACTTGAGGAGGTCACTTGTCGCCCACTTCTTAGACTGATGTTCTTTTTGGGCAAGTACAGTAGATTCTCCAGAACACAACTCTACTTCCACCAGTTAGTGAGCTAAACAACACCAGGAGAGGCAGATGCATAAAGAATTCAATTCCCAGGTCCCACTACTTGCTATAAAACTAAAGCTGCCAGTATCTTAATGTTTTTGGCTTATTCAAGAGAAGACAAGGATGTAGTTGGAATACCAGCCTGAGGAATAAAAATGATTCTGTAATTTGGTAGAAAACACTCAAATAACAGCTAGAACTTGAAGTCTTGTCAAACTCAGACTAGTAAAACAGCTACTTTTTCTACAGTGACCAAGATTAAGTAATGAAATGTGGTTTGTGCACATTTTATGCAGTTGGAGGTGAGATTCACCATCCAACTGGGTGATTTTATGGTCTCCTGCAGCATCAGATTCATAAAAATAGTATTACTGATGAATATCTCTAAAACAAATGCAATATAGATACTAAAACATGCATTTTACACACTTCAGAAAAGCTTCTGAATCTGTGATCTTTATTTAAATTTCAGTATTGAATAAAATAAATACATCTGTCAAATGTTTTATTAAAGCTGCAGTGAAAATATCATGAAGACTGAAGGGAAAACATACTTCCACATCCTACAGCAGCTCCAGGCCTACTGCAACCCTCAAACTCTGTCTGAGTCCCTTGCTCCTCTCTCCAAAGCCAGTGCTGTATTACAGATGGCACCTTAGAGCACCGAACAGTGCCTTAGACAAGGTCAGGGCCTTTTCAACAACCATATCTTCATTTAACCACAAGCTCCTTATTTCTCAATCCCCATGGGAGAGAGAAGGAGCCAAGGGGGAATGCCAAGAGCTCTGATTTTCTTCAAGCACGTGCAGATCTGGAACAACCAAGACTCTGAGTCCAAGATCCAACAGCTGTAACACAACAAACACATGAGAACATTATCAAACATTACTGTCTGTACCTGCTGGGTTGGCACTGTCTAGTTACTGTGAAGTCATATAGACTCTCTTCTCTTTTACAAACTAATCAGAAATTCTGATTTACTTTTTAGCTTTTAATTTCCATTTAAATCTTTTTATAATATCTCTTATTTTTCTATTAGGAACACTCCTCAATTCCTAAGAATTGCAGCAAGCAGCAAAAAAGACCTATTCCATTCTCAGTGTTGTCACTGCTTATTAAAGAACTCACATAGTTCCTGTTCAAAAATATCATTAATAAAGTTTTTAAAACAAATATCTTTTTTGTTGAAAATGAGTTATTTCGTTTTGTATGAAAGCATAAGGACTTAGAGAAAATGGTAGCTGTTCCTCAACAAGCTAAAATTTCCAGTAGTCCCAAAGACAACTGGAAATTCTGAAATGGAGCCACATCTCTCTGGTTATTTTAAGGGATGCAAAGTTTTATCTCCTTTTTATAGTTCATCCTGTCAAATGAAAACTTTTGTAAGACCTTATCTCCTTCTCTAAGTGAAATACAGCATATCTGGGGAGAACTTCACAAGCTATCGAAAGTAATGGTGAAAACTCCTGTCATACCCATGGTCATCCAAATAATGATTATTTTCCTAGCTGAAATTAAGTAACTTTTGAAGCAACATTGCCGCTGCTGCTGCTGCTTTAAAATTGATAGGCTTTATGAAAACGCAGAAAACAATTTACCAGGCATTTATTGGGCACAGGGCCAGTTCAGCTACACCTACAACACTCAGCTGTTAGAGGCTCCTGATTTTTTTCTGTCAGCAAGTCTGAAGCAATCTCTGGGCTGATAAGATCAAAAAAAAATACTAGTATATGTTATTAAACAAGAGATTATATAGATTCTTGTTAAAGCACTGTTGTTGGATCACGATTAAAAGATTACGATTGGCAAATGCAGACCAGAACTGAGCCAAGACCAGAAGCACCTGCCAGTCCCAGAAGAACAGCAATGAATGAAAAATAATTAAACCTTTGATTTCCTAGTTCACAAATCCCATATATATATATATATATATATATTATATATCAAATATTCTATATTAACACACATACATATCTATAACTAAGCATTTCAGCATTCTTAATTTGTTTTCTCAAAAAAAAAAACCCTGTCAGGTTTCTTCCCCCATTTTTCATATTCTACTAGCCACAACGAACAGTGACACAGCCACCATTTCTCCTTTCTGAAAGTTTCTCTGGAGAGTCCACTGCTTTCAAGAATGCACAAGGCTTGAGATGGAAGCACAAAAAAGTAGTTGCCAAATGAAATTATAGTTACATCACCAAAATAAACAAGTTTTGTATTATACCACTGGAGTGTATGGAGTTCAATTTAAAAAATCTACACTTCAAATACATATTTTAAAATCTGAGATGTGGGTCACTACGATCCTCCTACAAGCTGACATGTTCCTCGTGATGGCTACACATCTATCTCTGCAGGTTTGCCCAGTGCTGGGCCATGCACACAGCTTGAGTTGAAACTACAAAGTATTTTCAGGAAATGTGAATTGTATTACTCCTCCTCCACCACCTTTTTTTGGATGATTATTCCACGTATGTTCTGCTGGCACAGAGATGCACAGAAAAACAAATCTTAGATGCGACCCACCTGAAAGCAACTATTTTCTGCTGTTAAGGACTGAATAGAGGCATGGACAGACAGCTTTAGCCACATCCAGATCAAATCATAGCTGGATACTAACAACATAGGCAATTCAACCAGCACAATTTTCCATTATAATTTTGACCAAAAAAAATGTGAATTAATTGTGAATTGCTCAAATTATATTGAAAACGCAGAATTAGTGATATACTTGAAATAAAACACCTCATATGAAAACTATAAAAGCACTAGCATCTCTAAGCATTAAATCTGCAGGTAAGCTGAAATTTAAATCTGGTCACTTATCTTACAAAAGCTTTACAAATGTAGTAAATACTAAAAATCCAATAAATTTTCTTAGTAGTCTGTGCAGATGCCTTGTATTAGGCCTCTGAACATAACTGCTTAGCTCATGTTACAAACAGTATCAGCGATTTCTTCTCCACCACGAGAATTTCTGCTTATCTGTCTCTTCTTCCAGAGCTCACAATCACTGAAGAATTACAAGGTTTGATATTTCCTTTGTATCCAAAAAGGAACTTCAAGTTATTAGTCTTTAAAAGCTTACAGATATTGAAATTCTGTTGCTGTGAAGCACATGCATTAAAATAATATTATGAGCACAACACTTTGAAAGGCAGCATCATGAAAGCCACTCTACCCAGTACTGATTCATACTGGCAAAATTTCTGAAAAATAACAGAATGTGATGAGTTTCTAGTAGGCATTAAAAGCTAGTAAAGGCACAGGGTTAAAGAGGTAGAAATAAGTTATCTATTTTGATAATTTGGACAGAAAAAGCAGAGTTTTCCACCATTGCAACCATTTAAACTATCATGTAAGTGTGCATTTGGTAATTGAAGTCAATTTTAAAATTTATCCACCTAACTATTAAAAATTTGGCATGAGCAGATTTATTGTAAGTTGACTACAACAGATAAATAGTTATCTTTGGGGCTCAAGAGCTTTCCATTCCACATGTCCATGCCCACAGCTGCCCCCTCTGTTCTGCCAGTTGAGAATGTGGGCAGGGCAAAGAAAAGGCTGAGGAAAGCAACGCAGCAGCCAGGAGAAATGCACATTAAAGAACATGCTTAGGATCTGTGCATTTCTTTTCCTAAAAATGCTATACAACTAGCAGACACCTACAACAAATGCTATTTCTATATACATATATACAGCCGTATTTGACGCTTACTAACTGAGGAAAAATATTTCAAATTGGTGATAATTATTTATTTTTGTGCATAACTCCTGGCACCTTGTATATGATATCATTTAAAATTTCTGTATTTCTCCACAATTTTGACAGAGTTTTCTTTAACATTGTGAACTACATGCATTGTTTTGCAAGTAAGAGCCCCCTTGAGAACGTGAGGAGGGGGAACAGCTAAACTGATAAGCTAAAATGCCTCTCACATTTCCCTAGATAGGAGCCTCCACAATGTACAGCTGACACTAGCTGTCATCGTAAGACACAGTCAGCTCCTCAGAGGAACAATGGCTCTTGAAAAGTAACATTTATGTGAGCATGTTAGGAAAGAGAATCAGACCTGACTGGAAGGGGGTGAAAGCACTGATTGTGTTATCTGTTGAACGGAAGAGTTCATGCTGCGATGGAATTACTTTCCATTGAATTCTCCTGAGAAAGTATAGATATTCTTGTGGCATGTGAAAAGAGGACTTGAGTTCTCACCACAGATGTCTACTCCATCCCACTGCTGGAGGCTTCTCCTCCCTCAGCATCCACATCACTGCAGTAAGCCAGGAAAGGGGCTCAAGCTGCTGGTGATGGCTGTGCTTCAGAGAGCAATTCTTTCTGCTTTGAAAAGCCCTTCTGGTGGTCCTTTTAACCGCCTCCTACACGGAGACAGAGTGGAAGGAGGAGATGCTAAGCAGAAGCTCATGAAGCACTATTATAAACTCTTGTAGCTTGATTCACAGCGCCTTTCCTCGTCTTTTTATTAAACTATTATATTCTTAGACCTAAGATATAGAGGCTGAAAACTGATACAGAAATCAGTGGAAAAATAACACTGTTTCACCGAACTAACTTAATTTTAAAAGATTGCATGGCAAAGGCCCACACGCCAGCAAACACCCATTTCTTCCTCCATTGCAGAACTTCATAACACTTTGATTAAGATAAACAGTATAGTTTCTATTATATTCCTCTTTCTCCCAGCAGTTTTTTCTTGTTTGTTTCACCAACAATCCTTTTAGTTTTGGAAGATCTGTCATCCACTTAACTACATAACACCTACAGGTTTAGGAAAAAATCTTGGCACCAGCAGAGAATGCTACTGAGAAGGCAGATTTTTATTCCTTCTGCTATTGTTACTACCACCACAACACAGAAAAAAAATAAGATTAAAACAATACAGCAAATTGAAACAAGGTTCGCATAATATTACACCATTTGGCCATTGCTTAAATATTCTCTTAGATATTTAAAAGTTGGTGTGGATGCTTATTGATGTCTAGAGGTATTACTGTATTGCTGATCCAAAACTAGAATACAACATTTCAAAACCAATACATAAGAGAACTAAAATGGTCACAATTTCATTTATATTAACACCCCTGCCATATTCTGCTTTGCAGCTGCCCCTCTCTTACCCTTTCCTGTCCTCTGGGAAGGGAGGATGGCTGGCTGCACAGCTTCTCCAGCTGGGAGCTGGGGAAGGTGAGCTGCCACAAAGGCTGTCCCAGACCCCCAATTTACATCCTTCACGGCATCCACATGGTGGATACAATTCCCAATGGCAAACTGCATGCATACAGTGGTATCAGACCAGTAGGAAAAGGGTAGATGCAAGAAAACCAAAAGGGACGGATAACGTGGGTTACCTGGTTTACCAAATCTCCTGAGTCTGCTCCTGGAGAACTTCACAAGTATTGCAATAACACGATTTTTACTTTTTTGTGATTTTTTTAAAATATAAATGAGGGCACATTCAAATAGTGTCACAACTGTGCAAAAAATACCTCAAAGAAAGAAGTCACCTTAATAAAATAAAAATAAAAATCCCTTGACAAGCATGTAATTCACTAAGAGCTGGTTATCAAGATCTAAACCAACTCATCTGCAAAGATTATTTTCCCTTAGCAGTGTTAATTATTACCGTGAAAATTAACAAAAATCTGATTCTAGAAAACAGCTGTGCAATCCACTGATGTAAGTGCAGACAGCACCCATGCCCAAGACTATGGTGTTGTACCCTGAAAATTACTGGGAACCTGAAAAGGTCACAACAGGGAGATTACAGTAATTTCACAAATATAAGCCACACCTTTTTCATTGAAGAATCCAGCCTACACCAGTGGTGCGGTTTATATTCGGGTGCGGCTTATCTATGGACAAATCCCAGCAAAATGCCAACCTGGAAGTGAGAGCTGGCCAAGCGGAGAGCTGCCACTGAGCAGTGGCCGGGCAGGGGGGAGCGGGCTTTGCCGAGCGGGGCGGGCGTGCTGTCGGCAGAGCCGCCAAGGAGCCAGGCAGGCTGGCGGCGGGATTGCCGGGGAGTGGGACGAGCTGGCCAGCAGCGGGGTCGCCGTCGCTGCCAGGCAGGCTGGTGGCGGGGTTGCTGCTGCTGCCAGGAGGGGCGGGCCAGCAGGGGAGCAGTGCTGGCCAGGGAGTGCCGCCGGGAGCGGGGGACTGCCAGTAACAGGAGGTGCGCGAGGGCGGGCCGGTCCCTGTGCCACTGGGAGCC
>VRYO01002772.1:9716262-9809753 GCA_009812075.1 Sialia sialis | reverse complement strand
AAAAAAAAAAAAAACAACCAAAAAATGCGGCTTATATTCCGGTGCGGCTTATATATGGACAAATCCCGTGGTCTTCCCGGCTACCAGGAAGTGCGGCTTATATTTAGGTGCAGCTTGTAATCGTGAAATTACTGTAGCTGCTTTTAACTGACCACATAGCTAAATTTAATGACACACTTGCTACAGTGTCTCCATGCTCAGTTGTTTCAAATTTCTGGACACATTTTAGGAAGCTACTCAAAAATTTCAAGTTATTCATTATTTTATGCAAACAATGTACAATACTACATTTTAACATGGGAACACGTGTTATCTCATGTTAGCCAAGGAGCTCAGGCACTCTGAAAGCAGTACAGCAAAAGGTGAAGTGTACCCAGAGATGGTCATGAAATATTTGCTCCATTAAACTGATTCAATTTTTTCAAATCACCACTGAGAAACTCTGTATTTCCCAAGCTGAGGTGTAGGTAGATGAACTGCCAGCTAACAAAGTAAAATGGCATTCAAAACAGGATTATTAAAAACAAAAAAATACTATTTAACTTTAAAGACAATGGATGATTATAATGTAAATCAAACAACAGAAACTTCCTTGGGTTCAGAGATGACCTGCTCAAAACACCTTTTCATGTCTCAGCTACTCCCAGACAAGCTCTGTAGAAACAGGACTAGGAATAAACTGTGGGGCCAGTTTCCTGTTGCACCAAAATATATTATCTAAGTTGTACTCAAGAGCACAACCAAGCTATGAGAACATCTAAATGCAATGCAACAACACTAGAATCTTCTCTTTCCAACCACAGTTTTATCATTTTATGTCTTTAATGCTGAAAATAAGAGCTAAACAAAGTACAACAACTATGGCTAATGCAAGGAGTTAAATTCCAACCCAGAAAAATGTGAACTCAAGGTAAAATTTCTTTCCTGCAAATTGCAGCAATGGAATTGAAATTAAACTGCATTTAGTTTCAATCCTATTATCACTGGAAACTCTTTCTTAAAAGTCAGCAGTTTTGGCATAATTATGTTTCTGGCCTCTTTCCTCAACAGTCTCAAAAGACTTTCCTGTAAAACAGCTTAAGTGCAGATCCTATGCTGTAAAATGACAGAGTGCATAATATCAGGGTATCCATCACATATAGATGTTCTTTTTTTTCCCCAATAGAGCACGTAAGAACAAATCAACCAAAAGAAGATTTCAGCATATCTTAGTGAAAGTATCCTGGAACAAAGACTTCTTTCTGCTAACTTAATAACAAGGAGGTAAAAGAAGACGTATAAGGTTATCTCAATTTCATTATTCCATATTTAAGGAAATGCTTTCACAAATACACCTTTTGAGTAAATGGTTGCATTACAATTTCTAGGGATTTCAGAGATTTTAGTAATTTCTCTGAATCTGAGGCAGAAACAAAAGGATTTCATTTTTATCTTCTTGTCTTAATAGCAGCCACAACAGCCCAGCAGTACCCACCACCACAGCACCCTGGATTCACCTTTGCATAGACAAAGGGCTCTCTGGGGGTGGCCAAGAGCTCCTTATATTCCACCAGCCAACAACAGCTGTTCATTCACTGTATAAGTAGAAGCCTATAATCTTACATTTTAAAACAGGCTTATTAAAAAGCTGGGGAAAAAAAAAAAAAAAAGCAGCTAGTTTTGTTGATTTTTTTAATAATTTGACTGCCTTGCTACCTTCTGGTACTGTTGCTATAATATTAAATTACTTTTCAGCATCAGCTGTTACAAAGAGAAATTCTTTGAGCTTTCAAATCACTCACATATACACATCACTTCCTACCTTGCAAAAGATATTTCTGGCCTGGAGCTCTCTCTTCTCTTTGGAACCCGTAAGAAAATATTTTGTGTTCCCTCCATACACTCTCATTGTCATTAGGGACTAAAATTTTCCTTTTCACACTAACCAAGTTCAGGTGGTAGTTAAATAGAAACAGCTTTGTCAACACAAAACTCCTAAAAGTAAGGAAATAAAATACACAGAAAACATGAAAAAAGAAAAACTGAAGAAACAGAAGATCCCCAAACATGCTCATTTTAAAGGATTTTTTTTAAAAAGCAAAAAGCAAAAGGCAGTTGGCAACACAAGCATACTCAGAGATAAACCAAAGATAAACCAGACTGTGCAACATTTTGCAGGCTGCTCACAAATCACTAGCCTCTAAATTAAATACAGGAAACACCATGAAACCCCCCCATATTTGTCATTATTTGCACTCTTGTCACTATCTGCAAGGTATGGTTGACCTCACATGAACCTAATGTTCATGGACTGCAGGGAATCATTACAGAAGTGAAAACTAGGGAGACAAAAGCAGAGCGCTGTCAAACAGGCAGCACATGCCCCAGAACAGCCAAAATTTAGACAAATAGATCAGGTTACATAAACTCAAGCAAGTACACGCCAGGGTAAAACAGGAACCGATAGTTTCAGCTATCAAATTACAGGAAAAAAGCCCTTGTAGAAATGCAATACCAATATAGACAAATTGTTAATCTGGGCAATATTTAATAGATTAATATTTAACAGATTACTTATGTTGTAGATATTTGGTTGAGAGTTCAAAAATAAATATAACAGTTCTGGTAAATAAAAATGAACTATTGTGCTCACATTTGTATTTTTAAAGAAACATCCTCCAAACAATAATTTTAAGATACTTTATTCATGCCATCAAAATGATGCTATCACATAATAATAGTGGGTATTAATATTTTTGAAACTTTAGATTACCTACTTAGTATCAGTTTCAGCCTCCATTGTGAACAAAAGAAATATTGAAAAAAAAGAAGCCCTCAACATCTTTAACACAGAAGCAGCTAAGACCAGAGTATATCCTCTTTGTTGAAATTATACTGTCCATTGCTACACAAAGGGATTTACACAGAGAAAAGGCATTAAGTAAAAGCATCAGCCTTTACAGGTTTCAAACTTTCTGGAGGGAGTATTAAAAAACAGATTCCTTCCCAGTAGGGTTGGACTCCACTCCCACAGAACAAGCAATAGAAAAGAGGAGACAGTCTTAAGCTGTAGCCAAGGAAAGTTTGTTCTAGATATTACCAAAAAATATGTTCACCTAAAGGATTGCCAAGGCTGCCCAGAGAAGTGGTGGAGTCACCACCCCTGGAAGGATTTAAAATACGAGTGGAAATGGCACCTGGGGACATAAGTTTAGTGATGGACCTGGCAGTGCCAGGTTAATCTTAGAGGTATTTTCCAATCTTCATCATTCTGTGATGCTGCTCCACTTTTCTGAAGACTCAGACTCCAATTTCTGCAGTGACCAGGGCCTGAATAGCATCTAGTCTTTATCATTACAGAGATATTTGAGATGTCAGCCAAGGGGAATATACCATGCTACTATTTCAGTTCATGAGTTCGCATCTTCAAGGTGTTTTCTTCCGTCATTCTTGACATGCACCCATTTGCTCTATCAGGTTTCTGGCTTTTCTTCTGAATATCAGAATACCACCTCTTTGAGCAAAGTGCTATTTTCAGACCAAACACTAATTTTGCATTTCAGCTGTAGTAATAGCAAAGCTTTCAAGACTGTCTGGAGCACCAGGTGAGTTCAGAACACACCCAAGGCTGTCCTCTTGCACGACTTACTGCATTTGCTGCACTCACTGATGCTGTTTTGGTCTCATGTAATTCAACTGCTTCTGCATAGATAACAGAGGTTGGACAAAAGTTTGTTCATAATGAGACCAGTTCATGAAATCTCAGTAAAATACATCAATTATTCTGATTCACAGAGCAACCTGTTTTGTTCTCCCATTATGTAAGTTTTCTTCCTCTACCTACACACACAAGAGTAGCGTTTGTTGGGGTTTTTTCAGCTAGGAACATCCCATCCTCACTTTTCTCTGCCCTACCTCCTTATCACTTGCCATAAATCAAATGCTGTTGTAGCATTACATTGTTGCAGAATTTTGCTATTCAGCCCCTGGAAAAAGTAAAACTGATAATGTCCATCATTCCTCATTCCTTGAGAAATATCCAAGCCAAACAGTACACAAGCAGAAATTATTTACCAGATGAGATGAATCACTCAGTAGTGGGATAACAAAAGTATAGCTCTTATAATATATAAAACACTGAAGGAGGCAACAATTTTCCTTTGTGGAAATTATAAAAGAGGATCATTTTGGTAGGCGGCTTGGTCTTTGTATAAATTGGCTACTCCCTTGCCCGCGAGTGACATGAGAGATGTGTTTCCTGAAGCAAAAGGGAAAAAGGAAATAACAGTGAAGACATTGATGGAGACAATATGGAAAAGTTCAGCATGTTGAGTTATTTTAAGTTTAGAAAAAATGCCAGGAACCCAGGAAAGAAAAAATATTACACGAGGGAGGGAATTTTACTCCCATTTTTTTAAATATGTTGGAAAGAAAGTTATAATCTAACTTTATGAGGAAATATTGTAGCCAGTAAAGTTGATTTAAACCCCCTAAATTTCAGCAAGGATGACAGGCAAGGAATTTAAAAATACCCATGAGAAGTAAAGGAAATGTCTTATTAGCTTATCTACAATGACATAAAACACAGGTTACCTGAGGAACAGTAATTGACTAGTACAACTCACAAAAACAATTGAAACAAAATGGAAGGAACAGTTTTACCACTGCCCAATAATCAATGGAACTGGTCAATTTTAGGCTGGTCATCAGTCTATTCACTGATATTTAGTAATAATTAAACCTGTCAGGACAAGGAAGAGGAATAAATTAGTACACCATTAAGAGTCCTTTTCAACCCTAATTACAGGCTGCCTTTTGTAAAAAAAAAGAAAAAGAAAGGGAAAAAAAAGAAAAAAAAAAAAAAAAAAAAAAAAAAAAAAAAAAAGAAAAAAAAAAAAAAAACTAAACAAAAAACCCCACCAAAAAACCCAAACAAACAAAACAGACAAACAAAAAAACCTCACACAAAAAACATACTGGGGGTCTTGGTTGCTGCCTTTGTGTTCAAGAGCTTTATTTTAACCTGCAAAAACAAGAAACTAAACTGAGCCTTGTACAGGGTCCTAAGCTTGTACCCCTGCACAAATATCACAACATCAAAGCAATTCTCAGATTGCTTCCAGAACTTCTGGCAGTGTTTCATACTGTTCCTAGAACACCTCCTTCACTGCTGGGGCAATGAAATGCTTCTTTAAACACTGACCAATATTGTGCTTATTATCTAAGGGTGAAGCACACATAAAAATATTGTTTGGGGGGAAATCACAGACCCTTATTACCATTTAGCTTCTTAAAACAAAAAATTAAATTCACAACACATACACATCACATTAAAACTGAATGAGGGCTTAATACTAGCAGACTTAAATGTGAGAAGTCTTTACGAACCTAACCTGAGGTCCCTATACTTTTGAGCAAAAACAAATCCAAGACAGAAAATTAAACAACAGAAAAATTAAAGAACTCAAAAATAAAAAGGAATACTTGAGATTTAAATTGTTATATTCTAGTTTCTCTTAAAAATATGTCTTCTGTTGGAAAGCTTTGGTATAAAAATTAGGAGCTTTTTCAGGTCTTACCTAGAATAAGTAGTGAATCTCTAGCAAAGAACTTTTGCTTCCAATTAAAAAAACAGATATTCACATCTGAAAGGTTTTGATTAATAATAAGGCTTACAACTGGATAAATATTCCTGCATATTCTGAAATGATATAACTTTGCTGAATCTATAGACATTAAAGAAAAACGGCTAAATTAAAAAAAAAATGTTAAAGTATTTTCTCTCCCCCAAGTACAGCACCATTTTTATCTGCTTGTTAGGTCACCTGAGCAGAAACTACTTTAGAATCATGTAACACATGACAAATCAGGCCTTATCTTCAAAGGTGGTGGTGGGAAAACCCAAAGGAATTTCAAACTCCTGAGATATCAACAAAGAATTTAATTATTAAGTGATTTACTACAGCATTTTGATACTATAATCTGCCTAGAATACAGGAATGGGTCAAAGAAAAATTGAAGCAACCCTTGTTCATTACTATATCTTCAGATGTTTAATGTGTATATTTTCAAATGTTTTATATAATGTCAGATAAGAACATCAGAAACAGAAACACAATTCTTTCTTTTCAGAGATCTTGCATAAAATTCCTTAAGATACCCTGAGGGAATTAATGCAGACAAATCTGAACTCTCATCTGTACTGGGAAAATGACTGAATGAGGTATTTCAGCAATAAAAGCAGCTTTGTCTAAGTTTAGCTCTCCTAAAATCCCTTCTTAGGGAACCTTTCACATTCAGCGCTGTAGGACTGAAGACATCTTAATAGCAGGCAGCACAGAAATCATGTTGTAACTCACAGACAACCTTTCCCACAGTCTCCTGATCAGATGGTGAGACCAGTCCTAAGAGTCCCCCTTCAACAGGCTGGCCCAGTTCTCCCAGCACCACTTCAGCAATGCTGGTTACTCCCTAACCACATTTCTCTGCCATAGCTCTTACTTTGGGGATGAAGCTTTAGAAGCAGAAATCTGCTCTAGAAAGGTTCTTTCTACTTACCATAAGAAAAGACTTTGCCTTGATAGCACCATAAAAGCCCCAACAGTTGAATACTTCAGAAAACAAAAATGAGGAAGGGTGAAGATGCAAAGAGAACTTTCAGATGCACAAACTGTTCTCTCTACTTCAGCCATAAGTACAGTGTTTGAAATGCTCAACAGGTGTCACCTTTCACTCCAGAATTAGCAATGTAACCTCAAATTGTAACTTTTTGGACATAAAAATACCTTCAGTTAAGGGACCAAGGGAGGAACCTTTCCTTAGCCAGTTATTTGTCACCATGTCCATTGTTGAGCAGCACTTCGATAGCTTTAAAATAATACTGATATTTTAATATACAACAAAATATTTGTCAATAGAACCAAATATCTTTACTTCTGTATTTTGCATACAAAGTTCCACTACTGAGAACAGCATTTCCCATATTATTGACACATTAAAATAGTCAAAATATCTTGTGCATCTCATGCCAAATGCTGTTTGTAGAAACTGCATACACTGTAAGTGAAATAATTCATATTGGGAGTACAAAAAAATACTCATTTAAGCCAGTTTCACAAGTACAGGTCACTGCTGGAAGAACATGCTTTGGATAATAAGGTATCTCACCAGAAATTATTTCCTGATACCCACTGCCTCTACCAGACTGCACTGGTCACCAGCTGTTACTTATAAATGACTCTGTTATTCAAGATGAAACAAGACAATGAACTTTAGGATCTTTGGTGGCTACCAAGAACATAGAAAGAGATATTAAACAATCTTTCCTTTAAACATCATCACTACCATTCAAATTAAGTGAAGGGCACTTTCTTTCTGTCTGATAAACAGCTCCAGGGTCAGATCTGATTACATAAAAGTTCTGACTTTCAGCAACTTATTAGAGCTTTTATTTTTTTTTAAAAAAAAAAACAAACTCACATTTTATCAAATATATGTGGACCCTTCCAAATGTCAGGAATTCTAAGTACTTTCCTTATGAATGGAAAACTGTACCCACTCATGGTCTCTTCACATCGTCATTTCAAAGTGAAACTGACTTCAAGGACATACAGATGACACAGGGAAATTTATTTGTCTACATTTTTGTCCTGAATTTACACAAAATCCAATGAGCGGTACTGAATGCCAAAGAGGAGTACATTGCGTACAAAATAATCTTACTGAAAAGAATTATTCCACATCTGCTTTTGTTCAGGTTCACCCTGCCCAGACCGTGAAATGACACAGCGAATTCAGAGAAGTAAATTGTAAATAAGTGTTGAACTCCTCTTACAAACAAGTTAACAGATTTAAAATCCAACATGCAAGGGAGTCAAAGCACTTGCCAGAAAGGAGCTTTGTATAGAAGAAAATGCATCTCTCCCTTTGCTATAAACACTTCAGGAATGAACAAAAGGGAGGCAGCAAGGCTGTTAAAAAGATTTTCTTCTAATTAGGAGTGAAGCTTCCAAACTTCAGTTCAAGAGGTAGACAAAGTGTATCATTTATCCTATACCCCAACAACATCATTAGTCCTAAATTTTTAGCATGAAGTTTCCACGGCAGCCTGAGCATCACCTTATATCACGAGATGGCTGAAAAGAACAGTCACTCGGACCCAGCTCCAACAAGAACCTAAAACTGCAGGAGACCACATGGGTTACCAAGACCATCTTTCAGTGCAGCTAACTCCATTAATTAGTTTATGATAGGAATTAAGTGCATCTAATCTGTGACCCAAAATAAGGAGGGGCATTTTATCCATATAATGAACAGAGCAAAAGCTTACTTCTTACATGTACTTGTAGGACTCCAGCCACTCACTTAGCAATTCCAATCCTCTCAAGGAGTTGTTAATACTAGACTTTTTCCCAGCCTCTTGCCAAGTTTATTCAGGTAGTCAACTGTTCAAGGCAAGTATCCCTTACTAAGTTCATGTAGTTCCTGATACACATTGCTGGTGCAGCTGTAATTCAGGTCTCTAGTCCATCTCTCATTACTTTGTCACATGATGGATTTCATGAAAGACCTTGTGCCTCTTTCATTAAAGGAGGCAAGCTGACATTTTGTAGTGCAGATGGGGGGCACCATCCTCAGAAAATGTCAGTCTGAGCAGCTCAAATTAAAAAAAAAATCACAACATTAAGCCAAGGTTGGTAACTATTCCAAGGATCCTAAATATAAGGCTAAAACAGTGCTGATTCCAATGAGTCTTTCAATGCTCTGACCTAAGATAAAGAAATTAAATGGAAAAAAAAAAACCCCAAACCTTCAAGTACATGATTAAATTATTATTTCCTGTCTAGCAAAAAGCTTAAGTCACTTGTTTGGTTAAATACTGTTGAAATCAAGGGGACCTATACACACTCTTAAATACACTCCCTACTGAGCAAAGCACTAGAGCATGTGCTAAACATGCTCTTGGGAATTAGTGTCTCACACTGCACACTCTCACAAATATTTAGGCACATGTTTAGTTTTGTTACCATGAATATTTCCATTGATTAACATGTCCATAGCTGTTAACAGGAAAAAGACTTGAAGCATTACTAAAGAGGAAATTTATCAAATAAACTGGAACTGCAATATTGCATCTTTTTGTAAATTACCATCCCAGATGAGAAATTTCTCAATATGAAGAGATAAGAGTAAGGGAGTCAAAACTCCTGAAAAATATGCCACAGAAGTAAAGCAAGTTATTGCCACAGCTGACTAAAGTTAATTTTCTTTGCTCAGCTTCCACATCTTTACTATACTCACAGTTCTTTAATAGGACAGGTAAATAAAAAAAAAAAAAGCATAGTATTTGCATTTTTAATCCCACATAATTAATGAGCACTTTTCCCTCTTACTTCAATCAGAACCCCCATACAGGAAAATATAAGTCAATTGATGCCATATGTCCCTCTGAATTGTTATTCCAGATGCAGTCCTTGTATTCCTTGGAGTCACAGAATTAAAGTTCCCATTTCCTTGAAAAATAACACATTATTAAAATCGAATATGAAGCAATTTGGAGTATAAAGTAGTTTATTAATAAGAATCTTTTTTTTTTGGTAATGCTCATTTCCTTCAGCATTTTTTACTGTAACCTAAATACAAAATAAAGGAACAATTTACCTACAACATATTGAATTGTCAAGAAAAGCACGAATACACTTAGCTTAAGCTTTTAGCTTGATCTTTCTCTGGCCAGAATGGTTAACTAACACTTAGGAATTTGAGAACTAATGTTGAAGTTTTCATTTCAATTAGCACAGAATAATTTCACCCATAGTCTGAAGCAGTGGGATTTGATCAGAATGCTCACTTTTAGAACACTTCAGTGTTTCATTATCTTTTTCTTTAGCCTTGTAAAAAAGAAAGAAATAAAAATACACCATATTTGTGGGAATATTTTCTTAACTGAAGTTTAACTGTGCTTTAAGTACTGCAAACAGAAAATCAGAAGTGGGGAAAGGAGTTGCAGCAATAGCTTTCCCACACTGCCCTGCCAAAAACCTCAGTCTTGTTGGGCCATTTTCTCTAAGGGCTAGAAGTAATTAAGTTTCATTGCTAAATCGGTCTTGAGGCTGTCTTGAGCAGAAAAATCACTTATGCTTAATTGCATGCAGTGATGTGGTGAGCAGTCCATTAGGCAGACTGCAGATACCAGTTTACTTTTTGCAGCTCTGCAGGATACTTATAAATGAAAGGTCATTATTTTATCCAAGCAGTCACTTGTATAATATGTATTTCCTACAGAAAACAGTGGTACTTCAAAAAAGGCTCACATGTGAGTTTTTGCTACATAGCTCTACTAAATATTATTTTGAGGGTTGTTGGATTTAAAAGCTTGAGTTTCTAAAACTTAGAAACAATAAAACTGAATATTAATTCTACCATAATAAACATATTTAAAAATTAGATTATGATTTAACCAATTATAGTACAAATATTTAAAAACCAGTATATTTTAAAAACTAAACAGTCCATCATTTTTTATATAGGAAGGTAAATATGTACCATAAATAATATGTATAGTCACACATATCTGAACACATGCACATGGCCAGAGGAATGTTCTCCATGACCAAGTAACTCTACATACTGTTTGCTAATCAGAACCACATATTTTTCACCCGATTCCATCAACAAAGAATTAGTTTCCATAAAATTGTAGCTGCCAGGAACAGACTGGTTTCATGGTTCAGAGTGGGAGAATTGTTCCAGCATTTCATGCATTCTATAATTCGTGCTGCTGGCAGACCTATTGCAAACACCTTGCACTGAGATATCAGTCAGCAAAGACAATATAATCCTTCCTAAGTGATTAAAATACTGTAAAAATATTACAATACATTATTACAATGAAGCAGTGCAGACTGTTACTCAGAACTTTTGCAATGTTAATTTCCATTAACATCCACTATTCCTGATTCTTGAGTACCCACTCCTGAGCAGTAAGCAACAGCATTTGATCTTGTCCAAAACAACAACTTTCTTACCATTCAAAAAATACCTTGGGCTAGACTGTTCTGCTCTCATGCTGTTATTTAGTTACAGGGTTGGCCTCACAAGGCAAATGCATGGAATTTCTTTAAAAGAAGGAAGAACATCTAAGATTTTTAAGTTTGAAATAATTTCAGATCACTGGAGTATAGTACCGTTCTTACAGTGTCCAAAAAACCCAGCTATGTTCATCCAGTAAGGATCACATGATGGAAATGCTCCAGAGTCTCTTCCTCCAGCCACCAAATAATGTCATACCACAAATACTACATCCTGGTTTCAGTATCAGTTCCCAACCCTAGTAGTCAACCTTCCTATCAACAGTATTTTCCCATACCTTCACATTTTGGAAAGAACAATAAAACCCTTAGCCTTTATAAGCTGAACAGCTTACCCTAGGTACTGTCATTTGATTTTTCTACAGCTTAAGAGAAATGTATGTAAATTTTAACTTTTATATAGTATTAATCAAGTATATGCCAAATAAAAGTAAGATTATTCCAGTTTTTTACCTACAGAAAAATTTTTGAAAATTTAGGTCTTTAAACATAGAGTATCACACAGAATCACAATGTGATTGTTTAGGTTGGATGGAATGGAAAAAGCTTTCTCACTGACTACAGGCACATTCATCTTTTTTTTTCAGAAACCCCAGAAAAGACATTTCAAACTGAATTTTGATGAATCTTTTAATATACAAGACAATTAAAAGTTACCAAAGATGACTATTATTTCCTGTTTGTGCGTGTTCAGCAATACTTTAGTAAGTATAACACATGGACAAGAAGCATAAAATAACTTCAATTGAATGAGAACACTGTTTTCCAAAAGGAAAATTACATTTTAAGTAACATTTACACTAAAATTAAGACACTCCTCCTACAAAGCGACTGTTAAACCTGGAGAAGTAAAGGTTGCATGGAGACCTCAAAGCAACCATCCATCATCTGAAGGGAAGCTAAGAGGCATTTCTTCATCAGGCACTTTAGTGATAGGACAAGGGAGAATAGCTTCAAACTGAGAGAACATTTGGATGAGTTGTTAGAAAGAAATTCTTCACCATGAGGGTGGTGAGGCACAGGCTGCCCAGAGAAGTTGTGGATCCCCCATCTCTGAAAGTGTTCAAGGCCAGGCTGGATGGGGCTTTGAGCACACTGGTCTGGTAGAAGGTGTCCCTGCCCATGGCAGTGGGGGAGATGGAAGCAGATGTTTCCCAAGGTCCCTTCCAATGAAGCCATTCTATGATTCTGTGATGTACATACAACAGTGATTTAGTTGACATGTATACATTTACACTGCAGTGTGTTAGTGAAAACGGTGCACATTCAGACACTGGCAAAGCTATTCTTCCAAGAACTTGAATCAAACAACTTGCACATAAACTGAGGATTAGTTATGTGCATGCTATGGTAACACTCAGCATTCTTAAATGCCTAGAGGAATGTAAACAAATTCTTAGCTTTATCAGGTTAAGTAACTTCTTACAGATGCCTATTCCTTCAACTACATGAATGAATTAATATACATCATTATCAACACCATCAAAGTGGGAAAGAAGCATTATGCAAGCACCAGGCTCCAATAGCACCTATTCTGCCTTTCCCCTATTTACAGGAATAAAAATCTCCCTATACATGATTGTTACTCTTGCAGAACAATGGAGTTGCAGGGGGAAATTCTGGGGGCAGGTTTTAAGTATAAAGCAAAATGACAGCTTCATTCCATGGTCATGACATAGAAGACTTAAAAATAAACTAGATTGGGAGCTAAATATATTTCCTTACATTTAGCTTTGTTGCCATAACTTTTTATTGTCTACTTTTACCATGCACCTACTGCTTTACTGATGCTAAATAATAAGAAATCTGAAATATACAGTCTAAGCATTAAGAGGAAAAAAAAAAAAGAGAGAAGTCTTTAAAATAGTAATTCCCTCCTTACTTTACTCCCTGCAAATACTTTCTTGGTAAAGTACACCTGGCAAATACCTCTGGGCATAATTTAATTTACTTTTTAGCCTTGTGTTTCACTTCATTAAAGGAAGTAAAGACTATTCTAAGATAAATACCATGAGCTTGCACTAAAGAAAATTACAATAACAATAATGATATGCTAAATGCTTAAAGTACTAAATTCCATTGTTCCACTCTATCACTCTATGAAAAATAGGCAGACTATATTTTCCATACACTTAAAAGAAAAATACAAGTTACCCAGATATTATTTCACTTCTGTTTTGAAATTCAAGTTCTCTGAGTTTCCAAACTTGTATGTTACCTTTCTTCAGTGGTACCTCTCCATATTTTGAAATACGTAGCCACTCTCCTACATTCAGATATTTCTACCTTAGATTTACACCAGACATGATTTCTACAGTGCATTAATTTTTCACATTCCCTAATACATTAACTCCATCACAACACTTTAAAATTATTTACAGCAGGTCAATACTCTATCAAGGCTTGAGCTTACTTTTAGTAAGAAACAGACTATCCCTAGGTAAATGGTATATTGAAAGAGCAGAAAATTTCTTCGTATTCAGCTATGGTTTTGAGACAAATTTTCCTTCCTCTTCATGATTAAAACATAATTAAAAACCCACAGACAACTTAAATGGATAAACCAGAGCAACGTAGACAAGTAACACCTTCACACAACTGAATATATGGCAAAACCAGCACTGGAACACTGTACACTGGAAAGTCTCAAAGGCAATCTGATGGTTTCCCTCCCCAGGGTTCAATGGCATTCTCAACCTCCCCCTCTCTCTCTCCAATCAAGCTTTAGTTTTCACTGCATTTAATCAGAAGAATTATTTACTTTTGACTTATTTCCAGATAACATAGATAAGGTATGCCAGTCTTTGGCAATTAAATTACCTTTGAACTATTACTCATTGTGACCTGTCAGAAGGATTTTCCAGATCCCAGTACTATTTTAAAATACTTCTGACACATATGACCCAAACCAAAACCCTAAGCCAAAGGACTATAAAACAGTTCTATTCTTGTGGATACATTTTATCCATTTGCTGCTTCTTTACAAGAAGTTATAAAAGACAGGTTCCCTACTTCCAAAATAGATTTCACTAACTATGCATGCCAATTATTTGCGTTGTAAATCGATGGTTCGGAACACTCTTATAGAATACTTTTTTAACTGTAATTTTTTTAAAATACATTCCTTGTGAAAAATTGAAAAATTAAAGTACAGATTATTTTCTTAGAACAGAGAAAGGACCTCACCTTAGGTGAAAAGGCACTCAGACCTGCCTGAAACCAACTCCTTCTTTTAGTTTTGCTAACACCTTTCAAATATAAGTGGGTAATTATAAGAGAAATTAATACTGAAACCTACTAGCACTTTGGATCTTACATGACGTTCAGAAATATGATTTGGTCAAATTAAATTTACACTGTTTCGCAACATATTAAATTTTAAAAATACATCTGTTTTCTGTGTGCCAGCAACCCTTAATCCAGCCAGGAAAAAACCCAGATTATAAGATCCAAGAGACTAACAATCCTAAAACCCATTTATATGGAAAAGAGATCATCATTTAATGAATACTTAGTTTCATGTCATCTTCACATTACACAACTAAATATGATGACAGGTGGCATAATATCTCTTTTGAATTGCTCCATTGGCAAGTAAAAGAAAAAAGTTCACCCTCATGAAAAAGTAATTACAGTTACTGTTAATAATACAAAAGGTCCATGTCTATATGACTTTAATTCCACAGGTAAGTTTCCAGGAGTCTACACTGCACTCTGCTATGATATAGTGGACTGGGAAGAAAGAGGGCAAGGAAAACCTGAGCTGCCAATAATGCCACTTCAACTATGTACTCTCCTTTCCAAGGTTCTTTCAGTACGTCTGTGGAATGAAAAGTAGTGCTGTGCAAAGGCACATTTCATATTGCTGTTCCCACTGTTATGTATTCAGTTGTAAAAATATTAAAGAAAGCACATTTTAAAGATCCTTACTGAACCCCTTGTTCAACATCGCTGGTATTAACTATTAACACAAACCCACAGAAATGTCTTTTTGCAGATATCCGGACTAAATTAATAAAACTTTGCACTTTACATTACTGAATTTACCAAAAACACACAAAATGGTGAAATCTCTTTAAAGAAAAACAAAGACTTGTCTTCTTCCAATGATGTCCACTTTCAAGCATGGGTACCTACTGCCACAGAAATGCATATAGCTACATGTACTACACTGTAAGGCAGTGTAAGTCATTTTAGGCTAGAAAAACTTAGATTTTTATGCTAACAGCCAGAGAGATCATGCATGGCTGGTATCAGCCGTGGGCTCTCTGGGAATCAAAACTCTACCATTAGATCTGTTGGCTATGTCAGCCTGTGTCATGCATTTTTTCCATTTAAGGATTCCATCCTCTCAGTTTATCCCCCTGCTCCTTCTCTGTGGGGATCAATTTCCCTCATCTCCTGTGAGCTCACTGTCCTAATTCTCCTTCTTGTTCAGTATCTCCATTGGTCATTTCCAGTAACATTTTGGGAGTTCTCTCTCTCTCACTCTGTATAGTCACCAAAGTGATCTTAGCTTGTGCCAAATGTATTCCATCCTGCTGCCATGCAGTCGGTGACTCCTCACAGCCCATTGCTGCCAACTCTTACTCCTCCTTACAGCCCTTTCTTGGGGGCTCAGCACACAGCAGTAGAGGCTCCAGAGAATGCAGAACTGGAAAGTACAAAGAGTCAGTTCTGAAGCAGGAGCCTTCTCACTCATTTCAGCAGGCAGGCTGTTGCTGCTCTTGTTTCCTCAACCCCATCACTGCTGCCACATCATGCAGCACCCACAGAGACAGCAGGCCTGACTGGAAGAGGCTGGATGCTGTAAGGAATGCAGACACTGCTAAAGGCAGCTGATCTAAGCCTCTTGCATGAAGACCAGCAGCAGAAGAAACAGCTGGAGATGCTCTCTAGGTGGTGCCAGGTCTGGGCTCCCCAGATGCATAGCTCTCAGCTGTGCCAACTGCTGGCCCAGCCTTGTGTCATTAATGAAATGCATACTAAGATTTCCGTACAGAAGCACAGCCATGGGATTTGGTGTGATCACATCTGCTCCCACGATTTTTGGATCATTTGAGAATCAGCTAGAAGTGGTAACAGAAATGAATAAGGCTCTGCCTCATGCTCCAGCCCCACAACTAAATAACTGACAGGAATAACTAATTAACATAAACAACAACATATTGAATCCTGAGAATGAATTCTGCTTCTGGGTTTGATTCCCTCCCATAGATGCTACTACATTTAAAACCCCCCTCAGGAGCAAGAGAACTACTGAGAAAATTTTTCAAGAACCTCTGTGATTAATATTCCACAGTTAAATAATTTTTGGCACTATGCACTCAATTTTGATAATTAGTTTTGGCAGCATAATTATCTAAACTCTCAACAGTGATTTTACAAATACATGCAAAAGTAGAAAGACCAAACCTGTAGAATCTCATTTTTAAATTTCTTCAAGGATAATAAATGAAAAACATAAAAATTCTATATGCATGAGGACCTGATATGTTCAAATGAATGAGGAAATGTTGAAAGGAGAAATAAAAGGGACTCCCAGTGGACATTCAATATTATAACTTATAAATCCACCTGGTGATGAAAACTGGATGATAATGATCATGCATCCTGTTTGCCTCTAGAAGAAATGTTTGCATATTAATCTGTTCAGTGGTACAGACAGAATAATGTTATTTTTTTATTAATTTAAAACAAACAGGTATGACTTTTGCCTTCTAACAGTGAACAGTTATACCCTCTCTCAAATTTTAAATGGTGTTACATTTTTAAGTTCTGATGTGAAAGTTGAACAGCACTTTTACACATTTGGACTGCTGCCTCCATATTTTGAAATTTCCATTTAAAAATTTTCTGTGTTTTGATTTTCACCGCCAAATTCACACTTCTCAAACAGAATACAGTCAACTTCAGTTCATATTCAACCTTTTTTCTGGCTCCCTTTCTACTTATGCACTGTGCAAATATCTAGCAATTTCTTGGAAGAGCAAAAAAAATGTTAGTATGACTTGATAATTATATGTTTCTTCTGGAAAAAATTAGTTTCATTTGAATAATGTAATTTCTCATTTTCAGACTAAGTAAATTATAATTACACAAATGGAAAACATTTTCTGCTGCATAAAGTCCAATAAAAATACAAGAGAGAAAAAAGGTATTTTCTTGTTTCTCCTGCTGCCTTCCTACACGAAAAGCCAATTCTGGACCATCATTACATGTTTTATCTATAAATTATGTAGCTTAGCCTTAATGGCATTTCCACTGAGGCCCCAGGAATATCTCAGAAAAAGCATCAGAGGACACCATACACCAACATGAAGTTCACTTTCTCGCACTTCCTTTCTTGCTAACCATGGTTACATCTTCTCAGCATTTAGGTTGCTGCTTCTCCTCTGGTTCTCTCTAGCCTTTGTGGTGGTTTAATTGATAAAAGATCAGAAGGAATATCTGAAGTAAAAAGCAAAATTTTGCCTACCTTATCACTGACCTAAACTGGCTCAACAGAAGATGGAAGATTCAGAAATTACTAATATCATTCACAACATACACCATTATCTCTGTAGTTTGTCCCAGTATTTTTGATTGCAAACAGTACAATTTGTAACTCATTGAAAAAAACATGATTTTATTTTTCCACAGTTCACACTATTGACTGGGTAACTACATAAACCTTTTAGGCAACCTGGTCATTAAAACACAGAATATTAAGTACCTTCCACTGAAAAAAAAAAACCTAACCAGGAATTTGGAAGGGATGCACATATTCAGTAACTAACACTTCTGGAAATGGCATTATGTACTTCTGTAGAAAATAGCACTACACAAAATTCACAGAGGACACATACATTCAGAAAAGCTAAAACTACAGACAATGGCAGCACATGGTATCTCAGGTTCATCTTCAGACACTGACAAAGAGATACATTATTTTGTCACAAAAAAGAGATTGAGGCAACCTCATCAGCATAATAAACATTTTACAGCACAGTTGGGATTCCAGGGTCAGTGTAGGTCAAGATTCCAGACCAAATGCTGTGTCTCTGGTAAGAACTTTTCACAAATTTATCAGGAATTTGACCAAAATAATAATATCATGAGGAAACACTGAGGGGTCTAACACTGAAAAACCCCACACACTGTAGCATCCAGCTATTGCAATGCCCAGATCATTCCTCATTTCCAGTGTCATGACTGACTGTAGTATTTTATTTTTTAAATTAAATTCAATCTAAATATAAATGTCACCAACTTGTATTGGAGATAATTAATCATCCACATTCAAAACCATGCTCACCAGATATACAACCATAAAAAGAAAGAAAAAAAAATATGCACTGCAAACAGAAGCATGTATAAGCAACATAATATTGAAATACATTTATCCTCTGTGCAATAATAAATATAATAATACTTGGCATATTACATGAAGTTACAATTTCTTGAAAGGAACAAAGGATGAAGTCACATCTTCATAGTTACCCAGTAAAAAAATATTGACCTCCTGTGAATATCTCTAGATATGACAATCTTTAATAGAGAAAATTCCGTGAAAAACTGGATCCCAGCCCATAGTAAAGCAGCTGAAAGCCTCTCGAGTCACTTCTATCATACAGCTAAGTAATGATTGAAGCAAAGAGAAGAATAGAGTGCTCTTCAAAAAGTATTTCCTTTCTGACTGGGCAGTATTTAAGCTCCTGTTCTCCTTTAGAAAAATACTGGAATGCAGGTATGCAAGTTATATATAGCCCAGCTCTCTTCACCTACCTGAAGACAGTATGACTTCCAGGACTATAAAGCACTATATTAACAAAACATTATAACACACATAAATAAGAAACAAAGAAATACAGATATATTTAGCCTTACTTCTCCATGTCTTAAAGGTGTGATAGCTCCCCTTGCTACTGCCATTCGGAACAATGTTTCTGTGGCCTGCATCAACAAACACACAAATTTGTTATTAAAAAACAGACAACACAGCTCATGACAATTGTTTCAACTTTTATAACAATTTTTATATTTTCTGCTACCTTCTAGCAGAAGGTAGAAGCTCTAGAAGTTCTATTTTACAGCTGAATTTCTCCAGCAACTCCTTTAGAACAACCTGCACAGTTTAGGCAAAGTTTATTGCAAAGTGAGACTTATTGAGGATTCTGTTCTCAGCCCAAGTAACCACTTTAGCAGTACATAATCCCTCAGACAACATCATAGCTGTTCCAGAAGATGTTTTGAGCAGGTCAGAGATGCTTAGCACCAGATAACTGTCCTCTAGCAGCTGTCAGCTAAAAGTGGGGAAAAAATAGCTAGAAAGTATTTCTCAACTCATGAAACTTACTTTTAAAATTATTGCTTAATAACATACAACTAAATTGACAAATGAGTATGAATAAATAGTATAATGCAGCATTTTTCATAAAAGCACCTGAGCCCCTTTTAACTCTCAGTAATGGTGGGATTACAAAACACAACATGGTCATGTGCAAATGGCAGGGAACACAAATTTGGGGAAATCATTCATCTTTAATTAGGTTGAATACCTTTCTGTGTTAGTTGTCCCATCCTTTCTTTAACCCAGTGAGACAACTGGCATATACCTCTTATACTGGCTTAATGTAGACTATATTAGGTTCTCTACCACCTATCTTTCTACAAGCTGGTTGAAACAAGACATGAAAAAATTGACAAATTGGCACATCAGCATAAACATGAACAGATTTGTTTTACAAACTTGTTTCCATAGCTAATAGTGAAGCTGGTTTCAATTTCAACAGTAAAAAAACATGGTTTTAATATCTGGTTCTAATTTTAAAAAATACCTTGACATTTAAGGATCTATGTCAAGGAGAAATTACCAGGTTGTTTGGGGGAAAAAAAAAAAAACAAACTAAACAAAACAACAAAATAACCACATTTAGAAGGTTTATACATAAAAGCAGTTTGCAGTAGCTGATCATCTTTCTAAACAGTGACTTTAAAAAAACACATCTCAGTGCTTCTGTGACTGCATGACTTGCTGGGTTACCACAACCACTACCTTAAGACAGCTGTATCTCAATAAACATGATATCAAAGACATCTCTTGAGATTAATTCCTCAGTCTTCCTAGAGACAGATTAAGTGGTGTTTACTCTTTTCTAAATAATTTTCTGCAGAAAGTAACTTAATAAAAGATCTTTTAACTACCTTATGTTCTCCCAACATGCCTGTAAATGAATGTGTGTACTCCAGAACACTGGGCTGCAAAATCTATTCATTTACACCCACAAGGATGCAGGGCAGTGCTCCACTGTGATTCTGCTTCTAAAACCTTTCTTCTCTGAGAGATGAAGTGAACCTCACACAACCTTTTGTATGTCACAAAACTGGCTTCTTTCACCAACATTTTTAGGGATGTTTCAACCAAATTGAGCATTCTGTCAATACAGCTAAGCTGCTTTTGTTTCTTTTGAAAACCACTAGTGTGTGTGACTTTCTTTTCACATCTACTAGTAAAAGATCTCTCTTAGTATACCTGTACTCACCTCGTTAATGCCAGATGTCAAAACCATTCAGAAACAAGGAAAAATCACAGCAATAGCAAATGCAACATCACAGATGTCTTCTGGAGGGCCACCCTTCACTAAGAAGGTTAGCACTACAAACACACTAGCACCACACAAACTGCACGGTGGGGATGAGGCCACCTATAGCCATTGACTGACAATGACAAGGCTGGAGAAAGAGCTTGGGGGTTTTGGCATGCAAAATCCAAGAGGAGGCTTAAAGAAGTTCATCTGTCAAAACAGTAATGAGCCCAAGCTTACTGTGGTGTAAGCTTTTAGATGAAGGAGGTGGATACTGGCAGTAAATAGTTCAGGTCTACATTCTTTTGACAAAGCAAACTAGATATGAACATGTGGAGATTTGAGTATGGAAGAAGAACATGATGTAACCATTCAAAGATTTTTAACACCTTCATAGGGCTATAACATCACACAGACTAATAATAAAAAGTAATCAGCTAGCAAAATTTTGCCAGTCTTAAAATGTAAATTAATCCATAATACGTCTGTCTTTTCAAAGCCTCAACACTGTCTTCAATTTCTATCTTCTGCACTGAAAATGCAGAAACAAAAGAATTGTACCAAAGCATGTCCAAGGAAGTGCAGCAGCCCTGGGAAAGGGTCTGGAATAAGTCATATGAGGAGCAGCTGAAGGAGCTGGGGATGTTTAGCCTGAGGAAAAGGTGGCTCGGAGGGGACCTTAACCCTCTCTGCAACTGCCTGAAAGGAGGCTGTAACCATGTGAGGGTCAGTCTTTTCTCCTAGGCAACAAGTGACACGACAAGAAGAAATGGCCTCGAGTTGCACAGGGGCAACTTGAGTTTAGACTAGATTTGATATGATATATGTCATATGTCATGTATCATGAGTTGAGATTGAATATTAGCCTATTAGGAATAGTTTATGCCTGGAAAGGGCTGTAAAGCACTTGAACACAGGCTACCATGAGAAGTATTTGAGTCACTGTCCCTGGAGGTATTTAAAAGGTGTGCCAATGCGGCATTTGAGGACATGGTTTAGTGGTGGACTTGGCAGCGCTGGGCTAATGGATGGACTCTATGACCTTAAAGACCTTTTTCAGCCTAAACAATTTTATTATTCTGTCTGGTCCTGCTCAGGTTCCCTTGAAACAGCTTGTCTAGGCCCATTTTCATCCTCCCAAAGACTAGAGGCCTCACAGCCTCTCTGACCAACCTGTTTTAGAATTTCACAACAACATTTTAAGTGACAAGCCCACAAAAAAAAAAAAAAAAAAAAAATGCAATTTACAGACGACCTGTAAATTCCTTCTGCTTCCCAAAGAAACACAGCCCAATTCCTCAAATTCTCTCTAAGTGGTGGAAATGCTTTGTCCCAGCCAAGTGGAAGGCTATCCCGCCACTTCTAGCTGTGACAAGCCAAGACACAAGGAAATCCAAAAACACAGAACATCCTGCTGGCATTCGAGGTGTACATATTGGATATGGAAGAACAAGCATAAGGGTGGAGAAAGTTAAAATATACATTAATTGCATTTTTTTTTTTAATATTAGAAACAAACTCCATCATACCTAATGCTGCATAAAGAACAGAGGAAAAAGAGCTACATAGTGAACCATAACAGCAATATAAAAACAACAATATTCTTGCATATCTAATATACTTTCTAAAATTCTGTTTATGATAATATATTGCTGAGAACAAAAGGATCCCAACAGGACATCAAATCTACTTTGACTAAAAATCCAGTTTATTGAACACATCTTGCCTGACATATTCTTGGTATGTAATTTCAAATCTACCGAAGTTACTGGTATAATAACAGTCAATATTCATGCTGCAAAATATTTGCATACAACTTGTTTCAATATTGACTAAGTCTATTGAAGACATTTGAGATCAAAGGATTTAATTTAAAATAATGTGTTAAAAGATACTGAGTTTATTAAAATGGCAAGTTTATTTCATCATATTAAATCTGCTAAAATATGTAGAATATTTCTCTGTCACAAATCAAAGTCCATTTAAGAACTAATAATACTATTCTCAAAGAAACCGCTGACTAGGAATTTAGCTAATTTTTAACTGCTTTTCACTATTACAACATAATCAGATATTTTTGAAAGCTGTAAAAACTTGAGATTTGCATTCAATTCACTGTGAATAAGCCTTCTACTAAGCCATGGGAGTCAGAGGTTCATAAGAAAGCAAATTGTCAACACATGGTTTTAATGATCTCAGTGTGAAATAAATGTGTTGCCAAGATGATTGTTACTGAATCCTAAAATTGCTGCTTGTTACACAGAATGTGTAGTGTGTTACATTATACGCGAGGTGAAATGGCAGCCTAGTGTATGCTACCACTCTGTAACACCGTGCAAGCTCTAATGTCATCTCCAGACAAAGATGACCAACTGTTCCTGCTCCAACAAAGCAGTTACTTCTGATCAAATTCTTTGCAAATGAGTTTAAAAAAAAAAAAGGAAACCATTTGTATGAACCAGAACTAAAGTGGAAGATAAATGTGCATTATTGATGGAAACAGTAGGAAAAACAGAAGAGAAACACTGCATTAGATTCCAGATGTCTTGAATTTTCTAGGTATTCACAATAAATTCAAAATAAAAATTAAATTATCTCACATAATAATTCATCAGAATAGTCACTGTTTCATCAAAGCTAAAACTGCAAATGCAAGCAGTGAAGAGATTGATCCCACAAGTTAATGAATTTAGAAATGCATGCTTTTTAAACACCTGACAATTTTTTGGCATCTACTTCCATATGTGCATTAAAAATCCCAAAACAAAACAGGGGAGAAAAAAATCAATTGACTTAAAATGAAAATGGTGCAAATTGTTCATAAGAATAAAAAAGGATGGAATACCACCAAAGACATTTTCTCACTCCTATTAGGTTAGTTGATCTTGAATACAATAGCTAGCTGACAGCTCTGGCCTGTAAAATTTGTGCTTCTTTGTGAAAAGCAAATTACATGAAAAAGGGTTTTGACAGTCTATCTGAAACCATTAATAACAATCTTTCCACTTGATTATATATGAACTGTTACAGCCCTTATTAGCTACTCATCACACAACTTTTGAAAACAAGAATGAGTGCTAGAAAAAAAAGATCTGGTGAGATTCATAAGCAATAATGACTAGGGAAACATAAGTTTCTGAATTTTTTCCCCTCAATTCTGTCCACAAAAAGTCAAATATGAAGCAACCGTCTGCATTTAAACCTTACTCAAAATGACAGATTTAACTGAGGAGCTTAATTATTGTTACAACTTTTGATGAAATTACCACAATACCAAAACAGAATGCATTGCCATTCTATATACTTTATAGATTTAAAATATTTTTATTTAAAATACAAAACTGAAGCTAAACTGAAGCTTTTTAAAACATAGATATGTAAACTCCTACTCTCTGAAAAATCCATAGAAGTCCAATTAATTCCATTGCATAGATGTGAATTCCATATACCTCCATCTTTTACTCTGCTGAATGACTCTGAATGTCTCTGCTGTCACTATTGAATTATTGGTACCTTATTTGTACAATGAGTAGATTAACCTATATTTGACATGTGTGAGACACAAGCTCTTTCCAGTCACCCATTAATAGATCAAATAATTTCTTACCTTTGCCTCCAAGAAAAGTACAGTAGTTTCACGAATATAAGCCGCACCTTTTTCATTGAAGAATCCAGCCTACCCCAGTGGTGCGGCTTATATTCAGGTGCGGCTTATCTATGGACAAATCCCAGCGAAACGCCAACCCGGAAGTGAGAGCCGGCCAAGCAGAGTGGCAAGTGGGAGCCGCCGGGAGCATGAGACTGCCCGGAACGGGGGCTGCAAGTGTGCGGCCCAGCCCCTGTGCCACGGGGAGGCGCTGGGACCGTGGGACGGCTGGGAACGGGGGCTGCGCAAGGGTGGCCTGGCCCCTGCCGCTGGGAAGCCGGGCTGTGTGGGGCTGGGCCGGAGCGCCCCGCCCCTCTGCCGTGCGGAGTTAAAAAAAAAAAAAAAAACACCGCGGCTTATATTCGGGTGCGGCTTATATATGGACAAATCCCGTGGTCTTCCCAGCTACCCAGAAGTGCGGCTTATATTCAGGTGCGGTTTATAATCGTGAAACTACTGTACCTCAACTGTGAATTCTCTAAAGACTAAACCATTTATACCCCATGATAAATATGTTTCACAGAGTTCATTAAAGCCTTTATTCATTTTCTAAAACTTGTTCCCAAATTGAGATTTCTTCTTTCTTAAATAATAAACATGTGTTGATTCCTTAACTAGAGGTTTGGAGATGTGCAAAACACATCACTAATCAATAATAGCATAAATAAACCAGTATTAAAACTATCAAGACTAATAGCATAGTAACTTTTTTTGAGTTGTCTTACTCATTCCTGAGAGCATTTGCACACTTTCCAACATAGGTTCAAATTTACACACAGTTCTGTGCAACTTCTGTTCCATTTACAAACTCTGTCTGCTCATTGACCTAAATGGGCACTTTCAGGGTTAATAAACTACCTTATGAACTCATTTATCTCTACCCTCTACCTAACTAAACTATTCTGATCTTCCTCCCTGCTGCAGTCCTGGTCAGGTACCTCAGCGTCTCCTCAAAGAGCTTTATAATTTCAAATTGCAGAACACATGCTTAACAAATGAACCAAGCACAGAAAGAATCACACAATGTGTGCTGCTAAGAAGATGAAAGAAAAGCATTTGTACGTATTTATCTTAATCAGAACCCAGTAGTCTGCAGTTGTGGTATTTGTAACATTTGCCAAGATCATGGTAATTGCTTTTCTTCTCCTGACTTCTCCTCTACCTGTTTTTCTCCCTTCCCTTCCTCCCAACCCCCTGCCAAAAAATGCTTGGTATTTACATTGGGATTCCTGGTCCCAGCCTGTAACTGACTTTCACCTTTTTCTAATTTTCTCTGCACAGAGGATTGAAGGGCTCAACATTGCAATTAACTAAGTATCAGGAAGCCAGAAAAAAAATAAATCCAGCAGTATAATGTTCATGAACTGAACTACCCACAAACCAGGCCAGCAGCCAGCATGGGAAACTGGAGAAATAGGCCATTTAATCTCCTCTGCCTTGACAGAAATGCCAAAGAAAGGAGGTCCAAGCAAGCCTGCTCCACCATCATCATGGAGCAGAGGTTTCAGCATCTGAGAAATGATCCACTGAAGCCAACTAAAACCTTCCTTCTTTCCAATCACACAGCACAAGGATGGCAAACAGCTGCTAGCTAGCCTGCAGAAAGCACATGACAACTGACCTGGTCTTGATTAGTAATGCTGCCAGAGCAGAACAGATGGTGGACAAAGATGAGTCTGGTCAGGCCAGGAATATACATGCACATTTGCTTGCACAGTCAATGACCCCCTCCTAGGATTCAGGGCAGAGCAATCTTCAGATTTTCAGCTCCAAAATGGTGACAAGGAGCACTCTTCATGCTCCCTCTCCCTCTATCCCACTTGAAACTGATCCACAGAGAACTCTGCTGCCTGGCCAAAGGCTGCTGGAGAAACAACAGGTCTGACAAGGCTTGATGTAGTCAGCAAGTTTTCAGAATAAAAGGGCAACACTGCCCTGACTCCAGAGCTGTAATGAACTCCAACACTACACAGAATTATTGAATGATTTCAGTTGGACAGGACCTCTAAAGACCATCTAGTCCAATCCCCCTGCCATGGGAGGGGACCTCTTCCACTGGACCAGGCTGCACAAAGCCCTGTTCAACCTGGCCTTAAAAACTTTCACAGGATGGGGCAGTCACGTCTTGGGACAAACTGTTCCAGTGCCTCACCATCCTGATAGCAAAGAATTTCCTTCTTGCATATAATCTAAACACACTCTCTTTCCATTTAAAACCACTGACCCTAGTCCTGTTACCATAGACACTTGCAAAATGTTTGTCTCCATCTTACTCTTAAGTCCACTTCAAGTACTGAAAGGCTGCAGTGAGGTCTCCCTGGAATCTTCTGAACCACCACACTCTCCCAGGCTGTCATGATAAGAGAGGTGCTCCAGCCCTCTTATCATCTTTGTGGACATGCTCCAACAGGTCCATGTCCTTTTTATGTTGGGGGCTCCACAGCTGGACACAGCACTCCAGGTAGGGTCTCATGAGAGCAGAGTAGAGGGACAGAATCCCCTCCCTCATCCTGCCCACGCTGCTTTGGATGCAGCACAGGATGAGGCCAGCTTTCTGGGCTGTGAGTGCACATTCCCCGGTCATGTTGAGCTTCTCATGCACCAAAAGCCCCAAGTTCTTCTCTCCAGGGCTGCTCTCAATCCATTCTCTGCTCAGTTTGTATTTGTGCTTGGGATTGCCCCAACCCAGGTGCAGCATCTTAAACTTGGCCTTGTTGATCATCATTCAATTATTACTACATCTTTGCCTGTCCATCCATTTCCATTTTGACTCTTTGCTGTGACTTAGTAGCACCTCACCCTCCTCATCTTAAGAGCACTGATGAAAGAAACACAGCAGTCAAGAAGACAGTGTGTGTGACACGGTAACAGGCACCAGGATGTTCCTGTAGAATTCATTCCCAAGCTATTACAAATAAGTGAAGCCAAACTCTTCTGCCACACAAATTAAGAAGACTGAGGTGAGTTTCCATGGTTCACCATGGTTCTTTGATGAGTTATCGGGACAACAGAGAGCAAAACTGAAAGATCCTTGATCTCTCTTCTCCACTCTAACCCCTGAAAAATGGCAGAGATTTGAACACCAGCAAGCTATTCCAGCAGCCATGGATCTTCTAACAGACATTCACTATGGTTGGTAACTTAATGAGAGCTGCATATTTAGACAGCTTTATTTCATATTATCCAAGTACATGTTCTGGAATTCCAGACTAATTTAAACAGTCATTTACAATTCCTTTATCTGCCTTCATTGACCAGAATTTCTTGTAAGCGTGAACTCTGAGCGGGTTCAATTCAGTACTTCAGTACATTCCCTACAAGTTTTACAAGATTTACATTTAATGTGTTTCACAACCAGGGCCCTTTTTCTTTAGGGGATTACCTCACCTTTTACATTTCCCACTGGTAGCAATTTTAAGTAGTAGCTCTCTGTATTTGCAAATGGAACAAAAATTTCTTTGTCTCAATTGGTTTGTTTCCACGTATTGTGATTTACTCAGTGTTATGCACTAAACTAATATGAATCTAATCCAAAAAACATTTTAAAACTAGTGATTTATCATGACCACAGTATAAACAGTACCACAGATTACATCGACTATGAATGAGACACTTAACTCACTTCCCATACTCATTGTTTAAACACATATTTGTCACACAATCTTTCAGAACTAATTAAAAACAGAACATACAGGTTAACACTACTTCATTTTTGGGGCAGTTTACAAAAATGCATCCCTTCTCTGCCTAGAAAGGTTTTACAGATGGTAGACAACAGCTAAATTGCTTTTGAGGAAGAATGTCTGTTCTGGTGATGATCTAACAAAAAACTGTGATTAAAAAAAATCACATGGTCATATCTATGAAAACAGTTAACTAAATCAGATGCTGATTGTGATTGAAACCACTTAAAATAATCAGCAAGAAAATTCAGAAAGCCATATACTACACAGGAAATGGCAATTAACTACCAATGTAATGTAGTAATCTGAATAATTTTTTAATCAACTTTTTTTCTTTTTAGGAGAGCTAAAAATTTAATTGCTTAGAATAGTATTTTGAGAACTGGCAGAAGCACTGGTCAAATGCTTCCTGTTCTCAAGAAAGCTGTTCTTATTTTGGCCATGAGTAGCTAATAGAAACCCTCACTTACGGGCTGCACAACACTCAGCAAGTGAAGCCATTTCAGACAAATTGAATGAGGAAGAATTCTTCTTCCCAAGTGTTCTTCCTCAAAATCGACACAACAACAATCCCTCCAGCATCTAAGAATCACCGTCCTCTTCCAAGCAGTGCAAGGCCCATAGCAAAGCATGCATGAATGCCATTTTCTCTTTTTGAAAAAAGTAGGAAACTTTTATTAGTCCAATCTCAGGAGGAAGTCACACTTCTCCTTCACATACACTATCAGAAAAGTCATGTCTACTTACACCATCAAGGCTGTTGACAGAAGCCATGGTGCAGCAGTATTCCACAATCCCTGCGGCATTATACACATGTACAACAGCCAAAAGTAGTAAAATCTGCCAAATCTGCTCAAATAAAAAGTATGAGAACTCACCACCTCTAATTTTGTAGCTAAAGAATTCTAAACGTACAAATCTGTAGGATTTATCCACGTATAGTGTCTAAAACACTTCACTTCTGTTTCTCTGTCATGCCAGATGGATACTCCTCCTTCTTGCTCTTGAATGTTTTCCACTAAGGGAAGATAGCTGGCCTGACCCTGCAATGGATCAATTACTGCATCCAGCCCAGCCATATGACCAGAGGACAAACAGCAAATGTCAAAGTAGAAGAAAGCACCTCTAGCAAGATGAACTAGCAAAATGCCCTTAAAAAAATCAAGGCACGAGCCAGACTCAGACTCAAGCCATCTGAAATGAAGTTGGCTACAACCTCCATATCCTGAAACACGTTAGATCCAGAGGGGCCTTCAGTCAGAACTGCTTGAGAACACAGCAGTCACCAAAATCACTGTAGGGAACTGACTTCAATACTATGAGATATTCTAGACTGGTGTACAATTATTTTGTAATTGCTTCCAACTAACTTTGTCATGCTAACAGTAATGGTTTTGTATGGGGAAAAAAGAGTAGCTTACTCTAACTCAAGAAATATCAGACTTTATTTCTAATTTCATGTGTGGGTTGTCTCAGGGCATGTAAGACTTTCTTCAAAATTCAGATGGTTGCTAGAGACAGTGGTAAAAGAAGGAAATGAAGCTACATGACAGTCAATGCCAGGTCTGTAAAGCCCCTCTCCTCTTTCTCTAAAATTTGGGAGGCAAATCACAAGGAAACACAATGAGATTATTGGTAAAACAAGTAGAGTGCGTAAAGGAGGGCTGGATTCTAGATTTTGTTTTTCTTATCTGACATCAGGGAAGACAACTCAAACACAGGATTCTTCTGTAAAGAGATAGTGTGGTCTTCTTTCCTAAGGGTGAGAGACCCTCAATCAAGAGATCCTAAAAAATCTGCTCGTGATGGTACTACGATGGCAATTCCTCATCCAAAAGGGGATAATACTTTTCACTTACCTCCCAAAAGTCACAAAGAATATTGACTTAGTTATGCCTTGAGAACATACAGAACAATTACAATTCGAATTTGGTAAGAAATTGTAACCAGAGAAATTTGGAAGTAGTCAAGGGCAAATGCCTCAGCTTTCTAACACTGAATCACACCAAGTTACTGAATATGTTTTGAAGTATTCACAATCTAAGTAAATAATTCTATGATTCTACTTCTCATCCAAGAAATGGTTACCATAATTGTCACTTTGAGTTGACTCATGAGAATAAATTTCAAGAGACTGTGAAGTATTTATAGACTGCAGGTGAGAAACATCAGAGAAAAGCCAATGGAGGAGCTGATAAGCTGTATTTTACAGAAGTTTTGAATGCACCAATACTATGGTTATGAAACTGAGCAGCTGCTAATCTGCAAGACATCTATAATCTTTTATTGGGAATGAGCAATGATCCCAAGGAGAACAATGACTGCAGTTAAAAGCCACTGATTCAGATCACAGGAGGTACTACCACTACATGTACTGCTAGATTTACCAAATCAGAAACTGTAGCATGGCCCTAAGCTAGTCTAAGTGATGTACAGCTGTATATATCACAAGATTAGGAAGGTAATGAAGAGATGGCTTAAAGCTCATTTCAAATATAACTCAAAGTCTTGCTTGCTTCCAGCCTCAGGGACAGAGAAACAGAATCTCCTCAGAATAAACTCAGACCAGTTTATTCACTCTACATTTACCCATTCTCTTTATTTTAAAACATTTAATGAACTCAAAAAAACTACAGAGACTTTAAGATTTACAGCAAACACTTTAACCAAGTACAAAATAACAAGAAAGAAGACCTTTGACAAGGAACAAAATGTACAGTTATTCCTGGCAAGGCTTAATACATGTAGAGTGTCTGTTCCATAAACTGCACTGGATTGCACAGATAGGTTCATTTAACCACCCTGTATGTTAGCACAGCCAAATAACAGCTCATACTTCTTAAGGAAAAAGTACATAAATTACAAGTACACAATTACAGAACAAGGAATTGTCTAAGGAATGTAGTAACACAGAAAACATTTTAGAAACCACAGCAGATAACCAATGAGCCTAAAACACACCATGCTCCACATCAAATGAGCAAATTAATCGTGATTAAGTGCAAAAATGTCAAACGAGAACATAAATCAGAAGCTTTCAGTTGGGCTCACTCTTCAGAAAGCTTTCAAAATATGTCTGAAAAAAGGATGCCTCTGTTTTGTAAACATTTAAGAGCAGCCAGCACCATGATCAGTTAAAGTACCATATATCAGGTGAGGTTTCCACTATAAGTTTTTCCCTCTCATTTACCAGATGTTTAAAGTCTCACCCTTTCACTGATGGGATAAAACCCCTAGTGCTAAAACAGATGGGCTTCATTGGCACTTAAAGAATTTGCACAATCAAAAGACCAGAAAAACTGTCAGCATGAACTGTCAACAATAAGACACGCCCCCAAGACAGCTCTGTTCCAGGCTTCATGCTCACCCAAGTATCTATTCAGGAACACTTTCTGGTAATAGCCAACTCCTTCACTCAGCAGAAAGAGAGAAGGATGAATTATCATTTTACAAAAGCCTACAAATAAAACAGTTTCTACTAAAGCAGTGAGGTGTGGATTTGTTGTTTCAAATACACATCTTACCAATGCAATTAGCCAACACTTATCTTCCTTACGTATGGATTTAAATGCCCAGCAGCTGTTCAGAAATAAGCTACCAACTATAAGTGTCAAAAAAAGGCTAATGTGAAAGGTTTGTCATCAAGCTGGAAGAGGGCTGTCATCAAACTAGGTAGTCAATCATAATGACTAGTACAGACTACAAGTAAATCCTATCGCAAAAACTGATCCAAATACTTTGTAATTAATAAAGAGCCTCTGTGGCAGGAGTCAGAATAATTTAAAATAAAACATAAAATGGCAGCAACTCCTTTTCCAGGAGGAAAGTGTGAGTGTGTGTGTGTATGTAGAAAGAGCTGAAGGGTCTTTGTCAATCCTTTCCTATGCACCAAGGTCTCATTTCCAGAACATACTACAGATACAGTTGCAGAGCAATGCATGGTCATAAACCGCCAGACCCCATTCCAAAATGCAAGTGCCACAGAAACATGGAGAAGTGACTTGGGATTAGGCTTCAGAAATTGCTGGAGTCTCTGTGGCTGGCACCCACAGAGCCAGAAACGCAGAATGAATGGATCCCTCAGTGGTTTATAGTAATTAGGCACATTTCTGAAACTGGTGCTGCAATTGCTTCGCCCGCACTAATTGAGCACAATGCAAAGCAGTGCTCTGCAATGCCAAATGGCACATTTAACAACCTTATAAAGGAGCCAAGAATACAGATTCCTTTTTTTTTCTAAATAAAGAAAAAAAAACACTGGCTAACTTGTCACTGCACAATACAGAGAACTGGAAAGTGTCCAAAATTGCTCTGTAAGTGTTGTTTTATTAGCCTGAGACTGCTAATAAATATATTGTAAACGAACTTACACTTGCTTGGGTGAATATAAAGAAAGAATTGTATTGCTGTTCTTACAATGTTTGAAATTTACTCCAGGTCTTCACTTTTTTTATCCTAGTTACATTGTTTCTATACTAGTTTACCTTAGCAACTGACATTTATTTGGGCCATAAATTACCCTAATGCAGTTTAGTGCTCTTTCATAAATTTTACTAACACAACACTTACAGAACATAGACTTCTATTAATTAAATCCATGCCTACACAAATCAAAAATTTCCTTTTAACATTTTTACTTACTGCTAATTCTGGAAAACATACAAAAAGACAAAGGCTTTCTCTTCCTTTTCACCAGGTGTGAATATACATATACATAAATATACATATAAATATACATATCAGATGTGGGGGTTCAAATGTGTACCTTATTACCAGTGTGTCACAGCTGATAACTGACAATCTCTGAGAGGAAAAAGATTGTCTTCCAAGAACTTGGCATACTGAGCTACAAATTAGATCCTTTCACTAAGATAAAGTTAATTAACTCTTAGCAATTTCCACCTTTGAGTTTACTACTGCAAGACTTTCATTACTTGTCAGAAACAGCTTTAGCAATTTCAAACCCTAAACATTAAAAGCCTTTCAAGATTAAAACTTGAGTCCTGTAATAGAAGTTTAAGAAATTTGAAAAAAGGCTTGTTTCCTATAGGAACAAAAAAAGGGTTGAGGTAATACTGATAAGTTAGGAACAGTAAATACTAAGGTAATTTTTGTTTCATAATGCTTTTCATGCCCAAGTTTAGTTTTTAAATGGAAAAAATAAAGCTACTGTTAAGTAATATCTGCATATGAATATTCAATAAATATTCTGAATAACAATAGCAGCAGAGTACATAGTAGAGTACACTACAGTACAGGAAGATACAACATACACATGACAATGCATGTAATATGAACTTAAGATGCTACTTAGCCATACTTGTTTCCAGTTTGCAAATATTTGAAAATGTGCTCTATTTCGTACATCCTACAAAAATCGTAAGAAAATACATCCTACCAAATCCTAAGCAGAACAACCTGAGGTGCTGCACCCCCTCCCCTGGGCTCCTGCTTCCCTGCAGCAAAACCCCTGGACTCCCAACACACACAATTTGAGGTGAGCAGCAAAACAATCCCATCACTGACCCACAGCCACGACCTCACGGAATGTCTACAACCACAAAGCACTCAGACAGACTGCCCCGTGTAAGGCAGCATCTGCTGCACTGGACGCAGAGCATGAAACCCCAGGCTTTGTGTTTTAGCCTGCTCTGGTCACCCAGCCACCACAAGAGCAGGGGCAGGTCTGTGTGCCCCCAGCTGCACACACACACAAACACCTCAATCCCACTCCAGACAGCAGGAAGCATTGCTCCCAGGCACACATAAACTCTACACAGGCATTTAATCCAACATGACATATTTGTGAACAATTTAAGCTAACACAGCAGCACTTACACCACAGTAAAACCTTAGAGATACGATAAATAATTTACAAGAGTAGTGCAGTCACCACCAGTGTTTGTTTTCTCAGTGGTCTTTATTAAACCAAATCACTGGGATTAAAGCTACTACAACAAAAACCGGAGACTGACATGAGTGGGTTGACAACTCTTCTGTTTGTTCAAGCCTCCTTACTGAGAGGACTCGAGTTAAATATGACCAGAAATAAATTTGTCACAATACAATTTTAATTCTCAAATATCTGGAACCAATTAACTTTGGGAAAGTTTCAAGAGGGCCACCCAGTAATAAACACAAAATCATTTGTGTCTGCTGTCTTGTTTGTGATAATTTTTTTTATTGCTACCTCAGTTTCAGATGTCAGAGTAATGACTTCCACATTCCGATAAAAATGTGAATTGAATCCATATGGAAAAGATGCTCAAGCCCATCAAAACCAGAACTCCATTATTCCTAAGTTTTTATACAAAGAAGTTTATAAAGCCTAACATTTTGACCATTCTCAGTCAAAATCGGGAAATTTTTAATACTATTACCAAAGAATCAGATGTGTCACAGAAAGACATATCTATTGCTTAAGGGAAATGTTAATGTAATCTATTTTACTTAAAATCTCTAGATAAAATTAGCTTTTAACCCTTTGAAAGATGTAGCAGCCCCAGCTGCCAAGTGATTCCATTTCCTGTTAAAATTATTTAGGAAATATACATTATTATGATTAAATAATGTTCTACACTTGCAGATATTTATATCAAAGATTCCATATATAGCATATTTATCTTCCAACTGAAAAGTAACCTGAGGAAATTGCCACAACTCAAAAGAAGACTGTAAAAGAAACTATCTCCTCCTTTCTTCAGTCACAAAGTCAATGTCCTTTCCATCCTACCAGCTTGAAAAAAGAAATACCTCACCAGAAGGTTTGTTTCTTCTAGATAACAGAGAATGAACAGTTACAGGGAGAGCTCATATACACAGTTCTCTAAAACCAAGTATTTCTTCATTTTATTTTTTTTTTTAATAACACTCCTGCCTATATTTTCTATGACAATTAAAGAATCCAGGTGTTTTTAAAGTAGCAAGGAGGGAAGGGGAAGACACCTGCATTATTTGACAATGTCAAGCAAACCTATGGAATCACTGTTACAGAAGTCTTGCTAATCAGGCTACTAAAAGCTCCCCACTGTCCATGCACTGGAAGAGACTGCCACACTTGTCAGGGACACAAACTCAGCTGAAGAGAGTACTTTCCCCATCTGTATACACTAACAGAGGATTTGGTGAGGGAACCTACATCCCCCCAAGCATGCACCATCTCTGTGTAACTGGGTGCTAAGAATAAACACACACTGTACAGGGATTCCACCACATACACTCTGAAGTACCAAATGCCATATGGCTTCTGTGCATTTTTTTTTAGTGCCTGTTTTGCCTGGGTTTCTTTACATAAGGTAAGAGGAATTAAGAATTAAGCTTAGAGAGAAAATCCTACTTATGTATAATCAATTAATTATTCCATGGACAGTTAGGAGAATGAAAAATAAATACACAGGTAAGAACCTACACAGCAAGAGGCAGGGGGAAGGGGAGAGATGTGCTTCAGTAAGCTCTGCAATGGACTCCTGGAGGTCCAGTAGGTCACCCCACTAACTGTGGGAATTGATCCCTGGTGAAACACCTTCCTGCTGTTGGAACTAAAATGGCCCAAGGTACAAGACCTGCCTCCCCAGAAGCAGGTGTAAAAAGCCTTTGAATTCCCACTCCATAAGCTGAAGGAGAAACATCTGCGTTAGATGCCAGAGCACAGGTCCACAAAGAAGAGGTCCACAGCTAGCTGAATTCCTGGTTTTGAAAAACCACCAGCAACAAGTGCCTAAAAAATTCCAGGGCAAAGCTGCCAAAACAATATATAGGATCTCCATATGCGATTGCACCAATGAATTATTTTTCCCTCAATTTCTCCTGCAGTCAACGAGAAAGCTTTTGGCATCCTAATTGTCCCACATAGCTTCACATCTGTGTGCATCAGCTTGTTTTGAACTGTTAACAGTTTTCTTTGGCATCCCTTCATTCCTGTATTTCAAGTAAATTATTCATCACCATTCCCCCTCTTCATACAAACACGACTTTACATTTCTTGTCTCCTACTCATTGTCCCCCAGGCTAAGTTTACTGAATGTAGCTCCTCCACTTACACATGTTCTTCAACACCTTTGCATCTTTATTTTTCCACGAGGTACTTTCTCTACTTCTATTACACTTTAAAGAGGACCAGAACTGCAGACAGCAGTAAACCTGTCAGCACACCCATGACTTACATAGTGGCATGATAATGATTTTTCCATTTTATCTCTACTCCTTTCCCAATTATCCGTAATATTAAATTGAAGGGAGTAAGGGAAATGGGGGTGTTTAACAGCTACAGAATGTAGAACTGATATTTTCCTCATATTTTCAACTTCCTGTCTGAGTGAAAAATCATATTCCAAGACTACATATATAAAAGAGGAATTTTCTCCCTACATGTACTGCATCACGGCCACTTCTTCAGTGGAACAGTGTCATGAGGCTTCTGCAAACTTCAGAACCAGCTCTCATTTTTACAATCTCGGACAAACTATAAATAGTAAAAACTTGTCTTCTCAGTTTCCTCTTTCCCAGACCGTTTATGACGACGACAATAGGTTCTCTTTGCATGATCCTCACTTTTGCAGTGTCAATCTGAAATTCTGTGGCTGAATTTAAAGCACTAAAAATGGAGTTAGTGAACATGGATGCATGAAAATTATCAATATTAAAAAAAAATTAAAATGAAAGACTTTGTGCTTCTAAGTTCATCATAAAGATATATACAATTTCTCTGTATTTGTTTTCTACCTACAGAGCAGGAATATTTTATCAATTCTTTAACCAAGCAATCTTGGTGTTCTCTTACCAAGGGGTAATTTATTCCCCTTTTTCTGACCAATCTATTTTTCTGGTTTTCTTCTGATGGCACATCTTATGAGTCTTTAAACTTTCTAGATTGCTTTAAAAAAGGAAAATCTATCCATATTAAAAATTCCTAAATGCTGATTTTTTAAAATAAAAGCCCCACATTTTTGAGATAAGCACACAGAGTGTGCTTTTCCATTAGTCTCATCTTCCATTTTCTTCTTTAACAATAACATAATACATTGGAAAGTTCATAGGATTCTGTTTCTGCTTGTTTTTCTTTTCTGTCACCTATGCCACTGCTTGCCAATCCAGCAACAAAAGCAGTCAACCACCAGCTTTGTTCAGTGACCACGTGCACAGAACAGCTCACCTTCACTCCTTGTAGCCTCACCGCTTCAGGCAGTGTCCATAGTGTCAGAATATATTTACATCAGGTTGCATCTGGTTGTAAGCAACTAAGTTGCTATTTAAGACTTGAACGTTGATCTCAAGAATCATCATACATGATTACCTAAACATTTATCAAAGCAATTTCAATAGCCAAGCTAAAAATGCTTCATGAGAAAAGAAAATGGCACAGAAACTATCAGAGTTAATGTGTTTCAGGTAGACGAACTTCCTCTCATTGTTTATTAATCTAAAACACATTGGGTGATTATTTAAAAATATACCAGGAGCTCCCAATCATGTTTTTTGTGCCCTCAAAATTCAGTATTTACACTTTTACTAAACCTGCCAAGTATTTTCTCTCCAAATCACTTGTTCAAGTGACCTGTAAACTCCTGGTTAACCCATAAAAGTTTAATGGCTTTTATAGGTAATGCAAATATACTCTGCAAACTTGCTTTCATTAACAAAAAAAGACCTCTAATCAAGGAGATGTCCTGTTTATATGTTTTTTCTTATTTGAGCACCATGTAAGTATCAGTGACTTAACAGATTAATTAATTCACTGCATTTGAAATTACAAGTCCAAATTCAAAGTAATGATTTGAACACTGTCATAATGTAAACAGTAAGCAACTGAGTACCAGACAAAAGTGACCACAGAGCAGTGGAGAATTATTACTTTTGCAAATATTTGCAAATACTTCAATACAGTGCACTGAAGTCTGTGCAGAAAATTTGGCAGGTTGAAGAAAGTGTAAAGAATTGCATCTGTACTACAGCCAAAAAAAAGATACGTGGTCTTATGGCTTAATTTGGAAATGCCCACAGAGTGAGACAAAGATGCACAATGACATCAGCTGGTCAGAACACTGTGCTAATTTAATAACATCAAGACTGTGGGTTCAATGCCTGTATGAGCCATTCACTGAAGGGCTGGACTCTCTGATCCTTGTGGGTCCCCTCCAGCTCAGAGTATTCTGTGAATCTGTTGATGCTTTTGCACACAAGATGACCCATGAACTGAAAAAAAAAAAGTTGCAAATATGAACACAAACTACAGGTTTTGTTTCTTGCAATATTGCAAACACCAACTTACTCATTCTCTCCATTTTAGTGCCTAACAGTGTGTTTGATCTTACGTTTTCAGTAAGTCTCAAGTAATCAATCATCTACTTTTGCTGAAGGTCATGATGCTCACCCAGACTTATGCTGACCCTTTTTCTTAACCCTGTGGTAAAATTCCTGTAGCTGGAGTCGTCTTGTACAGCTCACAATAGCTTTGTATTTTCAGTTCAGTGCACTGGTTTCAGGTTTTCCTGAGGCTTCCTTCTACCCATCTCCCAACCAAGAGTGAATACCATTAAAGACAATTCAATTTTACTTTAGTTTGAGCTACTGCTCAAATTACAGACTGCAGTTACTCCATTCAGTAAAGTTCCAAATACAATCCTTCTTGCTTGGCACACATTCTTTGAGTCTCTACATGCACAATATACAAGCTACACTGCAGAGAAGACGGAATTCAGAGAGAAAAGTTACATATTTCTGTCCATTGGTAAAGATGTCTTAATAAATCAATGAGAGGCCTTGCTCTAAAACTTGTCAAAACAGAAACATCTTCAACTTCTGGTTCATTCAGCTTCATAAATGCCATACAAGCAAGGAGTCAGGAAATCCTATATCCTATATAGAAAACCTGTATAGATTTTCTTTGAGGAAGAGTGGGGAGGTGTCCAAGAGCTTCATTATTTATGACCACAGCAAAGTTCTCTAGCAAGGTTATTTATATCAGTGCATTCCCATTACGTTGCGCTTTGCCTAAGGCCACTGACTTACTGTGATTTGCAAGCATTAGCAAACAACACCCATATTCAAGTTCAGCGAATCCATTCTGACACAAAATGGTTGATATTGTGCACCAGTCCTGGCTCAAGACTCAAAGGGCCAGTTTGCACAGCTTAACATGCTCAGGAACATGCTTCAGCTCCCAGCAGTCTTAATTAGGCCAGGAATAAGCAAGAGACATGGTCAACATGAGGGTTTGAATGTAAAGCAAAAGGGTTATTCCAAAACTCATTTCTTGCACAGCAGACAATTGCAGTGTATTAAAATAACTGTTGTGACCAAAAACAACTTCGTATTTTTATATGGGACAATGACCATAATTCGTAAAGCTCCTCCTAGTTAATAAAAATAGAAAGAAAGAAAAATAGAAATGAAGTACATACACTTTATTCAAGGATACCAACACAGATTATTTTATATAAACAAAAACAAATTTTCAAGATTAAAAAATCTGCAATTGAATTTGCAACCATTAACACTTTAAAATATTCAAAGCAGTCAATTATTAAGTTTGATTTTGGAGGAGTGATAAGCAAATTCAGGACGCTTTTAATGAAATTATTGACTTTCTATGAATTTTAAATCTAATACATCTTACTGAAACCAATGTCTATATTTTTTAACCCAAACTATGGAAGGTATACTTTACAAAATTCAGGAACATGTGAAACACTGGCATATGTGCCAGTTTATTGAATGTTCTGTCAACATAAACCAGGTATTAAAGTTGAGAAACTCATGTTCTTAGATATATGGCATTCAGCCTCTCTATCAGATTCCTATTTCAGATCATTCTTCTCCCCTAGGGAATTTCAATTTCCAGACTTATTTCAATCAAGTCTGCAAAAAATCTCCTACAGTCCTCGAGATTTTAGGAGAGCAGCAACTATTGAGGCATCCCATTGCATTTCAGCAGGGAGAGAACAGTTACTGAACCAGAAAGAAACTCCTTAAAGAATCATACTACTCACATTATAAAAACATTAATAGTCCACATGGAAGTGACCGCACGAGATCAATCTCAAACAATGCATTTACTCAGAAAGAACCCCATTCAGCACAATGTTGTAGTACTCTATGGAAACTGATGCACTATTGAAGCTTCCATAGACACTAATGGTCTGATCCATTGTGTGGAAAGGGTAGAAAAGAGAGAGGAGCAGATTCAGAAAATATTCTAATGTCACACTCATTGCTGGATTTTCCTTTAAAAATACTATGCAAGTCAGTTTGTCTTCCATAGATAGAACCAGTCTTAAAGACAGGACACTAGCTGGCAAGTTTCACACAAACAGGACTCAAACCAAGACAAAAATCTGCCTTAGGAAAACCAGTCAGATTTAGATGTAGATAAAATAAATCTTATTCTTTAACTTTCCTTTAACAGATATAGATTGATACATTAGAATTACTTCCTTCTGCTGTACCAAGAAATTCTACATTTTCGTTACCAATGTTTCCTCATTAGAGCTCAGCTTCAAGGAAGGATTTTTTCCTTTCATTTTCCAACACCACTATGGTTTTCAAGCTGACCTGTCTTCCATCCAGACTGACATTTACAAGCTGTGCTAGAAACTGTCGTCCTCCGCTTCTCTGACCTTATTGGAGGCATAAGGAGCATATCACAGAGACAAGATTTCAAATGAACCACCTCCCCCTGAATGCCAAACCACTGACTGTTTTAACAATTAAAAAACTTAGCCTCAGCACTGTTTAAAAATCTACTTATCCTGTAACAGCATGAAGTAAAGAATTTCAGCAGCCATGTGTTAACATTTGCCATACACCAGTACATCCATTCTGCCCAACTATAAACATAAACAAATATATTTACTCTATCAAAAAAGACTTTTAAAACCCTTTTATTCATAGCATGAGAAACATTTTTACACAGAAACATTTAACACAGAAAATACTTCAACATGTAGAAGTGAAAAAGAGAACATTATTTCAGACAGTATGTACAAAGGTATCACTTTTGTTTTACATCACAGAAACTGTTAAAACAGAGAAAGTAACTGTAATATTTTTGAAAACAACTCATTTTTGTACCAAAAAAAAAAAAAAGTTAGTTATAAGTTTTTTTACAAAATTGGTTTTACTCCAAAACTTTCTGTGGCAATCTATTTAAGGAATGAAAATGCACAATTGACTTTTATTTTGACAGCTTAGTGTTTCAAAAGGAGAAGAATAATTTCTGGGCTGAAATTGTTACTCTTTTTAATTATCATTATTCTATAAATGACCTCACGGACAGTATCAGACTAGAACTGGCACTAATACATTATGAGTGGATATAGGCAATTAAAACATGAAGAATTTAATTTCAACTGAAACATATGGGAGGCAGAAAATAATAATTAAATGTAATATACCGAAAGAATGCCTGCTCATTCCACTGGCCAGTTCTATGCCAAGATTAACACTGTGTTTAAAAAAAAAAAAAAAAAAATCAACTCACAAACCAGCAGAATAAACCTAAACTTTGCAAACTTTTGTCCTCTTAGAAACATCTTCATTCTACGTATTTTGAAAAACAGAATTGAAGACTTCTTCTACAACATGAAATCTGTACTCTGGGACTAGTTTTCATAATACCTGAACCACCCGATAAAGATCCATAAAGAAGAAGCTTGTCAACAACTACCATCAACACAGTAACTGGACAATTTTAAGTACGACTGCCAAAACCTCAAAAAATAAAGATTCCACACTTCTATACATTACAAATTTGTTAAGAGTGCAGTAGAGAGATAAAGTTGACTTTTACAGATTCATCCAATGCCCTTAGTTAGCAATTCTGCTGATCCACCAACCTCTGTATCTTTGACTACACACAAACACCTTCACCCCATTTCTTTTGTGTTCCAACAAGAGGAAGTCAAAGAAAGTTTAATGTGTTTTTGGTAAATCTGGTATCTGACACTAGGTCCCTACAACTGTTGCCCAAAACTGGTCCCCATAAAGAGCTTGCAGAGAATCCAGCTGAAGAACTTTTCCTCTATTCTTCATGCCTGAGCTCACCGCTGGACAAATTAGAGACATTAACAACCTTCTGCCTCAAACACATTCTTGCCACGTCTCACTCCAATGGACTCAGATTTTCAAGCTTTAGAAGAGGACTCCAGTGTTTGGGGTAGCACAGGAGTGACAATGCAGCAGCATTTCACCTGCTTCACTGAACACTCATTGCAGGATGCCCTCCTGCAGCAGTACCTCGACCCTGAGCATTGTTCTGAAGCAGATGGAGCTATAAATGGGAAAATACTGCTAGAAATGGAAAAAATATCTCTCTTCCAAAGAAGTTTCCATATCTATATCTTACTAGGTACAGAATGAGGAAGCATTTGATTTGCTTAAGGTCCTATTCAGTCCTCAGATTGCATCTTCACCCCACTTCCCCCAGAGGAGGGCCATCTGCCCTTCTTCCTAAACCTCACAAACATAGAAGCATGAGAGGGCAGCAAAAACTGCCAGGCAACAGGGACTGAAGCTGGAAAAAGGAGGATAATGACTGTGTATTACTAAGACTTGAGGAAGAAAAGAAGACGCCCCGACAATGTGAAGATCTGAGAGAAGGTAAGAAGACTGCTAAGACTGCAGTGAAATACAAAAAATAAGAGATTCTTGCTCCACAAGCTTTTACCATAAGACCTCTGAAAACCCTTTCCTCCCATCAGGAAAATCCTCAACCATCTTGAAACACTACTTGGAGTTGCCCTCCTGGAAAGTCTTGAATTCTCTTCTGACCCATTTCTCTCATATATCAAATCACTGCCCACAGCAATTCTCATAATCAGTAATGCTACATGCACTAGAGAGAGGCATCTGGAGCTCTTCAAAATCTGAAACTAAGCATTACTTTCAACTCCACTACTGACTAGCAAGGAGTTAACTATAAAATTCAACTACCTTTAGCTAGTATATTTCCTATAGAAAATTCTGCACAAGCTGTGGCTGAGAGATAGGTCTCAAAACTGATTTTTAATATTGACGCTTCTGCTAATTCTGGAAAGTCAAATGGATAGCTCTTCATTATAAAAGATCATGTTAAAGGAGCATAATGATAAGTGTTATATTGAGTTTCAAATGAGACACACAGGAAGGTTCAAAATGCAAAGCAGCTTTGCTCAGAAAGCAAGAGACTCTTGCAAGAGACTCTTGCCAGAAGTCCTGCTCTGAAGTGATGGATGAGGTTTCCTGAGGCTAAGATGCCAAAGCCAATTAGCCATGTCAATCCACAAAAATACCAGCTGCCAGGATCTAACTTTATTACAGTATTACTTAAAAGTGAAGACATCAGCAATGTTTAAGTTCACATGACTCCTAATTTTGAAACCTGCCTTTTTTAGATTTAGGGTGGGGGCAGTGACAATGACCTTAAGTTTCAACCTATTAAAATCCTCACAGAGTGCCATGATTACCCATAATTTAATTATGTAAAGCATTCTGTTAATCAAATTAGACTACATTATGCACTATTCGAAAGAAAGTGAGACTTCAGCTTATTTCCCTCCTCATATGAATTCTATGTAATGTTTATATTTAAAAGTAGCAATTTATTTCAATAGTGCCTGTTTCAGTTGCCAAGCTGCATATCCCACAGAACATGATACGTGTAAAGTATATAGCTTACCCATTTATGGCATCTAATTCTGAATTCCAAAATAAAATTTTTGGAAAGTGTCTTGAGTATTTGTCGACTAGAATAAAGCATGTCCAAGTCTTTGATTATTTGAAAACATCTGCATTTAATTTCTAAGCAAGGAGTTTGGAAATGTTGATCTTAAAATACGCTTCCCTGCACACTCACCACAATAAACTCAATCATTCCATGAAAGGGTAAAATTTTTCTTCTGTTTAGGTGCCTATGAAATAAATCTGAACATTACTGTCAAGCAATAAAAAACATCCATTTCTTTTGAATAGCATCTATATTCCTCCAAACTTCACAGAAAATTGTGTATACTTCAAGTAGCCTATATTAACTTTATGGACATCTTAATTGAAAGTTTGGCTTTTTGCTGCTACAACATTTACACTGCCTTTACTTTACCACCCCAGTATACAACCAGCAGTTCTTCTTGAACTATTCTGTACCTCAAGGATGCTGAGAGAATGAGACAAAAACAGAAGTATAATAAGGTTAAAGAACAGTTGCAAGTCTTCTGGGAGAAAAATCAAGCTTTCTTTTTTAGATCCTTATTCAAAACTGGGCTTAATCATTTCTTGGCTTTTGTTTCTGCAGATGAATGCCTATACACCACTAGATATACAGAAAATAAGAACCATTAGTAAGAGCTTAAAATCAATAAATGTTAGTTCTCAACTCTCGGTTTAACCTGTTAAAGGAAGAAGATCAGAATGAGTGACCAGCATATTCTAGTTATGCAGATCTTTGACTCCATAAATCCTGTTTCATTAGGATTTATTCTCTTGGAGATGTTTCTAAAGGATAATTTAATAATGTAAGTGCCATCAAGTGCCCAAGAATGCTATATTTTGTTGCCATTTATAGAGCATTAAGGATTGCCTACCGAAATGACATGAAAAAATAAAATCCTATCTCTCATTCCAGCACATTGTCTTCAAGTGTAAACTAACACGATCACCTTTCTTCATTAAGACTTGTCCTTTAAAATATAAAGGATAAAAATCCATTGATCTTGGTTCTTGTTCCTGATTTTCATTTACTGTCACTGTCACCAAGTGTATCTGTGATGTCTGACTGTCCACGATGACTAGCCATATCCCAAGTGCCACTCTGAGAACAAGGGGCTGACTACCTGGCTTTAAACCATGAGGCAGCACAAAGGTGAATGCCATGTTTAAAGAACAAACATTGCACGAGCTCCACCTGAGTGTGCCTTCCATGAAATAGGAAAGAGCTCTTTGTTTTCTATCTTATTTTTGCACTAAGATCCAGGCAGCAATGAAGCAGAAGCCACGGAAGATTCATCTCCTTCAAACAATGACAAAACAGGAGAAAAAAGCCATCCCACAAAATGAGGTAGGACTTACCAAGGAACATCACACGACCTGACAGAAGAAGAAGCAACCAAGTCTTGACAAAATCTCATGCTACAATGTGGGTCAAAACAGTTGCAAAAATGCTGCTATTAGAAGCAGGGATTCAGTACTCTCCACTGAGCTTCAAATTTGAAATGTGTTATATTAGAACCATAGCCCCAGGGAAAACACTACTGAGTTGATTTCAATGTCTAAATTGATACCAGCAAGACTTGTTTTTCTTGTTGGCACTAAAATGAAAGTCTTAACTTGTGACAGAAGTACAAAAATTATCAACTACAGTGAATGGCAAGCCATCACTTGAGAGTTTGTCCACACAAAAACAGAAATTCTGCCATAAATGAGTACTTCAGATTTCTTTCCAGTCAGGATTAAATTCTGTCCTTTTTTCTCTTCCCTCACTCAAGCAGCAATGACGAGGTGCTGGATGCTTCCCTAAGGGAATCAGGACATGTTTCAGAACACTGTCCCAAAATGGGGCTTTGCCCTCCACAAGGCTTGAGCTTTGGTTCAATGCAGTTTCCAAGAAGGAAAACCCTTCTCTCTGAGCTTTCAAATTTTCACAGAATCAGGCTGTGAAAGAGGCTTGAGATCATTCGCTCTGACCACTAACCCAGCACTGCCAAGCCCACCACTAAAGCATGTCCCCAAGTACCACATGTACATGCCTTTTAAATTCCTCAAGGCTCAGTGACTCCACCACGTTCCTGAGCAGCCTGTTCCAGTGCTTGACAACCCTTTCTGTGAAAAATTTTTTCCTAGTACCCAATCTAAACCAAATAGCAAAGTATTTCTGCTATTCCAACAGTAACTTATAAAACAACTTACTATTCTAACAACAAAAGTAGCTTAGTACTTATGGCTTTTTTGCTTGACAGAAGGAACTAAGCAACAGTTTTACCTTAACTAGAACACTGTCAGCTTAAAAGGTGACAATACAAAGAATGAAAGGGGAATCTGGACACCTTCAAACAGTAAATACAGGTTTCCTGCCAGCTGCTGCTGTAATCAAAACCACTATCACCTCAGAAGAGGGGTACAGAAAACAGTGACAAAGCAATCCCGGAAGACCAGCATTTCATGCATTTACTTGATGCACTTCCAGTTATGGAGATTACTTCTGAAATGTTAGAAAAAAATTTTTAAAAGTCCATTTATTTCTATCTTGGCTAATATGCTAAAAGAATAGCTAAACTCTTACATCCTGGCAGTCCTTATATAATGTTAATACTAAGGATTACATTAAAGCACACAGCAAAATTTTAATTATCTAAAAAAGACAAGACTGGTCAAATTCATTTTACTGTAACTGAAAGGTTCAAAAAATTTAACACATGCATTTGAAAAATGGAAATCCAGCTGTCTTTCGTCTTTTTGGATTGCCTCCATGTTTTGACTAAGATGAAACTGCTCCCAATGGAGAAGAAAAGGTGGCAGCTAGTCCTGTTTATGAAATGTCAGTTTAGTAATTTCAAACAGAATATTTTTCTGTGCTAAGATGAATAAACTGTGCAGCCAAATATAATGCTTTGCTCAAACAAATGAAACTAGTCAAATACCTGTTACTTCACAGAGTTACAAACTAAGTTGTGACCATTTTTTTTCATTTTAACATTTCATTTTCATTAACATTTTCATTTTTCATTCTTTTTATGTAACAGCACTGGGTGATAATTTCTCAGAGTTACATGTTATGTTAATGGCAAATGATTGCACATTACTCTAAAAAATCCACAAAACAAAAACACCCACCCTTCAACCCACATTATTCATAGTATCCTCCCTCATTTAATTGCAACTGGCACAAGGTATTTCTTGAGACATCTGTAACAACTCAGATACATCAGCAATTTGTACAGAAAGCATTTGATAAGCTGGTAAGAAAAATCACTTAGGAATGCTCAGTGACAGAACATTTCTTGCATGCAAGTACCTTCCTTTACAATATTACCAGTTTGCCTTTAGCAAAAAGTTAAAACTACAGGATCTGCAAAAATACAGATTAAAAGTGGCTTTCTGTTGTTGCGTCTTCTCTTGCCACAGCAAGCCACACACTCCTCTTTCTTTTATCCATCCACCTATCACCCTCAAAAAACATGAAACAATAACAAATTTACTGTACGTGGAAAGTGATATTGGAAGGCTCTTAGCCTCAAACATTTGAGCCATGTTCTATATTGTGCCATATCTCTGACAAGCTTGGTATCTACTTTTCTCTCTATGTGTGTTAGCTATTTGAAATCAGCCTAATAGCTACAAGGTTTTTTTTTAAATATGAATCACTATGACTTCCATCCTGTTAAAAAATCATACAAATATCTGGAGTTAAAGTTGACTGAAGAGAAACGGATGCTCATTTCTCCATCAGATCCTGAAGGATTTCTTTTTGAGTCTGTGTTCCAGCATTTTTGTACGCTCCTTGACCAAATATTCCAAGCTTTAAGGGTACAACTTACATGCAACCTTCACACTTGACTAGCTCGAACAAACAACGATACAGCCAAAATGAACCCAGATTTAGCTGGTTTATGCAACTGAAAAACAATTCAACAGTGTAACTGCTTGAACTCTTTAAAACAGAAAAAAACTATGTTCAGCTGTGATACTTTATTACATACAGAAGCAGAGCATCACCCAATGGAATGCCACTGATCACCTCCTTCCATACTTGTTTAAGTAATATCTCTTCCTCTGTGTATGAGGATCCATGTGCTTCATCAGATTTCATAAACAGCAGATGCACTGATGACCCAACATAAGCATAGGAATAAATAAGATCCAGGATCCTCAGATTCCTTTGCAAACTTTGTCCAGATACAGTTCCTGACAATGTCTCCAACTTCATTTCCAGGACACCAACAATATGATATCTCTCTCTCTTTCTGGGCTCTTTCTAAAATTTTCTTAATATTAATTATTAAATTAATCCAATCCTTTTGAGGCAAACCCATCATTTTATTTATCACCTGCTCTAACTAGAATAAACTCTACATTTTCTCATCTTTTTTCCACTTGTTTTACCTATAACACTGCCAAACACAACTCCCATTACATCAGTCCAGCTCCACGTCCCTTGCCACAATACATTTTTGGGTTTTACCTGAAGACTGTCCTTCTCTATTTCCTTTCTTCCTATCCTTCTTATCTTACTTTTCAAATTTATAACTTTCCACTCAGTAATGTTTTCTCTATGATTGGGACATACCCCTACACTTCTTTATCCCATCACTCTCAAGAAATAGCTCTCAACAGCATCACTCTGCCTTTTGCATCCAGCTGCTTCACCTTATGTTTAAGCTTTATATCATTTAATCCATGACCCTCAAGAGCCTCTTATTAATATTAATAGTTCCAATTCTGTATGCAGCCCTCCATACATCAGAAGTCTTAGCAGAGAATTAATAAAGACTTTGATGTAGTGATGCACAGTTTGAATTTCAAACATAGCATGCAGCTCAGCACTTGCTAGGATAACTGCCTCCTCTCTGGTGTAGCATTTCAATGACAATATGGCAATTTTTCTAAAGTTTTGTTTCTCGAAGAAGCTTTATATCAAATCATTCCAAGTTCAGATTAGTCTCTTCCTATCCCACATTTTGAAGGCAGCCTTTGTTTTGTTTTCAACACCAGAAAAGCCAAACCCTAGCCCAAAGACACAGTTTCTTCAATGTAAAAGCAACAACTCAACTGTTGAGCTGTTCACAACAAAGTGTGCCTCAACTGTTTGGAAACATAAGAGCTATAGGTTGTCTTCATGGACAGTCATTAATGTCATCTACTGTTCCAGATAAAAATAACTGAAAGATTACATTTCACTTTCCACCTTTTGCTGGAATCTTGGGGTTCCTTTTGATCTCAAATTATCCATGAAGGATCATCTTATGTGTTCACTACCAATGTAGCTATTATGATCCTAGAAATTTTGTGACTTTAATACATGCAATCCAAAATAGAACTTGAAAGCTCTATGGCTCTGTGTGGTCCACAGCACTCATTACCACCATTCTGTTCTGGGCTATTTCAGAAACTTCAGGTCTCAAACCCACATGTTCAGCAATGCTAGGACTTAGGCATACTAACTTAGTTTTAAAAACATTAAATGACTTCCACTGCGAAGATAAGAAATTAATTTTAGATTCTGGACATGAAAATTAAAGCTACAAAGGCTTCAGTTTTATGGTTATTTCTAGTTCCTATCTCTGGGAAAAAAAAAAGGCAAAAGAAAATACTTTTATATAGCTTCAATTTAACAGCAAGCTTGTCTGAAAAACACATTTTTATTCTATTTTTTCATAGAGCATATATAGCCTAACATCTTATTTTTAATTTGTCATGTTAACATGTAAGCAGCAAGGAAACGCAGCTAGGGAGTTCAGGTTCACATAAATCTATAATCACTGATTTACTTAAAATGATCCAGGACACTTATTCACATGTTTCCATTCACAAGTTTCTAGTAGCTCCAAATTAAAAAAACAATAAAAATGTCATGTTTAGAACAAGAGTCCTTAGATGCCACTGCCTTTCACGTTCTACTGCATTTCACTCACTGAAATGAGAAACAGCAGCCATGCATAAACATTTAACACACATTTCCCCTTTCCACTGAGTAAATTCATCTCTGAGGACAAATTGACACATATTGCCAACTGGACAATAGGACTAAACTTTTCTGATTTAAAAGCCCTAATCTGGCTATAAAAATTCACTGCAGCAACAGTCATGATAATCACAATAGCCAACAGTAATTACAGTTACCTCCTGCCTACCTGGGCAAAGGCATACATGAAGAAACACACAAAAAGCTTTAATTATATTTTCTCTGGCTAAAAAACCCAATGTAGCAAAATGTGAAACAATAACAGAAATACATTTAGTTCCTTTAACAAGTCCTGACATGAGTTTTACCGAACGCAAGAAATGCAGGCTAATTTCAAAATCTATCTGCCATCACTAATGATTAAAATGTGACAGCTTTCAAAATGGGACATGCTGCAATCTAAAGCTGACAGAAATAAAAGTTTTAAAGGCTTAGTAAATTTATAAGTGAATCTTATCAAAGCATATAAAATTCTAAGCCAAAGATAAGCAACACAAATAGGAAAACATTTACTGTGATTACAGAGCTTGCTAACAAGGTAATCATGACAGAGCAAACCCTGGCAGGTGTGGCTTCACCAAAGATTTGTGACTAAAATAAGCCACTGTGCTGAAGAGAATATCCACGCCAAATGGTACCCATAAAATGTAACTGCATGGCTTGACTTTTTCCTTTCAACTCTGTCCAATACCAAGTGAATTGTGTGGTGTTTCAGCCTCAGAGCCATGAACACAATGACAGCTTCCTCAGCATCAGGATACTCAGAGGTGCTGCTATTTAAGCACAACTACTGTCTCCTTCTCTTGGAAAGTCCATTCCAAAGGAGTGATGTATGCCCAACTAAATATCGCTGTCCTTATAACCTCTTTCCTGAATGAGGAGTCTCTACATAGCTGCCCTTCTGAATTCAAAGAAAACTTCCAAGGTTAAGATTTCCTTGTAGGAGTCAAACCTCGTTCCCATGCATTACTGGGACTCTGAACATCTAATTAATTGAGTTGCAAAAGCAGAATTTGTCATTTTTCCAAATTAGGTTAAAGAACTTCATAAAGAAAAGGAATCCTAAAGGACAGATTATGATCCATACAATTCAGGAAGCAATAAAAGTTATAATGGTACTTCAACAATAATGAAGTGAAAAGCAAAAATTAATTTATTCTCTTCTGAAGTCTCTAAGTTTCCTTCACGAGTCTGTATGTAAAGAGAGTATATGAATACAGAACAATGCAAGAAAAAAGTTCTGCCTAAAAGAAATTGCTAAACATCAGAGTTTGAGAGAGAACTATGTAATGAGTTTGGTAAATGCATAAAGGGACTTTCCAGGATATTTACCTGCTAATACGTGTCATGAGATCAAGTTCCTTATACATGTTCTGCCCCCACAAAATACTCAGAATTACAAGTCATCAACAATGATTGTACCAGAAGAGAACATATATCACGCTAATCAGTACTAAGATACATTGCCTTTGTCTTACCCCTTTTAGTCTTTAATCTTATCATCACCATCAGAGTTTGACTCATGCATGACTCTACTGAGGCCCCAGCAAATTCTCTCAATAGTCTGAACACAATTCTTAAGTTGTTTAAGCTGTTGTGTTTTCTGTGACTATTTATGCAATTCAAACTGTACAAAAACTTTACATAATTCCTTTGGCAAAATGAAGTCTTTCCTACAGGAGTAGGATCAAGTAATAGAAGCCTTTTATATTTGGAAAAAGTTAATGTACAAAGTATCATTTAGATAAACATCATTTCTTTGAAGGAGAGTAAAAGAAATATGACTTAAAATTTAAATTGACAACCGTGTGGTAAAAATGTTTGCATGCACAACAAATGACACAAGTTTGAGAAAATATTAATTACAAAACAAGTATATGGTGTTGGTTTTCTCCTCTGCAAAATAATGATCATTTAAGTACAAGATGAAATACAAAATTACCATCTTCTTGAGGCTGCAAAACATGAAACTTTGAGCATAATACAATGAACCACATTTCAGCTTCTGCTATACATCTACTTCTGAAAGACCACTGATCACAATTTACTCTTAAGGGAGCTTTAGTTGATTAATAATTCACAATTCTTTAAGAAAAATCCTGCAACTATTAAAAAAAATGCAATGAATCTCAGCATCTATCAACTTTAAACAACACATTTCCAATGGATCTTGCATGTTTTTATTCCTTATTAAAATAAATGACTACTTACTTGATTAGCCATGTAGATTGTGAGAAGACCTCTCCTGTAAGCAGAAAAGATAAAGTGAATGAATCAAGTATTTTTTCATACTGAAGAAAAGCACTCTAATTAAGAATATTTTATTAAAGAAAATAATTTTAAAAACCGATTATTGATAGAGGATGAATCAGTACCACCTTATAGAAAAATAAGTGCAAACCCAAAAATAGCATCTTGATAGCAGAGTATCCAAAGTAGTGAGGAATTACAGGAACCAAGTTATATATAGTAACTAGCTACTCCACATGAGTCCTGAAGCTGTCACAAAGGGCAAGGCACTTTGAATTACACACAGCACTTATCACAAAATAAGCCTATACATGAGCCAGTAACATAAGCACACAAACAAAGAGCTAAGCCTAAATTAAAGTGCGTATTTACAGTAAAATGGCTGTGTGTTAACTTCTCTTTTGTGATTGGTGCTATGTAACTTGAGGCTCTCCCGCCTGCAGTATCAGGAGAAATTTTCTGCTGTGACTGATGCACAAGTCTTGGCTCAAGCCATTTGAAAGTCACAGTGTCAACAATGCCCTGGAATAGCAGCCACCATCTTCTCTTCTAACCTTTATCTAAATTTCTTTTTCTATTTTTAGCTCTTTAGGAAAAGTATAAACTCTCACATTTTTGTTGATTCTATTGCTGCACAAGTCAACCATGTAGATGTGAGCTGTTCCAGCAACCGACTACACTAAGTCCAGATGAAATTAAAATTATTTCCTATATGCCAGTCACAAGCCACCATAACCCCTGAGAAAGTGGAAGACATTACCACTGCAGGTTTGCTTTGCCCTCAATCATTCCTCTCTTTTGCAAAGATTTCATTAGAAACTGTGGCCAAAGGATGGAACACTCAGTTTCAGTATTCCCTACTGGAGTGGTGTTCTTATCTTGAGTTTACCATCAGCCTTGTAGTATTCAGGATTTTTCTCACTGTCCCCACCGGTTTTACACAAAAACCTGAAAAATTTCACGAAGACACCACATGTTCACTATTGAAGTTTCTCAATATGGAAGTGAGTTTATAACCTGAATCCATATTTATCCTCATGTCATTCAGGATTTTTTTTCTACTGCTATTACAGAAGATAATATGGAATAGAAGGTCTAACCCAGGCTTGTATGCTCCATTTTATCATGGCATTTTAAATTTCCAAGCATTCATAGACTGCTTAAGAGTCACTAACAGAACATATCTTGCTATCAGTTCAGCTGTAGAAGTGTACAAAACAAAAGCACAGATAGCAGGAAATAAATCCCTACCACACAGTTCCAAGCTCGATTCATAAAAAAAGTTTATTCTGTATTTTTAACCCCCATGTTTACATGTAAATAATTTTGTCAAGTTATGCACCCAGAACAAGGTTTTTCACAGCAGCCATTAAAGTTACAGGGATACATTCCACTTAAAAGTTTTACTGCTTCCACATGACACAATTTTTGGAAAGCAATAACACAGCATACTGACTTTGAAAAGTTGCTCTCTGCTCACAGAGAAGATGCAAATTTGGTTTAAAAGTTAAAAACTTTACCCAAATCAGCTTGTTTCATGGTTGCTTTTTTTTAAATAAACATAATTATCAATCTGCTCTCTGTATACCTTCTCTACCCAGTACCACCCTGTGCCAGATACTAGAAACAAGATTCTAGCACAGAAACCTAAGGGGAAAAAAGCCCAAATCTAAAGATTTGGTGAGGATGAGGCATACAAGAAAAAAAGAAGACAAAAAGTAGGGAATAGGGCCCATGAGTATTTAAGCAAAATAGCCCCTACAACTTGCAATAAAGCATCAAAATACTGTATGACATTTCTGAACAGGAAGTGGTAAAAATACACCTGATGCAAAAGATAAATTAAACTCTCAGGCTGGTCTGCAAACAGTAGACAAGCTCAAATGATAATATTGGTGCCCCAAACCCTCCTGAGTAGCAAGCTGCCAGCTAATACAGTTCTGTGTACTGTAAATCTTATTTTAATTTGTTCTCAAGGAAAAATACTGGATATTTCATGTTTCTTAGATTTTCTTTTCACCCCTGTAATAGCATTAAAAATCTGTGATAAACATCCAAATACTCAGCCACGTGGAAACACAGGAATAAACCTACCCATAAAAGCTAACCTGGTAATTCAACTCACTCTGAGTATTCTGGAAAACGTAAGAACATCAAAAACACACCTGAGAGAAGACTCAATCAGCAACTCAGTGACAGAGTATACTCTCTGTATTCACAATTGTAATATCTACAGTGGACACAAAGCAGGATGATCATTATTATGTTTAAGTAACTTACGTAGTGGATTCTCCCCTGCAGTCTCTGTCATGCAGACAGGGTTTTTAAAATTTATTTAGTCTTTTTTAAACACTAACAAACTAAGAACTAAATGAGTTTTAGTTTCTATTGTAGTCCCTTTGGGGCTAAAATGCAACTCACCAACCATAAAGACAAAGAAAGGAAAAGGAACTAGAGAAGAGGAAGGAAAGAAATCAGGAGCTGCAGTACAGCTGCAGCAAGACCAGTGTGAGAAGTAGGTGGCTGGGAGGAGACAAAATGTGCAGACAATAAATTTGTGCAAGGAAGTAACTTCCGGAACTGAAAACACAGTAAGTTGTTAGACGACGTCATCTCCAATTGCCTGCAACAAGCCCATCTGAGAGGCCCAGGCTAACTCCAAGCAGAAAGAGTTTTCTTCCTCCAAATTAATTCTCTGTTTTAAAAATAAATAGCCCCATGTTTCCAGGGAAAAGGGAAAAAAAGGGAGGGGGAAGGGGCATTTTTCCTGACCCTGTGCAAATGTGATCCAACAAGCCTAAACCCAAACCTGAACTTTGCTGTTATAAAGCAGTTGGAAGTTCAGAAAATGTTGCACTATTTTGTAGCAATGACAGCTGACAGAAAACAGGACAGAAAGATGGAGGTAGGCCAAGTAAAAGGGTCACTGGTACAACCCAAAGACTGTATTAAAACTGCAGCTGGTAAATAGAGGGAGAATATAATTGGGAAATGGTATTAGGAGAGCAGGAAATTATTAAACAATAAAAATAATTAGTCAGTCATGTCTAACCACATGCTTTGGGGAGATTTAAAGATACTAATAAACAGCTTAAATTTCAGTCCCGAAGTCTAGTGCTGAATGCTAATCTTGGCAACACCAACATCAGCAGGTGGCTACAGCAGTGACAGTCTGGCAAGGTCACTACGGGAAAGCCCAAGCAGACACACACAAATCCCTACTGCCTGCTCCTCCTTCATGGTTTCTGTCTTTTCCACAGCCTGCTTTCATAAACATCTTCATTGTGGCTTCCCACTGACTCCCAGGCACCTCTTCAATTGACAATCTTTCCCATACCCAGCTTTGTTTCTAATGACATCTGTGATCTTTAACTCAGGAAGGAAAAATGTGAGTTAAGCGTAACCTTAAATTCATGAGCAAGAACACCAAGGTCCATCCTACTGTTTCTTGTAGTAAATTAAAGAGCCAAGAAAAAACTTGGCTGAAAAACTGTTAACAAGACAGTCTCCTTCATCTGATAAAGGAGGCTTGCATGAAAGTAATCATGTTTTAACTGCTCAAACTGAAGTCTCAAAGAGCAGTAGTGTTTGGTATACTTTCTGTTTCTCCTCCTTTTTCTTCTTAATTCACACTTTTAAATGCATTTTCTAACATGCTTGTTAGAGAAATTTGTAGGCAAGGTCTCAGAGTTTAGTTATCCAACATAGGTCACGTTATCTACAGTTGAGTAATTCCAATCTTGCAGATTCCACATTTAATGTTTAAACTACAACAGTCCACATTCTTCTAGAAGATAATTCTTTTGTTCATTTATACCTTCATCAAAGAAAAGCTTATCTCGATAAAATTTTTTGGACAACCTGGCAATATTCAGGCAAAATTATTACTGCAAAAGCTCTTAAACAATGGCCTATAAACCTCAACAGAGAACCACATCTTTTTGTTATTGCACTGCCCAGAGGTAAGAGTCTAAAATAACTGCTAAAATCCCCCAGAAGCTACAGGGTAAAAATAACAAGGAAACCAAGCAGTGTACTGTGCTGTATTACCAGAAGTTTAGGTAGGAGGTCAAGGGAAATTATTAATCCCAGTTACTTGGCATTCACTACACCACAGAGTCCCATGCCTGGTTGTGGTCCCCAGTACAAGCAAGCACTGATCAGCTGGCATGGAGGAGCAGCCGTATGGCTGGGCAGACCCAAGGAAACAGCATTTTCTCCAGCAAGACAGGAGAGCACTGGAACAGAGACTCACAGGGGCTGTTGGACCTCTGTCCTCAGTGGTTTGCAGGGCTGACCAGACAAATCCCCAAGCAAGGTGGATTGAAATCAGTGCCAGCCCTGCTCCAAGCAGGGTTTGAATTCCTGACTGAATTCCAGGGCTGAATTCCTAAGACTTACCTGAACAATTCTATTATTTTACAGAAAAAGGGTGGAAAGCAACTTCAAAATATCACTAATAATTTTTTTCACAGATTATAAAAACAGAAGAGATGACAGTGATAAGCAATGTCTTCCAAAGGAATACAAAACACAAACTCTTCTTTATTAAATTAGCCATTTACTTAAAAAGATCAAATTTTTCTTTTAAGTATTTTAAATCATTACAATTAGTGATTTGTTATTTTATGGGTACTTACCTTTACAACTTGCACCCTAAAAAATAATTAATCTGGTCTCTGATAACAGCTACATCTTTATCTGGCCTCTAAAACTATCCCCCTCCAATCAAGTCCCCCTCGCAGTATTTCTTAAACAAGAACTGAACTCCTTCAGTTTTTCCATCATGTTCCCTAAGTTCTTCATCATAGTTATAAGCTCTGTGCCAAAACTGTCCCAGTTATTCAAAGTTCATCTTCAGGGCTTCAAATGGAAATATAGGAATTCTCCTATCCTCTGTTTAATCAAAAGTATTTTAAAGTCTAAGAAATCACTGGGTGCCGCTCTTCAGACTTTGCATTTGCCTGTAAACAAAGTATTTATATCTTCTTGTAAGTGCTGTAAACTCAGGACAACTTATTTGATTGAGGCCAAAGTCCAATTTCCCTTACATGCGAGTTAAAAAATCCTATTTGTGCCAATAGAAGCAGCAACTGTCCAAATCTGCATGCCAACATATTGTTTGTGGAACAGTTTGCTAAAGAATGTTTTCTTGCTCAGCTTGATGGGCTATAAAATTCAAAAAATAACTCTATTTTCATAAGCAGTATAAACTTTTGCTTCATACGATAGTAAATCATACAAAATACCAAATCTTTAAATACAACCAAGATTGCTTTTTCCTACAAAACTCATTGCCAGTTCTCTCTCATTTATGGTTTTCCTTCAATGTATTTAGGGTTTCCCTTAAAGTTTTCCCTTAGAGTTGTTGCTAAGCTAAAATAAATAAATAAATAAATAAATAAACCAACCCAAAACACAACAGCACCATCAGCACACACACAAAAAAAATGCAACCAATCAACCTTGCCTGAAGGTGGGGAGAATCCTTAGAAAGTATTTACCTCATGGAAATTTTACCATAAATTAATTATCACAACCACAGCAGCACGCAAAGAATATTTCCAACAGAAAGCAAACACCTCCTCTTTCTCTAAACAGCCACAGAAGAGAGGTAGAAACTGTTATTTTTAAGCTGTATCTTTCCCAATATTCATTCTTCCTTTTGAATATTTCTCTTTCACACATTCTGCCTTGCCCTGCAAGTGTGTCTTTTGTATCCAATAGCAGCCCTCCAGTCCCTAGATTTTAGTCATCAAAAACTGGTTTTAGTGATACAAAGTTTAAAGAACTGTTTCCTCTATTACCTTGTTTCAGTTTAAACACAAACCTTTCCAAACAAATATCCTAAAATCTAAACATTCACTTCAATTAATTAAACTTGAACTAGTAAAACTGCTCTTTTTTACCAGTATTGTGGTTTATGAGATCACTTTTTTTTTAGTCTTGCCCAAAACTAAAGGGGAAGTAAGTTAGCAAGTCAGAAATAACAGGAAATAACTACAGCAAGATGAATACCACTGTGTACAGAATTAACATAAATTGACTGAACAGGCACCTCCTTGAGCGAGAACAGCCCTAGGTGTGAGCTGTAAGAGGGAGCCCCTAAATTCAGCCCCCAGGGCAAGGGGCACACCAGGGCAGGTCCATCCCTGCGACAGCTCCCATAACCCAGCACACAGCAGCAGCCAGCAGCACAGGGGGAGAGAGGGAGCCTGAAGATGGATATAGCAGCATGTTAGAAATCTCAATGCATGCAATTAAGAGAACAGATTCTCTGATTAAACATCTAATTGATGGGTTATGTTTCTCCACATATGCAATAAATTTAAACAGTTTTAGGTTTGCTATAAAGCTTTCTAACCTTATCCCCAGTCCAAAACTTCAAATTCCTGATTTCTGCTATTCCAAAAATTCTTAGTGTTGTCAAACCAACAGGACTTGACCCGGGAAGAAGCAGGTACTAGAGTCAAACTCACCTTTCCTTGTGACCTATACAACAAAATCTGAACTCTACATGACTTATTTTAACCATTTTTTACATAAATTCATTGCATTAATTTCTTACAAAATCAAGTCAATTTTATATGAATATCACTGTTCATTTAAATTTGCTGCATATTCTGACACTTATCACTGTATTTAACTAACTTGTTTTGATTCTTTACAAATCTAAGAAATCACAAATTAAACTACTTTTATAAGAATCTCTAGATTCAAAGGCAAATATGGGGTGGAATGTTACAAAAAAGGTAAAGAGCAAAAAACCTTTGCTGTACTGACATGTTACAGCAAAACCACTCACTTTTAGTAATAAATATTTTCATATACGCATATATATCATATATAAATATATATATTACAATTATATATATTACTAAATAGTAAAACTTGAGAACATTTGTCCTCTCTGAATTAAAAAAAAAAAAGGAAAGAAAGAAAAAGAAAGATTCAAAAAGATTTAACTTTGGCTTTTATTTCTGAACATAAACTAAGAAGCTAACATAATAGTTTGTAATGGCTCCCCAGACAGGACTCATGGTCTGCAAAAACAGGAAGAATTCCTCCCGTCAGCTTCAATCCCTTCTCCCCACTGTAAAACACCACTTTCTAACCTGCAGAATTAAATCAAAACACACAAATCACAGGTTTCCCTGAAATGAAAGAAGTTAAAATGAAGAGGCAACAGGCAGGGTTTTCTCTGCTTTACAGCAGCTTGACACCACAAGCAAACCCAGCATAGATGTGGAGTTGTGATTGCATCCCTGTAATAACACAAGCACTGCAGATTATGTTTAGGGTATCGTTAATCTCTCACACCCACCAATTTCCTACTGACAGCTGGAGGTCAGCAGCAAAGTCCTGGTGCAAAAGTTCACTTAAAATCAGCAGGAGAAGACAAGCTTTCAAAATAATGCTTAAAATTATGAAAACAGACCTAAGCAGTGAGTTTTCAAAAAAGAACATGATAACTTTTTAGCTTAGTAAAGACCTGTAAGCAAGTCTTCTGCACAAGAATAATATTCAGAATGTCATCTCAAAAATAGGACTCATGACCCACTGTTTTTTTAAAGGAATTTCCTATTTCAATATTTTGGTTGCTTAAAGTAGGAAATAGACACTTGCAAGCTGAAGATATTGAAATTGCTCAAAACTGCAAATCAGTAATTCTTCTTGGAGCACTCTACATGTTAAGCAAAATGGTTTTATGCAAATACTCAGAATTTGTTGTTCTTAAAAGGAAATAAACTCAGCATGTTCAGTGATTTGAACATATGCCAAACAAAGAGTATGAGAAAACTAAAAAGGGAGAGAAGCCAAAAATAAAATATATCTACAGTAATACATTCCAGTTAAATTACTACCAATAACTCTTACAGAATTTCCAGATAGTGCAACACAGGATAACATCTATAGTTCAACATTTTTTAAACTCCTTTATGCTCTATTTTATACAGATTTTCTTTCACCATACCCTCCCCTCTTCCTTCTCTCCCAGTTTCACTATGGTATCTACAGAGCAAAGCAAAGACCCACAGAGGAAAAAAAACCTCTTCATTAAAAGTGTGATTTAACCTCACAAGATTGTGTGAAAAGATAAAAAGATTCCAAAAAGCTTATTAGTATTACAGAATGACTGACTGGGAGATAACAGAAGAAAAACAAATTAATCAAACCTCAGGAAAAGAAATTAAGGATTTGGGGATTTTTTAAATTATTCACATTCTTGGTACAGAAGGTCTATCTAGTGTTAAGTAAGGTCCCAAATAATTTCTTTGGACTGTTCATAGTAATACCGAGCTGTTTTTAATCAGTTCAGCCAATCACAAAGAAAACAGTCAGCTCTTTCTGGGCATGGGCTGCTTGGCCACTCTGTCTGGAAGGTATGAGCATAGGGCACAAAAGCAAATACTTTTGAACAAAACTGCTTTGGAGACTCTCAGCAGCAGCAGGTCATTGTTTAATGTATTCTACTCCAAAGCAAAACAGGACACTACAGACAGAACAATTAATAAATATTAGGATGAGCAGGACAGGGCATGGAAAAAAATCAGAGCTGGAAATACATCCAGTATTTACTGGCCTTGGACATATACTCAGTGTATTTTGAGAGTGAGAAGGCAGGAAGGACAAAAACTTTGTCATTTAAGGTCACTCCTTCAGTTGACAGCTTGAGACTGTCCCAGTACCAGTTGAAATTTATTCAGTATTTGACCTATTCTTCTCAACCTCTACCCTCTAGACCTTCTCAAGTTAAGAGCCCTTCAACCACACCCCACCTGCATATCTCAAACTCAGCTCACTGCAGCTCATCAAGAAGCAGCTCCAGAGGATTCCCAAGACACCCCTTGGAATGGCTGGCCTCCCCTTCCCAATTCACATTCTGTGCCCAGTTTGAGACAGCCCATTCCACAACATGAGCTTTTTGATAAACTACTCAAATCATCACTTACTTAATCTATTTCAAAAACTTAAGCAGCCTGATAGTGCTTTTCTTGTCTGTGAACTAATAGCTATTGTAGTATTTTCATGTTTAGAACTAATTTTCCCTTTAGAGTCATAATGTTTTTAATGTTTTAATCCAATTGCATACATTTGTGATTGTATTACACTGTTTACAAAGCACCTGAAGCAATTTGTAAACAAAAAAAAAAAAAACTTATTTGGCAAATCAATCTAACTCAAAAAAGGAACTATTGCAGCTTTTCACATGGTGTGACTAACTTCTAAATGCCCTTGTATTCAGCAAAAGCAGACTAGCACTTCCAAGGGAAGCAGTGTATGGAGTTAAACTTGTCAATATACAGTGACATTTGCTTTTCCTCCCCTTTAGACTCTTTAATGACAGCCTATTAAGTCATTTTAAAAACAGGCTTTAAATCCGGTTAGGAACTATTAATTTAATCACTCAGAAGACAGATGAATGCTATTAAGAGTGTGCCTACATCCATAATGGAGGTCCCACAAGGGGTCCCAAGGAACAGCAGTGTCAGAAATCAATATGAACCTGCTCTAGAAAGGCAGGCAAACCACAATAAAAATTTGACTGAGTGTCATTTTAACACATCACTATTGACTGAGAAGCCATTTTCTGGCAGGACATCAGTACTGGATGATGAACTGTGCCAGATACTACAGACAGACATTAATGAGATGTTTCACCTACCAAAGACAGAAATAAGCTATTGCCAAGTCCAGTTAGAACCTATTATTTTCTGGCATTAATCTCAAACATCCAAATTGCCAACAGTTGGTATTAGAACACTTTTGCTAGTTCCTCAGTCTGTTGCTCACAAGGAATGAGTAACAGTCACTGAAGAGCTTAAAAGGAAAAACATATTACTGAAGCAGCAAGATAGAGCCCATATAAATTCCTTCACGTAGACAAAAAATATGCTGTACTACCAGATAGCCCATATTGTTTCAGTCTTTCACCAAAGATGGAGCAGTCTGCATTGTGATAACAGGTACTGGCCCAAATTCATGAGACCTTCAATGCTTACCTTTAAAACCATGGACACTTTTTGTTCCTACTTCTTAGACAAACTGCCTTTAGGGGAAGGTTTTAATGGCATTCACTTTATAAAAAAAGATTCAATCTAGAGTGGAGGTCATCAGATTACAAGAAACACTACAACACAGAGTTTTATTTCCTCACCAAAGGAAATAAAAAACATGCTATTTTCTGTCCCTGGATGCGGAGGGGAGAGGGCAGGAAGAAAAAAATGTTTGACCTAAGAATACTGCTATAATCTTTGCCACAGAAAAGGTTTTTTTGATTAAATATAGCAAATCATTACCATTCTAAGTCTTTACCTTCACACTTTTCCTGCTGCAGGAACTAACAACAACTTTAGCCCCTTGGGAACAATGAGGCTCCAGAAAAGGACTTCTTTTACAGAGGGTTTATAGGTGTGGTTCGCATGGAAACAAATACTTAAACTGCTCTCATCCACAATATCTAAAAACAATATCCTACAAGCAGACCTGAGGAACACAGCACCAAAGAAAAGCTCCCTCCAAGATTTCCAGCCATTGCACTAGAGGCATGCTAGGCATAGATGTTATCTTGCCAGGTAAATGTCAGCACTCAAGCCAGCTCACCTAAGCAGCATCTGAAGCTTATTCTACACTAGCAGAGTATTTATTATTCCCCCTCTGGGAGCTACATGTTACACACAAGCATTCAGACACAGAAGATGTATTAAGTGTTTGCTTCAGCCAAGGAAGTCCAAATGAGTGTGTCCTGGATGCTAGTGCTGAGCAGACAGGACAGAGTAATTAATCCACTGTTTGTGCCATTTGAATCCAAGTCAGATTCACAGAATAGTCAGTCCAATGTTCAGCAGTAGTCTGAATTTTAACATTTTATCTGTCAGCATTTCAATAGGACTGTAAGTTTTATAAATCTTGGTAGGGTTTTTTTATGGTTAATGATGAAAAACAGAGTACAAAATTATACTACTATGCAGATGACAAAATCATTTTTACTGAAGTTTTCAGCCTAAAAAGTGAATATTTCAGAAACATATTTGCCAAAAGTGGTTCTTGAAATAATTTTTAAAATTAAACTTTAACTATAAACAAGTCTCAGCTACTCTTGGAGCCACACAGGAAGAGAGGAAAGTATCTGCACAGTCACCTGGGATCTATCAGAGCTTGCTGCTTGACCTTAGTGCTGCCCTTTGCTCACCCATGGCCCCATGTGCACTGATAGAGTAGGCCAGAGTTTAATGACTGCTGCCCAAGATGTCCTTACATTCACGAAGCAGCCACATGGCTGGTGCTCAGCCTAAGCTCAAACAGAGATCTGGAGACCACTGAGCAATTGCAACCAAATGGTCCTGCATGATCCATCTCAGCCCTAACTCCAACAACAGAGAGAAAATAAACCCAGTCTCTACAGACCCATTCAGACACTGCAATGCATTCTGCAGTGTCTCCAGAATCACAGGTATACATTCCAGATGGGGTCTTCCAGTACTCTTCCCTATCTGCCTGTGTTATCCTAGAAAACGTATTGTCAATTACAAAGGTGTAGCTTGCTCTCCTGCTTTTCATCTTGTGCAAGAGTTCAGTTACCACACAAGAAAGCTGAACCAAATTTTTCCAGCAGCCTGAATGTTAAACTTGGTTGTTGAATACTTATGCAGAAACAGTTGAGTTTTTCAGAATCCTGAATAGTTTATACCTGGACTGACTGACTACACATGTCTGGAATTGTAGTCACTGATTGCCAACAAACCTTTTTGCACTGTTTCCAAGTACAGAATTCGCTTTGCCAAACTTTTGCCATCTCAGGTGGATGAAGTCTAGTTTAACCCATTTATCTAGACTGTAACAAGACACAGAATGGTGAATGATGCAACTGATTGGAAAGAAATGACTGCTATTAAATAGAAACACACATTTCAGATAGCTAGGAAAGTCCAAGTGATGAGTGCAACCACTTTTATCCAGAAGTATAAGGATTATACCTGTATCTTAAGAGCATACACCGAATCACAAGGAGCAAGAGGCAGGAATGAAGGATAGACTAACTATATGAATAATTAAGAACACCATATGGGAGAGATCTTGCTCATATAGTAAACCAAGTGGTTGCCGCAGTTCATATAAATGAAGCAAATTTTATTCAGCAGCTACTTGTACAAATTGAACAGACAGTTTATACCTTGCCAGTAACACAGCATCTTCCTATGACCCACAGAGGACATCCTTCTCCTTCACACAGGGCAGCCTCACAATATGGCTACAATTTAAATGACAGCCTTTCCCTCATCCACTAGGTGGGTGACCTGGCCACAGAAGGACATCAAATAAAGTAAACAGGACTTGCTCTTTGTGAATTCATGTTAATCGTGCCTGGTGATGTCCCTTTAAATGCCTTTCAATATTACCCAGAATAATCATCAGAATGTTTCCAGGAACTCAGGTTAGACCAATAAGTCCATAGCTTGTTGGGTCTTCCCCTCAAACCCTTTCTGTACACAGAGCAATATTGAGAGGGATCCTGTTAAAAAATCTGGTGTGAATCTCATCAGGTCCCAAGGACTTGTGAATACCCAGCTGATACAACCAGTTCCTTACAATTTCAGTGTCTGTTAATGAATAGTACTGACACATGTTGTCCTCCAAACCAAAGAACTGAGCAGCCCAAGGTCTATCCATGTTATTAAAGATGGAAGCAAAACCGGTCTCTGCTCTTTCTACATCTGTATTAGTCAGTTGACCACCTTCAACAAGTATCACGTGTTTTCTTTAGACTTTTCCTTGCTATTAATGTACCTCAAAAAGCCCTTCCCTGCTGTCAGATACAGCACTGACCAGTTTTGCCTCTAATTGAGTTTTTGGCCTTTCAAACCTTCTCCCTGCATATGCAAACCACAGCTCTGTATTCTTCCTGTGATGCCTGACACTGTTTCCAGAGATCACACAATTTCCTTTTCCTCTTGAGCTCCACAACTTTACTGTTCAGCTAAACTGGTCTTTTGGTCCACTTGCTCGACTTACAACACACTGGAATTGCCTGCTCCTGTGCTTAGAAAAGACAGTTCTTAAAAATAGACTTTATTAATATTGAATTAACTGAATAGTTAAAAAATTCCTGAAACTGTTTCCAGGATTAACACATGATGCAATAACAGTAAGACAAACAGAAAGCACTCTGAATACATCAACAAAGTTATGATTGCCAAGGATACAGCTTAGAGAAAGCATCAATTCTTCTAGTGTAAAATACTTGCCTATTGCAGGCTTTTCCATTAAAAATACCCCCAAGAGCTGCCTATCCTGAGCTACCTACCGCCATCACAGCATCTTCCAGGTTGACTCCTACACTCCCAGCCTTGAATGATCAGTTTTCCCTTCTTTTGACAACCCTTAAAGCAATCAGATTTTGTGGAAGGTGTCCCTGTCCATGGCAGGGGTGTTGGAACTGGACGAGCTTTTAGGACCTTTCCAATCCAAAACATTTTATGAGATGGTTCTAGAACTACAGCACAGTAGCAGCCCTCAAAGCATGCAGCAAAACATATTCAAATGTTTATGCACTGTTACTATAAAAACAGAAATCCTCAAACACTGGCTCTCACCAAGGCAGTTGCTGAAGTACTATGGAATATAACATTTTTGGTGAGAACAGAAAGCTTTCCCAGTAACTTCTACAGCCTGGCTCCATATTCCAAAGCAATAATCACTCTAGAGGAGTACAATTCTAAAAGATTTGTTTCCCTGCTAGCTCTCCTTACCAGATTAAACCACAAAATACTCATGTCGCTGATCCAAACCCCAGAGTTTTTCACTACAATACAAAAATATGCAAAAAAAAAAAAACAATATAGCTTGCTTTCTCTATTTCTTACCTGTAAAGCTTGCAAAAACACTTGCTGTGTTAAGAGTTTGTTCACTTGATTACTTACCCTACCAAAATGGTGATTTATCTGTTTCCCTAAAACATATCAAACTAAATAAACACAAAATATTTTTGAGAAAGGAGACTGTCACCTCAAGTCTAAATATACTATACTACTATAAAGAAATACAGACCAACAAATTTGTATTTGAATGTTTCAAAGTCACAAAATTCATGTATTTCTTCACATATACCTTTTACCATTATTGTGCCACCATATTCCTCTTTTAAAAAGTGTTTAGACTAATGGAATTTATGGCAAGCAAATACTAACAGCACTGAATGTTTCATCAGAACTAACATACAGTGTAAAAAATTCCCCATTGTTCTTACACAAATGTTTCTGTCACTTTTCCAAGCAATGCATAGTAATACTTTTGTTTCCAAGAACACCAAATACATGTGTATGTGTATATATAGATGTCCTCTATAACATGCACTGCTGCACTGTTTTAAATACATGTGCTTTGAATGTTTCTCTAAGAGCCAAGTACATTGATTTTTTTTATGAAAAACACCCAAAGTTTTCAACTAAAAACATATTACAAATAGTTGCCCAGAGCAAGATTTTACAACCAAATTATAAAAGCCCTAAATCTCAAGTTTTATAATACCATCAGTGACAGAGTCGTAACTGTAGCAACGAGACAGGCGCCGCTATAATGTTAACAGCCAGTATGTAGACATTAATGCAGCCTAAGGGGGAGCAGGGGCAATCCCTGAAGTGTCCCTTTAAAAATGCTACAGAAATTTTAGGCGGCTGTAGTTAAACCTTTTCTGGCTTAATTAGTTACAAAAAGCAGGGGAGGAAAACAAAACAGCCAGGCAGCAAGATAATTAATTTCATCAAAACTGGAATTGTGTCCCTTCTTAAAGCTTTATAGTTATTGAAATTCATTAATACATGATTTCTTAAGCAAGAGTCCAATAAAATGAAGTTTGCCATTCAGCTAGCAAAACATATCTTAAATGGGTTTGAAATATCAGCACATTTACAAAACACTTAAAAGAAAACCATTTATTTCCTAGAAAGTAATCAACCACACCTATAGGAAGCTTGCTTATTATAATATAGCCATAGCTATTATGACAATATAAGCACAAAGAATTACTAAAATAGTGATGATTAAAACAAATTACAGCCAGTAAAAATGCTTCCTCCTAACCCTAACAGGCAATCCACAAAGTCTGAGAGCACCAGAAAAAGGGAAAAATGTTGAGTTCCTCCTACTGGAGTAAGGGTCAAAAGGCATACACAGAATATGTGTTTGCAATGTGCAGATCCATAATCTCCATATTTATGTATCTACATCCAGTTCTTATCTAAGAAATAATTTTTATCAAAACATTACTTAATTATAATAATGTGACCAGTTCTCTTCTGATAATCTCACAGAACATTTATGGATACATATACAAAAAAGTTAAGTGTTTTTATTCCTTGGCCATTTCCACAGATCCTGATAAACTAGTTTTCATAGACAGGATAACTATATTTTACGGTCACCAAACAGAACACACACAGTCATATTAATGTGCCATTTATATCTTTATAGACCTGTAGGAGCATAATATATTGAAGAGCATTTCCTGAGTGTGTTTGAAGTTTCTGTGCAATGTCACCTCCCCTCCTCATTGCCAATGTCCTGCAAACCTGTAATTATGTATTACACAGATAGAAACTGCAATCCAACTAATTCTGTAACACATTAGAAAACACGTTCCTCCTCAGGATTATAATGCACTATTTTAGTGGTGCATAGTGGTTTGGCTAGCAAGCTATCAACATCTTTTCCTCATTCTTGCATATGAATTACACACCACAAGGCTGGGACATATGAACAGCAACACTTGGAAGAAAATCTGATTTATAAGCCTGCTGTTCCCAAGTTCAGGACTGACAGGGACACTGTGCAAGCAAATGCCAGCAAGATACCTAAAATAGGGTATCCACTATGGGAAGAGATTAAGTGATAAAGTTCAATGTTGCTGCCAGCTGCTAGTAGCAATTTGAGGAACTAGAGATAGGTTTATCAACTCAAATCAGGACTTTTTCCCACTTCCCTGATTTTTCACTACAATTTGTTCTAACGGCTCAGCAGATAACTGAAAATGCCCCAGTGTCTCCATGTGAAATGTCAGTTTCCTAAGGGACTGTGACTATTAAAATTTGATTTTGCCTGTAATAGAAGCTAACAAGCAAACAGATGTGAAAACAGCAAGTCCTATTTCACTGTCAGCAGCAGCATGTTGCACATTATACATAGCTGCCATCTGAGACCATACCAAACAACTTCGTATTTAAAAAAAACCCCTTAACTTACAAATACCTTTTGACATCCTTTAGCAATTTTTTTCATTAAGAACAATGATCCCACATTTTCATTTATGTGTTATACTGTAAAACCAACAATTCCTTCTTTCCATCATAATGTGAATTTTTAGGCAAAATATCTTAGGTCACACATAATGGATTCTGACAGAAAGGGGAATAACCATACAGGAATTAGGTATTCCAGCATCATTCATTGCATACATGCTGTACCAATCTACTTTCGTCATTTCCACATACCTCTATTTCAACTTCCATTTCTTTCAAATTTCAGATGCTAAATAGAACCCTGTTAACATGTCAGAGCTTTCATACATTGCCACAAACAAGTCTAGAAAAACCCATACAACATAAATTTTAGCATATTTTTTTTTGCCTACTCTTTTTGTTACTCTCAACAAGTATAGCTTTGCAACTTTCTCAGTTGTTCTGCTGCTATAAAAAAACCTTGTACAGGCTTGGGCTCATAAGAAGCTGCAACTCTCCACTCACAAATATTCTGAAAGAGACAAGAAGGTCACAGATCAACAAGCAGCCTGATTTCTTCCTCTTTAATATTATCTAGAAATATTAGAAGTCTGGCACAGAAAAGCCTCACATGGAAACAAGTCTGTTGGAAAAGTTAAGCCAATGTTATCACTGATCCAGGGGAGAAAATGCATTTGCTCTCACCCCAGATGATACCAGATGCCAACAGCACTAGAGTCTAAGTAACTAGACAAAGTTCTACTAAAATGTATCCAACCTCTTAGAAGGTTATCAAAGTAAGAAGAAAATCAGTCAGCTAGAAAGGACATGAGAAAAAGAATTAAGTAATTCAGTAACTTGATTACAATTATTTTTTCTAGTTACATTAAGGAAAGTGATTTAATGCTCCCATATTTCCAGAATCTTCAAAATCCTAAATCTTCAAAAAAAATGGCTAATGCGTTCTTTCCAAAGGACAGAACTTTAACTTAGATAAAACTTGGCATGGGATTTGCTTACTCCATAGTTGAAGTTCAGGAAGGGGCCTGAACAACATAATGATACATATTTTTAAATGACTGCTTAAAGAGTAGCAAGAGTAATCAAAAGTGCATTCACACCACCTCTAGTACCTCCTTTGTCATCTTTTTAATAAGAGTACAGTAATTTCACAAATATAAGCCGCACCTTTTTCATTGAAGAATCCAGCCTACCCCAGTGGTGCGGCTTATATTCAGGTGCGGCTTATCTATGGACAAATCCCAGCGAAACGCCAACCCGGAAGTGAGAGCCGGCCAAGCAGAGTGGCAAGTGGGGGGGCCAGCCCCTGTGCCACCGGGAGCCGCCGGGAGTGTGGGACCGCCGGGAACGGGGGCTGCAAGTGGGCAGGCCAGCTCCTGTGCCACCAGGAGCCGTTGGGAGCAGGGGGACCGCCTGCAATGGGGGCTGCAAGAGGGTGGGCCGGCCCCTGCCACTGGGAAGCCGGGCTATGTGGGGCCGGGCCAGAGCACCCCGCCCCCTCTGCTGCGCAGAGTTAAAAAAAGAAAAAAAAAAAAAAAAACGCGGCTTATATTCCGGTGCGGCTTATATATGGACGAATCCCGTGGTCTTCCCAGCTACCCGGAAGTGCGGCTTATATTCAGGTGTGGCTTATAATAGTGAAATTACTGTAATTCTTTACCCTCTTGTTCTTTAAATTAAACTTACTAACTAGACGCGTAAAGCATCTCACTCCATAGTAAATTAACAAAGTATTGCAACTGACACTATTTATACAAGCTACCAACATAAATTCAATTTCAAACAAAAAAACCTTACAAGCCAGGATTTCACCTGCCATTTTCCTGGGCCCATTACAAATGGCAGCTTTGGGCTATCCTTGGATCACTTAGAGCTTTCTTCTCCCTCTTAATGCCTTCATAATGAACTACCTCTGATAGGTGAGCTTCAGCACCTCTGCTTAAATGAAAGGCTTTGCTTTCCGTACCATTACATTCCATCCAATCTCAGTTATTTCAACTCACCCATCATTTTCTCCACAATATCCTATAATGCTCCATCTTAACTAATGTCATGTTGTTAAGTCATTGGTATTCTCCTTCTCTGACTAATTGCTCAAATTATTTATTTATAAACAAACACGAACAAAACCATAATTACATTAAGAAGCCCTAAGCAACCAGGCTTTATCATGCAATCCTGAGCAATGCAATTGCACATTAAACGAGATAAACCACAAATATGAAACTCAATGTTCGTAAAGAGTTTTTTCACTGTAGCTTTCTAGATTTAAACTGAAGGGTGCAAAAGACACTATTTCAGATGAACTATATTTCTAGCAGTCTGAAATAAGCCACTGAATTGTAAATGCTAATCATCAAATGACTGAAACAAGAAACATTATTATATCAAGCTGAAAATCCATAAACACAAACCCTACCTGCTTTTCCTTTCAATGAGAATAGCCATGTAAGAAGCAGGTAAAGCTGCACCAAAGCCAGGAGACCAAAAGTAGAATTTTCCAAGTATCTTCCTGAAAAAGTAATGCATACACATATTACATGCAAATGGAACATTCATGCACCACACCATATTTTATCTGTATTATAAAACTATGAATTATTTATTAATTTTGTCTTCTTATATTAATCTGTACTTACTAATAAACACTTATCATATTTTACAGTTGGATAATTCTCAGAGGAATTCCCAAAGGGCTTCATAAACATTAAACCCCTGAAACAATTCACCAATGTATCCATTTAATTTAAATGGTTTCTTCCAGGAAATCAGTGTCTTCCAAGACTTATTTTTGAAAAGTTGCAGATACTAATAACAGAAGAATCTTCTAAAAGACCTTATAGCCACTCATCTCTTTGCTACTTGTCCAAATACAAGTAGGATTTTCAGGCAGATCTGCAATCAGGTGAGAGAGAAATCAAATCTAATAATTATCATACATGCCACACTGTAAACAGACAATCCACTGATGCTAATAACAGGAAAACGCACAGTTACAGTAATACAAGGAATCAGTCTGTACATTACAAGTGGAAGCAACAGTGAATTCCCAGTCTTATTAAGCTGGGAAAGCTCTAATTTTTGGCAGCTAGATCTGGATTTCTTTTAGAGTCCACACAATTTCAATTATCAAAATTCCTTCAACTTGGGAAAAAAAAAAAAGTTAACACAAACAGTAATATCTAAGAAAACCTTTCCATAAATTGGTCACTATTAAAGGAAGAAAGCCAAACTGCATGTCATACACAATGTCACCCACCATGTTTGGTCTGTTCCGGAGACCTGCACCTTCAAACCTACTCAGGCTGATCACAGAGGGAGACCGAGTCAGTTATGACATTTAGTAGCATGATAATAAACATAGTTCAATTTTACCAATGCTGCTCAGCTGACAAGCAAATCAGTGGAAAACAAAGCATTACAATGGAGTCTACCCTTCTAAAAACACAGCAAAAAAATATACAAACAAAATGGCAAACACATACACAGTAGAAGAGGACATTTTTTAGAGAAAATTTCATGTTGACAACACAGAAGAGAGAACAAAGATGATAAATCAACACCATCTGATTAGCTCACTTTTATTCTTGCCATCAAGAGCATGAGCAGCCTCATTTCATAATTCTGCAAAAACAACATTAGTAGTGAGCAATGCCAGCTTATGTTCGTAAGTGAAAAGAGAGCCAGTGTATCAGCAGCAAGTGATGTAATGGCAATTACACACACTTCTCATTCCCACGGCTGCAAAAGGATAATTTCTCAGGATGACAATGCCAAATGCTGTAGGAGCTAAAGTTCATTATTAGGATTCTCTCGGAAAGTAATTACTGTATGAAGTTTCAGAGAAGTCATTTTAAGCATCTTAATAAGTATGAACACATCTTACCAGACACACCTGTTAAGTAACAGAACAAATGCCTTTTCTGTGGGAAAGAAACAGTAATTTGTTCTCTTGGCATGACTTGCAATCCTTTTACAAATGCTCGCATGTTTGGTTTGACAAGATTTCGAAAACAACAGTAACACATTTTCCATAAAAAAGTCCAGTGGAAATAAAAATTTACAGTCACTAACTGAAACATTTAAACTTCTAAAGTAAATGAAAATTAGGTTTTGTTACTACTTGCATGGTTATTTTCCCATGTTCTATGGATACAAATTGGAGTAAACTAGAGTTCTTTCAGGCCATGCACCTAATTCTTCAATCTACAAGCTGTAGATGGACAAACTTAATTACTCTAGTTGACAGACTAACAGAACCATGTCTTCATGAGGTTTTACATGTAATTGAACCATAAACCTAAAAATCACAGTTTCATTTAACAGATGCAATGCCTGTCAACACAGGAACTTCAATCTCAAATCCAGACAGATGTAGTCTTCTGGTTCTCACCAGCGGAAGATATCACAATCCCCATCTGGACAGTCACACATCCATAACAGAGATTATCGCCCTCACTGTTCTGCCAACACGACAGCCTGTACATAGACCCTAATTCACCACATCAAAAAAATAGGAGCTAAAAGAAAATGTCAGTCAAGCTAGCTTGGCAATCTCTTCTAAAACAAGAACTTCTACCCACTGCCTAAGTCATTGCTGACATTGGATTTAGATATTTTTCAAATTTTAGCCACTTGTGAAATATTAAATGTGAATATTAAATAATGCATGAAATTATTTTAATTTCACATTATTGCCTAAAGTTTTACATTCTTGAGAATATTTGCATCAGTTTCAATTTTGGTAGTTTTATCCAGCTGAAAAGAGGACACTATAATAAATGTAAATTAACTTGTCCAGCTATAAACCCTTACTCCATTGCTTTGGTCCAGAACTGCAGGATGGTAAGAGCAATCAACTGCATAGGCTTGCTGGACAATTCTGCTTCTGAGTTACTGCTGCTGCTATAACATACCTTTCAAGCAAAAACAGATATAAAACTGCAGCATTTATCCTATTGTACAAATCTATCACACCCAATCTCTCATCATTATCTAGAACCAGATGGAGGGCATCTAGGTCTTCACAGTCTCAATTTCTTTCCATGCTTGCATATCAAGTTCAGAAACACTCAGGCCAGTTATGCAGAAAGAGAGGTACTGGTATTTCTTTGATGGTTTAAGAAGTTTTTGCCCTAGATACTCACATAACATTACTCTTGCTCTCAGGGGCTACTGAAGGAAGTACACTGTATACACAGCAGTAAATTCAAAGAATAATACAACTTCAATCAAAATATTAAAAACAGAAGTATTAAAAAATATATAAACGGTTAAAAATAAAGGACTGAAGTCTTTCATTTTCATCCTCCATCAACCACCCAAGTGCAGATGAAAGAAGCAAGCATATATGGCTCATGGTGCAAGACAAGTAATTTCACAATTATAAGCCGCACCTGATTATAAGCCGCACATCTGGGTAGCCAAGGAGACCACGGGATTTTTTTTTTTTAAAGCGAGTATCCATGTGCAACAAAGTAATGAGTTAGTAACAGGATCCTGCGATCCCAGGGTTTGCTGTCAAGTTGTTCAATGTGCAAACAGTTTTCACAGATTGGCAAAGCCTTTAAAAGCAGCCCCCCATGCCACGGGCCCCGGCACTCCTGCCCCCAGCGCTGGCTGCTGCGGCTCCCCACGCTGCTTTTGAGTGGCAGCGGCTCCCCGTGCCGCTTGAAAGCGGCGGCAAAGCCGGCGGCAGCTCGGCGGGCTGGCCATGCTGAGGCAGCAAAACAGCGTGGGGGCTGGGCAGCAAGGCGGGTGGAGTGGGGGCGGGCGGGCTTTGCTGTCAGGTGCTCAAATTGCAAAGAGTTTTCACAGACCAGAGGAGCCTTTAAACGCAGCCCCACGTGCCTTCCCTCTGCCGCAGGCCCCAGCACTTGCAGCCCCGCTGCCCCGCGAAGCCCACTCCCCACCTACCCCCCACCCGCCTGGCCGCAGCTCCACGGCAGCTCCCCGGTTGGCTGCGGCAGCTCCCTCCCCAGCCAGCTCTCACTTGGCATTGCACTGGGATTTGTCCATGAATAACCCGCACCTGATGATTAGCCGCACTACTGGTGTAGGCTGGATTCTTCAATGAAAAAGGTGCGGCTTATAATCATGAAATTACTGGTATTCTAAATACAAGATATGAAGTACTTCAAGCGAATGACTTTTCAACATTCTCATCTTAGAAGAAACTCTTAAAAAGGCATACAGAAATCAGCTTGTAAAGGTGTCATGTATTCGTTCAGCTTCCTGGTACAGTGTCATTTTTTCCTCCAAACACCACTCACTCGGCTCCTTGACCATATTCAAGTGCTGGCATGACTTGTTCAAAGAACCTACCCATAATGATCCTCAAACACCTTCCTGAGAAACAGCAGCTAGTTTAAAGCCCATCCCTGAGTAAGGACAGTGCTGCATTTTTACTTTATACTTTTCTCTATCAAATTTCTTAAGTGATTTTGATCAACAGATCTTTCTGAAATGGATGAAAGTCAGTTTTAGATTTCTGTACCCTAAATAATCTTGTACAATCTCTCATACCAGTGTTCAGCCCCTTTTCCAGATTCCTCAGGTATATCCAAAACAAAGGACATAACAGGAAGTTCACTGGCAACTTCTTTCTACTATGCAAACCAATTATTTATGCCTTGGGTTTTTTTCCTATATATTAACTACTTGCTAATCATTTACTAATTCCTGGAAGATAGGGGATCTTTCTTCTTGACAAGTCCTAGCAAGCACTCCTGTCAAAGGCACTAGGGAATTTATGGAAAACGCACGAACCAGATCATCATCAGGTATGCACTTGTTCTTCAAAGAATACAAGTTTGGAAAGTATTTCTTCTCTGACAATCATCCACTGTTTTCCAAAATGTCATTTAATAGCTCTTACGTATCCTAACCACTTAATTGCTGAGGCTCTGAATTTCATTTTGGACGGAAAAGCTGCAAAATTCCCATTATAACTAGACACTCGTGTACTTCAACAGGCACTATTAACATGGCTGCCTTAAACACTTGTTTGCCTCTATTAGTGATTTCAGGTCACCAGTTTCAATCAGCACTCCAGCCAACAACTTTTTAGTTACGAGTCCTGCAATTGCAGGTGGAGGACAGTGTGCAGAAATTGCCAGCAAGGATCCTGCTGCAACTGTTTCTCCGTATGGGCATCTCTTTGCAAGAAAAAAAGCACATACACCTTCCAAGATGCTGGCTGGTTACTTGCAGCACAGCTGAATAGCAGGGTAAGCACTTGCATGTGTCCCTTGCCACATTTAATCACTGGAATTGTCCTTTATATGGTTCTGATCTATGCTTCAAGGAGATTCTGGAGGTCAGAACAGCTTTAGACAGCTTTGCTCCACATAGGTGAAAGTGATGCCATGCCAGCTGGCAGCTTCAGAATAAGACATTAATCTCTTACCTACTTCACTGACAGCACAGTCACAGGTCTGCTACATGGCTAATATCCTCTGTAAGAGGAACTGCTGAAAACCATACAACTTAAAACCATACCAGCTTAATTTAAAGAATAACATTTAACTACAGCACTGGAGTAAAGCATGTTTACAAGCGAATACATGGCAGCATAAGGAAGAGCACTCTGTAGCTCAGAGGAATAAAAATAAATCAATATTAATACAACCTAGATTGCTAGAAAACATCATATTCTTTAGAGCTCATTACTTATAGATTCACTTTGAACTTTGAGAATTATTTACTTGGAAAGCATTCCATGGCTCCTCAGTCAGCTCCTCTTCTTCTCTGCCTCCTCCTTCAGCTTTGAAGGTAAGTTTAGAGGCCTCTAAAGAGATTTAGAAGTAGGACACAAGGCATTTATCTTTTAGATGGGCTGGCAAGTGTGCTGTCAGTTAACCTTCAAACATTCACAGTTACTGTAGGCTTTACATGTCTATGTGCAATATCTCTTAGAATAAATGCATAATCATATTAATAAAAGGCAACTTTTAACTTTTAACTGTCCTGATAGTTAACTGAAATATATGCTCGAAACAGAATTCAGAGGTGTCTTTTATGCTCACTTTACAGAGTGAGTCTAGCTTACAGAATCCCAGAAGCTGTGCTGGGATTTCCTTCATTTACAACTGAAAGGAGAAGTACAAACTTGGATGGCTAGATAAAGTTCAGTATAATTAAAAGTTATCACAGCCTCTGCATCAGGAAATGAACTTAATTCAATTATTTCTAGGAAAGAAAGATTAAGCCTTTTTAATTCTCCTCTAGAATCTATTTGAATTTTCTGTATTTAGAATGCATAAAACAGAGAAAAATAATCAAACTGGACACTTTGACTTGTTTACTCATTTAAAAGATTACAAAAATGAGAAAAGGCGATTTTTAAAAAGTGAAGTTTCTTATTCAAATGGTAAAAGCAGAAATCAAGATAATTACTGTAACTTTTCTTATTTCAAAACATTACAAACAAGCCTATTACAAAAAGAGACAAATTATTGTAAAAATTGAAAAGCCGCACAAAAACAGCTTTGCCAGGTTTTATTTTCAGGGTAGTATACCAACCTTAGAATGCAAAAGCAAGCAATATACAAGGTCCCATTTGCTGTCAGAAATGAAGTCGACTGCAAGATCTCAGGTAGCAATTTGTACAAATAATAGTCGAGTTTTCTTTTCCTGAGAATAGCTGCAACCTGAGGAAAAAGGGAAGAAAAAAGATGGGGGACAAACTTTAATTCAGATAGGCACTTTTTGCACATTGTAAAGAAAAAATAAAAACAGAAAATGAGGCATGTCCACTTAAGTAGTAAAACAAAGCCTCCTAAAATTTATGAACAATACTACAAAGATTTCCTTTGAACTTGTTCCAGCCATTACAATATTTATACCAGGAAATATATCAAGCAATATGAATTGGGAAGTATAGCAGGAATTTTATTACCTTGTTACTGTTGGCTATAATTGTCAGAAACATTGTCCACCAAATATCAAAACTTTTAAGATGTGATACATCTACAGAGTTTTGTCTTCAAGACAATTGGACAACCACATAATTATCATCAGAATACCATTAAACCATCCAAATACATGCCTTACACAGTGTCTGTGGAGTGGTGATGTTTTTTTAAGATTTTCTACTCCAACTGAATAACTGCAAGTCCTCAAACTGCAAGTTTACCATCTGCTAGGAGAACAACACATTCTGACATATTTTATAGAATTGGTATATTATCTAAAAAACTGCCTATAGCAGAAAAAAGGCTAAATCTAAAAAATAAACCAGTTTACTGTATGTCCCAAGTATTATAAATAGCTTATTTATGACTCAAACACTAAAGGTCCTCAGTTAGCTAACAGGAAGATGTAGCAAACCAGGCTTATCTCAGAGGTACCCAGGGCTAAGACAAGAGGCAACAGACAAGCTCAAGTATGGGAAACTCTGGTTAGACCAAAAGAAAAAATTTTTCATATGAGGGTGGCTGGATATTCGAGGAGGTTGCCAAAAATGACTGCGGACTCTCCAGCCCTGGAGACTTTGAAAGTTAACTAGAAAAGTCCTCAAGCAGCCTCAGGGCCTCCCAAGGTCCATTCAGTCTCTGTGCTCTTATGACTCCATGAAAGTATACTTTGAGTGCCCCATGAGACAGATTCTATCCTTTTTTCATTCTTAATAGCTTTATTTTCTTTATCTGCTCTGATCTCCCCAGGAGTCTCAAAATTGGCTGGAGTTTTTGGTCAATGCTTAGAGAAATTCCAAACAGAGCAAGCTTCATGTTGCTAGTGCTGATAAGAAGAAAAAAAAAGACATCCTGTCTAATCCATACTGCCAACACATCTCCAAGTCTTGACTGTGTGAGGGAGATATTCCTCCCAAACACTGACCACCGAATAGCAAGTAGATGTTTTAGAATCAGAGATGGGCTGAGGATTCCAGTAAAACTAATCACGGGTAAATTCTGCCAAAATCTTATTTCCAAAATGAAGCTTGATAAGGATTAATAAGAATTCCATGCATGAACAGACCTCTGAAAACAGATTTACACATTACTTAATCAAGTGTCAAGACTGCTTAAAGCATAATGGATTAGGCAATAATGCAATTCAGATAATCTTTCTGCCGAAGGAAAGTCTCAATGTACCCTAAACGCCAGATAACTAGAGCTACCACTCAGATATTGCTAGCATATTGTAGGAAGGACATGAACACTGGAATAAAACAACTATTTTTTTTTTTGTTTCAAGAACACAGCCCTTACAACTGTGAAGCCTTGCTCCCTCAGACCAAAGTATAAGAAGTGTAACATGGAAAGATTAGTAACTCATAAATTTATGTCAAATCAAATTTAAAAATTTATTTCTGTAATGTCTCCAGCAAGTTTTAGATTAATGTAAATTTATGCTTTCCCCTCTCTCTACTATCCTACTCCCAAAGGAAAAACAGAAAAAATCAGAAACAGTAACACACAACCATTCCAAAGAAAATTGCTCACGCTAATTGAAAGACAAATATGTGTCAGAGAATAGAGCCAAAAAAAAAACCAAAAAAGCAGTTTATAAAAGCATAAAGTTTCTACCTGCTTTACGGACATCAACAAAGTTAAATACTGTGTAGGGCTGGAAGCAGGCAAGGGCAGACTCAGACTATAGAGCTCTTCTTCTACCAGTGATGTGATCACACAGAAAAAATACCAGATATTTCTGGATACCATTTTGCTGTCCCTAATGGTTCCACACATTTCAGAAAAGTATTATTAAGTGCAGAAAGATTATGAAATCTGATGTCAATGCAGCAGTTCACAGCTCCCACTGGATACACTTCACTCAAGTCAGCTGGGAGGATACTGTGATGAAAACCAAACTCTTAAAATAGAAGCACTGGTCAAGACTTAGTAGTGGATGTCAGTAGCAGAAAGAAAAAGAATGGAAGGAGAGAACATCAGGACATCCAGTAGGTATTTCCTTGGCAAACTGATAATCTCCATGAAGATGCTAACAGATGCATTGAAAAAAAAAAAAAAAAAGCCTGTTCAGTATTAATAAAGAAACAGACAGAAAAAATATATTTTCTAGCATTAACTATAAAATTCACACAACTGCATTTTGACTCTACAATATCAAAAATGTACAGTAGTTTCACGATTATAAACCGCACCTGAATATAAGCCGCACTTCCGGGTAGCTGGGAAGACCACGGGATTCGTCCATATATAAGCCGCACCGGAATATAAGCCGCGTTTTTTTTTTTTTTTTTCTTTTTTTAACTCTGCGCAGCAGAGGGGGCGGGGTGCTCTGGCCCGGCCCCACATAGCCCGGCTTCCCAGTGGCAGGGGCCGGCCCACCCTCTTGCAGCCCCCATTGCAGGCGGTCCCCCTGCTCCCAACGGCTCCTGGTGGCACAGGAGCTGGCCTGCCCACTTGCAGCCCCCGTTCCCGGCGGTCCCACACTCCCGGCGGCTCCCGGTGGCACAGGGGCTGGCCCCCCCACTTGCCACTCTGCTTGGCCGGCTCTCACTTCCGGGTTGGCGTTTCGCTGGGATTTGTCCATAGATAAGCCGCACCTGAATATAAGCCGCACCACTGGGGTAGGCTGGATTCTTCAATGAAAAAGGTGCGGCTTATATTCGTGAAACTACTGTAATTATAAAAAAATCAGTCCACCTGTTTCAGGATACCTCAGTTTGTAGAATATCATTACTCAAGTCCTTTTTTTTAATTTAGTGTTTATACATAAATGTTAATCATTTGTTTAACATAATGTTTAAGATCTAAAAAAAAAAAAAAAAAAATCAGAATGTATTTATTGTGTCCTAACCACAGAAAGAATATATGTAATTCCAACACATCCCTAAACAACAGCTACACAGTCTACTGCAAGATTTGAGCTAGGCTATTGATATTCCAGCAGAAAAGGAACACGAGACTCAAACCCAAGCATGATTTGAGGCACCAGCAAGGCCTGATTATTTTCATGATGTAACGCCTACAAGTATTCATCATCCAACCACAATAACCTCAGCTTCACCTCCAGTATCCTCAATCCTCACCTATATCCCTGAACTACAGATTCCACAAGAGGCAGTGCACACAAAGCATGGTTTGATTTAATGAATGTACTAATTGGCTGACCAACATACAGTCGGACAGGTTATACAGCAGGCCAAAAATACCACAGGCTTTCTGCCAATTCTGCTGTTGCGTGTACAACATTTCTGTCTCTCCCTCCTCCCTCCTTAACCATGTCTTAAGTTTGTACAAAATGTATAACTTCAAGGACTGCCCCTCCAACAAAATTTGGTGGAATTAGACAATACATACTACACTGACTGATGGAAAATGGAAACAAGCAAAACCCATCTCTCATTCCTTCACAACATCCAACTGAAATGAACCACATCATAACAAACTTTTATTTAAAAAAAAGAGGAAAAGAAAAATAAAAAAATTTTAAAACCCTTTAGAAATATACAGACACTTGGGCAAATCTTTAGGAAAGCAGAGTTCAAGACCATTCATAAGCACAATTATCTGGCATGTTGAGGCACTTTTAAAATTTAAATTTGGAGATTACCAATACAACTGTGCACATGGTTTACATAATCCATATGCTGCAAGTCATCAAAAACCGAAGGAAAAATTTATAAATTAAGTCACATGCTAAAAGCAAAGCAAACCCCAGTATTTCAAACAGTATATACCTCCTATTACTCAAATGGCAGGCAGAGCTACACATTAGATTTCTTTCATAATTATATTCAATTATTTATATGTTCTTTTAGAACTATATGCAACTTTTTTACAAATTTTACAACAACATTACACCTTCATTTTATAAAAATTATTTTTAAATGCTTTGGAGTAACTGAATCTCAAAATGTCCTCAGGTAACACTTCGGTTTTGAAAGACACTTGCTCAAATAAGCAATTTGTTTCTCATGCATCCTCTGAACACTTAGATTTGCTTTTCCTCAATTAGCTCATCCCTTCCTGATTTTACTGATTACAAAACCTGGCTTCCACATTGTTTAGTTTCGTAACTCAGCTCCTGCAATACTCTGAGGAAGAGGAATGTGTGCCTCCTGCTCGCTGAGTCGCCCTGCCTCATGCGAGATCTTACATGAGGATCATCACCAGTGGTGACTTGAGTTGTTTTGATTTGGATTATTTAAAATTTTCCATGTCATCAACCAACTCAAAAAAGAAACAAACAGTACTCATGTATTCTTTGAATAGCATCTAAATTACCTTCAAGCCTGGAATCACTCTCATTCCATGACAACTTATCTTTACTACTTGTTTTCCTTCCACTGAAATGAGTTGGAGACTATATTTCACTCCCTTTAAAGCGTCTAACTCAGCATAATTTTCAAGGATTGTCCTCCTACCCTGAAATTCTTGCCCTCTACTATAAAGCTGTACCAACTTAAAAGAACAGATTTATCCCTTGATAAACAGTCCCTGTTAGTTGTCAGTATTTGTAGTGTCTTTACCAAGACCTTTACTCAGTCAAACAAGGCTGAGGCTTTCCCTGATTTCCAACATTATTTGATAAAGGATTCTGGTTACTTTGAGCATAAATTTTTCAGTTCACCTGAATTCATTATATAATTCTTTCTAAATTCTCAGCATCTCAGCAAAAGACTATTTTTGTTTATTTTTAATTTATGAAAGAATTTTTATAGCATGGCCCAAAAGCCACCTGAACAGAGTAGAATGACCACAGCCCAGAATGAAGAAGTCACAGATTCTTACTTTAGTAACATTTGGGCTAATTTTAGTCATCTTTAACCCAGCTTCCAGAAGAATCTAAAGACAGTGACCTGCATGTCATTCATAACATAGCAGAGAGACACAGGACACTGAACAGTTCTAAGATGAACAGATACCCAAGAGAAGGCAATCACATACTACCATCACAGTAACTCTGGGTACTGGATTAGACAGAAGACTGACCACTGACAGCCTAATCCAGAGATCCAAGCTGGAATCCAGGACCATATTCCACAGTAACACTGTCATCCTCCCTGGTGTCCCCATTCTACTTCTAAACACACAATGGCTTGCAGCACAAACAAGGAAAAATCATATTTTAATACACCCAGCAATTCTAGAGTATTTTAGAATACAATCTGGGCAGTACAGCCTCATCTCAGAAAGATGAGATATAATGACTCTATCTATGCTGGCAGATGAGAGGATCCACTCTAGAGCCAGCTGGCTCCCCACCTTTGCTCAAGACCAGTTCAAAACAGCTCCCCCAAGGGAAGATGCATGCAAAGCCAGTTTGCAGCAGCAGCAGCACAATGTGCACCATCCGTCCTTGGGAACAACCTCTGGCCTAATTCTAAGCAATGTGCAAACAGCCAGGAAAGTGATGTGAGACTCACACTTCACCTTAATCTTTGGCTGGTGATTCCATCTTACCTATAACTGCTTTCAAAATAATTAACTAGCACAATAAGAGGCGTTCTTGCTGTTGTTGCCTCCAGTCAAAGAGTGATTTACCTGTGACCTGCCAGTTGCCACATGCTGCTTGCACTGCAGCTCCCTAGCCCATGCTGTACTCCTACCAATGTCTCACACTGATACGGTTGTGTCTCAATGCTATCCTACTCCTAGAGAGGTTACAGAATAAAAAAAGGAAATTAAGACATAGAATACAGATATTGATGGGTCAAACAGGGCTCAGGAAGACAACAGCACTGGAATCCTAAGTAGGAAAAAAAAACCTTCTGGCACAGAAAGAGCAAGAAGCAATTGGCATCTAAGAACCTGAAGGTTGTTCTGGGCACAGGAACAAGCAGATATGGCACAAGTACGAAGAAATATTAGAAGTGAAACCAAAACGAGAATCAAAAATAAGAAAATTAGCATGAAAACAATATGAGAAGAAATCAGGGGGAAAAAAATCAATAAAATAAAGCAAGTGCTGAGGATCACTAAAATCTGTACTGGAGCAGCAGACTCCGGTTATTACATCTGTTCTAAAGAGTTGGTTGAACCAGCCCTGAGCGCAGAGGACATCTGAAACAGACCCTGCTGGCACCCACACTGTGCTCGGCCTGCTGCTCCTGTGCTCTATGCCAGCAGATCTGTGTGGGAGAGGTGTCTGGAGTCAGAGCCAGGAGTAAGCCAAGAGTAAGCTTGGGCCAGTGCTCGAGCTGTGCTCTGGCTGTGCCCTTTAGCAGCAGGAAGGAAGGGCAACAGATACAGGGGAGGAAGGAGTTGGTGCAGGGAAGGAAGGGCAGGAGATGTAGGTGGGGAGAGGAAGACCTCTATTTGAAAAGGAAAGGGCAGGACAGAAGTAAGGTTGGAAAATGAGGGACGGAGCCTGTCTTAAATTAGGTGAAGAGAGTAGACAATCAGACTAAGGGGAAAGGAAAGATGAATGGCATGACTGACTCTTGCCATCCCACAGGCAAAAAGTTAGAAGAATGACATCTAGAATTGCTACTACAAAGTAGCAAACAAACAATTTTAACCTTATTTAGACTAGGTGAAAATGTTACCTGATCAGATTATTTGATACACTACAAAGACTTCATAAAAATGACTAAGCACATATATCTACTGGGCACTATCAACAAACAAATATCTAAAACATACAAATCCTCAGGAAATAGAGGACTTTGCTCTAATGCATGTGATGAATAGCATGTGAAATCAATAGAATCTTGGGAAATGGAAGCTGAGACAACTCAAAGCCAGTATTCCAGCCTTTTCCTAACTTCACGCAATTTCCCTGTTAAATTATTCTCTTCTCACGTCTGTGAATTTCTAGAACTCTGACTTCTTCAGCTTTGAAAATTCAGGATGACACTTTCCCATTTTGTTTAGCTTTGACTAATCTAACAACAAAGTATAGACAGAAGAAAGCACAGCAAATTTTGAGGAAGGACTTTTTCACTGAAGTTTCACAATATCAAGGCAAACAGCTTTCAAAAAGTATAATTACAAAGAATATAGAACTACTTAAGAGCAAAGACTCTCTGCAGTCATTTACTGATAGCCAATATTTTACTAACACCACTTAATATAGCTCCATCAGTATCCCACAGACCAAAGAGAAACATTTAAGAGAAAGCATTTAAGAGATGTGGGGTGAAGCTGTTGAGTTTGGACTCTGGATTGTAACTGCTCCTAAACATGCTCTCTCAGAGAACAACCTCTGTTTTTTTATTCTCACCTATTCATTCTCATTCATTTCTACACAAGCTTTTGTGAAAGGAAACTCCTTCATTTTCCTTCCTTAGTTATTAGCTTGTAGCAACAGGAGGAACAATCAGAAGCCATTTCACAGGCTTAGAAAAATGAAGTGCATTTTTTGTTCCTGAGCTCTACATAGGACCAGGACTAAGTACTACCACAAACATTCAGAACACACACTGATATAACTATGACAACAAAAGGACATACATGAAACAAAAGGACTTATATGAACCTAAACATTTCTGCTGTCCAACTGCAGTATTTCATTTACAAATAAAAGGTTTTCAAACACAGCTATAAGTCTAGCAAAGAATGAATTTTGTGATGACTCTCTTAATTCAAGACTGCTCTTTCCCTGCCAAGCTACCTAATGTGCAAAGCTTCTGCTTCCTCCCCTGCAGTCCACACTGCACCCTTTTCCTCTTTACCTTATACTGGTTCTGGTGCTCACCAAATCCTGCTTAATAATGCAGTTCAATTCATTACTGTGTCTGAAAATTATCCTAGCTAAAACCAGTGTAAGTAACCTCTTCTGGGTTAGCTCCATGGTCCAGAATCACACAAAGTACAGTTATGTGTCTGGGAGCAGAGACTGACAAGTGCTTCCTCTCTCTTTAGACAGCAGCAAGATCTGAGAGTAGCTCAGCTTTAGATTACTACAGCAGGTCAAGTTAAACACTATCAACAAAAACTTAAGAGAAACTAAACTAAACAGCAAAGAAGTCAGTGTAAAAAATGAGGCAGAGGTTTTATGATTCAGTGGAACACTGGTTGAGAAAGTTCCCACCTCACTTAGGGTTTGTGACAAGATGTAAATGTATATGGGGTCACAATGCAAAACAGATGAGGAAAACGTTTTGCATTTTTAGGTTTGTTTTTCTTCTCAAAGGAATAAAAAGTGGGAGCTTTCCCCCTAACTCATGACCGCACAACCGAGTGAACCAGAAATGAGCTATGAGTGGGAAATCTCTTGACCATTTTTGGCTGGTGGAGAGTTTTAATTTAATCACAGAACTGTTTAAGCTGCTTTATCTTTAGCCAGACCTGAAAGATCACCACTACACGTCTCATGGCTCACTTCAGAACCCTACTCTGCAGCTATAAGTATTTATGCTCCTACAGAGCAAACTAGATCAAAGAAAACAGATAAAGGAAGAGAAGAAGAGAGGATGCTCTCTGTACTAGTTTCATGATGCAGCTGGCTGTATGCTCCCACCAACAGCTGCCATTCCTGTCTGTCTCCTTTGGACACTTCTTTTGGTGTGTCTTCAGAGTGAAAATGTTCACTGTCAGACATGACAACTCCTTAGATTCACAGTGTTACAGTTACTACTTTATCATATAAATGGATGGCATCACAATTTCACTCAAGAAACCCTTTCAATGGGAGCTTAAGTGAATTATGTCTGGATGCTGCTGTCACACTCCCTTCCTTCCCTTTATTACATTGCTGGAAAATGTTGCTGCACCACCACTGGTGCAGACTCAATGGTTTGTGCTTCTTTCTGTCAAGTTAGCTGGGGGGCAGCTCTGTGGCCAGCTCATTCCTCAAACCCCCGGTACCACTAACGTGAGGTGGGGACAGAAGCACTCACCTGCAGCGATTCCATCTTAGATTGGCTTTCAGGATATGTTTACACAGATGATGCAAACACATCCCAGCTCTTCTATTTACGCCCTACTTTGCTGGAAATGTGCCAGCAGCAACTGAGGTGATATAACCAAGCCTAATTGCACACTCACACTAAGATACCTCACCTGTAGGATACTCTCAGAATACTCAGACTCCTTTAGCCTCGATGCATTTTTTCAGTCTTGCTTCATTATGCAATGGAATCTCCTTGATCTTGAAGCACTGATTACAAAGGTGTCACCAACACACGTGCATTACACTTGCTACTGTCAAAGACACAATGCTAGCCTCCAAGGCAAACACTAAGGCTTTTTATTCAGGTAGCATAGGTATTGGAAGATGACAAAAATACGATGCTCAGGCTGCACCCGTACCCATGCCCTTCTACCCACCTGCACCAACCCTCTCACAGTATGCTATGCCTCCAGATGCCAGCATCCCCTCAGTGTTTTCTCTGCCCTACTTGGCCCAGAATCAACATGTTCTCCCTGTCATGCCTTTACACCCTCAAACACCAGGCTCTCCCCACCACACAACACTCCAGCCTTTAGACCAAGCGGCCCCACCACTATCCCTCTCCTCCTCAGCACCGGACTCCACACCAAAACATACTATTTGCGATTCTTCTCCTTCACACCGGGGTCAGGCCGCCCCTTGACTCCGACCATAACACTCTCCCCCCACCCCAGACGCGTCTCCCTTCCTTAACACGCCTTCTGTCCTTCCCCGCCACAACAAGCCAGACTCCCATTGCCATGGCACCGCTTGTGCCCTCCCCAAAAAAAGCCCTATGCCCCTCCACTCAGGCTAGGTTCCCACCACGTCCTTTATAGCCCCCTTCTACCGCAGGCCAGGCGCCTCCCTGCCCCCTGATATCCACCCAAAAACAAGATCAGGCTCCCCCTCTCTGACACTCCTCCTGCCCTAGTCCTCTCCGGCCAGCCCCCCCCCCTCAGGCCGCACATTCACACACACGCACACACCCACCAGGTAGAGGGTGCCGTAGATGCGGAGGGACTCTGCCAGGGCGCTCTGGGTGACGTGCAGCACAGCCCAGGAGCACTTGGGGTGCCAGGTGTGCCCGATCTCGTAGCAGCTGTGGGGGATGGACTTGCTCAGTGCCGCCATCTTTGCAGCGCGCGCGGAGGGGACGGCAGGGAGCGGGAGGGAGCGCGGGGCGCGCGCGGCCGCCGCGTCACCGCCGGTGCCGGGGGAAGAGGTCGCGCGGGGCACCGCGCGCGCCGGGGTTACTCGCGGGCACCGCCGCTCTTCCCACGCCCCCCGCCCGGCGCGCGCGCCGCTCGCGTGAGGCCCGCAGCCAATCCGCGGCCGCCGGGGAGCGGCCGGGGCCGGGGCGGTGCGAGCGGCGGGGCGGGGGGGGTCCGGGGGTGGCGCGCGGCCACTCTGAGGGCGCGGGTGTCCCGTGTGTGTGTGTGCGTGCGTGCGTGTCCCGGTCCCGTGTGTCCCATGTCTTGTCGGACACCGTCGCGGCACGGCACATCGTGCCTGTACGAATCTATGTTTCTGTACTTGGCGTGCTCGGAATGCCGGCGTACGGACTTCGGGATGTCTGCGGCGAGAGCCGCTCGCACGACTCGGCTGGCTCTAATCGTGGTGGTGAGAGGTCTCGGCGCGGGGCAGGAGTCCACGCTGAGCTCAGAATTAAAGGTCATCTCGCAGTTTGCAGGGACATCTCCTTCAGTTCACTCCACCCTGCAGCCCTGTTCCTTCTGGTTTTCGTGCCATCCCGCTGTTCCTGAGCCCCTGGATGATGTCAAACACTCTGTTTCCTGTCTTAATTGGTGTGGCCTCCTCACACACTTAAACGTCTGACTCCTGTGGTTCGGCGTGTTTGCAGGCTGGCTGCAGAGTTTTGTAAACTCGCTGGGAAGTAGGCTGGCCTGTGCGTGAGTCCACGTGCAGAACTGTGTATTAAGTGCAAAGACTTCCTAAAAAGAAACTCTTTAATTACGAACATAGTGATACCAGAAAAGTGAAAAAACGCAGACATGCACAAACACACACACACACACACACAAAACGTCCTGCTTGTCCCCTGTGTCCCACAGGGACGAGGACGGCCAGCCAGGGAGATGATTAATTCAGGTCATCTCCTCCAAGCTCCCTTCTTAAGCAGCACCCCCTAAAGCACATCACTCTGGATTGTATCAAGGCAGCTTTTGGATATCTCCAAAGTGAGGGAGACTCCACAACCTCTCCGGGCAGCCTTTCCCAGTGCTTGGTCCTACACAGTAAAGAAGTTCTTCCTCATGTTCAGGTGGAAATTCCTGTGCATCAGTTTCTGCCCATTGCCTCATGTCCTCTTGCTTGGCACCACCAAGAGCCTGGCTCCATCCTCTGACACCCTTCCTTCAAATACTGATAGACATTGGTGAGGTCCCCTCTCCGTTTTCTCCAGCCTAAAGAGCCCCAGGTCCTTCAGCCTTTCCTCCTATGAAAGATGCTTCAGTCCCCTAATCACCTTTGGACATGATGGACTTTTTACAAAACCATGAAGGCAATGACTGATGACACAGTTACAGCTCAATTGCAAAACTGGCATCTGGATCCAGCTTGAAATTTTGCTAATTTAGAGGCCAAATGGCAGTGTGTATCAGGATCTGAAGATTTTACTTGTGTCTCTGATAAATAACAGTTCACAAATACTCTGTCCTGATGAAGCAAGTACACTCTGTCTCCTGTGCTGAGGTCAAGTCAAGAAGAGTTTCAACACCTAGGTGGGACATACATCTGAAGACCATAGGAAGATAAACAAACTAACCTGCAGTCAAATGCAGACTTAGAACAGATCCACAGCAAGCAAATTCCATCCTCTTACAACTGGCTCCAAATAGTTCTGTTGAAGAGTTCACCTTGCTGATCAGACTTGACACCATACTGTACCACTCCCAAAAAGATAGAACCAATTTGTCACTGATTTTGCAAACTAGTTTGCAAAGGAGCTTGCTGTGGGTGCCAGAACATACTTGTATTTCAATTTTAGCAGCCCATAGATGGGTAGGTTGGATGGTTCACAGAACTTGGGGCCACTGAGAGAGAGACTATTTGCAGACTCACAACCAATCTGCAGTAGGAGATCTTCGGCCTAATAGTTCAATTATGCTATTTCAGTCAAGCGTATCTGACCAACCAACCCTCTTCAGGTTGAACTTCAGGCAGAAGTGTGTATAGCAGTTAGTATTTAAAATCTAGTATAAGGCCCTAGAGATAACTAAGTTCAGCTTTAGTGCTGGGATATAGCTCCCCTGCAGCTGTGTGATGGAGTGCTCAGGGAGTGAATATTGCTGCCTCAGGGAGTGAACATTGCTGTGTGCTGACCCTCACAGGGAAGCAGCCTTGGCAATATAACCTGCTGCAGTGTTGTCTGGACTTTGGCTCAGACCTAGTGCCTCGCTTGCTGTTTTTGTAGTACTCTGTAAAACACTGCTTATGGGCAGAAAAGGAAATGATTGCCTAAGTTATAGATTCTGGCTCTCTTTGCTTTCATGTTTTGGCTTTGATAATACTCTGGGCTTAAGGCTTGCTTGCTGTCTTGTATTTGTAGGCAGAGAGCTATGGCACATACGATAGTACAGTAATTTCATAATTATAAGCTGCACCTGATTATAAGCCACACCGCCAGGTAGACCACAGGATTTGTCCATATATAAGCCACCTCAATATAAGCCGCACTTTTTTTCTCTTTTTTTTTAAAGTGAGGATCCATGTGTAACAAAGTAACAAATTAGTAACAGAATTGCTGCCAGCTGGGTTTGGTGTCAGGTGCTCAAGTTGCAAAAGTTTTCATAGACCAGCGAAGCCTTTAAAGGCAGCCCCAGGCTCTCACTTCTGGCTTGGCATTTCGCTAAGATTTGTTCATAAATAAGCTGCACCTGATGATTAGCCGCACTACTGGGGTAGGCTGGATTCTTCAATGAAAACGGTGCGGCTTATAATTGTGAAATTACTGTAATTGCACAAGCTGATTATTTCACATCTGACATGTTTTTGCAGACAGTCCTAATTTTGGAACCACTTGCCCAGCTCAAGGGAAGCAAAACTGGCAGAGAAGGATGCAATAAGATATTTTGTTCATTTGTGCAGTATCCCTGATCTGGCTGAAGAGTTGCCTGCTCAGAACTGAAGGCTTTTGCATGTCTCCTGTTAGGTCAGCTGAGGAAGACTCTGATGATAAAGAAAGCAGCCTAGTCCTGACCTTGCTCTGGGCCCTTTCCATGGGTTGCAATACTCTGAGAAGAAGCCCTGAGGGTGTAGCCATGTGGAAATACCACCGATGGTCCAATTGGCATTGGATGCCACTCCAGGCTACTCTGTCCTGGGAAATCTACCCTTGACTGGAATAGGGACAAAAAAGTCCCAGAAAAGGATGAATTCTCACTAAAACATTGAAGACCTTTACTTTTGCCCCGTAAGTACCCAGGGTTTTCAGGAATGCTCCTTGTTGCATGAATAAGGCTCTGTATAAGAGTCTCTATATAAGGCAGCGTGTGTCTATAATGTTGCTTAAACAAACACTAGTAGTGAATCCTGTGGCATAAAGCCAGGTGATGCAGCGCACACTGTTCAGCGCTTGCCTTGTAGTATCCAGGTGCCTTGGAGAGAACTACCCAAAACTACAAAACCAAAGCCAGGGAGAGAGCTAATTGCAAAGCAACGTGAATGGTGGGGGAGTTGAGACTGCTCAGCTTGGTCCCTTGTCCTTGTTGATGTAGGAGAGTCAAATATACTAATGTGTCTGAATAAAAGTGTATGCTGACAAAAATATGAGTCTCCTTAGACTAGGACAGCAATGATGTGCTGGGCCCAACACCTTGTGTCACAGAAGGGAGCAATGTGTCAGCATCTCACTGCACTGAGACTCTGTTCCTGCTGCCCATGTTTACAAATGCAGCTTTCAGTACATGTCCCTGGCCAGACTCAGTCTTTAGCAAGGTACATTAACTGATGGACAGCACTGCAGTCCTTTAGTTTACCCATGCAGATAATGACTGATTATATTAGGCAGATGGCTTGGGTAGCAATTGCAGAATGAAGTAGTCCCTCCCTTTTCAGGTTTTAGTGGGCCTCACAGTTTGGAACATTCTCTGCTGCTATCTTCAGTATCTGCTAAGTCTGGTATCTACAAATAAATTACATATCTCATCCCATGAAGTAATTGGAGGGGTGAAGATTTTTCTCTTGCCTTCACACTGAGCAGCTATCAGTGTTAGAAAGTGGCTTAGCTGGGAATCCAAGGAAGAGCATTTAACTAATTAGAACAAAATCAGGCAGAAAAAAATAAACTGAGGGAAAAAGCCAACCCAGGGACTTGACATTTCAGGTGGCTTTGCCTTCCAAATTCATTGGGATCTGGGAAATCTTCTTTCTAATTATTTTTGAATATCAGAACAATCTGGAAACATTTTAACTTGGAAGAAATGTTATGATTTGCCCTCTCTATTCCCTCCTGTTGCTTTCCAGCTTGTGTGCTTTTTTTCTGCTATTTGTTTTCTCCCTTGGGACAAGGGATCCAACTTTTCCCTGCTACTAATGCCTTTCCCAGTGCCTGCATTTCAGTTCTGGAAGTAACTTCTCTTGTCTGATAAGAACTGCTCTTTCCACTAATAAGGTTTTGGTTTTTTTCACTCACTTATTTTCCTGCTTTTCCCATTCTTCCACTCTCATTGTTATTATCCCTCAGTTTGTTCTCCCACCATCTGCACAATTGTTTCATGCCTCCATCATGAAGTTTATGAAATCCAGACTGAAAAATATTCTGTTCCTTAAAAAGCTTGAGATTAAATTAATTTTTCTCCTCAGGTCAGTAACGACATGCAGATATCTACTTCCTTCAGTAAACTGCATAGGAACTTGGAGATACTGTTCCTATTTCCATTTCTTCTCAACATCCAGGACAAATGGTTGGTACAATATATTATCAGTTTCTTTAGAAATAAACCCCAATCTGGTAACATACATCACTAATACATGAAATGGCTCTATTCAGTGGGAGTGAATGGCTATTAATTGAATGCATTTACTTTCCTCCAAGAGAAAAAGGGCCCTTTAAGAACTACGTTTCACCTTTGTGCCTGAAACTACTTATGCTCTTAACTTAACCCATTTTGCATTATTTGAAGAGAGATTCTCTTCTGGCTTGCAACCATGAATGCTACTTGTTCATTTTTTAGCAGAGGATAAGCTCAAAATACCCTTATGTTTGCTGATATTTCAAGGTAAAGGAATTATCTGGAAGTTTTCCCATTTTCCAAGATGTAGTAATGTCCAAACTAAATATGGAATGGACTGTGGGATAATACCCTGTGAACACTTTAATACACCGAATAATATCTCCATGTTTATATAAATACAGATTTTTTTCCAGACATAAATGTTTCAGTCTTTTTTGCAGAGATACAAAGGATTATACTAAGAAAACAAAATCATAACATTCACCACATTGACTCTGTGGGCCAAACCAAGAGATGACACACTGAGCCATATTCATGCTGCTGGCATCAGCTGAATTGTACTTCAACTGTATTTAGCCTATGGTGTTGCTGTTCGTAGTGACAGTTGTTTCTTCTTTCTAAATCGGGTGACAGAATTGGTCATTAAAGGCTAAAATAAACCACTGCTTTCACTATAGAAGGAATGAGAGGCAGTGCATGTGGACACACCATCCCAAGAGCAGCTCAAAACAGCAATTGTAACCCTGCTGCTTCTTCACTGCTCTCCTGCTTTCCAGGAAAGTGCTGTCTGTAGCTCTGGAAAGAATGCAAAAGTCAGTCATGCATCACCCAGTATCTCGGTGCACTCCTGTGCTTGAAACTCTCTTCTTCAGTCCCCTACCTTTGTTTGAGTGAAACCACTACAATGCAACTTGACACCCCCCCAAACAGACCTAAATCTTTTCTGGTGCTATCAAAAGTTATGGCTGCCTATGCTCTACAGTGACAGTGCTGTGTCTGGAGTTCATGTCCATCCTCTGCCAACCTCTTGTCTTGATGTTTATCAAATTGAGCAATCAGGAAAGACCTGTCCCACATAGCTTCGAAGTCCTTCATTTCTGCCAGCCAGGTGGGGGCAGCAGCCTTCAAACATGCAGGTGAGAATCACCTTTCCAAGACCATGAGTGGGAAGGGTGGGAGCCGCAGAATTCCATGCTGCTGTGCACAGGGAGCTCAGGGGCAGCATCAGACGGGTCTCTACTCCTAAAGAGGTCCAAGAACTGAAGTAGGGCTCTGCACCTCTACTGTCTGTGACGCCTGATAGCTAATTCACTCTCTGGCACATTTTTGGGGCCTTTAGAATTGTATCTGAGATCAATATGTTATAGAGAGGCCTGGCCCTACATAGAATAAATAGATACTAGCCAGTCATTGTCATTTGCCTGTAGGAGCAACAGTGTGTGGTGGGCTGCTCTTCAGTAGTGTCAATGCCAAGGATCTTTCAGAAAATAAGAGAAAAAGGAGACAGGATGAATGACGATATCCTCAAATAAAAACTTTTGTTTGCCACTCCCAACTTTTTTGAGGTCATTATTGAGACATACAGTAGTTTCACGATTATAAACCGCACCTGAATATAAGCCGCACTT
>VRYO01002772.1:9690617-9715262 GCA_009812075.1 Sialia sialis | reverse complement strand
TGCCTTTTTTTTTTCTTTTGGAGTTTCTAGTGTGCTTAAAATTTCTGTAATAAAATCGTCTGTCCGTCAAGTTGGGCTGCTGAGGCTACAGACAGAAATGTAATTATTCTAAAGCAATTGAGCACCCAACAGCTCCTTTGAAAATTAATGATAGCTTCTAGGAATTCAGCACTTTTGAAAAGGCTTTCAATTTAAGCCTGATTTTCTTTTTTTCCAGAAGAATAATGAACAGTAAATTTCAGCTATGTAGTTGTCAAATGCTCATGTTGAAATAGCCTTAGGACTGTGATCACTTGTGCTGCCAGCACTTGGATGTCAGAGCAGTAGAATTCAATAGCCTAAGTAGCAGCTGCTGAACTACTTTGTTTTTCAGGTTTATATTTTCAAATAGGCAGTGATTTTATGTTATCCTGGGTTAATAAACTATGTTGTCTTTCAGCAGGACTATGAATGTCCAAAGCTGTGAGCAGCATGAGTGGTTCAGAGGAGGCTCTTTGAGGCAAGCTGCTCCCTTTGCCTTTATTTTCCAACTTTGCTGCCAGTTGTCTTGAAAATGCTTTACAATGCAAATTAAAGAAACAATACACCCATGATTACTATTAGATTTTGAAATGCTATGTTTAGGTGGGCAGACATAGCTTTAGACATTCACATTTGGACTTGCTGTCAGAAATCGAGGCAGTGTAAAAAAACCATTGTGGATTTGATGGGAATGCAACATCAGACTCTTGGCTGGTTGGTTCCTCTCTGCTGGACCAAAGTTTGTCAGTGTATATGAACAAGAATCAAGGAAATAAGCCAAAGCAAACTTGTTAAAACTCCCAGAATCTTTTAAACATAGAAGCATTCAGAGAACAAAACCTTATTTTCAGCACCTCTGGCTCATTCTTAGAAGCCATTTCTAACTTTTCTGTTCAATCAGTTGAGAAAGTCACTAAAGCATAGCAACATCACAGTGTCCCCAGGAAAAAAGCACCACAGAGCCTTGAGAAAAGGCTGAATAATGCAGAAAGCAAGAACAAATGTTTTATATATGTGGTATTGTTAAAACTCTCAAGCCACATAAACACAATAAACAATAGCAAAGAATAAGATATTTCTGTTTGTTTCCCCACACTTGAGATGACCTAACCTACCTCGAACACAATTCCACTTTGGGACTTGTGAGTTATTTGATCAGTCCAAACTTGTGAAAATAAACACTATTATTCTACTGTTTTACATTCTTTTGTCCTCTGTAAATAGACTGAGAACTAGAAAAGTAAATTATAATAAAATACAAATCAAAATAAAAACTGCTGATAAAGCAGAAACAACACAAGGGGAAAAAATGTAATAAACAGAGAAATAATGAAGTTAAAACTGATCGCTGAGAACAGCTCTGTGTGCTCCAGATGATTTGTGGTTGTTCTATGGTTGAGTTCTAATCTCATTTGCAGACATCTCCTGCAGAGACTTCCCTCACACTAACCCTGGTATGGCCAAAAGAAAGACCTAACATCTTGGGGCCAGTATTTTCATAGAACCCTGTGGAAGTTGATGTTTAGGTTTCATTGGATTTCAGTGCAGGTTGAACACCTAACCTCATGTCTCTGAAAACTATCCCCATTTATTTGGCCCTAACTATATTGTCTTCCAGACAGCACTTTCCAGTGTTTTTTCTGGTTGTGAGTAAATGCTGTGGGGGCTATATTGTTTCTGCAGACCCAGCTAGAAGAGATGAACTTAATTGTAAATTCTTTATTAAGAAGAGATTTGCTCTCTGGGCCCTAGGCCCAGAACTCCATCCATACCTCTGTGTGGCAGTGACATCTTGAAGGCATGTCTTGCAGATCATTTAATGTCCAGATTTGTGCACATAATGTTATGAATTACTATTGTTCATAACATCAATGATAGGGCTTTCATCACTCCCTGGGAGAAGTCATTTTGCAGCCTGATATATGTCACTGTTGGAAGGGTTCTCTTAATATTTTTATAGTGGTTTTCAGCACTGGAAGGCTCTGAAGATAGAGAGCAGAAAGTTCACTGCATTGGCTAAAGCTCAGTATGCATGTGCATATGCCTGTGCATAGAGATGAGGTAACTGGTCAGACATGGTATCATTTTACATTCCACTCCCACACCAGAAAAGCACCTTCCTTCTTTACCCTATTTATAGAAAATAGAAGAATTTATTTGGTTCTTTTTTTGGACAAGAAATGTCATGTTAATGTTTTATACAGATCTCTTCAGTCAAAAGCCAAGGAGGGAATCAATACAGCCCTGGCTGAGAGAGCATGCTGCCCCTAGAAAAAAGGCAGTAAGGGTGGTTAATGACCCAATGTCCACAAATGTCCAAATTCTGTCTCATTGCCAAAGAAGGGATTAACCCGATTGATATAGTTCAAATAAGTTTCCTCATAGAAGAACTTAAGCAAACTTCACATGGGAAATCATAATGTATGCAAGATATTATACCTCCTCCTAGCACTCCCACACCCACTGAACTGTATCCATCTCTGTTTAGAGAGAAAAATGTGAAAATAGCACAAAAAAGATTATTTTCCAGATTAGGAAGGGAAATTTAAGTTAACTAAATTGCCCGAAAGAGTTGGCAGCTTTTACTAAGGTATGAAGGAGTTATAATTACTGATGATCAAAAAAAAAAAAGAGATATACAAGTTTACAGGCTTACCAGAAGCTCATTGTCACAAAACAAATGTCATTTAACATTCTACATCTAATTTTGGTTTAGCTGAAGAAAGTAAATCCATCTCTTACCAAAACAACTTTACAGAAGGATTTTTTTAAAATTCTCTTTTCCCTTGTGTCTACTTAACAAATGATCTCTGGAAATGCTGGCTATTTACTTACAGAAATCATGTTCTTGGGACCCAGCTCATCCTTTCATAATTCACAGGCTGTAGGGGTATGGTGTTATGTTTTATGTACAAGTCTTATAATAAAGATATTAGAATGATCCTCTAGTCAGGCTGAAGAATATTTATCCTACAGTCATGCACTGTTGCCTAAGGGTTCTTGAATAAATTCTTCCTTAATCCTCACTTCCCCATTTAACTTGAGCCTATGTTAGCTCCTCTTACCTTTACCCAGCTGCCTGAAGCAGCTAAGGAATTAGATACACATCCTGAGCTCCTTTGACACTCAAGGGAGAGTGAAGCATCTCCTGTGCAGCCACCTTAAATCTGAACTGGACTCTCAATTACCTTTTCTATCTGCTTTCCCACATGGCAATCAATGGAGACAAACCTCCAAACTTACCAAAAATTTTATCTACATCAGGTGCACAGGAAGGAGAAGCAGGCTTTGGGGCACAACAGAGAGGGTCACTGGTCTTGGCAGTGGTTCCTTTCCACTGCAGTCATCTTGGCATGGTGGCAGAGAGAGCTTTGAGAGTCTTTCCTGCAGGATTAAAACATTCTACCTCAGCCTCAGGAACCAGCTGCACTGGAAGACTGGCTCTTGTTTAAATTTGACTAATTCACCTGATTCTTCATTGCTTTGCCCCCTATGATGAGAGCAAAAAGGTTTGTTTGTGTGTTGATCTTCTTTTCAACCAATTTCTCCATGCCTCTCAATACAGCACCATGCTCAGTTGAGGCCAAAAATTTTCATATTCGGGAAATAATTTGCTCTAGTTTTACTTGGGGAATATTTAGGTTAGACAGCAGCTTTCTTATGTTTTTTATGCACATTTTTAGCAGTTTTCTTTTTATATTTTTCATAATTCCCCAAGGACGTGTGTACAGTGTCAACAGTACTGAAAGACATGAACTTTTGCTGTAAGGAACTGAAATATCACAGTAATCTAGCTTTCATGGTAATTTGGCCCATGGAAGTCTCTCCCAGGAATACAAATGCCTGAGAAAAATGGAATTCACATAAACTCTCATTATTTTCTAAGTTCATGTATGAGTCTGTGGGGAAATAGATGAATTGTCAGCCTCCAAATATAAATTACACTGCCCAAGAATGAAAGATCAGAACATACTCAAATTCCAGATCCAGTAATAATAAAAATAAAATTCAGCATTAGTTCCATTGATAACAAAACCTCAGTAAAGTGCAAAAAAACCACCGTGATCAGCACTGCATAAAAGTGTAAGGGTGTGGTTCCCTCACGGCTGAAGCCAAACTAAGCTGATCTGTTTCCTTTCGTGGTCACACCACCTCTCCTTGTCATCACAGCACTATTTATTTTATTTTGTTAATTTTCTTACTATTATTACCTGAACCTACCCTGCCCTGCCAGGGAGTCAGAGGAAGAGAACTTATGTACAAAATGTAAGGTGGGTTGCACTCCACATAATTACATGTATGCATGCAAGGAACATAAGACAAATGTAGATTGGCAGCAAAGCCTTCTGTACAAGACAGAATGGCATTATTTATGCTCAGACTAATTTGAAAGTCCATTGGTTTGTGTAACAGTAATCCATATGATTAATTTGCTAGCTTGGATAGAAATTAGGAAACCTGTTTGCCAAAGACTTGCTAAACCAGTCCTTCTCACTGTCTGATATGCCATTTATGTGTTTGTCTTTCTATGAATGTAGCACTGCTTTAAATGTATAGGAATAGGTAAAGAAAAAGAAAAGCTATGAATGTCATATACAAATGGTTAATGGCAGAGTAGGTCTGTCAGTGTGATAAAGGGGAATAAACTATCCTGGAAGAGAAAGTAGAATAAAGCAGATATCTTTTGCAATTACATGCATGCTGGGTAAATAAATATATTACCAAAAACTGATCTCCTTATATGAAATAATTATACAGCTCTCTAGCTGAATGCATTCTGTAACCATTTAAAGGGAAAACAACCGCAAATAAATTAAAAGTTTTTTGAAAGTTAGAAAGAAAAATGAAAGAATTGCAGTGGAGACAGGAATGTGGAAATAATTAGCACTCAGTAACTTTGTTTTAAATGGCCCACAAAGTGAAGAATTGTGCCACTGTAAACTGGGCAGTCCAGCTAGAACGGGAAAACTCAAGTATGGCTGCTTATTTTAAAGTTCTCTGTGATTCCATAAGGACCTGGGGCAGTGTATAACCCAAAGCCACTTTACTGGTGCGTGGCGCAGCTCCGGAGAGCACCGCCAACAGCCCGTATCCTCACCGGGACAGGCTTCACTCCTGTGTCCAGTTCCCCTCTTTGTGAATTCACAGGCACCACAAGAGCAATGTGCACGCAGCAAACTTCACCTCTTGGCAGATGCCGAGTTTCTTTCCCAGGAGAATGACCCCACCGCCTGCCTAACACAATACAAAGAAGGGTTTTTTCCAGCCATGCCCTGCAAGTCAATACTCGCTGTTATGTAACTAAACACAGCATATCGGCTCACATAGCCTTTTTAATGGGGAAAAATAGTTCGTTTTAAGATTTGTGGCCAGATTCATCACACGCCTGACAGCTCTGTACTGCTCCAATGACACAGAACAGCTTTCAGCCTGCAATAACAGATTGATTAAACCAGCTCGTCATGGTATCACTGGAGCAGTGCAAACCAGCTGAAGCATAACAGTAAACCTATCTTCTCAGCTTTGATTTTGAGGGATTTATATCTCAACCTGATATAATTTCCAAAGATAAGAAATATAATGGATTAATTCATTAATGTCCATGCTTAAAAGTTGGATATTTACTTATTTGGAAATAAGTTAATTTAAATGATTGTAATCTTTGTGTTTACTTCTAGGTTAGTACTTTTGAGGAGAAAGCACTATAAGAAGAATTTTTAAAAATCTGGCCCCCTGTGTTCATAAGCATGTTTGTGTGATGATGGTGAAGCTGCATGTGAAGACCAGGACTGAGTGCAAGCTGGCTTAGTTAGGACCAGTAAGTTATCTCAAAGTCTCACATAAGACAGAAGGACTCCTTCTTAAGGCAGGTCCACTGAAATTTGCTTCACAGAATGTGCAAAATGATGCCAAAGGCCAAGTAAAATGTTGCTTATGGACAGCAAACATACAGGAAATAACCTCTGATGCTGCCATAGAATTAAAGCAAAACAGGATGCAGAAAGGTTTAGTGGGAAAGATGACTCTGCAAAAAGGAAACTAAGCCTTATTTATAAAGCAAGACTCATGACCTCTCAGGGAGGGAGAACTCAGTCTGTCATTTTCTACCATGGCTAAATCACGCCACATGAGCAATCAGCCTATTATTTCCAAGGTTTTTGGGCTAATTTGCTATTGCGAAATTAAATGTCTTCAAACGCTACAGAAAGTGCATTCCTCCTTCAGGATTGCACACTGCACATGCCAAATCTGAAGCTACATACCCAAGCTGTTTCGGACTTATCTGAACATTTAAAAAAAATTAAAAAGGGACCTCCAAACAATTTTCTAAGAAAACTATTCATCAATTTCCAGAAAAAAAATAATCATTTGGGCTAAGGTCAAAGTGGGAAATTTCAAGCCAAAATGTGAGTTTCTGAGCATTATGGAAGTAACAGTGAGCAGCAGTTAAAACTGAAAGTTATTCTGAGAGACAATAATACTAGTTCCAAGTTCTTGCTGAGTTTTATCTCCACCGTGGCAAAAAGCCTACTAATTTTCCTAAAGAGAAAAGATGTTCTTGAAACTGGTCATGCTGTATCTCTGAAGGAGAGTTTTCCTGAGAAGTCTGTCAGAATTAGGCAAGGGAAGAGGGTAGGGGTTTTTGGATGGGATTTGTATTTTAGCACAAAATTTTATAAATGTGGATACGCTACGAAAAATTCATAGTGGAAATGTTTTTGCCTCACTAGATCCTGAGAGTGACTTTGCCTCACAGTTGCTTGTCTGTTCTTCTAATCTGATTGGAGAAGTATATCAATCTGAATTATTTGAGGAAAGAGACTTTTGAAAAACTGTTTAATTTTTTTTAATTAAAGTTATTCTTAAAGTTAAAAAGATAAATACCTATGTGAAAAAAAATACTAACACATAAGTGACCTACCTCAGTGGCCTTTATATGGGCTCCTTTCATCTTATGAGATTTATGGACAGCTTTGCTCCCTTTCCCTATGGAACATTGTGTGTGATATTTCTAAACCCACCCATCATCTGAGAAATTCTCTTGCATTGTAAAATGTTTTGATGTTATCTAAATGCAAAGGATTTCTCAAAATTATGCATATTAAGTAGCACTGAAATTCCCTGTTTGCTATAAAACCAAATTCTGAGGTCTCTGTACAAACTAAATATTGACTTTTAAGGGTCATGGAGCAACTATTGACCCAAGTTGGCATGCAAGAAATTACACATCTGAATCTAGATATGGGATCTGTGTCACAGCTTAGCTGCACCAAAGTACCTTAAAGAAACTACAGTCATAACAGCATGAAAACAGAGATGCACAGCCTGCCAGGAGATCTGTGCTCTAGACACACTGCTGATATTGTCTGGGTTGCCCTTTACATGGAGAGCTGGCTATCACATGGAGATACCAAGAGTAGAAACTTAGAGTATCCTGAGACTGTCAGGAGCCAAATCCCATTGGGCCAGGCCAAGAAGGATTCTGCAGTGCGCTATGGCAGGTAAATTTGTACATAATACACACTTTATTTTCAAGTCTGGGACGAGTCCTGTCCCACTGAGATCAGTGTTGGTTGATTCAACATCATTGAATACAAGTGCCACAATGTGCACCACCTTGTGCACTGGTGTTACCTGTATTATATTTGCTCTCCACAATTACCTGAAGCCAGGTGGGAGGCAGTCTCTTCTCCCAGTGAACAACAGAACAAGAGGAAATGGCCTCAAGTTGCACCAGGGGAGGTTTAGATTAGATATCAGGAAAAATTGCTTTACTGAAGAGGTGATCAAGCACTGGAACAGGCTGCTCAAGGAAGTGATGGAATCACCATTCCTGGAAGTGTTCAAAACACATGCAAATGCGGCACTTAAGAACATGGTTTAGTGGTGGTTTTAGTTCTGCAGTTCTGGGTTAGTGCTTGCACTTAATGATCTTCTCCAACTTTAATATTTCTGTGATTCTATGAATACTTTACATAAAAACCCCCAGATATTTGTGTGTGTAAATATATTTGTATATCTATATATCTCTCTCTATATATAGATATACACATCTGCATAAATACATATGCAGCTCACTGCACTGGGTTTTTTTCTGAGACTGTGTAGAGCCACGTTCACTGGAAGTGTCATGACAATACCACTTCTTTCTGATTGTTACTGGAAATTGACATGATAACGATAATGGACAATATATGTATTTCCTCCTTTGAAAGAGTCAGCCTCACCAAGTACAGAAGGGAGAAATCTTATTTTAGCTTGTGAATGGTAATTAGGAAAAAATTTAACATTTATTGCTGGATGCTTGCAAAGACATCATTAAATAAAGAAGGTGATTGATTAAGGTCTTGATTTTGAGAAAGAAGGTCCTGAGTAAAAAATTCAATTAGAATTCAAATGGATTTTTTTTTAATTCTTTAACAAAAATTAAAATTTATAGTTAAGTAAGTTTAATAAAAGCATAAATGTCAAAGTGTAGGAAGGAGACATTGACTTGAATTAATATCAATCCAGAAGGAATGACAAGAATGTGATAAAATACACAAAACAAAAAATATTAATGGACAGATGTTCAAAGACAATATTGTTTTATGTAAATTGAGACTAAGAGAAAGTCATTAATGAGAAGTCTTTTACTTGATGGAAGTTATGGAATTGTGAGTAAACAAAACATGTAACAGCTGGGTCCAACAGTCATTTTTGTTGTATGTTGAAAAACACATATGAGTTGTATCATAGAGATATCTAATAGTAATTACATAAGTAATTCTTAACATTTCAGTGTCCCAAAACTGCTCCAGAATCTACACATTTTAAAACCCTTATATGATTGTTTGACTTGTATACAAGATCTTTGAAAGAACTTTCTGGGAGGTAATGTCAATATTCCCTGTCATCGATTCCCAGCAGACTGGCTAGGAGGCAGGGAGCATTCTCATCCAGCATTAGACACCTCTTTGAGAGTTTTCACCCCTGGGCTGCTCATCCTACATTCCTTTTACAGTCAACTGAGAGATAGAGGCATTTCTACAGTGAAATTCATCTGACTAAAAGCTGACATCTATGTTTGGTTAAAATTATCACATCCTAATGTGGTATCCACTTTTTTTTTTTTTTTAAGAAAACTAACAGGATGCCCAAGCTTTCTCAGACCTGCCTGCAAGGTTTCAGTCCTGGCTGTCCTTGCAATGCAGTGGAAGAGATCATGTCCTTGGAGGTCTAAGCAAGGTCATCTTGCAAGACTGAGCTTTTGACATGAGTACTACTCCAGTGGGAAAGCTGAGCTGGGAACTCAGTGTTCTACCACTACAGTTCAGGCAAATCTTGATGCATTGAAAATGTTCAGAGAAGAGATATGAACCTTCCTAGATGCCCTAAAAATCAGTGGAAGACTCAGAGATCCTGGTAAGCATTATTTATATTTGTAGTGCAAAAATATGCAAGGCTTTAATAAATATGCAAAAAACACATACAAATGTAAGGGGAAAATACTAAAAACAAGATAATAATAAGTAGGATTTTGCATTAATGTCATTCCTATTATGTAAGCTGCCTTCTGCAAAGTGTCTGTCTATCCTGACTTCAGCTGACTCTAAAGGGACTAAGGGTGCTGAAGTCTAAGGGTGCTTAGACTACTAATTCAGACACATCTGTTTATACTGTAAAGGATGGTTTGGGCTGAAAGTGGTACTTAAACAGCAGGGTAAAATCTTGCACCTTTAAAATCAAAAGTATGATTAAAGAATTGGGAAACATGCCTTACAATAAGAAACTGAGGAAGTTCAATCTATTTTGATTACTAAAACAGGCCAAAAGATAACTTAATCACAGCCTTACATTACCTACAGGGTTAATCTCAATTATGACTTCTTAACCTGTCCAGCAAAGATAGAACAAAAGTCAATGGCAGGAAGCTGAAGATAACTCAGACTAGAAAACAAACGTAATTACTGGCAGTGACAATAAGTAATAACTGTAAGAGAGGCTGCTGATCCTTTAAATAAAGAACCATCAAAATCAAATGTATAAAAAAATAAACTGCAAATGAGGCAATCAATAATTGAGGAAGGAATAGAGCTTTTTCTGTGCCAGGTTCAGGCCAGTGTCTCATACGACCCAGTAACCTAAGAATCTATAAATCCACTATCCAGGAGTTTTCCTATTTTGATCTGTTTAAAGAAAATGTTATCTACATGCTTATCATGGCATTGAATCACTGTCATATGCCTAAGGCTCAAAGCACACTAATTACCATTTTCTCCAACTCCAGCCTCTCATATGACTTGTTACTGCCTCTCACAGCACTCTTGTTTTGAAAACTAATTCCCATTATCTAAAAGACTTTCCAAAGCAAACACAGCAGTATAGCACTTTCTAATATTTGTTTTGTATTCTCAAAGAAGAAGCAATAGTGGTAGGAGTTTTTTTTTGGGGGGAAGTTCTTCTTCTACAAAGGTACTTGCGTCCACTGTAGTTTTACTTAGTCCAAGGATTATGTCCATGGGCCAAGAGCTTCACTTTGTAAATTCTGAATGCTGTAAGTGGTTTATTTCATGGGAATTGTGTAAAGGCCTTATGCTAGTAGCAGCAAACTCTGCTTCAGTGCCTAACTGCAGCAAGAGATGGCAGATGAAAAGAGATTTCATATACTAAGACAAAGATGCATAGTTTTTAAGGTCACTATGATTCTCCCTCTAGCCTTCTTTCCTACATAATTTGGGAAAAAAATTAACTCCACCCAAAACCTCCTGTGGAAGCTTCTTGTTTTGATGTGTTTGCATGGGGAGCTCCCATCACCCATTCCCTGCACTTGTGTGCTAGGGAAGGTAAACCTGGTGGTGCTGGGAACAGCTCAGGGGACATGTGCAGCACACTGTGTGCGTTCACAGCATTATCACCTACCCAGATTAGCAGCTGAGCACTGCTGGGTGCAGACAGCAATGCCTGCAGGTAAATACGGGCTTTGCAAGATATGGTTGAGTTGCTGACTCCATTGCAGGCTCCTTGCCTGACCTTGGGACTGGAGCACTGTCTGCCTCCGTATTTAAAAAGTTAAGATAATGTTACTTGTCTGTCTCACAAGGATTTTGTGAGGTTAGAGACACTGGTTATTCACGCTAGATGTAAAGTATTACAGCAATGAGAGCTGTGTAAATACCTACACTCATGAAGCTTCAATTAAAGCACTACCCAACTTGCTGGAGGAAAGCACATCAGTCCCTGCAATGACAGCTCACACACAGCTTCTCCCCTTTCTGAGGTAAAGAAACCCCATTGGCAACGGAGGGGAAACCTGCAGTGAGGGAGCACAGAGCACTTCATAGCACAGGCTTTGCTATGATTTACAGTCTTATGCTTGGTAAGGAGCAATAGCTGAGGGGTGGCTTATCCCATTAGTCCCAGTCCTGGTTGACCAATGGAGCTGGGTAATGGTGGGGAGCAGCAAAGGCCCCAAGGTGCACTCAGAGGTCCGGCTGCCTGTGACAGACACCCTCAGGAGCACATGCCACATGCTGCATGCACACAGAAGGAGGTTGCTTAACCAGGGCTTCACAAATATTTTCAAAGTGCTTTACAAACAATTCATTAATAGATGACATATTTTTGCTAAAGGAACAACCAGCTCAACTAGATTTTATTACAGGTGTAAATAATATCAAGAGAATTTAAGTGTGAGCCTTGTTTCTCTGCTCTTAATCCCTGCTCCTGCTGACATGTTAAAGGTCTGTTTAATCATCCAGACCTTTCCTCCCCAATCCACAAATGCTTCATCCACACTTACTTATTTTACAGGGATTTATACAAATGCCAGTAGGTACCTAGCAGTGCCCTACAGGTTTCATGGCCCCAATGAAAAAACAAACAGTGCTACAGCCCAGATGTGACCCAGCAGTGCAGTTTAACCCGTTTAGAAGGCAAAGCAGCAGTTTAGAAAGCCACCCCGGGTATTTTTAACCCTAGAGTGGAAGAGCTGAGCATTTAGGGCTGAAGAAAGGCCGGAAATGAGGGGAGAATTGGGGCACGATGAGCCCAAACACATCTGCTTAGCCCAAACACATCTGCACGGGGCTCAGCCTACCCTGTCCTTGTGGAGCCGAACTTGGGGAGCCCCTAGGACCAACACTCATGGTGGAAACTCCGGGGATAGTGACGATGTCTCCCGGGGGCGCTGGCCACACGGGACAGAAGCGGGGAGACGAGACAGGGACAGGACTCCCCGGGGTTTCAGACGGATGCAGGATGAGGGTGCGGGCAGTAGGTCACTAAGGAGAAGCGCTGGGATGCAGCCGGTGGAAAGGCGCTCCTCGGGGTTGGGGGTGAGGGTCGTGGCTCGCCAGGGAGTGGGGGCGGAGGGGTGCTGCGCGGTGCCGGGCTGCGAGGCAAGCAGCACCTCGTGCCGTGCCGTGCCGTGCCGTGCCGTGCCCGGAGGCGCGGCGGGGCGCTGCGCGGGGCGGGCTCCCGCGGCGGGGGCGGTGGCGCCGGGAGGGCCGGGCCGGGAGGCGCGTCCCTCCCCTGGGCCGTTTCTCGGCCGGGTGTTTAATAGCGGAGCCGCCCCCGGCCCGCCCCGTTGGAGCCGGCCCGTGCGGCACGGCGCGGCCGGGGCCGGGGCCGCTGCGGGCCATGGCGGGGGGCGGCGAGGGGGCGGCCCGGCTGCTGGCCGTGCTGCTGGCCGGGCTGCTCGGCGGGGCGCGGGGCTTCGGCGACGAGGAGGAGCGGCGCTGCGACGCCATCCGCATCGCCATGTGCCAGAACCTGGGCTACAATGTCACCAAGATGCCCAACCTGGTGGGGCACGAGCTGCAGGCGGACGCGGAGCTGCAGCTCACCACTTTCACCCCCCTCATCCAGTACGGCTGCTCCAGCCAGCTCCAGGTGCGTCCGGGCTCCGGGGGGACCGGGGTGCGTGGGCGCGGTGGAGGCGACACACAGCGGGGCCGTGCGGTCCCCGGGCCGGCTGCTGTCCCCCAGCACCCTGTCCCCATTCCCGTCCCCTCGACTCAGCACTCAGCCAAGCCGAAAGTCGCGCCGCCTCGCAGTGTCGCTCCTGGATGGCTGGGAAGAGAGCGCGGCTGGCGCTGGGCGGAGGTGCGGTGTCCGTCTCGGCGCTGTCCCGGCCGTGTCCCGGCGAGGAGCGCCCGCCGCAGCGCGGTGCCGCCCGCTCTGCCCGGAGCTCTCCCGGCCGCCGTCCTCCGGCCGTGCCCCAGGTGCCGCGCCCGGTTCCGTGCGGAACGAACGGAGCTGGCCGCGGGGAGCTGGGGCGGCTCGGGATCCCGCCGGCAGCTTCACCGCCAAAGTTTCTTTCCCAGGCTAATGGCAGGATCCCTGTCCTCCCCACGGGCATGGATTTCCTCAAACAAAACCCAGCTTGTTTCTCGGGGCAGAGTTCCCGAGTCAGCACGCAATTCCTCTCACGGTGTCTCGTCGCCGAATTACTATTATTCAAAAGATGAGAAAACTACAATATTTTATTACCGTTGTAAGTGCACACGTGAACTTATTATGTAAAAAGAAAAGATTTTTCTGGGAGGATCGTGAACCGAGGTATTCCCATAAATGCTTTTTTTCCTCCTATTTGTTTCTTAGCTGAAATATCCAAGCAATGCTCAGAGCAAATATATGTATTTGTTTAAACCCCTTTAGTTTGGTTTTCTGCTTTCTTAAATTGTACCCTTGAGGTTTAAGTCTGGCTAAATCTTACTTTCTTCATTGGAACTGATGGGCTAAATTTACATTCAGCTAATCTAGGGAGTAAAATGTTCAGGCTTTGGACCACATTTGAACTGAAAGAAGACAACATTGTTATTTTTTTTCTCTTTTGTTTTTATTGTTCTTGGTTTATTTGTTTTATGCTGCTTGCTGCTTTTTTAAGGCAAATGATCAAATATTACTGCTAAAAAGGGGAAAAAAAAAAAAGAAAAATTGTTATATTGCAACCTGTTTCATTTTGCCCTGATGCACTTGTGATTTCTATTTCTCTCTTCCAGTTCTTCCTGTGTTCGGTTTATGTGCCGATGTGCACAGAGAAGATTAACATCCCCATAGGTCCCTGTGGAGGCATGTGCCTCTCTGTCAAAAGAAGATGTGAACCTGTTTTAAAAGAATTTGGGTTCGCCTGGCCAGACAGCCTGAACTGCAGCAAGTTCCCGCCCCAGAATGATCACAACCACATGTGCATGGAGGGCCCAGGAGACGAAGAGGTTCCCCTTCACAGCAAGACCTCCTTGCAGCCTGGAGAAGAGTGCCACGGCATGGGATCTAACTCAGATCAGTACATTTGGGTGAAGAGAAGCTTGAGCTGTGTCCTGAAGTGTGGCTATGATGCTGGTCTGTACAGCAGGTCAGCTAAGGAGTTCACAGATATCTGGATGGCCATATGGGCCAGTCTTTGCTTCATCTCGACTGCCTTCACAGTCCTGACCTTCCTGATTGATTCATCCAGATTTTCCTACCCAGAGCGGCCAATCATATTTTTGAGCATGTGCTACAATATTTATAGCATTGCTTATATTGTGAGGCTAACTGTGGGCCGGGAAAGGATATCCTGTGATTTTGAAGAGGCAGCAGAACCTGTTCTTATCCAAGAAGGTCTTAAGAACACAGGATGTGCGATAATTTTCTTGCTGATGTACTTTTTCGGGATGGCTAGCTCCATCTGGTGGGTTATTCTGACACTGACGTGGTTTCTGGCTGCCGGACTCAAGTGGGGCCACGAAGCAATTGAAATGCACAGCTCCTATTTCCACATCGCAGCCTGGGCCATCCCAGCTGTGAAGACCATCGTCATTTTGATTATGAGACTTGTAGATGCAGACGAGCTCACCGGCCTCTGCTATGTTGGGAACCAGAACCTGGATGCGCTGACAGGCTTTGTTGTGGCTCCACTTTTTACCTACCTGGTCATTGGGACTTTATTCATTGCAGCAGGACTCGTGGCCTTATTTAAAATCAGGTCTAATCTCCAGAAAGATGGAACTAAAACTGACAAACTGGAAAGACTGATGGTCAAAATTGGGGTCTTTTCAGTGCTGTACACCGTCCCAGCAACGTGTGTCATCGCCTGTTATTTCTATGAAATTTCCAACTGGGCCATTTTCCGCTATTCTGCAGATGATTCCAATATGGCAGTGGAGATGCTCAAAATTTTCATGTCCCTTCTGGTGGGTATTACATCAGGTATGTGGATCTGGTCAGCCAAAACTCTGCACACGTGGCAGAAGTGCTCCAACAGACTGGTGAACTCAGGGAAAGTGAAACGGGAGAAGAGAGCAGATGGTTGGGTGAAACCTGGGAAAGGGAACGAGACCGTGGTATGAGAAAAGGACAGCATCCCAGTGGTCTGACTGCTCTCCTGTGAAGGACTGATCATGTGTAAGCATTGCTGTGTAAATGTTGGGAGTAGAGTAGGGGGACGGTTACATAGCCTGTCTCTGGGGCTGGGAGAAAAATAAAAAGCCTTAAAAGAATAAACAGCAAAAAAGATCATGCTGCAGATACAATAGCCATAAACCAAGCTGCCCAAAATAGGAGAGCCCAGGGAGGCTTTAAAAGCTGTGAATTACCCAAACATGGGGTTTTTTTGTTGGTTTTTTTTTGTTGTTGTTTTGTTTTTAAGCAGGATGCAATTACTGAAGTCTTGAAGTCTTTTTAGAAATGGAGGTGCTGTAGCCCATAGCTGTGGAATGATGTTTTCCTTTCACCATCTTGCAGCTGATGGAGGAAAGGCAGTCCAGGGCCAAATTCTGGGCTTGATTAGGGTCCAGTTACCAGAAGATGAAGCACCCAGAGCCTCAGTCAGATGTCTTCTTTCCAAGTTCAGCATTGAGAAGGAAGCACTTTATTCTGCTTTTATGCCCTGGGGAATTCTGGTGTTCCAATACGCTGTACCATTGAGTCAGGGATCACATCCTGAAACAAACAGCAAATGGACTTTCCAGGTCTTATCCACGATGAGTAGGATTTACTGAGGTATAACTGAGGCTGACTTTTCAGTCATCTAATGGCCTAATAATAATTTTGGGTCATTCTTTTTGCCATTTATAACCTGGTCTGAATGGAGAGTTGATTCTGCCTTGTGGGAATTTGAACCTCCCTGTGTTTCTTCCCACCTCAGTTATTCTGTGGTTTTGTCAATATTTATAAAATCTAAAAGCTTTACTCAAGGCCATCCTCAGGAGTAGAGGAATCAGCTCAAAGTGGGAAACTGTGTATGGTCTTCTGCATCTATTATCATTATCCATCTGCCTCCATTCCTGCCCCTTCACGTGCTCCTGCTATTGCTAGCAGACCACTTTATTCTGCTGCATTTATTAGCTTTAAAAAAAGTCTTAACTATAGTGTTCCTTCCTCTAGGAAAGACAAAAATTAGTTGAAGGTACCTTCAAACAATGCCATGTTTCTCCAAGCAAACTTGCTTGTCTCTCTCTGGAGACTCATTGCATGAAGCGATTAAGTCTTAATGTATTTCATTCAGTGTGATGGTATCTCCTCTGTAGACGCCAGTCTGTGGAGAAGCAAAATGTTAAATTCCTTGGCAACCTCATGTTCACACAGATCAGTTGTATAATTATGTGTGTCAGTTGCAATTAAAAGAACATTCTCAGCCCATGACATTGCAGTACAGCTGACTGCCTCACAATGATGCTTCAATTGCTCACTGACAGCTATGGAGACATTTTTTTAATGTATGTTTACACACAGAATGTGAGCAGGCATTCAGTCCTCAGGAGCAACAAAGGCCTTTCCAGTTTTTGTAAAGGAATCCAAGAAATCCAACTTCTTGGTGAATAATGTTGTTTCAAAGAAATGGTTGAGTTTTCTTATTCCATTTGAGGAGGCACTGGCTTGTCCTATGCTTGTGGGGAGCCGAACACAGTGCCAGGGGCTTGTAAGAAAGGTGTTGCAAATAAAAATATCCTAGAAGCAAGGATGCTCTTTCCCTTTGAAATACATTTGTTTTTTTAATCTATGTGCCCCAAGCTTTTGCTTCCTTTGTTTGTATGGAACCTGATGAGCTGCAGAGCATCCCCCTGGTGCCCCAGCTCCCATGGTCTTCCAGAGCAGCTGAGAACAGATGCTGCTTTATTAGAGTATTTGCTTTCCACACAGGTGCCCATGTGCTTCCCAAGCCACAGTTCACTCCAGCTCTGGAAGTGAGCACTAATCCATCCCAGAAGCATGTATTGTTTCAATGTCAGTGTTGAAACATGTGCTAGAGAACTTTTTTTCTTTTACAAACAAAATCCAGACCCCAAACAAACCCTAATGGCAGTCTTTGTGGTTGGGCTCCCTCTCCAGCAGAACAAGTGACAACTTGACACATTCTGCTCAAGACACACAAGCACCGGTCTGGGCCAACACCACATTCCAGCTGGGCCTTTTCACCATCTCCATAAAGTCTCTTGCTGTTAGTGTTGTGTTTGGATCTGGTTATTCCTTTGTGGACAAGGAGTTTTGCAAGTGTGAGATCTTCAGATGGCTGAGTTTCTCTATCATGTAGTCTCTCTGCTGGTGCAGTGAGGAATGTAAAGGCAGCAGCTGTATGTTGGCTTTCAAGGAACAAGGATGCAGCATGACCCTTTTTTGTAAGCTAGTATTTGGCTGTGCCAAAATATCATGTTCATTCAAGGTGTGCTTCACTTTGAAATGCTTTGGATACTCTCCTGGCCAATAAGCCCCATGTTTGAGCAGACTGATTCAATAAACGGCATTTTTAACCTTGTTATGTAAACAGACGTGAATGTCAAATAGTGCCTTTTTATCAAATCCTTGCATCTGTGCCTGTGACCCTGTGAACTGTTGACAGAGAATCCCCCTGGTGATGTGAGACACAGTGAGCTGGATGAGGATGGCACTGTGTAGCCCTAGGAGGGACCTGGAGGGCTATGCCATTAAAGCATGTAAGGGATTCAAATGCTATGGGAGAGAGGTGGGCTGGGGGGAGGCACCAGCTGCTGTTCCTGAAGAGATCTCTTTCCCCAGCAGCTGGGGGAATGCTCTACTGACCCAAAGTGAAATTAAACCATTCCATGATGTATTTATTCACCCACGTGCATTTACCTGGCTCCGTGTCAGGGCTATGTAAGTGGGCAGGCACAGCAGGCAGCCTAAAAACTGGTGCTTGCAAAGAGCGGCTATCAGCAACTCCTAGGTTCTCTCATTTCAACATTGTTAACGAGCTTAAAGCCAAAACGGGTGTGACTAATCCTGTCTCGGAAGTGCAGTTGCTGTGCTTATACAACCAGGACCTTCGCAGGCGTTTCCTTCTCTGCTCCCATCTCCCCCTCAGCGGGCTGGCACTGGAGGTTTCAGAAGTGTCTGCCAGAGAGGTACAAGCTTAGCTCTTACATTAAACACACAAGTTAGCTCCTTTTGCTGAATTTTAAGGAAATAGACACTGATTATTTTGGGGGTGTACAGAAAATATATCTACTTCAATGTATGTACTGTAAATTTCTAATTTATCACTGTAAAAAAAACCAAAGCAACTTTGCTATTTAATTTTTATATCAAAATAAAACTTTAACCTCTGTGGATAACTACAGAATTCGTGGCAGCCTTCACATTTTTGGTGAGTTTGTTTCTCAAATAGGACTCAGCATTGTTGGAAGTGCTTTTTTCCCCTGAAGGAAGAAGGACTGAAATGCTCAAGGTGTGGTGAAAGGGTATACTTTGAATGGGTTAATCCAGCATGATTTGGATCTAATAACTGAGAACAAGACATGGTTGGGCAACAGTGAAAGTATGTTCATGTTTCTGCACATATGGGGTGGACAGAAATCCTTTCAAAGACAGCACACAGGTCCTGGGTGCTGGGCTGGGGCTGCAGCTGGAGCTTCGGTGTTGTGGGAGCATGTCCTCAAATCCCAGCTGGAGGCAAAACAGAAACATGGCCAGCTGCTGCTCTAGCCCTGCTGTGATGTGGTTCCTGAGAAGAGCAGCACCTCCTGTAAGGCTTTCTCCTTCAGGTATTATGGAATGTGAACATCCAAAGCGTGAGCATTCAGATCTGGAGTGTTCAGACCTCCAGTGTCACTACTGCTCTGTTCAGTATGTGGGAACTATTAGTGGCTTTTGGAAGGGGAAAATTGTAATCCTAGTAACCTGCTTGAAACGAGTTCATTCCTACGGATGATTTCAACCCTTCAGAGGAGAGATTCAACTGAATGTCTAAATTTTCTAGCAATGGTTTTCTAAAAACTTAAGCTTATTAATGCTTTACTTTTCATTCCTGTTTGTCATTTCTGTTCACAGTTGTGATGTATGGGGACAGCAAAGAGTTGCTTTTTATGTGTATCTCTCACCAGTTTCTTTTGACACTGATAGAACAGTATGCGATATTAATTATTTAAACCCACTTAATTGTCTCCATCATGAAACAATCTGTGTGTGGGATTATTTAATTAGCAGAATGTTCTAATAAGAACCTAAATCACACTAGAGTGGATAATAGTGAGGGTGTGCTATAAAAAAGAGTAGCAACTATCACCTGTGTATCTGTAGCTAATCAAGTTTTGAAGAGCAGCATCTAAAACTGGTAATTATGAGTGATTTGCTCATGCCTTTGGCAGCTCATCATTGTAATGTTCTCAGGCTGGTGATTAATGCAACCTCTCAAATTTATCCTAATGAGTCTTTAATAAAGTTACTGTTAACTGTAACAGACATAAAGGAGCTTCTGGGGGAAGGAGTATGGTCTCCCTCTTGTTCATACCACATGAAAACCTCAGGTGTGGCATTCAAGATGGTGTTGGCTGCTCCAGGTCTCTCTCACGGGTGCTTGCCTTTGCACAGATCCCTCACACTGGGTGTCTGAGAGCACCACCTATGAAGTGACAGTGGATTGTTGGAGTGGCTCTGAATGGTGAGCAAGCTTCCCAAGCCACAGAAATGACAAATTCACTCAGGTTTGCCTTTTGAGGGAAGTATGTAATTATCACAACAAATTAACCTTTATGAGGAATTTTTTTGTGGTTGTTTTGATATTTAGGCTTGGATGTTTTTACTTGGTTGGTTTTGTCTTTTTTTTGTCACCAAGTCCCTGTCTTCAGTGGTTGTTTCCACCACACCTCCTCCATCCTCAGCCACTCATTCCCATAATAGTGCCACATTTCTGCTCCTCCTTCACTTTGCCAGTACAACTACTTGTGGTAGGGTGCAGGCATCATCCTGCAGAGCTGCTTCCCAAGCCCTTTTGCACCATCTTCCCCATCAGGCCAGATCTGTGTCTATCTGCAAGGTTGTAGGAATGGGAGAGAGCAAAGTAACAGCTGCCTGACTGCTTCCTGCTTCCCCAGCCTCAACTAAAATAGCAAAGCCTCCAGTAGGATTGTTGGTAACTCCCTAATTCTTTAGCTGGGATGACTGAGTCCAGATGTGAACTGCTCACCTATAGGTGAACGCCCCATTACACAGCCCCATAGCAGCTGTGTTGCTGATGCTCCATAGTGCCCTTTTCAGCATGCTTGGACTAATTGGCTCATAATATAGGCCAGGAGTTTGCAGCCTCTTTCTCAATCTAGCATGGCTTAACCAGACTCTGGTGTAACTTGTGTACAGAGCAAAGCATCTCTGTGTGCTTGCAAGAGCCAACACTGGCTGCAACAGAAATGAGGCAGGGCTCGGTCCCAGCTGGAGCAGGGTCGTGCCATCCTGCTGCACCTCACCAAGAGGAATGGGTGAGAGGATGGGTGCAGGTCAGGCAGCTCTCAGCTGATGCTGAGGTGGTGTAATAGATCCCATATCACTATTTCCTGCAGCTGGGAAATTATTTCTGACCAGAGATCCTGGACATCCTGGCAGACTCCAGCTGTTGTAACAGCTTTGTGTTGTTAGCAACCAGATGTTTTGTTTTATGCTCTGGGAACGGCCTACCAAACAGTCACCACAGGGCTGGAAGAGCACAAAGGTGGCTTAGAGGGGAGCAGCAGCAAATGAGGGCTCAGACGCTATGGTATCACTGAGAAACTGTTGTTTTCTTTTCCTAGTTTTTTCGGGGACCAGGGGCATCCTGTGTGCCAGATGTTAGTACAACACCAGAGAAAACAGGTTAAATGCCAAAGACAAATATTATTGCACCAGAAAGTTTACTGTAATTTATAACTTTGATTTTGTTGTTGTTTTCTTCCAGAAGAGAATGTGCTTATTAGTTAGATCCACTTGGAGGGCTCAGAAAACTGATACTTTACTTAAATATTATCCATTTTTAAATCAAAGGTTTAAAACATTAAAGATAACCAAAACAAAACAAAAAACTCAAACAATTACCCATGGCTTGTCAATACACTGGGAGCATAAATATCTTCATCTTATATTTCCATCAGTGTTTAGCTAGTTTCCTGTCTGGTTCTTTCATTTCCTGAGCTTACTCTGAGAAAGAGAAAAACATCCGTCCTGCAACATAGATGCAAATCATTCAACAGTCTGCTTCTACAATATTGAATTTTAAAATATTACTATGCAGAGAAACAGCCTGACAGTAAATGTTTTAATAGATGAAGTGTTTTCTTCCAAAGCAGCTCAGAGGCACTCTCACTCAAGTACTTGGTAAAGGATGATAAGCAGAGTGCCACGGAAAAGCAGAATTTCGGTTTTGCAGGGATTTTTCTTGCATTTGAAGGTCTTCTGCCTTGCAGCAAGGAATGGCTGACATCTAGTGGCAGCTGCACCCTGGTCTCAGCTGCTTACAGCCTCTCCCAGCCCTGCCCTCCACTCCTGTCAAAAAGCAGGGCATGTACTTCAGCTGCTGCTGGTGAAGGCTTTGTCCAGCAGCACATTCTACCAGCTCTGGGCTGTGCATTATGGTTTGTACCAAGTGCATCAGCCAAAAAAATCACAAGCTCACCCACTGTTAAGTAAATTAAAAGATTAGGTTAGATTAGATATAAGGAAGAAATTCTTTGTTGTGGTGGGTGGTGAGGCTCTGATACAAGTTGCCCAGAGGAGTTGTGGATGCCCCATCCCAGGCAGTGTTCAAGGCCAGACTGGATGGGTCTTGGAGCAACCTGGTCTAGTGAAGGTGTCCCTGCCCATGGCAGGGGCTTGGAACTAGATGGTCTTCAAGGTCCCTTCCAACTCAAGCCATTCTATGATTCTAGTAATCTCTCCTTGTTCAGCTCTGGGCTCAAGACTGGCATGATTAACAGGAGGGTTGATAACAGTGCTCACAGAGAAAAAAAGAGACCTAGTGAAGTAGCGTGGCAAAAAGGCCAATGGGACATCTGTCCCCTGCTATGGTGAAGAAAGCTGCTCTTTGCAGAAGCCAACACCACGTATAGTCCAAAAAGTTTATTTGAAAGTCTTAAAACAATCTCTTCCTTGGCGTCACACTGCTTATGTTTATAAGAAGAAGACCTGGGGGACCACAGCAGAAAAGAAAGTCTCCAGCCTGGGCTGACAGCCTTGCTTCCTTCTGCTGCCATTTGGCAGTGGTGGGAAGGGCTGTCAGCCCCAGGAAGAAAGAATAAAGTATTTCCAGAGTCATGCACAAGAGACCTACAATATAACTGTACATCTTGAAAGGAGGGGTGCAGGAGAGGCCTGGAGATGGGGAAGAGGCTTCTCAGAGCAGGAGGGAATACATATATATGTGTATATATATATATATATATATATATTACACAGAAAAAATCAGCTGGAAAGGCCCCAGCATATGAAAGTTATGACAAAAAATAATACCATTCCACTCACAAAACAATCATGTTGCTACAGCTGTGGCCTGAGCAGAGCCAAAAGAAATGAGGAGCCATCCATACCTCCCCAGAGAATTCTTTTATAACCAAAGCAGGGAAAGGAGCAGACCTTATTCTGAAACATTGGTAATTCACCCTGTCAGCATCAGCAAAGCTGGCCATCAGTTTGTCACGGGATGAGCTGGGTTTCACTTTTGCAAGCTCTCCAAGTCCCTCTCTGCAGAGAGCAGCTGGCAAGCCCTGCCGCCTTCGGGATGCACCAGGACACTGCACAAAGCCTCATCCCTTCTTCCCTGTCTTCTCAGAACACCAGGTGCTATTTCTTACTTTGGCTGTGGAAAGTCAAATCTGACACACAGCCATCAGCCTAGTCCTCCTCTTTCACATAGCCTTTCTAGTAGCTCCTCTCTGCAGCCCCATGACTCCTTCCCACAGCCTGGGCTCCCATCAGGAGTTGGCAGTCCCTTTCCAATCCTAGAAGGACCCAGCCATGGCAAACTAAGAGAGAGGGTTGGATTCAGCAGCTGCCATGACTATTGGGACATGAGTGATAAGACAAGAAGAAATAGCCTTAAGTTGCACCTGTGGAGGTTTAGATTGTATATTAGGAAAAATTTCTTCATTTCCTTATTGTCAAGCCCTGGAAGAAGTTTCCCAGGGAAGTAGTGGAGTCACCATCCCTGGAGGTGTTTAAGTGATGAGTAGAAGAACCTAACTAACCACCAAGGGAGGGAAGAAAGACTAAGGAGTCTGAGAATCTGTTGGTCTCAAGAGGCACACAGAGCAGGATAATCAGGAGAAGAATCTCCAGTGTATAGATTCACAGCAAAAATGAAACCTGGCACTTCACATTTCATTCCCTGTTGCACCTGTTGGCTCACCACCTCACACCTAAGGAAGGAATGAGAGTTGTTTCACAAGAGGAGGTGAAGAATTGACCTCATTAAGAAGAGAGTACTGCAAAGTGCTTTCTCCCTCTGGCTTCTCTAGTTCCTCTATGAATCTGCACACAAATCTAAGAGTGTTTCTTAACTGAAGCAGAAACACACGGAGACAGCCCTTAGAATCTCCTTTCTCAAGGGCTGGAAAGCAAACTGGGCCTGAGCCCTGCAGGACAGAGGCAGGAGGAAGATACCAGAGAGAAGAAAGAACAGCATAGAAGGAGAGCCCCAAGGTGCACCAGAGTGTGAGCAGATGACTGTCTCAGGCCAGTGTGGCTGCTCAGCACTCCCACAGGGCTGCCAGCAAAGGGACAGCATGTGACACCTCCAGGGTGTGAGGTGTTTAATCTGGGAAGCACCACACCAAGCAGATGGGGCTGCGCCCAGCTTTTGGCAGAGCTGAAGGGTCAGTAGCTGCCAGCAGAGCAAAAAACCAAGAGCAAAAGACTTTCAATGAAAGCAGCTGTTTGCCAAATGAATGTTTGTGCACAGCTGATCACAGAATCATGAAATTATTTGGATTGGAAGAGACCTTTAAGATCATCAAGTCCAACTATAAGCCTGACACCATTATCAATTTTTTATGGCTTAATGCTTTAATATGTTCTCACATTAGTAAGAACGCTTAAAGCTGTCATTTGAACAGGGCAAATTTAGCATTGCGTCTTAATCTGATTCTGATGTAGATGTATTGCCAGTTTCAAGCCTCTGTCTCAGGCTCCTCTTTGATACTTTGAACCACCTAAAATCTTCTGAGAGTGAGGGGAAGTGTTATTGGCTGTGACTAGACCTTGGTTCTGGTAACTCTATCTGCAGTTTGGTGGGACCCAGTGAATACAGATTTCCATAGCTATCACTTATGATGGAAAGGAAGAATCTCTTTCTGTGTACACTTTGTAAAGAAAAGAGAAGGAAGGAAGGAAGGAGAAAGAAAAAAAGAAAAGGAGAAAAGGAGAAAAGAGAAGAAAAGAGAAGAAAAGAGAAGAAAAGAGAAG
>VRYO01002772.1:9668400-9690496 GCA_009812075.1 Sialia sialis | reverse complement strand
GAAAAGAAAAGAAAAGAAAAGAAAAGAAAAGAAAAGAAAAGAAAAGAAAAGACTTTCAGGAACAACAATTAATGGTGAAAACATTGGAAGGGGCATTTCCATAGCAATAGAGTGTGGCAACACTATGCAAATCCTATTTCTTTTTGAAATTGGAACACATGAGGACAGAAATATTCAGTTCTGTCATTTCACAAACAAAACCCCAACTGGGTTGAGTTTTTAAAAAATTATTCTACATGATGTGAATATAGTTTTAACTGGATCAACTATCTCAACAACTTTGCTGAAAAACTTAAGTGCATCAGCAGGAAAAATGGATTTCCCCTCAATTTTTCTTCAAAATCTTCTGATTTTTACTTTTGATTCAAAGTGTTTAAAGATGAATTTTGTAGCAATAAATACAACTTGATTGATTGGTCCCAAAATATTGACTCTGAAATGAGGTGTTTGCTCAGTGATCAGTCTCAGAGCACTCTGAAATCATGGTGGGGAGGGAGGGGGTGTTTACTCACTTGATGAATGCCAGACTGGCGAGCAGGAGGAAGGCCTCAATAAATCATTTCTGACATTAACCTTGCAGAAACAAATTCCCAAGAGTATTCATGTTAGTTCTGCTGCCGGTGCTTGTGCAAACACTGCTGGACAGAATTCACATCGCTATCTTTTTGTGACTAGTTTTGCAAACAAAATCTCCTCTTTGACATTCCAGACAAAGTCAATGGAACAGGGGAGGATGAAGGAAAATGCAATTTGTTTATTCAAACAACAGTTAGTGGGTCATTGGAAATATGCATGAAATATTCATAACAGATTTTGGAGTTGATAAATAAATAAAAGAAAGCATGCACTGGACTAAGCAATGAAACTTCACTTTTATTTGTGTAAATAGGCAGAATGTTCCATACTTTTTGTATGTGTTATTTTTAGTGTTAACTTTATATATGCCATCAAATTTTCCTTGCATTTGTTTTTATGCACAGTAATTATGATCACAGTGATTAAGATAGTACAAGGCAGACCTTCTTGGTCTATGATGAAAAATAGTTGGAAGTGGAAACCTCTGTTTCTGAGGATAGGCACAATAAGTGGGTAAGTAGCAAGTGCAGGGTACATATGGTACATACTGGAATTGTCTGCCCGGGGAGGTGGTGGAGTCAACATCCTTGGATATGTTTAAAAAAAGCCTGGATGTGGCTTGGTGCCATGGTCTAGTTGAGGTGTTAGGGCATGGGTTGGACTCAATGATCTTGAAGGTCTCTTCATAGCCATTCTGTGAATTCTGGGATTCTGTGAATATGTGTGTGTGTGTGTGTGTGTGTATATATATGTATGTATGTATGTTTGTGTTTTTCATTTAGAGTTCTCCTAACGATAACCTTGTGCAGAATTGCCATATCTTCTTCAAAGACACCAAACCTCTAACTGCAAAAGCTGTGGTGGAACCTCATTCTGCAGGGATAGGGACCTGCTTGCTTTTGTGCCAGGAGGAACTGAGCAGCACTGCCTGAGGTCTGCCAGGACACGGTCACATCACCACCACTAATAAATGGCTGAGACCTGATATCCCACTGATGTCCCACCAGTGCCAGAGCTGGACTTTTAAGCTTCTCAACAGAAAGTCTTTTCCAACAGCAAGGCCTGAAAATTCATGCTTAGATCCTGAAGAGTAGCAGAGTGCTTCCCAGAATTTGGATGTTCTAGAGCTCAGCCACTGTTATTCTCCACTTCTTTTGTTGAGAAAAAATAGGATAGTTGTGCTTCTCCCACTAAATTAAGTAGGAGGCTCTGAGCTCCTTTGGGGGGGCAGAACTTTTGCCCTGTTCACTGCTTAGGGACGCCTGTGGGTTGGAGCCTCCCAGCGTGTGATGTGAATGGGCTGCTCAGGCCCAGCTGGTGATGGGGAGCTGTCCATGGGACCAAGGATGTTCCTGCTGTGGCAGCACTGCTCTCTCCTGCACAGTCCTGCCAGACACAGCCCACACACAGGTCCATCATCAGGGTTTCTGTCTGGGCCACCTACCCATGGATGGAGAAGGGTAAAGCAGTAAAAGCCTTTCAACATGAGTTGTCCAGCTGCTACACCCTACACAGCTAAATAACACCAGCCTGCCCAGTCTGAGATGGATCTTTCCAGCAAACATCTCAGAGCCAGGGAATGCTTTATTTCTCAGTGCCCTTGGAGTAAGAGGCAGAAAACGTCTCTGACCTTTGCAGGGCTCTCAGTGAACTGCTACACTCATTAATAATAAACCACCACACTTTCCTGAATGCTCCTGTAACTTTTGCCACATGTTAAGCCCCCCAGAAAGGACTTGGTTCTCAGGAGTCCTTTTCCCACAAAGATAGATTAAAATTCTGCCTTTGACAAATTAGCAGGAAAACTTCCCTGATGTTTTTTTAACAGGTGGTTCTTCCCACATCACCAGACTCAAAGTCCCTGAGAAATATGTTATTTTTACTTGACAGAAAGGTGAAAAAAACTGACTGAAACGTGAGAAACCAGCATGTGGGCTCGACAGACTTCACTGCCTGCTAACCTGCCATCGCTCATTCATAGAGGCAGTTGCAGTACAAGGGAAAGGAGTGATTCTTGTTCCCCTTCTGGGAACACCAATCTGAAGAAAACAACCCCTGTAAGTCTGTGTTACTGTTCAGCAGCAGAGCCAGGGCAGCCCCATGCCATCAGCCACCACTGGCCTCTCTCCAGTATGTCCCTGCACTGGGAATGAGAAAAAGGCCACAAAGATGATGCAGAAGACTGGAGAACCTCTCCTGTAAGAAAAGGTTGAGTGTGTTGGGACTGTTCAGCCTGGCAATGAGAAGGCTCAGGAGGAATCTCATCACTGTACATAAATACTTGGAGGGAAGGTGCAAAGAGGGTGGATGGACCCAGGTTCTTTCCAGTGGTGCCCAATGCCAGGACCAGAGATCCTGGATGCAAACTGAAACACTGCAAGTGTCACTTGAATATCAGGAAACACTGGAACATTTTTTATTTTTCCTTGCTCTGAACAAAACCAGTGACCAAACACTGGGAGAGATTGCCCATAGGTGCTATGGACTCTTCATACTTGGAGATAGTCAAAATCCAGTGGGACATGGGTAACTGGTATAGATGGCCCTGCTTGGGCGAGGGGTTTGGCTGAGATGACATCCACAGATTTCTTCCAGCCTCAACTGTTCCGTGAGTCAGTAACAGCTGCCAATGACAGAGCTGCAGCTCTGACAGTGGAGAAATCTTCCATTTCCACCTTGAAAACTGAATTTCCCAGTGATGAACACAGGACTTCTCCTTATTTCCAGGTCAATCTTCCTCACACCCTGCTGACACAGAGCATGCTCACCAAATCAGAGTGCAAGAGCTGCAAATTCTAAAGGAGCTTCTCTTTCCTGAGCAGCCCCTTTCCTTCAGTGGACACAGACTGCTTCTATTCCATTTATAACCTCCACCATGCCTGCAAGAGGAAGTACAGGAAAACAAGCCTGCTGTCAGCAGAAGCCTAAATCATGTCTTTAAAATCTGTGGGGATCTGAAAACTGGAAACAGGATCAAACCCTGTGTTCCAGTTAGCATCCATCGTGATCCTTTTGCCTTTACATTAATTCAGGAATGAGGAATAATGAACCTATCCTGCAGTCAGTTTAGCTTTGCACAAGCAGTATTGTTCTACAGGCAGGAACACAGCAACCTTACCCTGTCCCCTCTATAGAGGGAACCAAGAAGTGCATTTCTTCAAGTCCTAGGGTGGTCAGACTATCATTAATTGCTGTAATTGTTCTGTTTGAGGGATTGTGAAGGAAGTTTTTCTGTTGAAACAACTGAAGAGCTGAAAGGACAGCCAGGAATGAAAGGACAGCCTCATCCCAAGGCACAGGCCTGAACACTTAGAAGGAGGAAAGAATTTGTCCAATGAAGTAAGAATGCCTGGAATTTCACCTGGTTGCAGGGTATGCAAATGGAGTCTGCAAGCAGAGAGGGACTGTCCAGAGATGCCATCCTCTCTGTTTTCTGTATTCTTGGCATTCAGCTCCAGACACCCTTTGCTTAGAAGTAAAAATATTTTGGTGTAAGGTCTGATGTGGAAAGGACACTTCTAAGTCTTAAAAGTTATCATAAAAATTATGGAGGAAAGTTTTTGTTGCTCCTAACACTGCTAAAAGAAAACCTGTTGAGAAGCAGGCATCTCTGGCATCTGTTGTTTCAGTGTAGTTTTGGGATTATTTTCTTCTGGTTCAACTCAAAGGGCTGAGCATTTTGAAGATTTGTGCTGCTGATTCCCCACTCGAGGCATACAGGAGCTCACTTGGCTACTGGTCAGTCAAAAGCAGAATTGTGCTTGGCGCTAAAAGCTGCATCTATTCCCCAGACACGTGGGACCACCTGATGGGGGAGTTGACACGTCTTCCTCTACCTGTTCTGTTCCAGCAGCACAAATGCACCCCTGCCTTGGCTCTGGGCAGTTAAGGGACCTTTGACAAGGAGTCTGGCATGTCAGCTGCACATGGTGCACTTCAGCAAGCTGCCATGCTCACAGCCTTCTCGTTTCATTTTCATTTTGCTCTCAGTGGTGTGAATTGTGCCTCAGCTAGTTCTTCCATTTGCTGGCATTTTCATAACGCCCCTATGAGAATTTGCTTCTAAACTTTCTTACTCCCATTTGCTCTCTTACTTTTTTACTGTGTTACATTATGCACTTTCTGGGTCTTTTGGGAGAAGATTCTGAGGCACCTCCTTAGCAGGGCCGCTCTATACAGAGACACAAAACGAGATGCTTTACAAGTTATTCATGCCTGTGACAATCTGTGACATGAAGACTTCCATAGACCTTCCCAGCTGGGGCTTCCAAAGGTGTCACTTCCTTATCTTCTTTGCTACTGAGGATCTGCCAGGTTTGCTCATTTCCTGCCAATACATGGCTGTCAGCTTTTGTACTGGTTCAAAATTTGCCACCCCCAGCCCTCTTCCTATGCCTGCTCAGGCCCTGTAAATCTTTCACAACATTAACTTTATTGTATATTTGTAAAGATTTGTGACCTTCACCTGTAGTCAATCATTCCCCATGGTCTAATGGGTCTCTTTTCCCCTGAAGCACCTTCATCACATTGCCATTGGCTGTAAATGATTTACCCAGCACTTACAGAGCCCTCAGTATCCCTCGGGGCATGCACAGCTCACTCAAAGTTCTGCTCTGATTTAGACTTCTCAGATTTTCTGGTATCTCATGTAGATCTCCTTGCCCTTGGTTCCATCAGCATTAACTTCTCACTTTCAGTACATCAGAGTGCTTTGGAAAGGTTCTGGACAGAAATTTTGAATTCACATTTTACACTTTGCATGGAAGTGCAAAGTGGTCAGTAGCTTGTATAGATGGAACTGTAAATATTGGCATGCAGTTTTGGGAGTGTGCCCCATGTAGAATCATAGAATTTTAGAATAATTTGATTTGGAAAAGACCTTTAATATCATTGGGCTCAACCATTAAGCCACCACTGCCAGATCATTAAACCATGTCAATAAGCACCGCATTTACACTTTTTAAATAACTCCAGGTATGGTGACTCCGCCACTTCCCTGAGCAGCCTTTTCCAGTGCTTGAAACTCTTGCAGTGAAGATATTTTCCCCATATCCAATCTAATACCTCCATATCACTTGTTATCTGGGAGACAACACCTGGCTGCAGCCTCTTTTCAGGCGGCCATAGGGAGTGATGAGGTCCCTGAGCCTCCTTTTCTCCACACTAAACACCCCCAGCTCCCTCAGCCACTCCCCATCAGACTTGCACTCCAGACCCTTCCCCAGCTCTGTTGCCCTTCTCTGGACTCACTCCAACCCCTCAATGTCTTTCTTGCAGTGAGGAGCCCAGAACTGAGCACAGGATTGGAGCTGTGGCCTCAGCAGTGCCCAGTACAGGGGGACAATTCCTGCCCTGGTCCTGCTGGCCACACCACTGCTGATCCAGACCAGGATGCCACTGGCCTTCTTGGCCACCTGGGCACACACTGGCTCATGTTGAGTTGCTGTCAACCACCACTCCAGGTCCTTTTCTGGTGGGCAGATTTCCAGCAATTCTTCCCCAAGCCAATAGTGCTGCTGGGGTTGTTGTGACCCAAGCAGATCTATGGTAAGAAACACAACCAGACCCAGAGAGAATGTCCTGTCTCTCTGTCCATGGCTCATGTCCAGCACTTTATCCAGCTGTTAAATTGAAGAGGGGAGATTTTGATTAGCTTTTAGGAAGTTTTTTACTCACAGTGTAGTGAGACACTGGCACAGCCTGCCCAGAAAATCTGTGGATGCCCCATCCCTGGCAGTGTTCAAGGCCAGGCTGGATGAGGCTTGAAGCAACACGGTCTGGTGGAAACTGTCCCTGTCCATGAAAAGGGGAGTGGAACTAGATGGGCTTTAATATCCCTCTCAACCCAAAGCATTCTGTGATCCCATGATCACCGGGGATGACCACAACACTTGACCTGAAACAGGGGTTTGGAACTTGCTCTGGATGCCTGCAAACTAGAAGATTAATGTTTCACTTGCCAGCACTGCTGTGTCTGAGTCCCTTAGCTTTTTCTGTTCGTCGTGTGAGCTGGTTCCAAGGCGCGCAGAAGAGTTTCTGGGTAGTTGTCACACACCCACTGCAGGAGGGCTGGTCCATAGAGTCTCTTGGGGTGAGAATTGGGAGGGTGACACAGGGAGTCTGAGCAGAGCAAAACTTCCTTAAACAAGCGGCGTTCCTTTGAAAACGTGTTCTGGTGCTCTTACAGAAGGCTGATTGCCTTTCTTTATACCTCGTGGAGTCTGACGCCCGGTGAGATGGTCTCCAAGGCAGCTGCTCCCGGCTGCCCGGGATGTCGCGTGTGTCGCCACTAGGTGTCACGGCTGTCCCGCAGAAGCCACCCTGTCCCTGGCCCGGGAAGCAGCCAGGATGCTCTTGGCAGCTGCCGGGAACCACACAGTACTGATAAAAACTCTGGGCAGGAGGCAGGGTACAGCCAGGCACGGAGGACAGCGAAGGTGGGAGAATTTAGGGTCCCACCAGAGCCATGGGCTGGCACAGCACAGCAAAATGATGGGAGGGAATTGGAGGTGCAGGACTCACTTTTCAGATTGACTTGAAAAATTGTATTCGCAAAAATTATATTCACAAGGCAACCATCTTATAAACAGGACTACATTCCCTCGATGTCCCAGAGCACAGTCTGTGCACATGCTCCAGAAAATTAGTATTTTTTTTTCAGATGACTAATGGGTGTTGTAGCAGGTGCCTCTGGTCAAGTTTCACGTTTCCTGCAATAGTGTTATTAAATCTTAAACTCTTTCCCTTCCTGAGGTGTATTTCCAAGAACAGGCTTCCCCAGTTCGTGTTGAAGCACTGTGCTGGTTTTTCTGGGATAGTTTTTGTGTAGTAGCTGGTGTGAGGCTATGGTTTGAATTTGTGCTGCAAACAGTGTTGGTAATTCAGGGATGTTTAAGCTGCTGCTCAGCAGGATTTACACAGAGCCAAGGCCTTTTCTATTTTTCACCCACCTCATCAGGGCTGGGGGTGTACAGGGAGCTGGGAGGGAACACAGCCAAGACAGCTGACCCTGGCTGACCACAGGGATAACCCAGACCATGTTCAGCAGATAAAGCTGGGGGAGAAGAAGAAAGTGTGGGACATTCAGAGTAGTGACTTTGCTTCTCAAGACACATGTGATTGAGCCTTGCTGTCCTGGAAATGGCTGTACATCTGCCTGCCCATGGGAAGTGGTAAATTAATTATTGTTTTGCTTTTTCCTTGCCTATTAAGCTATCTTTATCTCAACCCATGAGTTTTCTTACTTTTACTCTTCCAATTCTCTTCCCCATCCCGCCAGAGGAGGATGAGCAAGCAACCATGTGGGGCTGAGCTCCTGTCTGGAGTTAAACCACGGCACTCTGCTTCTCCACAAAAGCAAAAATGACAAATGCTTTACACACTGTAATTTCAATTCCAGATGATAAATCCAGCATTTCAGAGATATGGTCCCTAAAAGCATTGCTATATGAGGTTTATATCATCCAGTGTTCAGCCAAGTTATGCTGGAGATTTTATACAGCTAGGCTGTGTCCATGAGGAAGGAAGCAGCTCTTTTACTCCACTCCTGAGGCTTTCTCTTCCTTGCTACCAAGCAGCCCGCAGGTCTCCTGCTCTCTTTTAGCACCATCCACATGCCCACATTGAACCAGCCCCTCTGTTTACTTTTCTACTGCTGGAGCTGGGATTACTCCCGCTGGGAGGCTGTGTGGATCAACTGCTTCCCATTGTGATCTGCTTCATTAGTAAAGCTTTTTTTGGGAGTCTGTTTTCAAGATGACATGTGGGAAAAGCACACCACCTCCAGTAATGTAAATTAATAGCAATTGAGCTGTATGAGAGATTCCCCGTGAGCTGCTCTGCAAAAACAGTCCTGCAGCACATGTCAGGAGTCATTAACACATCAGCTGCACCACATCCAACGCTCTGAAAAAGATTTAGGAGGGACTAATCCCTCCAGTGGCAGAACTCTGTTGGCCTTTGGCAGAGTTACATCATGGGTGAATTTAGCCTCCATTGTCCAACATCAGACAGACTTGGCACCACAGGAATCACGATGACAATAGCAGATGAGCTTGACACGCCTGAGTATCACTTGTTCCCAACCTCCTGTCATTTCAGAGGGAGTTCCTAAGCCCGCTTGATTATCAGACCATGTTCAGAAAACTGAAGTCAGCACAGGGAGCACACAGTGGGCTGCATCCTGGCATAAGCCTTCAGGCAACCTAGCAGATTTTCTGTCTTCTAATTACATACATCATTTCTGATGACAACTTCATGGTTTTTATTTTCACTCAAGAGTCACTGAATGGGTTTACTGCTGTGGTTCACTGTGATTTGGCATACAAGGACAGAATTGTGGAACAAAAGAAGAGAGCAGGCTGACATTTCACAATGCAAGCGCAGGATGCACTCAACTTCAATAATCAGTGTTTGCATTTATGACATTTTTCCAGGAGTTTTGGTGGACTGCAAGAGGAGATTTGCTGCCTTTATCACAGAGTGTGATTTGGGTGTTATTCACAGTCCTGGTAAGGGGTGACCATCAGCCTGTCATTTAATCTCACTGCTTCTCTGAGCATCATTCCTTTCTACCACCTTTTTATCTGACAGGTTGTCTTTCCTTTTGTGCTTGTAAAGAATCTGGTGAGGTCTCAACTGGGGCCACCGGTGATCTGATAGAGAGCAAAGCAAGCTCCTCTGATTTGGAAGCACTGGTGGGCGTTTGCCTGGTGTAGGAGCCAGGATCCCAGGGCACTATCTTTGTGTGAAAAGAAGAGAGTTTGCAAATCTGTTTGGATGACTTCACACAGGAAATGCACAAAAGTCAGCGTTAAAGGGATAGGAGAAATGGACAGAGCTTGCTGTACTCCACTCAGGGAACAAATTGTCAGAAGTCTGCAATTAAACTCGCAGCAGGAAGCCTTCTGGGGCAGGGCTGATTTCTACATCGAGTACTTGACAGTTAAAATTGAAGTCTGTTGAACTTTGCTACATAAATATACATGTGTTTCTTTTCACTTATGAGTCATACAGTCCATTTTACTTATTTATGTGAGACAAAGCTTTAGGAAATGATTTAAAAAGCAGAAGTGTTGCCACTGCTGATGCTAAACATACCTGTCTACAAGGAAACTCAGTGAAGTATTTGGGAAGAAATGAATTTTACATGCAGACTCTGTTTATTAATATTATGACAATGTAACAACCAGGATTGCATTACATCTTTAGAAATTAGTTATGCCATTGAAGGACAGCTGGTCCTCACATTAAGCAAACACAATGAAAAATACAACATACAAATGCTCAAGCTCTCCTCAGGGAGTTCTACTCCAGTGTGGGCAGCCAGTCCCTTCATGAGTTTTTATCATTACTGATCTCAAGTCCCTGTTCTATTTGCAGTCTGCAAAATCCCCAAATCCTATCCATGAGCAAAACAAAACTCAAACAACCCAGTAATTACCCAGTTATGATCATGGTTATGATCCAAGGACTGGAAAAACCTGCCGGTATGAACTTTTTTTGTGTGTCTGCTATTAAATGCCAAAAATCTCTCAAAAGTTTTGATAAATTTCTACTCAAGTTCAGCATGGGATCACTGGTCAAAACTTATTGGTAATTGACCCAGAACAACAGATTGTATGCAACCATGTATCTGGGACATGAAGAGAATCTTGAAAGCTTCAACTCTGCCAAAGTCAGACTTTTATTTAGCACTGGGGTTTTTTTTAAAGAGAGTTTACATTTAGGTAATTCCATCCAGTCTGAGAAAAGTGTTCCAGTCCCAAGATTATTGATTATTCAATAAGGGATGATCCTCCCTCTCATTTTTTATTACAAACTCCAGATGTTAGTTTTATCCCTGATGGGAGATTATTAACTAAAAAGCCATTTTAGTTCATCAGAATTTATAGGATGAGAATATAGCTGGGAAGCTAAATTTTTTTACTACCAAGTTGAAACATTGAAATATTTGCTACAAAAATACAGTAATTTCACGATTATAAGCTGCACCTTTTTCATTGAAGAATCCAGCCTACCCCAGTAGTGTGGCTTATATTCAGGTGCGGCTTATCTATGGACAAATCCCAGTGAAATGCCAACCTGGAACTGAGATCCATCTGGGGAGGGTGCCTGGGGCTGCCTTTAAAGGCTTGGTTGGTCTATGAAAACTGTTGCAACTTGAGCACCTGACACCAAACCCAGCTGGCAGCGATTCTGTTACTAATTTGTTACTTTGTTACACATGGATCCTTGCTTTAATTTAAAAAAAAAAAAAAAGTTGCGGCTTATATTCAGGTGCGGCTTATATATGGACAAATCCCGTGGTCTAGCCGGCTACCAGGGGGTGCGGCTTATAATTGTGAAATTACTGTATATCTGTGGAAATAAATCCTGTGAAATACAAGCTTCCATATCTCTATAGCTCCCAGTCACACTGAAAGCCAACCAGAAAACTGTTTCATGCCCAGACCATGCCCAAGGATCTGCCAAGCCTTGCCAATGTTTCATCAGCTAGGATATTTCTGTTAGACAGAAAAACCATATCAGGGGAATTACACAGGTACCACTGTCGCCTTTGAGGAAAAAAATCTACAAAGGTAACTCTAAAGGACCAGCCCAGCCATCACAGATAGATGTTGATTATGCTTGTCAACACCAAAGTCATCTGGGGGTCCTGAAACACACATTTCCAGTTCATGGCATTCTTACGTAACATACTGGATTAAGCAAATGGCATACCATTTCCCTCAACCTTATTTATACCCCTCAATTTTGCCACAAGCAACTCTGTAAAATGCAACTAGCTCCCATCCACCTACCACAAAAGCAAACATACCAGAATACCAAAATACCAGACACTGATTGCCACAGCCAACATCCCCCCACAATCTCAAAAGCAGAAAAATTTAAATGCAGCCTCAATTAATAATGCCCACAATGTATGAAAAGAAAAGTTGGCTTCAACATGTGGTCTACGAGCATCTTTTGAAGCTGAAACTGTGTAATGTTTTTATAGAATTTCTTTATATGAGGGTGTAAATTTCTGAAGAGTCTGCTTCATGGCCTGACATGATGTGGATTGGCCTGATTCCCTGTGGGAATGAAAATTAGGATTAATATTTGAACATTTATTGCTTGTGAGAGAAAAATAGCTAGGCAGACCATGCTCAAGATGCATTGTTAGGACTGCTGGGATGGGACAAGCCTTGCCAAGGGAATAAGACCTCAAGGCTTCAGATGAATTTCTTGGGAGAAGACCTTCTTAATGAGATATCCAAGGTCAGAGCTGAAGGATAGATTCAGGTGAGAATGAAGGCAGGAAATAGCAGAGGTTTTGCACACACCACAACACCTATGGGTAAGATTTCTATTACCCAAAAGACAGAGCTGCTCTGTGGCAACCATGACCAGAGTGAAGACTGGAGAGAAAACTCCTTGCCTGTCAATTCAGGCTGCAGTTCTTAATGGCTGGTGTCACAGAAATGTGAAATAGGAGTCTTGGATAGGGTCCGTGTCTTCCTTCCTTTACAGCTATGTTTTATATTTATTTAGCCATGTTTCCTGCTTATCTGTGGGATTTTCCACAATGTCCTTGAGAAAGTTTCACTATAGACACAAGGACCAAACAACACAGATCAAGATGCACTAACTGAGAGCAAACCCTTCCAATGCCAGCCTTTATAATATCATTGTGTTAGAGAAAAACAAGCAGCACTCAGTATGATAAACAGTTTCTCTGTCTTTCTGCCTTTGGAAGAAGCCAACACTGTTGGAAGAAAGCTGTTAACACAGAAGTACGTGGGAAATAATTAAAATCTGACAGAATTTCAGGAGAATTTCACTAAAGATTTATCTGGTTTATACACTTACTCTGGAAAAAAAATTTCAGTGAAAACATTTGTATCCAGAGATAACATTCCTTGCCAAAACAGCCCTGGGTTTAGGTATCAGCATCTCCACAACTTCAACTTCGACTGTGTTGGGAAGGAGACTTATGTTTATAAATACAAATGTATACACATAAATACATATTTTACCCATCTGTTTTTCAAATAAAGAAGAAAAGCTTGCCAGCTTTCGACCCAGAGAATTCAAGGCTTTCCATGGCAGCTGCTTTTATTTATTCCTGTCATACCTTTGAAGGTATTATTTTCATCCTGAGGTTGGTGAAATTTTGAACATTTTTAAAAGTTGGAAAAAACTTTCTTCTACTGAATTTTAAATAAATCTCATAATCCATATGATTTATATAGGATTGAGCTGAGGGTTCAAATTCTGACTGCCACTGAGGATCCACATTATATTTGGTGGGCAGATATGGGGCCAGCTGTAAGCACAATGCACCCAGCAATTTCCCATTTGCTGCTCATGTGCCATGTACATCACCCATCAGATAGACTGGACTATCCCTGAGCTATTCTACATGTAAATATGGGATAGCCTTTAAAAGCACCTGGCAGCCTACAAAATGCTGCATTGATGTATCAACACCTTTGGAAGCAGAGGGAAACCTTGACTGGCACAACAACATCAAGGCACTGTACAGTAAATGACACAAACCTCAGATGAGAAATTCTTCCTCATGGGAAGATGATTTCTGCTCTTGGAGAGTTCAGTATGAGGTGTGTTAGTTACCAATGGTTCCTGCTCCTCCTGCTCCACTTAATGAAAAAACCTCACTTTGTAGAACTCTGAGCTTTCAACATTCACCTGCGCTTCACTTCAAAATTTAGAGAAAATTCATTTAATAGGAAGATTCAGAGTTTTTGCTCTGTTGCATTTCAGGGGCAGCCAGCAGGAGAGAGATGCAGAAGTCACAAACATAAGAAGCTTCACAGTGCAGTTCTCCCCCTTCTGTTTGTCCCAGAAATAGTTGCTTCTATTGCCTCAGAGAAAAAAAGCACATATGGAAAATCAATAAAGAAACCAGATTCTAGCAGGGCTAACCCCAAGCTAATCAACAGAAGAGAGACAAGAGAGACTCCTAGCTCTAGCAGTCAGGCTGTCTTGGTGTGCTGGATATTTTTGATTAAATTTCCTCTGTACTGTGCTGTAGCACCTATACTATTTCCAGATTTCATTTATTAATGATGGGACCTTGGCAGAAATAGTATTAGGGGACCAGTGGTGGACACATTAAAGGAGTATGATAATCTCATTTAATATATTTTTCCAGCAGGACTTTTTTTGCCTCTCCAGGGTCTGTAATTCACCTGAAATGAAAAATCAGACATTCCTGATGTTTTGTGAACTCAGACTGTAATCTGATTTTCAAGTTTTTTATCAAGTTTTTACTACTCAAGAGTGACTGAATAATATCATTTTTACTCAATCCTTCTCTCCATCTACAGGAGGAGCACTTGTGATCCATAGAGGTATAAAATAATCTTTTTTTTCCCTCTGGAAGACAAAAGGTTATCTGCAGCCCAAGTTATCCTTCTGTATTTTATTAGAGCAGAGACACAAAACCAAGATTTCCAGCCAAAATCAACAACCTTGAAAAATACAGTTCTGTTCACCAGCTTAGTCATCCTGCATGCTGCCCATTTGATTAGGTTTTGAGCAAAACAAAGAACTAAAAAGAATAGTGTATGTAGCATTAGGATTTCTACCAAACTCTGTAAGGGAAGCCAGAGACAAGAATGACTCACTCACTGGAAAGAATTCCACCTGTTCCCATCCAAATTATGTTTTCCTGACAGGCTGGAAGCAGCTGATGCACTGGTTCCCATGGGAATATTTTCATCCTGAACAAAATCCACATTTAAAGCCACTTCCTGAGTTTGTCCTATTTATTGTTTGCATTTTGTGCTGCCCTCTGACCAGCACAGAGCCTGGTACAGTGTGAGCCCTTCTGCACTCCCAGTTTCCAAGGAAATTAAAGGTAACCAATGTAAGAAAGGCATTACTATCTCCAGGATTGAGAACATCATGGAAGAGGTCTCCTGTGAAAAGGGGTTTATTGAGAAGCAGGAACAATGGGAACTGGATTTGCTTGGAGAGATATGCTGAAGATCTCGGAATTCCAAACAAAACTATGCCATATAAAATTAGGCTCACAAGATGTATACAGTAATGGTCTCATGAATGCTTCTTCAAGTAACTGAGAATTGATTATTAAAAAGCTGGCTGATTATGCACAGAAGAATACATATATAACTAAGAATCACATCACCAGTGCATCCCAGTCCTCACTACGGACATCTTCCTATTCTGTGTGGCCACAAAAAGAAATGGAGGTAGAGACTGACCACAAGCAGGCAGATTTTATAGGCCCTTTTCCAGCTGTTCCTCCAGATGCCTCAGAATCACAATTCTGTGGCTGTGAATCAGCCTTGAACACAGGGAGTGAATAAAGTTGCTCCATTGCATTCCTTTGTTGGTGTCTGAGTGACGGTGAGGAATCATCAACATGTTCCTGCATCACCCTTGATGGCAAGTGGGACAATTAGGCATGAAGCTGGAATTTGTGTACATGTCTGCACAGACATGTATATAGGCAGATGTGAGCATGCTATGACCCAGCCAAATATCAGTAAGATGGTGATTTTATTGTACCAGATCTGTATCTATCTCTATGGATTTCTGTGATTATCTTCTGAGGTCTAATTTGAATATTACCAATTTGTCAGCACGGTCAGCATTTCAGACTTACTTTAAAAAATGCAAAAATACAGACCATTTTATATTTTTGGATAATTCAGAATAGTGCTATGTTCTGTGGTTACTCCATTTGCTGCTGATGAAAGGAAGGCATTTCCCTGGTTCAGTCCTAATAACTGGAATATTGCAGAATGTCCCTACACAGTTGTTTTTCAAATAAAATTAATTGTCTTTAAAAGTGGATCCAATGAGCCTTTAGCTTAAAGTCATGAGTCTCTCTGTTCACAGCATAGATTTGAGCCAGATGTTTTACATTTTTCATGCCTGAGTCATGAGCTGAATGTCTGACTATTGACCCGTGTTTCGGAGTGAATACGTCAAGAAATCCTTTGCGGTAACTGTAGTTTCCTGTCAGATGGAAAAATGCTGGAAACTCTTTCTCATGAACTTCTGTCCCTCACTGGCTCTATTTCCTGTCCAAGACCTTTCTAAGTGGGTTGGCACAGTGACAAGCTTTATCTAATATGCAATCACTGATTAGGAAAAAAAGGGAATGTCAGTAGCTGTTTAGACAAACTATAAGGGAACTTCTTTCCAAGCTCACTTTTTTAGGCATGTGGTGAAAGAGTCTAAATGTAATTTTGCATCATTCAGGCTAGTGTCCTCAGGGTACTTATTAGCTAAGATTTCATTTGTACTTTGCAATATCTGAATCTCCAATGTGCTTGAGCAGATAAGGTTTTGTCATGGTAAATAAGAAAAAACATTATAAATACAAACACCCTGACTGGACACAAACAACTCTCTTGTCTTCTCTTAAGATGTACTTAGGAGCTGTTCAGACCATGTGTCTGTCCCCTTCCATGGAGGAATTTCATGACTGTACAAACTGTGAGCTCATGTAACGATGAGGCCATTTAAACCCCTCAGCAGGCTTGGTCTAGCTCTGATCTAAGTTCCAGCTTGCAAAAGACACCAAACAGTTTTGCAGGTGTAAACACAAGACATGACAGTCAGCATGGAAAGATCAGATTAAATACTAGGAAGAAATTCTTTACTTTGAAAAGGTTGAGGCACTGGCACAGGTTGCCCAGAGAAGCTGTGGATGTTCAAATCCTGGAAATGTTCAAGGCCAGGTTGGATAGGGCTCTGCGCAACCTAGTCTAGTGAAAACTAGACCTCCTGCCCATGGCAGGAGGTTTAGAACTAGATGATCTTTAAGATACCTTCCAACACAGGCCATTCTATGATCCTATTGCATTCAGGGAGAACGAAGTCTTCAAGGATCTGAGCTTGACCAATCCTTGGCTGGTGTAGAGCCAAGTATCAGAACTTTCATCCACTAATTTGTCTTTCCCCAAAGAGATAATGCTGAGCAGGAAGGTGAAGTAGAAGAACAGAAGAAAAGTAGAAAACCTCCAATAGCTCTGTACAGGTGTTCAGGACATACTGCAATCACATCTTTTCTAAAACTTGTGACACAGCTTTTGTCAACAAAGCAAAAATAGTCACAGAATCATGGAATGCTTTGGATTGGAGAGACCTGTAAAGGTCATCTAGTCAAACATCCCTTGCCATGGGCAGGCACATCTTCAACTAGATCAGGTTACTTAGACCAATCTGACCTTGAATGTTTCCAAGGATCAAGCATCCACCACCATTCTAGGCACCACCGTCAGTATAAAAATTCTCTGCTTATCTAGACTCAACCCACCCTTTTATAGGTTAAAACCCTTACTCCTTGTCCTCTTGGGGTCTGCTAAAACATCTGCCCCCATCTTTTCTATAGATCCCCTGGAAGTACTGGAAGTCCATGAGAAGGTCTCCCTGGAGCCTTCTCTGGGGAGTAATGATGTGGTTTTTGGTGCAAAGGGTATAACTGCACGGAGAGGCTCTGTAGCAGCACCCCAGCTGTGTCTGTCACTGCAGGGCTGGCAGCAGGAGACATCTAGTGGTGCTCAGCCGTAAATATAAAAATAAACAGCAGCCGGTGCATCATTCTCCTGGCTCCAGAGTCAGGTTGCCTTGTTCCAGTGCTGCAGGAATAGCTGTGTGCTTTCAGGAAGCATTTGTACTCCTGCTCTTTGCAACTCCATGACATATATTGCATTGCACAGAAGTGAGGTATTTATGTGGTGACAGTTTTAATTTGTATACTTAGGTATATATGGAGGAGGAAATCTACTAGAAACTTGTCTTTTAATGAAGTTGTGAACTGAGCTGTTCAAAAAGATTGCTTGTCGTTATTTCTTACAAAATTGAAACACTGAGGTATATCATAAAAGCCTGAGCTAAAACTAAATAGCTGCTAAAAACACATAAAATTATGTTATCCTTTGGGATGAGGCAGTGCTTCAAAAATTCAGTGTCAGACTTCCAGCAGCATCACTATCACTTTCCTGTGTACCCCTTCATTATCCTCTCCATGTCAGAGTACAAGATGTACTCTAAGTCCATAAAGAGAAAACTTCACATGATGCCTTTGCCATATAGCTGGGAAGGATGACTCATTTTATTTTGTATTTGTTTGCTTATTTATTCAAAAAGTACTTAAAAAATGGAAGTGAGGAGTGTCACTGCAAAGGCTGCATTGGGTTTTATTAGCTGTGTAAAACATACTTTGGGATGGATTTTCAGCACAGTTGCCCCTGATCCAAAAAAGCACAGGAGTCTAAGGATGAAGTCAAACAGGTACTTACGTGCTTTGCTGAACTAGGACCAGAATGTTGAGTATTTCACACAGTCAAATCTCTGCCACAAAAATAATACCAAAAGATCATCAGAAGTTCCAGCTGTGTTCTGAGAATTTATTTCTATAACACTGGAAAATAAATTTGAGTTCTGATCAGACACTAACCATTAGGTTGAAATCAAATGCATATGGCAGAGTCTTCGGTAAAGTTATTGTTGTGAGCACGTCATCAGTTTTGCACAGAATATCCAGCCTGGTAAAGTAGAGTTTTTTAAATTATCCTATTCCACATACAAAAGCAGTTTGACACTTGATTGCCCCAATTATCAAAATATCACATAAAAAGATTTTTTCTTGAAGACACTGCTTTTCCTTTTGTTTGTACTTTCTTTAAAAAATACAGGAAAAAATCATCAAATTCAAGTTGCATGTTCCAGTCCTGCTTCTTGGACATTATAATATTATAAGCAATACTTTGTTTGGGCTGAAATATTGATTTACAATACTAAGAGAAGTAAAAGAAAGTGCCAAAAAATCAGGGTAAAAATTTATGTTATATGAATTATGGTCTACCAGACCACTCTTAAAAGACCATCCCTCTCTTTTTTAACCTGATGTCCAGTGTCTCTTGCTCTCCCATCATGAATCATTGTGAATAGCCTGGCTCTGTCTTCCTAACAACCTCCTCATAAATATGTAAAGACTGCCATTAGGTGCCCTCAAAAACTACTGTAATTTCACACAGATAAGCCACACCTTTTTCACTGAAGAATCGAGCCGATCCCGGAAGCAGGGCTAATCACCAGGTGCGGCTTATTTATCTACAAATTCCAGCAAAATGCCAGCCCGGAAGTGCGAGCTGTGAGGGGAGCAGGCGTTCCCTGCCCCTCAGCTCCTGGTGCCTCCTGCTGCTCCCTCGGTGCTGCCCAGCCCCCGCTGTTTCCCTGGTGCTGCCCACTCCCGCCGCTCCCCCAGCACTACCTGGCCCCTCAGCAGCACCCCCACTCTGCCCCACGGGGGGAAAAAAAAAAAAAGTGTGGCTTTTCACCCGGTGCGGCTTATTTATGGACAAATTCCATGGGCTTCCCTACAACCCGGATGTGCGGCTAATCACCTGGTGCGGCTTATAAGTGTGAAATTACTGTAGTCTTCTCTGGGCTGACCTAACCTGTTTTCATCTGCCTCCTCTCACACAACATATCTCCGTGCCTCTGAATTTTGGTGGCCCTCCAGCTGACTTGCCCAAGTCCATCACTTTTTTACTGGGGGCCCAAAAACTCATCACACCACAATATTCCATGTGTGGTCTAACAAGTGATTGGTAGAAAGGACTAATATTCCCTTCCCTCCAGTATTTTGTAGTTACACTCCTGTAAGTACAGTACAAAAACTTGTTTGTTTTCACTGATGCCAGGGCACATCACAGACTAACATCTGGGTTCTTGTTGTTCCCCAGTCAGTCATGTCCAGCCTGCACCTCTGCGATGAGTTCTTCCTTCCATGGGACAGGAGATTGCAGTTTGTTCAATTTCATAGGGTACCTGTCCACCTATTCCTCCAACCTGTCCAGGACTTTCTGAATGATAGCCCTGTTCCCAGGCATGCCAACTGCTCTTCCCCTGATCCTCCCCAGCCTACTGTACCTGCAAAGCTGACAAGGTACATTCTGTCTTCTCTTCCAGGTCGCTGATAGAGATTTTTTAAAGGATACACCCCAGGACAAAGATGTGGCTATGTCTACTTGTAACCAGCTTCCAGGAAGAGTACAAATAAACCCTGCCCTAAGAACCTGATTGTTCTTTGAACCTGATGGCCCAGCTGGTTATTCATCCTCAGTCAGACCTTAAGAACCCAGCTTGCAAGGAAGGATGCTGTGACTGTCGTAAGTGTTGATGAAGTCAAGGTGGACAGCATCATTCTTTCTTCATCCTCAGACCCAACTGCATAATCTTAGAAGTTTAAAATGTTCTAACATTAGGTAAATCCATAATATATATATGACCTTTCTCTACCATCTTGCTCCAACATTGAGTCACTTAGATGAACAAAGTATTATTGGGACATTCTGAGTTCATCTTCTTCCTGTTATGAACTTGGTACACAAGCAAAGAGCTGACATGAGGTCAATTTCTATAGTGAGCGAGGCAATTTATTTCACTTAGAAGGCCACTCTGGAGATGCTGAAGCATGGCTGCAGTATATTCCACTGAACATTTCTACCTCTGTATCTCATCAGCACTGCTTTTTAATGGACCTAATATCATGTGATTAGAGACATTACTTACATAATTTGCTTTCCTTTTCAGTTCTTAAAATAAAAACTGTGCTTTCATTAACATAAAGGTGGGCTGAGTGGACAAGCCACACACCAGGCTGAAAATTTTGAAAGAGAATCAGAGAACGTCTTGGGTTGGAAGAGACCTTAAAGATCATCCGGCTCCAACACCCTTGTCATGGGCAGTGCCACCTTCCACTAGATCAGGCAGATTAAAATCCTTTCCAACCTGGCCTTGGAAACCTTCAGGGATGGGGGATCCACAACCTCTCTGGACGACTTGTAAGACTTGTATCTTACCGGAAAGTAGGGAAAAAAAATAGAAAAATCTGAAGCTATAAGAATAGAAGAGGAGAGTGAAAAGAAACGGAAAACACTAGGAAAGATGTTCTCATTCTTGTTTGTGAGTAGGCAGCAGCTCGGCGGCCGGACAGGGCATCCTTCGGGCTCAGCAGAGCCGAGGGCAGCCCGGCAGGCGGTGGTTCAGCACCATGGCCAGCGCCCGCCGCATCCCGAGCGCGTCTGGAAGGATGCTGAGCTGCGGGGATCCCCTTCGGCAACAGGGGAAATACCTCCTCGGCCTCTCCCGAAAAGTCCACACAGCCCTGGCTTTTATGAACACACAGTAGAGACTTAGGTGTGTCTGTGGGCCTGGGCTGCGCTTTCCTGCTGGGGTAGGGGTGTTAGTTTTAAGCATCTGCACATAGACCAGCTGCAAAGAGAGCTGTTTGTAATTCTCTATCCCCAGTGATTTCTTGGCTTGGATTGAAAGTGCCTGCAAAACTCTTTGAAATTCCAGGTTACTTTGCTATGACAGTTCTGTCTCCTTTTTTTTTTCTCCACTTTTGCTGGCAGTGGCTTATAACTGCTTGCAGCGCTTTCTCTGGAAGAAAAAGGTGTCCATGAGAAAAGCAGTGGCAGACTTTTGATGATGCGATCATAAATAGATGTTAGGAATTCATAACATCTCAGTTCATTACATGCTATTAAATGTGAGATGATGAAAGGAGAGAAGAAAGGTCTGCAACATGGGGGACATTAAGACCCCTGAAGGTTTGCTTTATTAGATTAACATGTGTGGAGTCCTTTTTAGTTGTTTTCCATTTGGTGGCGGCTATCAGTCTCGGATCCAGCTGCCCACTGGCTTCTTCCGTCCCTACAAATGGTGGTTTCTTCAATGTAATTTCTCAAGGAATTAAGCTCCTTGTGTTTAAATGGTTACTACTCGGAAAACTGATAAACCCTGCTCTTAGAGCTTGGATGCCCTTCCATCTCTACCAAACTGTGAAAATCAACAGGACTAGTGCCATGGGTTAATACAGAGTATTCATTCCTGAACCCCTTCGCAGACCTCCTTGTGGAGACATATCTTCATATCTTGCTGTTGCAAAGACTTACTCTTCCATCAGCTTTTGGAGACCCCAGGAATGAATGCAGTGCAGTTTCATCCTTCCTGTGCTATTACAGCCTGTCTCACCTTTCCCGACACTCTTCTTTTTCAGGGAACACTCACTTTTCTCCATCAGCACAGTGGGTCTCCATCTCTAGAGCTCTAAGAGACCTCACAGCCCCGGGGAGCCTGGAGCAGGGGGAGAAGAGGGAAGTGACTGTCTTTACCTCACCACACGAACCAGGGGCTTCAGAGAACAGGTAGAACAAATATCCCTCCTCCTTCCTTGGAGCTGGATGGCCAGCAAAGACCTGCTGTTGCCCTCCCCCGAGGGGCTGGAGATGACAGCCCAGCCATCACCCTCTGCCTGGGGGCAGGAGTGGGGACGCCTCCTGCATCATCCCCGTAGCAGCAGTAGCGACAACACCCCACGGCTAGGGGATAGGAGAAGGGGGGCACGACTCCCACCCAGAGCCCTGGGAACGCGGGGACACTCATAAGCCTTCCCCCGCCACCGCAGCTCGTCCTCCTGCGGGGCCAGCCGGAGGTGAGTGCGTGGGACAGCAAGGAGCGCATT
>VRYO01002772.1:9643065-9660492 GCA_009812075.1 Sialia sialis | reverse complement strand
GCCTGTACCCCTTGTGGCTCGTACTTCCGCCTTGGCAATTCTCCTGAAATTGTCCATAAATAAGCCGCACCTGAATATAAGCCGCACTACTGGGGTAAGCTGGATTCTTCAGTGAAAAAGGTGCGGCTTATATTTGTGAAATTACTGTACTCTATTAGATATTTACTGTAATCCAGAGACCAGCAAGGGACTGCTCTCAAACATCCACTGTGTAGAATATATAACACATTGGTCTTAGATGACAAATAAATTGTGACTTTCCTGCTTCCTTTGGGAACCTATGACTCTAAACTACCTCAGCAGAGTTAATTGATTTTTCCTGTAATTCATTGTAAAGTTTCCTTTACATAACTTCATCCTATTACTCATAGTCTTACCTCATGACACATGGTCCCTCTGAAATTTAAAATTACATATTCTATGTATGTAATACATACATAGCTAGTTTCTGTGTCCCCTAGCACTGCCATTAGATTTCCAATAATATTTTCCGATTTCCATCATATGAAAGACTGTCTTTGGCAAATCTACTGTGTTATAAAATACATGAAATAGCAGTGTATTCAATAGCCACTTGGGCTGTTGTTTCAAAATTACATTATATGTGGCTAGATTTCAAAAATACTTTTAACATAACCATTATTGCGTCATTGATGTTTAATCAATGGTTTGTTTACTCCCTATTTCTGGCAGTTCATTGCTGCCTTTGTGTTGCTCAGTTGCAGCCCAGGAGCAGGGTGTTAACCTGGACTGCTCACTGGGTCAGTGCTGCAGCAAAGCTGCACTATAAATCCATACAATTCCAAACAAACATTTAAAAAGGCCAACTCAACATGTACCCCTTCTTAGACTCTGAGTCTTCCAGTATGAGATCATTCCCTTCCCTTTTGCTTGTTGTTTCTTTCCTTTACAGCATTTTTAAATGTGAACCAGAAGCAGAGTCTTCATTTAAATGGAGTGAATAGGCTCTGCAGAATTTTACATTTGAAAGGAAAGCAAAAAATAACAGAAAGCAGTGCTTCAAACCCTCTATTTTGATATTGAGGCACACACAGGTAACAATAGCCTTTTCAGTTATGAGTGCAGAGGTGATAATATGCAATAAATAAATACTCTGAGTTACTTTGCAGAGGGGACAGGTAGAAAAGCAAGAGAGTTGAGCGCATTAGTTTTAGATCCACAGTTCAGTGTGTAACCCTTATGACCACGTGCTTGACAGAGGAGCCAAAGATAATTGATGCTGTCAGTCAGAGCATGCCTGGGTGTCCTTTCTTTTTGTCCCTTCCCAGCATAAAGTACATCTTCATCTTTTCTTCCATTGCTTCTTTGAAATTCTGTTATAACTAAAAATACAGAGTGTGCCCTGTTTCTCTCTCAGGCATTTTGGTGCTCTGAACAACCTGTTCTGGTTGAAGATGTTCCTGTTTATTGCAGAGGCATTGGACTAGATGGCCTTTAAATGTCCTTTCCAACCCATTGAATCATCATTCTGTGATGATTCTTGCTCCTGTTATAAAATCACCTTTTAGCTCTTGTACCTCCATATCATTAAGGATGGAATTTCTCTGACTTAATTTGAGGCAGCCCTGCCTGAAATATTTATTTCTGTGCTAGTCATCCAGACTGACTTTATTGCACTTGCCTCAGTTGTGTTAGAAGCACCCACACCAGGATGAAGTGACTCCCACATGACAAAGTACATTTTATCCCTCTGCTTGCCATCAGGATAAACTCACTGCTTCATTCAGTATGTATCTTATGCTTCAGCTGTCTGAAGGGGAGAGATCAGGATCAGATAAAAGGATCAGATAAAACCTATTCAGATGGCTGTTTGTTTCTTTGGTTGCTGTTGCTACTTTAATAGAACTGATATACAAAGTCACTGATTTTCTCCAGTTAAATGAATTTTGTCCACTTGCTGGAGATACAGGACACCTGCCTCTCCCCTTGGAAAGGCTGATGTGCTAGGCTAAGCAGAAAGATTATTATATGAGTGGATAATTGGAAAGGTTTGGCAATTTGAAACTAGATTGAACAGCTGAAAGCAGGACTGAGGTTTGAATACTTCCATGGAAATTAATGTTGTGGTATGTGCTCATTTTTCAATATATGATGTGTGGTTTTGTAAATTAATAGCAATTTACTTACAGGGTATGAGAGGAAAAGTAACACTGTAAGGAAAGAGAAGGTTTGAAAAACATCTTTGAGAAGTTTATGCACTACAAAGTTTCTTCCTTAGGCAATTCTTCATTCCTGAAGATAAGAGCCAAAAAAGAACTTCTTTGTGTTGGAAGGAAAATTATGTCAAATCTAATCCATTCCTGTTGTCATAGAATCAATTATAGAATCATAGAATGGTTTGTGTTGGAAAGGATCTTAGATACCTTCTAATTCCAACTCCCCTGCCATGCCAGGGACACCTTCCACTAGACCAGACTGCTCAGAGCCCCATCCAACTTGGTCTTGAGCACTGCCAGAGATGGGACATCCACAGCTGGGCAACCTGTGCCAGTGCCTCACCACAGTCACAGTGAAGATTTTTTCCCTAACATTAAATCTAAACCTACTTTCCTTCAGGTTGAAGCCATTCTCTCTTGTCCTGTCACTATACATCCTTGTGGAAAGTCCCTCTCCATCTCTCTTTTGTGCCCTTTACCTGCCAGAAGGTGCCAGAAGGACTGGAAACTGCCATAAGTAATTAATGATTGACTTCTCACCTGTGTAGCCATGCATTTCACTCTCTTACTCCAGACTGAAGCAAGCTGCTGATGGAAGCTTGGATTAGGATTCCTCTGTTTGTGTTCATTGCTCTCAGTTGGCACATGGGATCATACAAGCTGGAAAAACAGTCCTGACTTTGTGTCCACAGGTTTGGGCTTATGCACAGGCTCATGAAGGACCCTGCAGAGCTTAGGCTCTCCTGGTGCTGTTTGGTCTTTTGAAGCTGGCAAATCTTCCCGGTGCTTACGTCTCAAAATAATGTTATTCTACAACTACAGCTTGTCTGAGCATAAGTAATCCTATAAGTAAATTTGGCCTCAGAGATGAAGATGAAGCCAAAAGGCAAAGAACAGAGAAGTCACACGCTTCAAAGACAACTGCTCTGCTGCAACAACCCCCTACATCAAATTATAATTTAATTTACAGAAATCCATGTTCCTTTTTGAATTCTTAGATTAATATCTTAAGTAAACAAGATACATTTGGATGGTCCATTTTGTTTATCTAGTTGTCCTTTGGAAGGATATTTTTTCTTCAAAGAAGCCAAATCCATTCCCCCAGTTAATAATATGAAGATAAAGAGGTATTTCATGGGAGTTAGTTTTGATTTGAAGATACATTAAGCTGCATTCTTCAGTTGCTGAAGGTCATCATTCAGAACTGGAGATTTAGTCCAAAACACACCTACTTTCTGAGATTTTCAGAAATTTCCTTGGTTCAGGTTTGAAAAATAAAGTATTAGGCTGTGTTTCTAGGTTTCTGAATATCTTGGACAAGCTCCAAGGGGTTGAGAACTCTTGTGTCACAGATGGCTTTAGAATAAGGACAGAAAAATCTGTGCTGCATCTTTGCTGTTCGCCTACCAGCCATTAAAATTCAATAGGGCTTCTCATGGGTATAAACCTATGGTAACTCATTCAGTGTCAGGGTTAAATTTCACTTCAGCTAGATACATGGGAGAGGGTTCTATTCTTCCAGTTCTTTCTGCAGCAGCTGTGGAGGGTCCACCTTTTACAATACCATCTGCAAACCAAGGTGCCAGGCTCCGGTATAAAAATGCACAAAAAACACTAACAAGAAAAAATCAGTTGGGATAAGATGTTTGATGACTTTCATGAAAATTTTACATTTTATCCTCCTAAGTAAAGGAAAAATATTTATGAACAGTTCTGGGTGAGGGCTCTACCTTTGCATTTCAGTGTTAATTGGAGTGATGACTTCTGCAGTAATGAGCTTAGATATCAATCACCAATTGTGGCACAGTGCAGCTGAATACCTTTGCATTTCCTCACTCTTAGTGCCACCACCCTTATGGTACATGGATCCTGAGCATATATCTTGGTTCCACAATCAGAGCTTGATACTTCTTTTTCAATTACATTCACTCTCTTTCTTGTTTCCACAGTAACTTGGTGACATTTCCTGATTTCCTCCTTGCTGAGTTTATTTGCACAGATCCAGCTGATTCTGTGACAAAACCCTTTCTTTTTCTGCCTTTTTCTGTACTGAATGCCTCACACCCAGTGGAGATACACAGAGAGCCACCTTCTGCCATGTGGGAAGAAGATCTGCTACCTGAAGATAGTGTATTTTGCTCCTCTAGTACAGATCACAGGTACTGTCAAATTATGAGTGACTGAGGACAGCCATTTGCCCAGGCCAAGAAGGGGTTCCATGCCTCTGAAAAGGATTTGATGGACAGAAGGATGGTGTGATTGGCTCTGATGAGCTGCAGGGTGAATTTCAGGGCTGGGGAGAGAAAATTGCAGACAAAGACTTTTGATAACAGCTGGAGACTTTACTGCTAGTTGCCTGATCTAATGAGATGCTCTTGGCATACAGCTTTGTGACAGATGGAATTACAGTGCCTGATTACCAGCCAGAAATGCCCAAGTATACAATCCACCTTGTGTGAGGAAATGGGAGACTAATCCACCTTGTGTGTGGGAAAGGGCTTAGAGGCACACAGAATTGCCTGCAGGGAGCCACATGATCTCAGTTTGCACCTTCCGAGCCCTATACCTTTGCTGCATTCATGGGGGGAGATTATTCCTGATCTTCACATTATCACATCTGAGTAGAGAGCATACTGTAGCCTGTGGGTTTCCACTGAGCACCAAAGGAATTTTGACCTTCTGTCTTCTAAAAGATCTCCTGAATCACATTTCCTAGTAATGAAAAAAATCACATGATTTGTATAAAATGTGGTTGTCAGATTTTCACAGCAAGACCTTGCAGACATTTACCAGCTCCCAGGGTTTCATCTCTTTTCCCTCTTCCAATCTGAGGAAGAGCATAGAGCTGCAACACCCATCTCTTATATTAGGAAGATAAACTGAACTTTGTTTATGGTAAGACTCAACAAAGTGACAGTCCAGGTTTAAAGACATCTGCCTGTCCTCAAAGAATGATCCCTGAACCCAGCACAGCACACAGTTGTGTAACATTGTACATTCCCTGGTACTGTTCCAGAGCTCCAGTCTGTGCCATATCAACATCAGCACAAGGAAAAGGTTGGCATGAACACAACTGGTGTGCTTGGGTCTACCTTGAAGAGCTGCAGTGACAAAGGAAAAACAACACCAAGAGGAAGGGAGCAGCAACAAACCTGACCTTAGCACGCGGTTCTACCCATAACCTTTTTGTGGACTGAATACTTGAATTTTTGAGCATATTTGTTCAATTGTCTTTAATTTGAGCAATGGCTAGTGGGTTGTCTTTGGTTTTGCTTCTACAGTGGAGTAGTCTTGTGTATGGTCTCTGTGCACAAGAAGGCTTCCAAACAAAAGTGTTCAATAACCATGGTGCATTTGTCCTCAAAGATAAAAAAAGCTACAAGATCTGCATTCCTCAGCTACGCACACACATAAAAATATATAGAAATACTGTGTCTTTGTGGGTATATTCAAACAATCTGTTATATATCAATTTCCATCCTTCCCTAGTTTTCTTGACATGTGAAATGATTCCCATCTGAAAACTTGACATAAACCTCCAAAATTAGTCTAGTGTGTTTTCCAGATCTGTGTTTTCATAGTATCAGGTCAGACCGGTACTTTCAGCCACTAGAAAAGATAAGAATCCTGAGGTGCCCAGACTGTTTGCATACCCTGCAGCTGTGTTCCACCAGCACACCTGTATAAGGTGATCCCTTCTGCTTGGCAAAAAGCCAAGTACTCAGCTTTACTGAACTTGGGTCATCCAAATCAAATTGTCCTAATAGAAGTGACATCTTTTAAGAGAACAAGCACTCAGTCAGACCAAGACTCCACCACACTCAGATTTGGAAACAATATTTTGATCCCACCCACAGTAGACAGTACTCACACTGACTTTTTATAGAAATGTCTTCAAATGCTGATCTCAACTTCATTCCAAATCCCTCCATGTATTCATGGGGAAGATTAATTTTAAGGCATTGTTTGCATAAAAGGAAAAATTAGCAAAAGTCGCATAAAATTCTGGAGACATGTACCCTTGTGTGATAACACACCAAATACATTAAGGTGGTTTTGTCCTGAAAATTTTTTAAGCATATTTTGAGCAGGTGAGAAGGAGACAGTCAAAGCACACGCCATTCAACAAAAATGAGCAGCTTGTTTCTTCAAAGGTGTGAGAGCTGCTGTATTAAAAGATGTATTAAAAAGATGGGACCAGACGGACACCATCATGTTGCATTCCGGCTTCTGAAGGCATTGCCGTGCACTTGTCGCTGAGATGCAGAAGCAAGCAGATGAGTTAGGTGAGAAATGAACTCCTACTGGGAGCAGCCGAGCATGGTACAAAAGGGGGCAAAGCCCTCTTGGTGGCACTCACAGATGCTTCTCACCCTTGTGTTACTGCTGGGTTTTTTGGCATCATTCCATGTTTTGCTCCGACCTTGTTTCCCTGTCCCTTGAATGCCAGGGCTGATCTCGCCATTTGTGCTGCTGCTTGTTTGTGCTGAGGAGCAGGAAGCATGCCCATTCACCCACCCACCTTCCTTGTTCTGAGGCACTGGGCTCCCATTTAATGAGTGCTCCTACAGAAGAGCTCAGAGCCCATGTGCTAGGCCAGACAAAAAGGCAAGGAAAAACAAAATACTTGAAAAGGACAAAGAAACAGTGGAATTAACATAAATTTACCTAGTTAGAAACATGCTAATTGTAGCAAAAATCAAGGATGGCATTCTCACAGGCTGGTTTTGCTTGGGAGAGTTTTGTCTGGCATCACAACAGGGGTGAACCTCTAATTAGTATGATCTTGAAATCAGTGGGATTTCGGCAAAGTAGGAGTAGTGGCTACACTTCCAGACCTCCCATTTAAAGTAGCCTGAGCCCTGAAGAAAGAAGTCTGAGGAACACCAATAAACCCTACAGCATATTTCAGACTTCTGAAAATTTTAATCAAAATCATTGTTGTACACCCAAGAAAAAAAGAGTAGAAAAATCCGTTCCTCATTAAAAAAATGCTTTGTATTAAAATGATTATTTTAATGCAGTTTTCAAAGGAGAATCCTATTTAAATCTCCTGTTTCCTTGTTTTAGTAGATTCCCCATGGAAATGTCCATGTGTGCTGTCCTTTGAATTTACATTAAATTCCACATGGAAAATATAAGAGCTTGGTATTCTTTTTGCTTACAAGTCAACAGAGAGATATAGGTAAGTAGAATGCAATATATATATTTAGATATGTAAATAATCATCTGTGCCAAAGGAAAGGAAACAGGTTTCAGGCTAAAAATGAACAGGGAAAATGGAGTGTGTGTCCTGTTTCTGCTCTCACCTTGGGAGTAGGATTCTGCAGTCAGGTCTTGCATAGTCATCCCACCTCTGCTGAGAGAGTATCTATGGTTTCCTATCAGACATATCACTGCTTAGGCATGGGCTTTCTTTGTGACAGTGATCAGGTAATTAAAAAAATTAATGCCAACATGAGATTTGTCCATAAAGTAGGGGTGAATTGCACAGGAATGCCAATAAACCAGGATTTGGGAAGGTAAACAGAATGTAGGCTCAGACATAGATTTTAAAGCAATCTGGTCATATTATTAACCCAAGCACAGGATTTCAGAGTGAGCACATATGTGCTTAACATGCTCATGAATGAGGCCCATAGTGGGGGACAGTACCAGGGAGCTCTGAGATGATTTTGAGAAGTATTCTCAGAAAAAAAACAAATTGATCATGAACAAAAATCCAGTTAAATAATATCACTTGTCTGGAGTGGATTTCCAATCACATATCTTGGGTGCCTAGAGTTCTAGAGAATCTTCTATGCATAGACCAAGTATCTAACCCCAGGGTAAGGGTCATTGCCACTGTCATGGGCAGCTCAAATTAACTGATTAAGATGAACCAAGGTCAAAGTGTGTCATACTTTTCTCAGAAGGACAACTTCTCCAAAACTATTTTCAGGGCCTCACAATTCAAGTATCATAGCTGCCAATCCTCATATTCACTGCAATATTTTTTTTAATTCTTGTGCCTTCCATAAGAACATTTCCACAGAATCAGATTCAATAGCTAGTTTATGTTTTCTTTTCCCAAGAATGAAAGACATCAGGTGTGAGAAGTATTTGACTAAATACATCTACTTTCAGTCTAGTCATCCCCTAACTTCCTTTCAACTGTCTGCAGAGAAACTTTATCTCATGCTAAAGACAGTAAAAATTACACAAATTAATTGTGCCCTCAAAAAGCATATTTATTGCTTTTCCTCACAAACAAGTTGACAGATACTAGCTCAGGTGTTCCCACATGCACTGAAAATGTCCAAAGTTAGCTGAGATAAATGCTAGTGTGTCCTAACTCATGCTTTTTTTTGTTTTCAAGTACCACCAATGTTTTGGGCTTTGTTCAATTCCTGATGCAATTTCTGATTTGTGTGATTGCTCTATCATCACCTCCAGGTGCAGGAGGACACTACTTTGGAAGACATGGTGTCACCGGCTCTTGGTGCTACAGCTGTTACCATTGTCACCATTGTCATATCAGTGAGCTCTTACTTGTGCTTCCTGAGCTACATCTGCTCTGGATGCTGCCAAGCTGCCCAAGTTGGACCAGACAGAAGACTTGATCCCAGCAGGTTTGAAGTCTAATCTCACCTCATCAAAGGATCTACTGAGCTGTGACTAGAAATATCTGCAAGAAGTCCCAGAACGTAGAGGAGCCATGCTCTTCAGAGATTACAGTAGTTTCACGAATATAAGCCGCACCTTTTTCATTGAAGAATCCAGCCTACCCCAGTAGTGTGGCTTATATTCAGGTGCGGCTTATCTATGGACAAATCCCAGTGAAATGCCAACCTGGAAGTGAGAGCCATCTGGGGAGACAGCTGCAGCGGAGCCGCTGCCAAGTGGGCAGTGAGCCAGAGCCACTGAGGAGCAGGAGGCAGGCCGCTGCTGGATTGGTGAGGCCAGCCCAGCTTCACCGCCTTTGCATGAGCAAGCGAGCCGCCTTTGCCCCCTCTGCCGGTGCGAGCGAGGCGGGGCTCGTTCCCTCCACCGGCACAAGCGAACCGGGGCTTCCCCCTCTGCCAGAGCGAGCGAGCCAGGGGTCGCTCTCTCCACAGGTGCGAGCTAGCCGGGGGTTGCTCTCTCGACTGGCGCAAGCGAACCAGGGCTCCTCAACCAGGGCTCCTCCCTCTGCCAGTGCAAGCGAGCCAGGGGTCGCTCTCTCCACTGGCACAAGCAAACCAGGGCTCCTCCCTCCACCGCCGCGAGCAGGGCACCTTTGCAGCCTCTGCCTCCGCAAGCAAGGCGCCGCCGCCTTTGCTGTGGCGCGCAGGCCCGCCCCCTCCAGGCGCCAGCGTCTTCGCTGTCGCTGCAGCGCGCGGGCTTCCCCCTCCCCCGGGCACCACTGCCTTCACACTGGGGAGCGTGCTTCTGCCGCCACCTTCACACTGTCGAGTGCGCTGCCGCCGTTGCCTTTGCATGGGCGAGCAAGCCACCGCTGCCACTGCACCAGCCAGCACTGGGCCGGGAGTGCTGGGGCCGGCGGCACGGGTTGGGTGCCTGGGGCTGCATTTAAAGGCTTCACTGGTTTTTGAAAACTGCTTGCAACTTGAGCACCGGACACCAAACCCGGTGCTGGCACGTTTCTGTTACTAACTCGTTACTTTGTCGCATGTGAGTCCTCGCTTTTTAAAAAAATAAAATGGGGCTTATATTCGGGTGCAGCTTATATATGGACAAATCCTGTGGTCTTCCTGGCTACCCGGAAGTGCGGCTTATGTTCAGGTGTGGCTTATAATCATGAAATAACTGTAATAATAAGAAGCAAGCCCTCATCCAACATCAGTGTTTGTATTCTCTATGTCTGTAATTGACTTGTCTAGGTATAGTGAATCTTCTTCTGAAATCTGCTGATGAAATGCTTCCATAGACAACACTTTCAGTACCACTTGGCATTCCTTGGTGCTTTTCACTTTCTCTGTTTTTATCTGATTTAATGCTTTTTTGTTGACACTACTCTGCTTTCACAGTTGAAAACAGATTTGGGGTTCCAGAGTTCTGACACTGTTACCATCTTTCTCGCTTGGTGACAGAGCTAAGAACCTTGGGAATTGTCCGAATTTGTTATCTTTTGAAATTGTAAAGACAAAATGGACCCACTTTTGGCACTCCAAAGGCAAGACTTTGCTCTCCATAGACAGAAATCCATACACTTCATACACTACGGCTTGCATTGTGTTGGAGGTCAAAACAGGGGATCTAATGATCTTCTGACCTCCTAACCTTAAAATTCATCTTCTGGTCTTAAACTGAGTGCCAACAAGTGCTCACATTTCTGTTACTAACAGAGCTTTAAAGTCCATGTGCTGCTTTTTCTTTGCTGTTGAACCATGTCATTTTTGTCACGTAACCCAGATGCTACTGGGCATCTATTGGAGCCACAACTATACTGACTGTTCAAAAAAACCTCTCAGCTGTTATAATTCTGGCCATGCAAGTGATAGTCTCCCACTCATATCCTAGTCAGTGAGTGTACCAAGTTTGAACCGTGACAACTGGGGGAAAAAAATCCACATTTGATAAAATAGAGAAAATTAATCTGAAGCTTTTTGACAGTAGATATTTTTTGTCATTCCCAGGACCAAATGAGAAAATGAAGTTCAGAAGAAAATGTCAGTGGAATGTCTCTTTTTGGGTCATCTTGGTTTAAGCTGGACTGGGAAGAGCTGAAGAGCTTTTATTTGGAGCAACTCATTTTGGTTTTTTTTTCTGCAGCTCACAAAATAAAAGAAGTACAGATACAAAAATTCAAACATCCCAGTGGTGGCCTGCTTGAGACCTGTCTGCACCAAGTCTTTGAGAGATGTGTTGTTTACCATTGGCACATTCATTGAGGCAAACTACAGCTGTATTTTCCCTCTCACAAATGTACCTCTCCAGTAGAATTTTCTTTTATGTCAGCATCTTCTCTCATCTTTAAAACAAACCCCAAACCATTCTGGTCTTTGTTTTTAAAGAAAAAAAATCACAACTTGAGGATGGAATATTTGAAATGCCTGTGAGGAAAATTTGAAAGAGAAACTCTTGTTTTTGCAAATCTGCTTATGTGGCATGAGCCAATCCATCCACTCATCATTTTTTTTTATGAGTGGAGCTGCCAGCAATGCGTGCCAGGCAGGTTTTGGATTTGATCTGCATCCCTTGGGCATCCTAATCCAATAGCAAGGAAGAAAAGAGCCAGGACCACTTTTATTCTGGGAAAGGGCCAACAAAAAGCAATGCAGCTCTGCATGCAGACCTGGGTAGCACTGTGGAAATGAAATCCATTATTAATAGCTGAATTTCACCTGCAATTGATCAGCACTGCTTGTGATTAAAGTCGATACATTTGTTTTGCCAAGCCAAAGCTGTATATTGTGCTTTGCCTCTTAAGTATATATTTCAGTATTTCTGTGTATCTGTGTCACAAGGTATCTGAAGGGTCAATTTCCATCAGATTAAATACTGTCTTTGGCAAATCTACTCTGTTATAAAATACACAATAACACTGTATTCAATAGCCTTCTCTTTGTTACAAAATTCAGCTACCAAAAAATCTTCAAATCTAAATCAGGAGAGAAATTATCACTTTGATTCATTAGGACCATGTGTGCCAACATTTCTTTTAATATATTACTGTCACCTGAATTGTAGTTCCTAGCATTCCACTGAGCAGGTTTTCTATGTTCCAGTCCAGTGGCTCACATGCTAGCTCTGACAGAGCTGTACAACCCAACTGTTTTTCTTGGGTATATTTTCTTTGCAGTAATATCATGATCTTTGGTTCTTAAACAAATGAAAGCTGCAGAATGAGATAATAATGTTGTAAACTGAGCCAATATTAGTGATAGCAAAAGGGATAAGGGGCAGAGCAAAGAATGGGAAGTCATGAAAATACATGGGGGATCAGAAATCTTGCTCATGGTGCATTATTGTTCACTCCAAGGCGAGCGTAGAGGTAACCCCAACTGTTCCATACACAGTGCTCCAATTTCCTCATCTCTTCCACAGAGCTTGACTCCTCCAGCCATTTCCAACAATATTCTCAATCCCTTCTGTGGTCCTCAGTCCCTATCACAGCCCAGGCTAAGAATATAGACCACTCATTCTCATTATTCACCTGCCTTAATTTTGTTTTTAATCTCCTTCCACCTACTCCATATTTTCTATGATATTCCCATTACTCAAGAGCTAGTGCATAACCCTTATTACTTCTGGGTTATTTCAATTCTGTCTGCCAGAAAATATTGTTCCCTAAATGTTGTAGGGAACATTATAGAATCAGAATGAAAACATTATGACTATATAAAAAAGCGCTTTAAATTGAATTTATACAATGTTCTCCATCCTTTCTTGTTGAATATAAAGCAATTCTTCCCACACTGAAGAAGGATTCTCAGTTAAATATATCTGATTAAGGTCCTCAGAACTCTGCTACTTGCAACTAGAGATCTCAGTTCACCAAGAAGTCATCTTGTTAAAAAGAAGCCAAAAGAAAGATTGTGAAGTTGCTGAAATATAAAATAACTCACCTTTTAAATCTATATGGCTTTATTTTCAGGTCAAGTGTCTAAATAGTACATCTTCATTAGTCCATTGATCAATGAAATGAGCTCCTGTAACAGTGAAAACAACAGAAAAGTTTTGAAAATATATTCTGTGGTGTGTGACTTGTATTTTGTCTTCATTAAACCCTTTTCTCACACCATAACTGTTTGTGACTAAATAAAGACAGCACATGCATAACTCTGATTCTTCTTGATCATTGGCCTTTGGTTGGTCGCCTCCATTTTAGATACCTGTTATAGAGAAATGAAGGGGGTTTTTTGACACATAATCAACCTGCACTTCTTCCTCCGCCAAAGACCTATATGGACCCCTCAGAGCAACTCTAACACCTTCAAGGACCTCTGCACATTTGCCCAGCATCAGCTCAGCCTGGAGGAAGGCACACCAGCAATTCCCACCAAATCCACCAGCAGCAGCCTGCAGCTCTGACTGCAGTTTCCATTCCTTCCTCCACTGGGCAAGTAATTCAACATGAATCAACCAGAGGAGGAACAGAAACCACTTAGTGGTTGGGGTACCACCCTGGACATCAGGAGTCATGGGCACTGCTCCCTTTCCCTGGGATTTGCTTCTGTATTTGCCATTAACCTTCAGAAAAGAAGCCATAGCTGTGAGCAGAGCAAGACCCTGCTCAGCCAGAAAAATATGGGCCTGATTAATTGTTAGTACTTACAGAGCTTGAGGTAGCAGTGTTGAGCATCACGAAGGTTGGAGGAAAATTGAGAGAAGCCAGTAAAAAAACTTGGGGGTCAATGCTGAATAGCCTCAGTGGTTTACAGGGAAATCAAAACCCTTAATCCTAGTTTGTAAGGAAAAAAATGTAAGACTTCCTTTTCTGCTAACGATCTGTCCTTAGGAAAAAGGCCTCAGCAAAGGAGTTCCATCAACAAAAAAATCCGGGAAGGCATCCATCCACCAGAGGGAGTTCCACGAATGCACCAAACCCAGTCTGAGCTATAAGTGGTTGTAAGAAGAGCTGCCTGTGCCCTCCCCTGGACAGACAAGCTGCTCCCCGCAGCTGCTGCTCAGGAGCCTGGGCTGAATTCAGCAAAGTACTGACCCAAATCTGCATAATCTTAAGTGAATACTCAGTGAACTCTAAGGAATTGCTCTGGGCATGGCATTAAGCGGGTGTTTTATTAGAGCGGGGTCAAAATACTCAGTGCTTTGCAGGATCATATGAGGAAAAGAAAAGACTCTGTTTACACCTCGGCTTTTATTTTTCCCTCACTGGTTCACTTGTTAGAAAGAAAGCTAAGCCAGGGCCAGCCTGGTTTCTGGGAGGCCCAGGGAGGAAGCCTTGGAAGCAAACCCAACTGCTTCCACTCAGGAAGAGTTTTTGATGAGGCTGCCTCTGACACGCAGCAACAGCAGCTGCTCTGGATGGATCCTGGCCCCTGTGCCAAAGAGAAAAACAACGACATGATGATACCTCTCTATCTGGAATACAGGATAAATCTCTGCTTCAGCATGAAGTCTGCTTCTGAGATCTTTTAGTCTATTTCATGTTAAAATTATTTTCAGCAGAGGGAAACAGTGTGTACTATTCCTTCACCAAAAACAAACAAAAAAAAGAAACCAAATTCTTGCCTCCCTCTGCCCCAGAAAGCAGGCAAAGGATCACAGTGCTAACAAGCCATTGTGGAAATATCCCAGATTAAAAATAACATTTTAGACCTTTTGATTTTTTTATTTTAATTGCCTCTCCTGGGTGTCCTAGAGTCTTGCACAGTTCCTGAAGGAAATTTAAGAAAGAGCACTCCACCCTGCTGGAGATCTCAATCCAAATTCTGCTTTATATTAGGATAAAGGAGCCCAAGGAGTTAATCCCAGCTATGTGCTTTGACATAATTCCTGACTCTTTAGTCACAGAAACTGTGAGAAGACATTAAATGAAGGTGATTCCTGCCTTGATGAGATTATTTTCCAATAAGAGTGGGAGGAACAAAAAGCATTGCAATATTAGAAAAGGACGAGGCTGTTGTTTCTGCGACCACAAGAAGGAGATGCAGAAAGGATTTTGCCTTAGGACATTCCTGAGCTGGAATTCCAGCCCCAAAAGCAGGCGGCCCCCAGCCCAGGGCACAGTCCTTTGTCACCTCTACCCTCTCTGTAAACCAGGCATCTTAATACCCCCACTTTTCCCAGGAATGCTAAATAAAATGCCTTGAAGATGAAGTGCCTGTCTTGCTGTCACACTGCCAATTCTCCTGCACGGTGTGGATTCATATGGTAACAGGAGCCAAGGTCAGGGAAGCATTAGTCAGTCTGGATTTGGCAAACGGGGGTGTCAGTGTCTGATAGCCCTCACTGGCAGATTAGATTAGCATGAAATGCCCTGCCTAGGCTATCCTTGAAAATCACTTCAGCTCCTGCAGGAAATGGCTGTTCAGTTCACTAGCAGGGGTGAAAGCAGGGCAGTTACTTTCGACATACATTTGCTTTGCCGATTTCAACTTTCTGTGCTGTTAGTGCTGGTTTAAGCTCATCTGAGAAAAGTAAATATCCCCAGTTTTTTCGTGGGGTACATCCAGACCAGGAAGTGTTCAAGGCCAGGCTGGATGGGGCCCTGAGCAGCCTGGTCTGGTGGAAGGTGACACTGGCCACAGCCAGGGGCTGGAACAAGATGATCTCCAAGGTATCCTTCCAACCCAAACCATTCTGTGATATCTAAGGTATTGCTCTTTCATCCCGTTCCTCCCTTCATTTCTTTCAAGCATATCCCAGGGGTGTCTACTGCCAGTCCATTCCCAGTGGTGGTTTCCTCACCCTAGAGGTCCTGTTAATCCTATCTGAGTGTGCAGATTTTGGTGCAATGAATTACTGCAGGGAGAACGTGATTTAGCACCCACTGAGCCTGTACAACCATGGAATGCAGAGCAGCGCAGACATGACCTCGGCATCAGTGTAATTGCTTCACTGAGAAACCCTGCCATCAGCAAGGCTGATGAGCTGCTGTGCAATGTCCTCTGCCCAGCACACTCCCGGTTTTGGAGCCAGCTAACTGGGCCCCAGCTGTCAGGCACCCTGCTCCACTGATCTGTGCAACAAGAGGCTGCTGACAAGTTCATCCTGCACTGTTGGGTTGGAGAAAACATCTGGGGTGACAGCAGGTAGCCTCAGTCGTGTGACAGGACACAAGCACGTCAGGTTTATGAGGCTTGTTTGAATCATATCAAAAGGGTCTTTTGCAAATCTAATGTGTTAATTTTAAAAATATTTTCCTAACAGAAAGACAAACACTAAGAATTAAAATGTCAAGTGGTTCTTAATGCTGTCTGCCAGTCACCTTTAGTCTACTGTCACTTGTAGTCTAGGTGAAAGGCAAGTCTTTTGAAGCACTACTAATGTTAGTAGAAATCTAAATATTAGCCCTTCCTCTCCATGTCTCCATCAGATAAGACACCAGGTTTTCTTTTAGCAGCCTTGAAGGTCATAGTTCTTAATGCCAGCCACACTGTATTCAGCAGGAGTCTAGGACACAAAGAGGTGGCGAGAGAATATGGATCCAAGCTACTTTTCTTATTTCCTGCCCTCTTGCATAAAGTATTGCAGTTTATTGGATACTCAAATTGGAGTGAAGGCAGGGGCCACTCTTTCTTGGAGTGACACACTGCTTCAGCCCTGCTGCCTTCATAGTACTTACCTCTTCCTCCCAGTGCATCCATTCACTCTTAGGGCAAGTGTTCACCCCCTCTGTAACTTGGAAAAGCTCAAAGCAAAATACCAAGACTCGACCAATGTCAGCATTAACAGTTTTGGGAAATAATGCCATTAGATCCAGTCTAGAGCATTTTTCACATAGTTCTGTGGAACCCTGACAATAACTGTACATTTTACAGCAGTTCACTTTGCTCTTCACTCTCTAAAATTGCAGTAAATTGCATATGGTACAAGGGTGTGAAACAATCATCCCAAAAAAGAGATGTCTCCACAGTCATTCTGACAATAGATCTGTGTTACTCTATACAGGCAAATCAGCTTCCAAGAAGCAACATGTTTCTAGAGGGACAATGTTAGCAAAATCAGTGTGTGTGAGGAAAAGCCAAGACAAGGCTGGGAAGGCATTCAGCTGTCAGTAAACACTCCCTCCTCTTTATCCCCCACCATTCCCTTGTCCCCTTTATCACTGGAAAATAAAAGTCCTGATGAAGCCACAAATGACATAAGGAATATTTTTAATTTTTAGCAGTGAAACCAGTGTTGGGCTAAATTGCATCTGTGCAAACTGAGGACAAGTCAAAGCAGCTTGTGTAGAAGCCAGGACAGCCACAACACTGCTGAAGGCTGCCATGGAAGCAGGGCCAGGAGTCACATGGAGATGAGTCTTTGAAAAGAGTCGTTTCTAATACAATCAAAGTCAAAATACAATCCAAGATGAGATTCCTGTAAATAAAAGGAAAAATTTATTAGTTCCACATGGCATCATAACAAAAAGTTTAAAAAAAACCCTTAAAGCCAGCATGCTGAAGGACATAACCAACCCTTTTGTCCTGTCTTATGGAATGATGTGCAGACATCCTTGTTGGATATGGTTATTCCCATATGTGCTCCCTATGAGAAAAAGAAAGGGAAGGGAAGCTTCAGAGAAGTTTCAGGGAAGTTTTGGGAAGTTTAGGGAAGGGAAGTTTCAGGGAAGTTTAGGGAAGGGAAGTTTAGGGAA
>VRYO01002772.1:9622033-9642964 GCA_009812075.1 Sialia sialis | reverse complement strand
GGGAAGGGAAGGGAAGGGAAGGGAAGGGAAGGGAAGGGAAGGGGTTTCCAGCCTGCCTTCTCCCTATATATGATATGTAAATTTCGGCATTTTAGACCAAGAGAATATTTTTTTTCTGCCCAATGAATTCTGATTTTTTTGAATCCGAATAAGTTACAATTTTCTGTCTGAAAAGTGAGCTGTCCTTTGCACGGCAACTGGCAGGAATAAAATAGGGTTATCTGTGCCTGGATTGTCTTTGAAGCATGAGAACCACTTTCATAAAAAGTCAGGGATGGTTCCACTGAATCCAGCAGCAGATTTAGTGGGTTCAGGATCTCACCCCAAACATTCCTCCTTCAATCTACAAACTGAACCTGAATCTGAAAATTACGTTCAACTTTGTCTCCCTTTTCCATCACCAATAATGCTTATACTCACAAAAATTTTTAAAATGTGTTTACAAAGCATATACCAGAAACTCACTTCTGCTCATGTTGTCCCTGCAATGTTCTCAAGGAGAAGAAGCAGGGCAAGTCTATTTTAGTCAGCCAAGTCAGTCAGTGAGGTCCTGTGCACGCACAGGAATTCAGTCTGTTGTATAAGCAAGGGCCAGACATGTTTAGATGTTTGCATAGTCACTTAAAAGCCACCATATGCAAAATCTCCAAGTTTTGCATGCTTTCAGTTGAACAAAACTCCATCTCAATCCTAATCTTCACCCTGCTCTCATTTCGCTTCCCTAGGTTGAGCTGACATCTTGGGCTCAAAAGAATAGTAGCTACACACTACTTGCCCAGATATGAAACAGTAAATGCTTGCTCAGTCCTGACTGTGTGTTTGGCTGGCTCAGCAGTTCTAATTCTCCCAAATATTGTGAGAATTTTCAATTTTCCTTTCCATTTCCATTTTTTCTCTATTTTTATTCTTCTCCATTTTCATTTTCCTTTCCCACTTTCACAGTGGTGGTTTCTTCTTTGCCTTGCTTTGGTCTGTGTGTGATAATTTCATTTATGAACTGTGATGTGGGTTTCTTTGCTGATGCTTCTTTTCTTTCCACAGCTGGAACTGCAGTGTCTCTTCCAGCACCAGCAAATAACCGATTCAAACAGCTTCAGAAACTTTGCAGGCTATGCCTTTTTGTTTTATTGTTTTTTATTTATTTTTGTTTTTCTTCAGTGAGGTGACAGCTGAAACCATGACTTCTGCCTGGAGCCTGTCTGGAAAATATTCCTGTCTGCACCTCACCTTCATATCAGTGTGACAGTGTTTGAGACAGCAAGTCCAGAGTCAATGAGCATTAACATGCTTTAACAAGCACCTCTGAGCATCACTGCAAATCACTTTTCAGGCAACAATGGCTTAAATGAATCCAAGCAAGACTAAAGTGGTGCTGGCCAAAAAGGTGAAAGCTCACTTGGACACTGACCTCACATCAATCCACAGTACCTGCTATTCCCATGCTGGAAAGCTTGGGGTTCTCAGAACTCATGGGACAGCAGTGTCTAAAAGTATCTTGTTTCATCTTTAAATTAGATGTTAGTCAGAAATGCCTTACTCAGAGGGTGGTGAGGCACTGGAATGTGTAGGCCAGAGAAGTAGTGGATGTCCCAATCCTGGCAGTGTTCAAGGCCAGGCTGGATGGGGTTTTGAGCAACCTGGTCTAGTGGGAGATGTCCCTGTCCATGGCAGTGGGGTGGGGGGCGAGACTAGATGATCTTTCCATGGCTCTACAATTATATATTCTCTGACAAGCAAAGAAATTCCCTTATTTCCCTGTGGATGAGGTCTCAGTGTTCCACATCTCCCACTGACTCGCTGTGACTCCCTGTTTGAATCTGCATGTGAAGACTATACAAGTCCAACTCAACTTGCTTTCTCCAGATTCCATGTCTCCATGAGCATAGAAGTTCCCAGGGAGCTTCTGGTAGCAGTGGTCAAGCCCATTTTTGTTTCCTGAGATATTGGTGCTACTTTGGGAATAACAAAAAAGCTAGGATAAAGTTCAAGACAAAAAAAAGAGAAGCATTTTTTTTCTCTTGACTGGAGCCTGGCTATTAGAGGGTTTTGGACAAATTGATTCCCTGAGCCCTTTAGGAAATTAGGCAAACCCTTCCTGTCCAGATCAGTTCTCTCAAAAGGTGACTCAGGCCCCGTCACTGCAAACAATTGTTGTTTTTGTCTCAGCTGCAAGGTCATGTCTGGATTAAAATATTTTCAGTTTACTTTTGATGAATATTCCCCATCTGAAGGCAAATGAGAAAGGTTTTTTATTTCCCGTCAAAACATTCACCGTTTGCATAGATTTAAACAGTCCTTCCTTTGGAACAATGTCATATACTGAACTTCCTAAGTAAAGCTAAAACCAACCACTAGAAAAAAAACTGAGCTTCCCTAAACACTAGGAAATGAAAAACGCATTAAATATGGAAAGCAAGGGCTTTTGAGCTATTATTCTTTACAAAGCTTTGTATTATAATTGTCACTCTTAGAGTAGCACCTACACAGAGTAATTCAGATTAGCATTCCCCTGAGATAAGCACTGTTCAAAGTCGTTGTAGTGGGAGGCAATCCCCCTAAGAGCAAGGAGATTAATGTTGAAGAGAGTGAAGTATTTCATAGGTGAATGTCCTGCTCAGCAAAGCTGGACAAAAAGCCTTCTTTTCACACTCCATTTTCCTCCAGCAAAGAAGGACAAATTAGCCAGCACCGTGCCACAGATTAATGACTTCCAGTCTTCAGGCTAGGTCACTGCGGATAAATCTGCCTGGGAGACCTTGGGCAGATGTGAACTCCCTTGCCAGGGCTCAGGGCAGGTAAGATAGAAGCCAGCTTTGAGCCAAAGGCTGTGTGAGCAGGTTATCACAGTGCTGAGGTGGTGTCCCTCTGCCTGGCTGGTGTAACCTAGAGGGAAAAGCAAAGAGCAAGAGGAAGGATAATTCTATAGTTAGAAAGAAATGAGAGTGTTTAAGTGACATCTCTAAGGTCACTTACAGGCACTGACTGGGAGGACAACAGGGCACAGGAGTGAAATGCAACAAGCAAATCTCATTTTCTGGAGTGTGAGCAACCCAGCATTGTCTGACATGGGTTTAGGAAATATTTTGTACAGATGAAACATTCATCTCCTTTTCTTTCTGACTCTGCCAGCTGCAGCTTTACCAAGCTGCATTTTTCTTCATGAATTTCTTTCAGACTTTCTCTGTTCCACCCTGGAGCCCCGGGTGAAGTGCTGTGCACCAGCAGGGAAGGTGAGTGCACACAGAAGGAATGTGAGTGCTGGAGGAAGCCGGGCTGCCAAACAGCATCTGTGTCTGCTGCTGAAGGCTGCGCTGACACACCGGGTTATTTCTGCTCTGATGTCACCCGTGTCTAATTAAAGACAAGGTTAAAGACACAGCCTGAGATTTAATGTTGTGAATACCTACAAGCGGAGATTTCTGATTTTGCTTTGGTGTTTAGAAGGTCAGGAGCTTTATAGTTCCTGCCAATCTCCGGTGAGATGCATCCCAAACACCCTCTCAGGTAGCACAAGCCTGGTTTTAGGACACTAGGACAGCAGAGAAGCCCTGCCAGGGCTAATCAGAAAAGGTTGCTGTAATGAGAAACCAAAGCAGATTTTTCAGACTCAAAAATGCTTGGTAAAAATATTGAGAGGGTGGGGGGGTTTGGATATAGTAAATTAAACAATTTTTTATTGCAATCAAGTCACTGTATCAGTTAACACATGCAGGGATAAATAATTTTTTTACATTAAGTTTTATTTGGAAATCAAAAGAAGTGCAAAACTGTATTTTAAATCCAGCTTCTTATCCTTGCCAAAGAGCATGAGTCACACATTATGGTATTCATGGAGAAGCCAGCAAAGCTTGGGGAAATATTTTGGTATTAGGTTTCTATTCCATATCCAGAACTAGACAAACCTAACTGAGGGTGAAATCTGAGAATAACACCAGTGGTCAAGATTCTTGACCTCAGGTGCTTAGAAGGTAATTTTGTTATAGGGGACTTTGGTAAAAAATAATGTCATTAATCAATTTTGACATCTACAACATTTCCTACAATTTAACAGGCATTGGAAGTGTGCACTGCAAAGGAAACTGGGGTGGGGTTCAAGCACTACTTGCAGGTGTCTGTATGTGAATTAGGGACTATGTTCTCATTACAGAAAATATGGATAGTGTCTCCAATAAAGTTATAGTGAATAGAGGCTGGGAATTACTCAGCTGACTAACTACCAGGTGGCTCAGAGTACACCAAATTGTATGGAAGACTCCATGGTGTTTATTACCTGGACTTCTATTCAGTACAAAATTATTATAGACACTTAGGCCTCACATACACACTGGCACTTGTGTTTTAGCATGCAACTGAATCCCACACCAGATGTTAAAATATGTTAAAATATGTGTAGCTGTACTCAAGATGTCTCAAGCCAGCACACTCCTGCCCTTGCACATCTATTTATTCACAGCAAGGATGCTGAGATTCTCAAAGCACTCCTGACCCAAACTCAAGATGAGCACCTGGCCCAAAGAAAAATGACAAAAGTTTCTGCCCACATGGACAACACACAACCCATCCTCAAGCAGCAAGATTTACCTTACCATGCCTTGTATGCAGGTAACAAGCTTGAAACCCAAATGTGAACTTCAGCCAAGGTAATATAGAGTCAGGACTAACACTGGAAGCCTGGACAATCTACCTTGCACTAAGCTGGTGGGATAGGTATTGAGATTCCTGACCAAAAACTATTTTGTACCATGCTGTTTCCATGAAAGCCAGTCTCGGACACCAAACATTCAAAACTTGTGTCCTACCTTCTTTGTAGACTCCCCTGGCCCATCTTAAAACTGACCTGAGCTTCCCAGTATTTTTAAGAATTCTTCAGGTTTTGTTTCATTTTCCTTTCTTTCTCCTTGATTTTTATATCTAAATTTTCACAACCTGTTTTCCATAGAAAATTGTATCACAAGTCTGGCCACATGCTCTTGTTACATGGAGCTTTAAATCTCTGCAGGGTGACGCTGGAAATCAAGAGCTTATGTTCACAAAGCTCCTTGCCATATCTAATCTATATAACAAAGGACAGGAAGAGAAGGAAAATCAGCCCCAAAGTTCTCAGAGCTAAACATCCAAAGGGGTGAGGAATGCTGACAGAGGGTGAGGCTCCTGCTGCAGCAATGTTGCAAGCATGACACTTAAGCAAGGCTGTGTCTGTAATTGAAAACAGCCAGAGCACTCCAACAGTGTCACCATCACCGCCAAGGACACCAAACACTGTGACAAGTGTGCTCAACACAGCACAACCTGGTCCTGAAAAGTGAAAGAATATTACAGGACTGGAGGGAGCAGCTGGTGGTCAGGTGTCCTCAGCTCTGCTTTTTGCACTGCCGTTCCTGGGACACAGCTTCCTTAGGAGCCAGGGCTGGAGAACTGAGCGCTAGGAACTGCTTTCCCCTCCTGCACCCCAGCCTCCCTGACCTCATGTGATCCCACAGGGATGATCTGCTGAGGCACAGGCTGAAGCCTGGAGATGCTTCCTGAGAAGGGATGGGCCTCACCATATGAACATGGCACTTTTATAACCCTGCCCCCCCCAGACTGAGCCTGGGAAAACATCAACCAAGCCGATGACAAAGGGTCGCATTGCCATGTAAGGCAGTTGGAACTAATGATATAAATACACTTTGAACAAGACATCTTTATCAAGAGAGGAAGTATTAAGAACTACATTGACCAGGCAACACAGGAGAAAGGAGGATAAAGAGGGACTGAGATAAGGTTAATGAAGAATGACAAATAGGGCCAAGTGGCTTTTTCCTGTTAAAGACACCCTGTCCCTTCTACTTATCGAGCGCAAGGATAGAGGGGGGATTTTCCTGAGCCAAGGACCCCAGCAGAAAAGGGAACTGGGGCTCTAGAAACCCAAAGCCTCTCCTTTACAAATATGGGGTGCAGTTCCAGTCCACCCACAGGTCAGCCTGTTCTTCATGGGAAGCCCAAAGCAGAGCACATGGATCATTCCCATCAGGCAGAGCATTTCCTTTGGGGCATGGCCAGCCCAGGGCAGTCCTTGGCATGCAGGCAGTATTTTGATGACTTGAGGCACGGATTTTACTGCTCTCCCTGCAGCCAGGGAAAGCCAAATGCAAACATATGCAGGTTAAGCCAGGCAAAAACATACTTGATTGCCTAGAGTTGTCATTTTTTTTATCCCAGGAAAGTTCCAAGAAGGATAATAAACTGAAAGGATTAATTAAAGAACAGGAATTAATCAAAAGCCGAGCAGTACCTTCTGGCTAACAGACCCTATTGCACTTGCAGATAGAATTGTTTCCATCCCTCCATGGTGAGGTTTTAATTTCTAATAATTGAAGTCCTTCCAGCCATTTGCAAGCAAACGTTTCTGGCTGCCACCTGACCTGACTCTCTCCCCTGATGACGGCCTTTCTTTCGGATGAAAAAAGCAGCATGCTTGTCAGCAGTACTGGGAGACCAGGAAAAGCCTGTCCCAGTAACTGCCTGGCTCCAACAAAACTGAAGTCAGTGGAAAGAATCCAAATTACTTTCGAGCACGCTGACTCAGGGCTTTTGAGATTTCAGGCCAAGATGACAGGGCTGAAAGTCACAGGAGCAGAGCAGGTGTGAAGGTCAGGGGGAGATTTACATGGCAGCACCCACTGCAGAGCCGTCCTGCAGAGCAGGCTCTGCCTCCATCAGCCTCTCTTGCTGATGGGTGAGCTTGTGCCAAGCAGTGCCAGGGCTCTCAGACCACTCACAGTTAATTGACCTGACCAGCCTGCCCTCTCTTCCCCCATGCTGTGAGCAGCCTTGTGTCCAGTCCTGTCTCTGGCTCCATGTCCTCCATCCTGAGCAGGCTGCCTGGATAGATCCCAGATCTTGCCTTGTCCAATGGCCACTAGGTGCTCAACAGAAGTGGTCACTGCCCCTGGCCCACTGGTGACTGCACTGGGTCAGGGATGGCATGCCCTGTGCTGGGGTCACCACCATTCCCAACTTTTCCTCCCTTGTGGAGCAGCCCTGCTCCTACCACTCCTGGGCAGTCACTTCAATGCCATTCATAGCCCACACAAGGATCCCATGAGTAGCTAACGACAGCTCCTGCAGTCATCCCAAAGTGCTTTCCATACTCTGCTTCACTGGCCTTCCCAGCCTTGGCAAGTGGGCAGCTTTCCTATGACCAAGGCAGCAGGCACAGCCTCCTCCCTGCAATTCAGATCAAAACAGACCTTCAAGAGCACCTCAAAAGCATCTGTTCTCTGGACAAAAAGGGATTCAGTTCCCAGGTCAACCAACTCAATACTCCATCCAATTTTAAATTCTGAAGAAAGGAGTAAAGTGAAAGACTGGGTTTATGCATAGACATAATTAGGCTAAAAGTAGAGTGTTAAATCATGGTCAATTGTATGGTATAAACAAATTTGCTAAAAAATGAACCAAAAACCAGCTCCATATACACACACCCATACACTTCCATGGCTTCCTCTAGCTCATCTCAGACAAAAAGACATAGTCATTCTTACCAATCTCAGATTCAGATGGGTGAAATCTGGATATATCGCTTAAGGCCTAAGGTATCCAGCAATTAGGCAAGATTTTAACAGCCCATTTCTCAGGTATGCTGTCAGTCTTAGCATGCAATCATTTACAAAATATATGTGTAACTCAGACTGATACTCTCTTGCTATGATGTGCAGGTAGATCATCACCTGAAAGTGTATCTAAATAGCAAAGCATTATTAAAGATTACCTGTGTTTTGATAAGGCATAAAAAATTTGAGAAACGGTTAGTGGCAATCAAAAGATGGTCGGCAAACTCTTAGTAGTTGCTCTTCCCATCAGGAAGATTTATGGCCTCTCAAAGGAGCTGCAGGAGGACTTCCCAGCTCTTACCTCCAGGCAATGAAACACGTGGTGCTGAAAACTGGTAGTTGCTAAGAATATCTGTAATGAAACGTTCCACATGGCATCCTTTGCGTTTCCATATGGAGCCTTTTTGACCTCCAAAAGCTGGTCCTTCTCATCACTTTTATCCCACACAGATATAAATGCTCATTGCTGCTTCACTTCATGAGCTGATATGCTGACATGCAGCTTCAAAGGAGCCTGTTCTGCACGAGCTGAAATGTACAGCCTAGGCAGGTCTGTGCCTCACTGCACAGCCACCACATCACTCATGATAGGTCATGATATTTGTTCCAAAAACATTTCCAGTGCTCCTTTTAACAATAAGTTAACTTTGTGTTTTAATAAAAAAGGCAGATGTAGGCTGCAACAGAACAATTCCCTGCGTGAAATAACTTTGAACTCCAGACAAACATGCTTTAATAGACTCCCCTCACATATCATTTAACAAGTTTTCAAATGTACAGATGCTATTCAGTTACCATCGCTTTGCTGGCAGCTGCTTCACAGACCTTTTCTACAGTAAAAACAAGCCATCAAAAAATGACAGCACAAGAAAAATATGGCCAAAGTGATAGCATTTGGTAAAAGTACCATCTGCTTATTTAAAAGCAACAAGCATTTAATATCCTGCAGACACTCTTGTTTTTCAAGCTTTTTATGGTTCTGAAATATTTGCAGGACAAAGGTCCCAGAAGTCCCAGGCGAGGGGAGAGATCCACTGCTGGAAAAACAAACCCAGAATGAAACAGCTTGTCAATGAGATGAGAAAAGAAATGTCACTCACTCCACTGTGCCACTGCAATCAGTGTATAGAGCTGCCTCTCTACCCATCCAAACCCCCCTCCTTTGGACCCATCCCTCCTTGGACAGAAGAAGGGGAACTAGCTTAAAATCCATGCAAAATGTTTGAAAAACTTTGTCTCTTTTCATGCTTATGCAAAGATTTCACAGTAAAGAGAGAAGAGGGACCCAATAGATCTGAACATGTGGAAGTGCTTCTTTGTTGACCCAAAGGTTTTAGGGAAGCTAAACCAGGCTTATTATGGAATTTCTTTATGTATGCTGTAAATTACTAAAGAGAGGTCTCAGACTTCAAAATCTGGCCTGGATTTCAACCTCCCAAAGAGCTGAGCTGATTGATTCTGTGGTTATAGTTCAAGTGCTGTCACAGAGCCAGTTGCAAAACTGGCATGTGGTTCCAGCCTCAGATTCTGATTATTTTTGGACGAAGAGCCACATGCGTCTGGAGCTGGGATTTTATATTATGGCTCTATTAAGTAACATTTTGCAAATGCTCAGCCCAGAAGGTGGGAGCACATTCCAAAGAGCACAGACTGCTTTAAAACAAAATCGTTTTTCAGTGTTCTGGTGCACAACCAGAACCTGAGCAGCACTGAGCTCTGCTCACAGGTGGGCAGGAGCTGCCTGCAGGTCACAGTTCGAGCATCACCCTTGAGAGCAGTCCCACAGCCCATGTGGTCCTCCTCTCCCTCTGCCACCCTGCAAAGCCTGAGCCATCAACACCAAATTCTACACATGCATCCCAAGGATGCAGACAGGCTCCCCAAACTGCCTCCATCATGACAGCAAACAGGACCACGGGATTGTGAACCTCTCTGGGCTCAGAAGCTACTCAGAAGCTCAGAAGCTACTGCTTCCAACCTTGGTACAAATGCTTAGCCTTGCCATTCTTCATTATGCCAACCATGGTCCAGAAGCTGAGCCTTAACAAGGGACTTTCCCAGCTTAAAACCCTCTGAGCAAACGGGCCCCACAGCAGCAAGCCCTGGGTGCAAGTGATGGAAAAAGGGAAAGTAGGGAATCTTTTCAGCTGAACTGTGAGTGATGATGGGTGGATGAGGGGAATAACAAACCTGTAGGTTTTAATCAAGCAATAAAAATCCCTCTTCTTTGATCAAAGCAATGGGAAAGCCTCCACATGGCATTTATTTATCTCTGGGTTAATCTGTCTTAAGGGTCTGAAAACCACACTGCATCTGCAGTAGTTTTTACTATTTCTGGCCCTGTGAGCTTTGTCACTACACATCTTGAAGCTCTTGAAAATGCAGTCAAGAAACATGAGCTAGTCCTCATACTAGCCCAGTGACTGAGTGTGAGCGACCATGCCATAGAATGTCTTATACTCCAAGGATAGTGTGGGTCTCTGCATTGCACATTTTCTCTGCATTCAACAAAGTGAGGATTTGGGGCCTACATATGCCCCTGTAGGAGCCTCCTATCACCTGCATCATTTATAAGGCAAAACTCAAACCAGTAAATGGCATTTCCTCAGAGAGTTGTCACAGCGGCAGAGACGAGAAAAAGTAGTTTCTTACCCCATGGTAGCTCAAGAGAAGAAATCTGTCTCTTGCCTTACTGAGTTGTGCTAATCACCTGCCGCTGCTCTTTCTTACCACTAGTGAAGTACATATAATCAAACTTGATCTGAATTAATTATGATTCGTGTCTTACCTAAAGTGACTGTTGAACTTAAGCAGCCTTTTAAAAACTGTGTTCCTTGAAATTATATTGAATGTTGATACATACAAACATTACTCAATAAAGATCACTCTTCTAAAATTATTACCCATATTAATTACAATATATTTTCCCTTCCCCTCTTGCCTGCTATGGAGTACTAACAGAGCTATGAGAAAGTGAAGTGATTTTTGATTCTGCATTGCAAACCATCAACACAGCTGCAGATTCATTTCCAGTTGCAGATGCTTTCTGGCTAATGAAGTTAGAGCCAGAAGAAACTCAGCTGGGCTTTGATGTTTCAAACGCTTTATGGGTCTGACTGCCTGGAAGGGGAAATAAAATAACCTTTTATTTGTACTTTTGGCAAATTAATTTTTGAAATGGCTGAAAGGCTGACAATGAGCCTTGCACTATCATGCTCGCAGAGTTGCTTTTGAGATTGAAACTAAACATTAAATCTTCTTGGATGAGAGCCTGAAGTGCTCCCCAGGGAATAATTGTGCAATAGCAGAGGGATGAACAAGATGGTGAAATAAATATTTTTTTGCCATTAGTGTCTCTGACGGTAGAGTGCTGCTAAGGACATGATAGCAGGAGAGACTTATAATACTCTTGTAACACTTGTGCTGAAAAAAAACCCCACTAAAAAAATCCACCAACTGTAAGAGTCAAAGGCACTGTCAGGCCTGCTGACACATTGTGCAGTTCACCCAATACAGAAATCCTATGAACTTTTACAATCCCCCAAACCATTGGACAAAGGACAGAACAAAAAAGTGAGCTCCTTCAAAGAGGGAAAAGGCTTGGGAGCAGCCATCAGAGCACATTGAGGTAGGAACCAGGATCAACCAAGGCAGTGGAAATCAAATCTCCTGCATAGAGGACAAAATCATTGAATGTGCTTGTGAAGACAGCTCTGGTCTGGTTTCTCAAGTTCATATCAAATTTCCAGTAACCAAAGCAAGTGTGTGGAAAATTATTCATTGCCTGAAGGAAAGTGAGTGTCTCCAGATTGTAAGGGGAGTAGACAGGGGGCAAGGACAGTGTCCCAAGCCAGAGAAGAGGCTCCAGAAGAACTGTGAGGGAGGTGAGAGGGACAGGAGCAGGAAGGAAAAGGAAAGTATTTATCTTTGTAACTGTGTAATTTGCTGCAGCTCTGAAAGTCCCCGAGTGAGCCAGTAGCTTTCTTCCAGATATACCACAAGGGCCAGCAGAGATGCAGGATCTTTTTTCATTTACATTCAGCTAGAGTTTTTAAAATGGGTTTGGCCTGTGACAGTCAAGTGGCAGAAGAAAAAGAGTGACTGTGCAGGGGCCCATCACAGGTCTGCTTGGTGAGTAAGCCTTGCACTTGCCTTTGAGGGCTTCCCAATCCTCCCTTGTATCAGTGGCGTCCCCTGGATCCCAGAAAATCAAAACAATTCTCAGAAATGGGCAGAAGTCCTAAAAATGTGTTGTGGAGATCACATCTGAGTGGAATCCCTTTGAATTTTAAGAGGAAACATAGTGTGTTCCAGGCTGACCTTTTAAATCTATCTATAGCATTTTAATGTTGCTTAGACCAGGGTCAAAGCACCTTCCAAATTTAACAGTTTTAGCTGTCAGCTACCTTTCCAAAACAGGAAGGTTCCGTGCTTCTGTAACTGAGCTAAGAGCCCTCAGCTCCTTTTAGAGACAAAAGACACAAACAATATTATTCAGTGATTCATCTGACCTATTTTAAACATGAACTTCACGGAAACAAATCGTGACCTACAAAATTACTTCTCCTCTCTATTGACTGTGAAGAAGTGTTTATCACATCATAGACATCTGCATTTACTCAGCCCAAATTGCATCCAGAGAAATGAAAGCCCAGAATAATTCTCCTTATTTTATTGGAGTTCGATGTTGAAATGTCTTTTAAATCTGTTCATGGTTACACAGACAGGGGAAGTAAATCTAGGTCTGAATTCCAGGCATTACCTTCCTTCTGGATCTGGTATAAAAGGAGAAATGGTTTTGTTTTTAGCTTCTATTTCAGTTACAACTAAATTTTACAAATAGGCCAATGTGGTTTGAGTTCTTCTCTCCAACAGAGCATAAGCATCCCCCAAAGACTGAATCTCAGTGTTTCCTCTATGTTAAAATTCTTGCTCAGACTAAATTGTCTATAATTTAAAACCTAATCCTAACTGTGTCTCAAATTTGCAACACACCAAATCTGTCTAAAACCACATCTGTCCTGATTATTTTGCTTCAGATATTTGCATTTGAATCTTGTCAAAAAGTTCAACAGCTGTTTGAGTTGTTATAATTTACTGTAAGTTAGATGAAGTTGTATAATGGGGTGAAAATGGTCTATAGGATTTATTTGTAGTGATATGATTCAGTTAGTAATTTTGTTCAGTAAATTTCTCTTTAAAATCAACTAAAACATCATACTTCCCAAGGAAAAAAAAACATTTTGCCTTTCTCTTCTCTTCATGCATGCCACTATGCATGCCACTTTTTCTCCATGCCAATTTTCTCCCCTTCTGTAGCAGAGAAATTCATTTTCACTGGGGAACTAGAAGAGGGGTTTCCATCCACTTCTACCTGGAACTGATCCGCAATTCCCACAATGAGTAAACAGATGTCCAATCCATCTTTCATACCCTTTTTGCTGCCTTAACATTCCTTCTTCTCTACTTTTCCTACTCCATATGCAGCTCATCCTGGTATTGCCTTCAAAACACTTTGAGCAGCTCTAGAACTCTTGAGCTCCTGTCTTAAATTTTCTGCTTTGTAATTCTTTTCAGCCCTCCACTTCAAGTCTCATAGCTCACTGACTCTGCCTGTTATTGAGATTTCCTACATTTTCTTTAGAAGACCCTATTAAAGGTGCTAAAATCTTGGCAAACTCAAGCTCTAAGATGGTGATGTTCCTGATATTCAGCTTTCTGCTGACATATTCTTGGAAACTTCATTCATTACTATAGTGAAATGAGGAGATGAAAGTCGTTGTTGTATAGGTTAAAAAGAAGGAGGCAACATTTTGGGTATAGAAACATGTTTGCAACAATTTTATCTCTCTTAACAGTTTTCTAAAAGTTGGCCCCAATCTGAGCAACCTCTAAGCGTTCAGGGAAAACCCAACCCTGTGCTTACTCTTCAGACACTTGTCCTGTGCAGTAAGTGCCATTTCTCAAGGAAGTTGTCCTGGTTTAGGGGACAGGTATTGCCAGAGAAAGGCAGGATCTTTTCCTAAAATGGAGAGAGAAAATCCCCTCCCTCCCAGTTTACGATAATTTGGAAATTAAGGAGATCTCAGGCAGAAAAGTATGGGTTTAGGGATAACAGTTCTTTACTGATATATCTACAAGACAAACAAGAACATCAGCTATGAAAAATCAGCAATAAGACAGAACAAACTCAGTCCCTTTCCCAGTCACAGACACTCTTCTCCACGTGGTCCTGGTGGGGAGGAGGGCAGGTCCCTCACAGCAGCAGCAGCACAGCAGGAGCAGGGAGGCGAGGCAGGGCCATGTCCCAGATGGGAGAGAGAAGATTCCACTCACCGTTCCTGGGTCTCACTGTTCTCAGAAGCAGGAGGTGGTAGCAGTGCAGGGGTGCAGGCAGATCCAAACCGCAGAGAAGAAAAAGAATCTCTCTTCTCCGAGTTCCAGCCAGCGAGTGAGTGTCCCCCCAGGGAGGACAAAGCAACCAAACCCCCAACCACCCTGACTCCTCAAACCCCCGCCTCCCTCCACCAGCAATACAGCCAGCCCCCATCCCATTCCTTTGTCTTGAGCAATTAACAACTTCAGCGCTGCCCTGCTAGCTCTTTAACATGATAATGGGAAAAATTCTCAACTTTTTTACCAAGGGAAAGAGTAGATCAACCGCCTCAACCCCCAACAGAAGTGCTTACTGCATATGTTCAAACCTTTCATTTTTATCCTGTGTGCTCACACCACTTACACCCACAAGAGAGTGATGCTGACCAGAACCTGTTGTTAACCTGACTGCAGAGGCACCTCTGTGACTGCTCCAGCCAGGACACCAGGGACAAACCTTGGCTTTCCCCATGATGAAGAGCTGTGGCTGGTGCTAGAACCAAGGGCTGGCATCTGCGCTGCTCTGGGTGACACAGGCTCCCAGGAGGACTGAGAAAGGAGTATTTTAATTCAGCGTGGGAATGTTTAAGATAGGAGTAGGGAAAGGGACATGATTACAGAGCAGCTGGAAATTTTGGATTAGGAAGAAGTGACAGACAAATTGAGAAGGATCTAAATTTCCATATGAGACTGTGACTTGGGGGATCTGGTTTGGGATGGATAGTGAAGGATGCAGATTTTTAGTCAATACAGAGGTGACACAGAGACTGAAGAAGGGAATGTGTGACCAGGAAACATTTGTGGAGTAATGAGGAGCCAGCTCAGATCACTGATGAGAGGAACCAGCCCAGGTGAAGGGATGAGCTTAAAAAGAGGAGGAAAAAGCCAGTAAACAGGTTGTGGTAGGAGATGGGGCGTGGACTGAGAAGCCCAGTGAGTGAGCCTAAGACAAAGGCTTTGCATTCACTCTCTTCTCCAAGGAGCTTCCAGCAATAACTTTCAAACTGGAAGGGAAAGAGTATTTCCCACTGAAATAGTGCCGGGTGGAGAAGGGTTAATGTGGCACATTCACAGCAAACCTGTGAACCATGACCTCGTTATTTTAATCTCTAACACTTTCTTTTTTTCTGTCTGGATGGACTTCTACTGATTTATAGAAAAGCTCCTCCCCATGGTAAACAGGCTGTCTCCAGACAGAGGTCAGCTCTTGCTTGCCTCATAGTCTAGCACTTTTATAGATATCTCTTGATTTTAACCTTACTATGAAAATCTCTATGTGTTTGGACAGTCACCAGTCAAGAGAAAGAGCTGAATCTCATCTGTCATCTTGTGGATAGACGTGCTCTACAAGTTGGATCCCATATCTCATAAATCCCTTTCAGTTTAAGAGATCATTGTCAACTTGCTGGTGCTCTGACCACACAGCAGCTGGTAGATAATTCCATTTTTGACATACAGTTAATCTTGGCCTTGACACTGTGTTTGACACAAAACTATGATTTTTTTTGTGAGAATGTTGCTCTCATCTTGAGAATGGATGGCATCCAAACACGTTCTTATCTTCCTTCCCAGGCTGGGCTTGCTCATGCCCATTGGTATTTGAAGAGTTGTTCAACACTCCAGAGGAAACAGAGCCAGCTTTGTTCCCAAGCTCCTATTACTCACCTTCTTTATCTTTCAGCTAAAAGCTTTAATGGATCTGTTTTGCTGAAACATTTGAGGTTGGAGGCTATGAAGGACTTCAAAGGTATTTAATTGCAGCTTTGTCGCTGATTTTGTAAAAAGACCACATAGCTTGATTAAAAGTAAACCCTGCTCACAATACTGCATGGAACTCTGCTGATCTATTTTTACTGCATCACAAATAAAGCCAAGGAGAGGGGGAAATCCCACTGAGTAAGAGGATGTGCAGGAAGGACGGAGCATGTCTCCCTTCTGTGTTATCCAGGTACTCATTAACTCTCTGATAACCAGTTTAGACAACACAAAGTGGAATATCTCCAGCACCAGATGGTAGTGATGAGGAAGAATGGGGAGTGCAGCAGACAAGATAAAACTTGGCAGAAAATATGCAGAGGAATTTCTTGTTCATTAGGGCATAGATTGGAATCTGAGAGTCCCAAGTTCTACCATTCCTTTGTAGTCAGGAAGTGTCTGAGAAGTATAAGGACAAAGATAACTCCTGTCCCTGATCACATAGCTGGCCCCTCCTCAAAATGCCCAACCATCTGGTGATGCAGTTTCTGCTCAAGTGAGAGAGTGTCTGTGTATGCATAAAACAATGCTCCATGTGTGCTGCTGGCAGTGTGGGTACCACACAGAACCTGTAGAACTGTCCAAGTTTGCAATCTCCAAACTCTTCCAAAGTTCAGAAATGTGAGCGTTCTCTTGGCCCATTAAGCTTTAAGTCAAGGTTCACATACATTGATAAATATTCTTAATTAAACACTCCCATGTGCTTTCTCCGGTGTGTCCCAGAGCATTATAACATAGCTTCATCCCTTGCCACAAAGAATATTTTTAAAACAGTTTTTTAAGCAACAACAGGTAAGCTTGGGTTGCAGTAGTGTGAAAGGCTTATTCTCCAGAAATTATCAGTTGCCTTCAATATCCTTCTGAATTCATAAAAGTAAGGCTTTGTAATGAGGAAATCATTTTCCCAGACTAATGAAAAGTTTCTCTTTGAGTGAAGCTGAAGAATTTTATTGACAAAGATCCCATATAGGCTTTCAAACACTCACTGTGTAGATAGAAATTTTTGGAATGCATCTCCTGATGAGATATCAGACCTGTTATTAATTCTGCCTGTCATTTTTACTGAAAGCCAAACAAACTGCATATAGAATATGAAGAGCAAATGTAAACCTTCAGGGGCAAGTTGTGCAAGAACTCCCAAGATCAAAGCAAGCCATGCTTTCTCTTTGACATGACTTGTAATATACCATGGCCTGCCTTGGTAAGAATATTTAGCAGGCACATGTCATGCACTAAGCAGCAGAAATATGTGCAGAACTCAGAATTAGCAGACTTTGAATTCCATGTTTATTAAAAACTATAGTAGCAATGGTACTTGGTCTCCTGTGAAAAGCGGTGAGAGCTGAAGCCACCATGTTCAGAGAGTTCATGTGAATAGTTCATTAAATCCTGCAGCCTGTTCCCATATCACCTTCAAATTACAGATCTTTCACACAAGGAAGTGTGTGCTGCTGGGTGTATGGTTTCCTGTGGCTTGTCCCTCAGCAACAGGATTCCTGGAAAAAATAATGCACTCGAATGCAAGTGCATAAGTGAACGTGCCAGTGCTTGGTATCAACATAACAAGAACTCTCCCTGCACATAAGACCTAAGCTGCAATTCCTAGTGTATCTCAAGAAAAAACAAATTATTATGGGGATTTGGGAGCAGCTGAAAATAGACATGAGCAAAACAAATCCCAAACCAAGTATTTGCCATGGAAGTACCTTAGGCAAACCTAAGAGTGATCAAACAGCATTTTTTCAGACGGGTACGCGACTCTGGCCATTGCACTTATGATGGTGTGGAAAACACAAATCCCAGCTCAGTGCCAAGAATCCAGGACTTCCCAGGCTGCTCCTACAGCCCTGTTGTGGGGTAAACAGGGATCCTGGCAGCCCCTGGCTCACACTGGGTCACCCCTGTGTACTGGAGAACCCCCTGAGGCTGTGGCAGAGGTAAAGGGGTGATGCGGGGACTGTGACCCTCCCATCAGCAACAGCTCTGAAACAGCAAGGGATTGTGTAACACAGTGCCTCACATAATCCTAACTTTGATTCCTGATTCAGCTCTTCCACTCAAATAAACAAAACATTTCATACCCCAAACTGAGGATTTCTGCTAAAGCCTTCCATAAACTGACTTCGCAGGCTGTTTTTGTAATCTTTCCAGATTGCAAGAATCAAAACTGAGAGGTAAAAGAAGGCAATACGGGTCTTTTTTATGGAAGCAAAGGAAAAGATTCTTCCATTTCCAGATGTCTCATGGCCCTTTCAACTGCAAGGGAAGATATCATGACAACAGATTTTATGATTCTTGGCTTCATAATCACATGAAAATTGTGTTTTATCTGACATCAAAAGAATGAGCTGTTTTATCATCATGATGATGCTAAAGATCTTGCATCTGCTCAGATAAGTAACAATGCAAATAAGGAAATAAGGCATCAATGAAATAAAAAAATCCCTTTTGTGTCCTTAGGCTGTACATGTGGTTTTTTAAACAATCAGCTCTATGAAGAAAGAGAACCAATACAGTGTCCATGTTCTAGATAAAAATTTTAAAAAAATGAATGTGTACAACTTTTTCATGGGCTTGAAACCTAGATTATTTTGAAATTTTTGTCCCATATGACCTCCAGTTATTTTGATAGCATTACACTAAATCTGTGCCCCAAAACTGTAATCTTAGTTCCTGTGATTTCTTTCTCATGAACATTTAAGTGAGCATGATGACATAGGCCATCTATATTGCACATAATTTATTGCTGATTCTCAGCATTGTTCAAGCAATAATTTAATTTATAATAATTGGTTTTGGTGGACCTCATCTAACTAGATTTCAGCAAAGCAATTTAAATGGTGCCATATAGGGAATTATTAACAAAAAATTCTGGCAGAAGCAGAGACAAAAGGTGCTGAAAGAGGAAGCATCAGGGTAGAGAGAGATTACAAGCAAAGTTTCTCAAGCATCACTCAGGTAGTCTGAACTAAATACACTCTCCAGCAACACTGTACAAGAAGAAGGAGCACGTTAATGAAATTTGCTGATGACACAAAGCTGGGAAGTGCAGCAGAATGTCTCACAGGAAGAACTCAGGGAGCTGATTACTGAGAAATACCCTAAAGACATTTCATTAGACAAAGCTTAAGATCATGTACTTAAAAGGGGATTGTGTTTCCTGAGTGAGGTCTGGTGGAAACAAGGAGACAGAAAGTCTGTTTTTATGGTGAAGCCTGGGAAATGGGAATTTCTAAAGCAGATGTCTCCACAGTACCCACAAGCTTGAGTCCAGGCCATGCAGTTAGGATTCTTATTGCTGCCAACAACAGCAGTGGCCACAGGCACTTAGAAAGAAAAAGAGTATTTCTGGGTACCTGTTTGGTATGGTGTACCTCACACAGCTTCTGTTAGGTTATTCTCTCTATTTTTATTGTTTTTCCTGTTAAATAATTACGTACTTCCCACTGGAGGCAGATGGCAGGTATTGACTATTTCATCCCTAAAGGTGAGAGTGTGGCAATCCTTCTCCTGCTCAGCTGTTGCCAGAGACACCTCTGGGCATGGGAAGGGGTCCTTCTGAGCAAAGCTGCCCTCCTTCCCCCTGCAGAGATCACTCGGCGTAGCTCTTTACTTCAGGGAAAAGACATTTCAGCGTTTTTCACACATCTGATGTGCTCCCAGCATGAAGGGTTGCTTTTCTGCCACCCACATTTTCTGGAAAAGTCTTTCCTGCCCTTTCACTGACCACAATGGTCCCTCAGAAGGGCTGGCTGAAGAGAAGTGCTCCCACACGGCCGGTGACATTTAAGCCATATGGCAGATCCCTGTGCACAAAAATCCTGCTCCCACCCAGCACAATAGCCAGTTTGGTGGGTGCAGGATGAAGCCCAGTGTGACATTTTCCTCCACCCCACGCCTCTTGGCTGAGTGGAGCTTTTGTGAGATGGCAGAGGCCAGAAAACCCCCGTGGCTCCACCTGTTTCTGTGGGCTCCAGTCCCACGGTTGGCTGACCCTTTGCTGCAGTGATCTTCTCATGTCCTCCTTGCCCCACCAACAATGGAACCAGCCCTGTGCACTCTATTCAGAGTGAAAAAACCCTGCAATTAATTCAGGAAAAACATTACTTTTGGACAGGAGAATTCTGTTGAATGCTGTTGATAATACATAATAGCATCTTCCAAGCAGGGATGTCATCCTCATTCCCATGGGGACCAAAACACAGCAGGAAAAGTTAATCTGAGGCAGGGTATGGCTGGAAATTCATTAGAAAAATGGGTTTGGTTTCCATGAATTTCTATTAATAATAAAGACTTTCTTAAAACATCCTGATTTCAAAAGATTTTTTTATTAGAAAGAATTCTTTGACCAGGGTGCAAATTTTTGGTCAAGACCAAAGCAAGTGTGACCTGCCTGTCCCAGAAAGGTCAGAAGAGCCAAGTTGTTGGGTAGGCTCCCTCTTTGCAGCAGGAAAGCACAAACATGCCAGTTGAATAGGCTTTCTTAAGTGCACCTAATCCCCTTGTTTTTATGGATGCCCATTATTTTCCAACACAGGAAATGTATTTTCCAAGGATGGGCAGGAACAGGAAAAGGATAGAAAATCTGGGAAAACAGCTAAAAGAAACCATTTTCTAGCTAGTTTGGATTTAAACTCATCTAAGCTACCCCATTTAAACCTACCCCTTCCTGTATGGTGACAACTATGGTTTGGGTTGAATGGGACTTTAAAGACCATATGGTTCCCATCCTCTGCCATAGGCAGGGACACCTTCCACTAGTCCAGGTTGCACCTGGCCTTGAACACTTCTAGTGATAAGACACCCACAACTTCTCTGGGTTCCAGTTTCCCACCACCTCCACAATAAAGATTCTTTTCCTAATACCTAATCTAAACCCATTCTCTTTCAATTTGAAGCCATTCCTCCTTGCCCTGCCTTGTAGTCTCTCTCCATCTTTTTTGTAGGCTCCCTTCAGATACTGGAAGGCCACAAGAAGGTCACCTGAAAGCTTTCTCTTTTCCAGGCTGAACAATTCCAATTCACCTTGCCCTTCTTCAACTTCAACTCAGAAGCAGGACTTTATGTTTGACAAGCCTTTACCAAATTTTTATAAATGTGAACATTTTTCTGTTCTTCTGCCCTGTCCATAGCAGTAAATATATCTGGCTTCAAAGGTAAAGGCATGCAAAAAATCACAGAATCACAGAATATGCAGAGTTGGAAG
>VRYO01002772.1:9581826-9620978 GCA_009812075.1 Sialia sialis | reverse complement strand
CCTCCCTTGCCCAGCTGTGATGCTGTGCCTGATTCACCCCAGACAGGCTTGGCCCTCCTGGCTGCCAGGGCACTGCTAACTTATGTTCAGCTTTACATCAACCAGTACCTAAATCATCTTCAAATTAACTTCCTCATGTGTGCAACCTGTGGAAATCACCAAATCTATGATAATGTGGCATAAAGCTTTTATAGGAAGTTGTTTAGTTTGAGTTGAAAAAAAAAATTGTACCTTATTACTACAGTCACTCCAATACAAACTAACAATCTTCATACTCTTATCACAAGTCAGTATTTCTTGTACATTGTACTTTTTGTATTCAAGTTGGTCAGGCTTGCTAGAAAAATATTCTCTCTTCACCAAATCAGCATTAATGGCAATTTCCAAAACTTAAATGAGTGCAAACAAGCAAATGTAATTTAAAATATCTCAGATATTACATATCACATGTGCTATCTAAATGACTATTTTATATCACGATTATCCACTTGGTGAACTAATAGTTTAACTTCTTGTAGATCTCTGCTTATGCACAAATCTTTTAAAATTAATTTATTGAAAAAAAATTAAGCATTTTGCATGAAAAGTTTGCACAGGAACATTCACAATCTCCTCCTTGAGCCACAACACGTAATTACTGTTAGAGATCTCTAGATAAAAACCAAACAGTATAAGCCTGCTTCATGGCTCAACCTCTGCCCATTTAGTTAAAAATCAATCCACACCCAAAGCATCACTGATAATTTTATCCTGGGAATAATCAGTGTTGATAATAGTGTCTGGAGCATGTTATGGTATTTCTCTTCCCTTGTATAATAATTTACCTATCAAAGCCCACACTACCTTTGCCAGCAGGCACATAGCACATGCGACCTAACAGTCACCAGGTAAGACAGGAAAAAACATCTGGGAGGAGGAGATCAGGTTCCTAATGCTCATGTCACTGTCACTTTTCTCTTTTCTATCTATTAGACAAGTCTCAGCCTAAACTTCTCATCTGCGCTGCCCACCAGCTTCAGAGCTGGCATTAATGTGCTCATTTGAAGAGATTTAAATTATTTCAGCTCCTAAGTTTTTCTTCTCCACTTGGTAGAACTAGGAATGGAAACTAACAGTATTATTTATAAGAACACTACACACATTCACATCCACGAAACTGATCTTCCAGGAATCCTCCTCCTGTGATACAAATCATACTGCCCTTTCACTCTCTGCTGCTCTTCTCCATCCACACCTCCTTTTTCTTCCAGAAAAGCAAAGAAGCGTTTACCCCCCCAGCACACTTTATGCACTCATTGAAAGCTTCTCTTCCCAAGGCCTGTGAATATTGCCTTGGCACGCTACCAAAACCTGCTAACAAATGGCAGATTAAGTGGAAACACGGAAAAGAATTTCAAGCATGTATTATATTTGCTTGGGGTTCAGCCTGCAACTTTAAGATGAGGGCTGCCCTCTAAACAGGCAGGCCTGGGAATTCAGTTGCAAAACAATTACAGATGCAAGGAAAATACTTTTTCTCTGAGAAGGAAACTGGATAATATTCTGCACTCTTCAGTAGGCTAAATTCAGTGTGTTCTGGGGAAGAGCTTGGCAGGGTCTTTGTTTTCTCGAGACCTCACTTTCCACCTCCAGCAATGTTCTCTGAGGGATTTATTGCAAATTAAGTAAAAATTTTCATATGTCAGTCTCCTACAGATGCAGGAGCAGATTTAATCCTTTTCAATCACAGCCAAAACAGTTCCTCTATACCCATCTACTGTCTTGCCTTTATATAAAATAATGAGGCACTTCATTCAGTTCTGCAGGTCATAGGCAGTCATTGGCTGGACAATGGAATTTCAAGCGGCATGCCTGTATATAATTTAATTTCTTGTGTTTTCTTCATGAGCCTTATTTTAGCTGCACAGCTATCTTTCTCACATTTTGAAGTTCTGATTTTAAAAGAACCTACTTTGCAGCATCAAAGCAAATATCCTCAGGATACAATTTTCAAACCTGTCTAGCATGCCCAACCTTGCTGCACATGATTAAACTGGCAAAATTACCCCCAACTCCGGTGGGCACAGGTGAAACAGTGCTGAACTTCAGCACCACTGTTCTGCCTGTGTTATCTGAGATTTCCTTTTCTTTCCAAAACTGGAATGTTTGCACAGGGTGTGCAGCAGGAACAAACTCTCCCACTCCTGATTACACTGAACTTGCTGCATATATTCCTAGAAAAAAACCCCAAAAACCAAAAAACAAAAAAACCCAAACAAAAAACCCCAAACAAAACAAGCAAAAAAACCCCAAAACAAAACAAAAAAACCCACCAAACCCTACCTTGCTGACATTACTCTAGAAGAAATGGCATCAAGTTGTACCAGCAGAGGTTTACACTGTGCATTAGGAAAACTTACTTGTTTTACAACAAATACTTATTTTGGAAAAATAAGCAGCGTCAAGCAGTGGAACAGGCTTCCCAGGGAAGCAGTGGAGCCACCACCCCTTGAGGTTTTAAAGACATAAAAATGTGGCATTTCAGGACGTGGCTTAGTGGAGGACCTGGCAGTGTTAGGTTTACAATTGGCCTTGAAGATCTTAAAGATCTTTTCCAGCCTAAATGGTTCTGTGATTCTGTGAAAAATTCTTAGCCTACAATCTGAGAAAGCAGTTGAGAACACGGGATCAGCAGATGGGAAATACGTCCAATAAATCAGGATTGATGTTCTCAAGCCCACATGACATAGTGTGCACTGTTACAGGTCAGGAAAGTTGTATGGGCAGCAATTTCAAAATGAAAAACTTTCTGCATCCAATGCTTCTCTAAAAACTGTGGGTCTCACTGTTGGCCTCAAAGGAACTTTTTTTATACTGCATCAACTAAAAGAAGATGGACTGACCTCAGCTATGACCTTATACTGACTAGTTCACATTCCTCCATAGTTTATTTACCCTGAAGTTCATAAAAACAATGTGGCTTTTCAGTCTAATAGGTTATTTTCAGCTCTAACTAATCAGAGCTCATGACTGGCTTTAGAACTGCAAGAGTCATACACAAGCTAAGATTGATTATTATCATCCAAATGTATAAAGTAATTAAGCCTACCAAACAAACCAAAAACAATACACCAAAACAAAAACTTCCAACAGATGGGAGCAGAAGAAAATGAAAGGAAAATGAACAGCACCAAGGATTTTAATAAATTTGTATCTGAATGTCTTTATAAAGAAGTAGCTGAAATGAAAGTGCAACCCAATACAGCACAAATACAAGAATGTCTGCATTGAAATTCCATAACTTTTCTTTATTCACTGTGATACATTCAAACAAAAGTGCTCCAGATAACAGCCATAGAGTAAAGGAAATTAAAACAAAAAGTCAGAAAAAGACCATCAAATACATATGGTGATTATTCATATTTCAAAGCATTAGTAACTGCTTGTATCTGAGTGAACCAAAAATCCACATGAGAGTCCACATTTTTGTACACTGCTTCTATAAAAATAATAATCATAGGCAGCTCCAGCAAAAATGTTTGTCAGAACTAGAGCCACAGCCACCACAAAGATAAAGCACCATCAGGCATATGTTTACAAATGCCGTAGTAATTAGTAGAGTGTAAAAAAGGCTTAGCTGAATTAATATTTTCCTTGTATTTGTATAGCACAGGGAAGCTCTGCTTGGATTCACTCCTTCCCAGCTTTGATATTTCTCACCAGTGACTTGCATTTGTCCTACATCACCAAGCACCATGGGCAACTTGGGAAGCTTCAGGAGTCAGTGAGTGATGGATGGAAGAGAAACCGGAGCCAGTGTCTATCCTCCTACTTTAAAAAAATAATCTTGGCATGGTAGCCTGTCCTCAACCATGCTACCAGAATATAATACAATACAATAGCGGCACAATCCATCTAGGAAAGGCTGTTTGTAGAGACCATGTTGACTTGCAATGAATGCTGTTTGCTGAGCTACAGTATTTGGCTGCACTGTTTTTACCTCAAAAAGACAGTTCTTGTTTTCAACTCTAATTCTTCTATAGTAAAAAATATCACTGTTATCTGTAAGAAACAGCAGAGGATCACTTCACAGCAAACTCAGGCTGCATCCTGTAAAGCGGTTCTATTCCAGCTGCAGAAATCCTGAACTGTGCATTTGCCAAAAATTATTTGTAACTCAACAGCTAGGTGGGGAGGAGGATTCCTATTCCAAAAACACAAGAAAAGTTAGTCAAGATACCCAAATTAGACTGTCAAAGGGATATGGCTGAGAGACACCTGTAAGTCTAGGGTCCCTCTATGTGGTGTATTATTAGGCAAAACAGTAAGGAACTTCAGCAAATGGGGGGGAACTCGTAGAACTCTTGTCCTGCTCTCTCCTTTACCTGCTCTGCAGGCAGCAATTTAGATAGACAGCAAGACTGAAAACAGGCTTCCACTCTGAAAATCTGAGTTGCTAAAATGAGATTTTCCTTAAAAGACCTAAGCGGGTCATAAACAGAAAAACCCCGTTCCCCACACTTTCTAGCATATTCATAGGGATCCTGCTCCTTCACAGGTCCCAGCTCCTATAAAGATTTAATCCCATGTGCAATTCGTGTTTCCCAAAGCAGGATGCAACAGCACTGATCATATGACCAAGATCATCTTCACAGTCAAATCTTTGCAACATCAAGGTCTGTTTGCTCAACAAGCATTTTTCTTAACTATGTTACTAATAAAGTCTCAAATCACTCAGGAAGTTAGAAGTGTTATGTGGTTATTTACCCTTCACGCTATTTGTGTGGCATTCATCTCCCATGGCGCATGCCTTGCCCTTTTCACACTCTCTTTTCTCATGCAGGAACACAAAGCTGTAATGTTTGGGTTGCAAACACCATTAAATGCCCCTCTTCAGCCCCCAACAGCATAGAAATATTTTCTTTTAAAAGTTCAGATCAAAGCATTTCTACTAATCCTAGGATTTATTAAAACAAACATTGTAGGCATGAGATAGTCAACAGCGTCCCTTTTACAAGATTCTTTGGAGACGGTTCTGTTTTCATACCGTTTACTGATCCGCCCCTAATTAATCTTCAGTTGCTCAGCTGCAAATTCAGCAAGTCCACCTGCTCCTTCCCCACCCAGCAGATTTTCTCCCCAGTTTCAGGTTGTAATGATAGCACCACACAGTCCCTGTCCTAAGAACAAGGTGGCTGGCTTGAAAAGCTACATTTCACCTCCCGATGTTACATGATCACATGCATTTGCAGCACAAGTCTAGCCTTTCCTCAGACGAGTAACTAAAACCAGTCATTAAGTGCTTTCAAGGAGTTTCATTGTCTTTATCCTTCCCTGCAGTCAAGGTAGTTGCCTTTGATCCAGTAACAGATCTGTGCATATTTGAGGGGTGTAATGCGAACAGCTACATTGAAATCCTGCGGGGTGCCATTCATGTCCACCCACTGATGGCCTGAAAATATACCAATAATTTTTCGCTCCCATTTGTGATTCTGCCTCTTCCACATCCTCACATACACCCCAGATCCACTTGCACCCGGCTGGGCATCGCATTGCTGGTACAACAGGTCATATGTTTCATCTTTGACATCACAGAAACGGTAAACCAGGTTTCCTGGACGGTCATTGTCATAGCCAGAGAAGTGAATCCTCCCTCCAGGTAGGTGCCTTGCTGGTGGGCTCACGCCTATCTTCATAAACTTTCTTTTATGTGGCTTCTTCAGCTCCAGCAGGGCATAGTCATAATCCATGCCAATGTCATTGGCATTGCCTTTGATCCATCCTTTGGGGACATGCGTCCGTTTCACTCGGATCCACTGGAATTTCATTTTCTCAGGCATTGCCGAGTTGGTGATATTGGACCCTTTGCTGCCATCTTTGTGTTTGGGCTTTAGGAACCCCACCCGCAGTTTCTGAGCTCCTTTGACGTAACTCTTTCCATCATGGATGCAATGAGCGGCAGTGAGAACATGCTTCTCAGCCACCAGCGTCCCTGTGCAACCTGTAGAGAGCTTCACCGATGTGGAGAATGGGTAGTTCAACAAGAAGTCTTTCCCAAAAATGCTAAACCTACTGTCATAGCCATAGATCTGCCTCTTAGTTCGAGATCTGCCTCGAGAGCCATCACCGCTGCTGCTGAGAATATATATGCCCACTTCGGTTTCAGTGAGGCTGCCGTTAGCGTACAAGGTTTCGTAGGACAGGTAGTGCTTCACTTCTTCGTAAGTTGGCAGCGGAGAACTTTTGTGGCATGCTGGGCCACACGGAGATACTACTTCCAGTCTGGCTTCAGCATCGAACTGTGGTTTGTCCAAGTTCAGGGTAGACTGCGGCAGGATAACAGGAACTCTGTAAGACGGCCAAGTTGGCTTCCAGTGAGGACTGGAAGGCATCACATCTTTAGCAGCACACAAAAGGAGGATTAAAGTGGACAAGGCTGCCATTCTGAATGTCGGTCTGTGGAAAGCAAAAGCAAATACAGTTATTCACCCAAACTCGCTGCAAGATTGTCCCACCTTGCTAAGCAGTGCCTTGCTAACCCAGCGTAAATGTAATAGGGTCAAGCGATCTGAATGCAGTTAACTTAGATTAAGTAGCTCAGATTTCTCAGTGTCAAACTAATGCCTTAGCCTGAGTGTCCCAGGTTAACACAGAAATACAGGACATTTAACTCTTAGGTGTGCTGGGCCACCAATTCCCAGATGACATCAGTGGGAAGCTACAGTATTTGTCCTCACACAGTTAAAAAGAAATTCAAGTTCTGTTTAAATCCATTCATCCAGTAAACAGAGCTCCTGCAAAGAGCAAATGTATCTGTCTTCGGCTAGATTAGAACACTCTCTGAAAGCTCTCCCCTACTCTCTGACATTGCTGAAAGATGTCCTTTACATCTCCTCACACCATTTGCTGTCCCAGCCACAGACATCAGGCTGATGGTAGCGACAGGCGGGGGGGCACAAAGAAGGTGACCTGACAGGGGCTGGGTTGCAGAGCACGACCACAGAGGAGACTCACTTCCCTTGCAACGCACACCAGACAAAGGTGCTGCACCACGTGGCACTGGCTCTCCCCGAGGCTTACATGAGGAAGGGTGATATAATTACACATAGGCAGCTAATGAAGGGAGATTACAATTCTTGAGGGAATTTGCAGTCAACACACTGGCTTATTGCTTTATAAACTCAATTAATTAGAGATGCAAACCAACTCCCTCTGAGCACAGGGAGGGAAATGTGACTGTAAATGTGTTTATGAACCACAGGCAGAGTGCCTGAGACTGCAGAGAACAGCATGCACTAGTACTGTGTTAAAAAAATGAGTAACTTCAGTTTATTTGAAAATTAGCCATACAGCTGAATCGCTGCAGGAGGCTCTGTGCCCTGGGCGAGAAGGCAGGCAGGATCTCCCTCACACAAAGATTATTCAAATGAAAGCTCACAATTATGTTGAGCTTACACATATTTAAAACCCTGCTGAGGGTACACTGATCACAACTGCAAGATCATTCCTGAAATGCCTCAAACAAGTAAACCAAAGCAAATCACACAGGAAATGACCACAGCTATCTAAGAATAAAAAAGAAAAATCTTTCGCTCCAACGCTTTGTGTAGGAATACTCCATCCCTAAATTGCACCAAAAAATACTCTGAAAGCTCCATGCTGCTGATGTCCAGTGGTGTTCAACTCAAATATTGGGCCTAGATTCTTAGATTTTTGGTATCATCCTCTTTGAGAATGGAGGCTATCACTAAAGCACACAATGTTTAAAATATCAATTGACTCATGCAAGAGATCAAAATACTTTAAATCCAAACAACAGATGTAGAGGAACAGAATTGATGCTACTGAAACCCACAGAGCCAGGTACTGACTCTTTCAGAAGTGACCACACATTCTGCTGGCAAATTTTTCATTAACAAATATGATATCTTTAAAGGAACATACTTTTTTCCTAGGTTAGTCTCTACCAAATGTGATGCTTTATACCTAACAGATGACTAAATGCTGGCAGACACAAGCCATTTTAAACATTAATCAGAATTGCATCATTTTGGATGTCCCAATATCAGAAAATACTTGGTGTTTAAGGAAAACCACCAGCTTCTCTGACTCCTTCCACAGCAAATTTTAATATTGGATGTGGCTGCATTTTGCCAGCTATGAAAGGAGAGAGCTTCAAATCGCTGTAAGGATGACACAGGAAATACCTGCTGTATTATCAGCTATATTGTTGTAGGACAGTGATTAGGAAGGCAGGAAATAAAGAAGGTAGCAGGGACAAATGATACTGCTCCATCCCCACAAAGACAATACACACTGGCATAAATCAGCTGCTAGCTGTCCTGCTTGTGTCAGTGAGGGCTGCATGCAGCAGTGCTTACTGGTTTCATAGTTAGAAACTGATTGCAGACCAAATCACAGTTAAGCAGTGCATCAGGTAGCTGATCCCATCATTAAGAGCACATATTTCCATGCAGTTTGCCCTCAATGCCCTCAGCTTTCCTGACAGATGGAAATCTCTCTAAATGGCACCACTCATGCCACTTCTTGGAGGTAAAGCCCGTTCATGTTAACAGAGCCTCTGCTGGCCTTTGGCTGGTTTATTTAGCTGGCAGGGCAAAAACAGAAGCATCTTGTCAGTTGTTATTTGCACAAGCAGCCAGATTCCCCTGTGCCTGTCAGCACGGCAACCCGATGGAGGGACTGCGTGCCAAACAACTCCTCTTGTTCCCCCGAGATTATCATCTGGGCTGAGAAGAGAGATTACCTCACCCTGCAACCTGCTCTCCCTCACCTCCCCAGCATCACCACCACGGCACCGCCAGCACTTGGTAGGGCAGCTTCAGACAGCAGAGGGCAGCCGCTCTATGAAGAGAACAAGGCAGGAGATGGGACTCGAGCTGCTCCCAGAGAAAAGGCTCCAGGAGATGGAATTTGTGTCTGTGCCGCTCTGTGTACAGTGGTACTTAGCCCACTTTACATCTCTGAGCAAGGTTCCCAACCCCCTCCCCCGCTGACTCTGTGCTGAGATCACATTTCAGCTCTAGGGGATAAAAAAGCCTTTTCATCAGTTACAGAACTTTTCTATTATTCAAAATGTTGTTTAAACACAGCAATAAAATACAGTTGTGAGTTTATACCTGACTGTAAAAGCTAAACAGTGCTCATTTACTTAAGTCTTCATAGTTATATCCCATCTGGAGACATAACTGGTACTAAATCAGATCTGGGCAGCAGCAAATAGAATAAATATGTCTTATTTAAAACAGGATGCAAATTAGTGCACAGTACCTCTTTCTGTGCAGACCCTTCCTCTTAAAAAATGAAGGAATTGCAAAAGAGACCTATCAGTAAGGTTCTTCTTTCCTTATACTTTCTCTTCTCATTTGAAACACAACCAAAAAGCTGCAAATAAACCCCAGGGTTAAAACTCTGTCCTCAGCTACTTACTCATGGGTGACCCTGAGAGGTGCTCTCAAGTTGAACAAACTGGTAAGAAGTGAGCTCTTCCCTGCACGGCTATCACAGAGCGGTACTGAATGAATTACGATGTGCTGCTCTACTGTAGCTCTGCTCTTCTGTTTCTATTTAAACTGTGTCATAAACTCAATCCACCCTTTGACTCAGCACAAAGCCCTGCTCTGACATCCAGCCTAGGAACCCCCTAGAAGCGGTTTGTACATAATCACACTCACTAATGGCATTAAAATTGTTTAGAGAATGGAAACAGTGACAGCTACCCCGGCGCTCCCCATGCTGCTAAAACTTTACAGACACATTTTCCTGCTTGCTATGGGCATTCATGCCCCCAAGATAGATGCTGCTGAAAGAAAACTGCCTTATTCAGGATGGACATGAGTAACTTTCTAATAAGCAAGTAATTTTTCTGAAAGAGTTTACTACTTCAGGGGTGGTTCTTGTAATAGATGGTTAAATAACAATAAATCATGCATCATCTAGTATGAAAGCCCATGAACCAGTCTCCATTACATTTTGAAATGAAGAAAGTTTTTCCACAGTGCTGGAAGCCAGAAAGATTAACATACCAAAAAAAAACAAACAAACAAAAAAAAAAAAAACCAAAAAAAAAAACACCACAAAAAAACGAAAAGAGAAAATCAAGACAGTGAGAGAGAAAAATCTGCCTCAAACCAAATCATAAAGGAGAACTAATCACTGTCAGTGCTGTGCCAAAATACCTCTGCTGCTTTTCCTGGTCACAGAACTTGTTAAAACACAGCAAAAATAATGGTGCTGCACTTTAATAACTACAGAAGCCTTCCTGCCATTAAAATCTAACAGCTTTATTAGCCTGCCTGAGATGTTGAGGGTCGTGCAAGGGTTATGCTGCCTTACCTGCTCGACTAAGGGCTCGACTGAGGGCTGTAGGAAGAGATGCCTTGCAAAACATGGAACTAACTTTGGTACTGGAAGGCCACGGGTGTGTCCATTAACATACACACCGGGGACAGCGGCTATTTTGGCACGTGTGTCAGTGACATGCACACACAGAGGAAAGAGAGTATGGTACATGTTTGCATTTAGTCCAATTCCTAGGGCTGCCTCCTTTCACCCTCCTTTCTCTTTCCCTACATGTCAAGCAGCTTCGGTATCTCGGTACAAGAGCAAACTGCATTACCAGCAGACAGTGACGGTCAGTTTGAGTAACGGGGTAAGCTGTAGGAAGAACCTGCATCCCCTGGGCTTCCAAACCACCTGAGTGACGGGGCAGCTGCACAAGCTGGGTCCGGTGGGACATTACCAACCCCTCCGACCTTGGTCGGAGCAGGAGGCAAAAAACAACTTCCCCCGGCTTCAGCAGCCGCTTCTCTGAAGAGCTCGTGTCACGCATTTCTTAAAAGGCCACCCCAAAAATACTAATGTACGATTAATCCGAGCACAGGACCGCAGCGGAGCGCTACCTTCAGACGCCTCCAAAGCGCGAAAAAGCAGCGAAGGCGAATTTTATCCCAGCTGTTCCCTCACCCGCCGTCCTTTCAGAGTTGGTCACCGGCAGACCCGCAGCGGGAACCGGCAACCGGAGCAACCGCGCTCGCCCTTTTGTCGCCGGCGCGGCCGGGGAGGCGGCGCTCGGAGCGCCCCGGTAGATGCGAGCGGGATTAAACATTAAACCCCGCGGGACGGAGCGCTCGCCCCGGGCCGGGACAGCCGCTCCCGCCGCCTCACCGCCAGGTGAGGAGGCACTGCCCGGGGCAGCACAAGGGCGAGCCCGGCGCTCGCCATCCTCCCGCCCTCCCTTTGTCCCCCCGGGGCGACCCGCACCCCGCGGCGCCCTCCCGGCCGGCGGGGCCCGCTACCTACCGGCTCCCCGCGGCCGCAGCTCCGGGAGCGGCTCAGGCAGGTGGCGGCGCCGGTGCCGGTCCCATCTCTCCCGCCGCCTCCGCGGGGCTCGGCAGCGCCTCCCCTCCCTCCCCTCACGGCGGGCGCCGGCCCTCGGCGGCGCGCTCGGAGCAGGGCGGGGCGGGGCGGAGCGGCGCCTCCCGCAGGTGGATCCCGCCTCTGTGTCCGGTTGCCGGGTCCCGCCGCTGGATCTCGCTGCTGGACCCCGCCGGGTCCCACCGCCGGGTCCCACCGCCGGGTCCCGCCCTGGATCCCGCCGCGCCGCCGCCCCTCCCCTGCCGGGCCCGGGCTGTCCCTCGGCGCAGCCTTCACACCAGGCCGCCGCCCCAGAGCGTCCTGTGCGGCGTCACCCCCTTCTTTTTTAATCTTTTACTGCTATTTTCATTTATTTCCCGAGGAAAAATATAGGAGGTTTTCTCATCCTTGCTTTTTATTCGCGGTATTCCGGCACGACGGGCAGCTCACGGGCTGCCGTACCGGTGCGAGATTTTGGGATACAGCCCGTGGCGCCTCTGCAGCCCCGAGGGCAAGAGACTCTTTGTCCGCAGTGTCTGGGTCCCCAGATCCCTTTTCGGAGAGTCCCTGGCAGTGGGGTGAACCCCCGCGGTCCTTCCTGCCTCCGCAGGGCATCAGCTCCAGGAGCTCTGCGGTCACTCACCCCTGCTGCCTCATCAAGCGGACATTTAAATTTAATTGTCCGACACATTGTTTGCATGGGTTTTAATTACTCATCCTTCTTGAATCCTTATAATGATATCTGGCAAGAAAAGAGGAAGCCAGAGCCAAGAAGGCAAAAATCCTGCGATGTTTTAACTCCACAAGAAAAAGTCACACAAAAAAACCAAAAAAAACCAAAACAAAACAAAAAAAAAATTTCAAAATTCCTATCTGATCACCGTAATTCCAGAAAGGGAATACAAATTTCATAGGAGTCAATTTATTTGCAGTCTTCTACTGACCTTTTCAACCCTGCTGCTGCCTTTACAAAGGATGAGAAGAGCCTGAAGCAAAGCAAATCCTTTGCCTCACCCGAGGACAATCTGTGAAGAGCTGAAATACGACAGGATCCTACATTCTCAGACATGATTTTTCTAATTTGCGTTTACTTGGCCCTAGCACCATCCCCATCTGGGTCTACAGAAAGATTTTACCAAATGAATGGAAAAAGCACATACTAAATTTTAAAAAGAAAAAGTAGCTACTCAGAGAGCTAGAGAATACTGGTGTTGGGGAAAGGCTGGTGATACCAGTGGTGACACCAGTGCAGCTACTCTTGGGCCATGAGGGAGTGACCATGCAACAGTGAGGCAGGTGCCTGGAGTATCAGCAGGCAAGTCAGGCTGTCTGCAATGCCATACTAACCATAGATCCTGATCCAACTCTGTGTCTAATCACATCCCGACGAGATGTGCAGTCCCACAGCTCAGAAGCTTTGCCCTGTACCCGCACATCTGCTGATTTGCATGGATGGAAGGGCTGGCCCATGCCTTGTAGAGGTGAAAATGTTGTGAGGTTTGGTCGGAGTGGGTCTCCAGGCTGCAGCAGTGGTACAGGTGGGTTTTTGCTTCCCATGGACATGCGGTCTCCTGTGTCACAGCTGCTATATGTGCTCCAGGGTCTTCCAGACACAAATTCAAATAGACACAATGCTAGATGAAATGATGCTGATAGAAGTTTTTACAGCAGACGGAGGACAGAGATCCAGAGATGCTAAGACGTATACAGTGGGACTCACCTCACTTAATTGTAGGGGTTTGGGATGTCCTGGGCTATCCATGATACAATACAGGACTGCAAACCTTCTATGCCTGAAGCAGCAGCAGTGGGAATTGTCCTTCCCCATGACAGGGTGTTTGGAACTAGAAGATCTCTGATATCACTTCCAACTCAAACCATCCTATGGTGATCTGATTCTATGAAGTGTGTGTACAACACAGATGGATGAATAAGAACCACAAGGCTTGTTGTCTACAGGCCCCATAATGAGAATGAAACCTTAAACAAAGTGTAGGGTGACATTTTTATGATGAAAGGAGTGGAGAAGAATGTTTAGTTTGAAATTTAGTTATGAGACGTTTTGTTGTCATAAAAACTTCTGATTTCTGTTAGTTTTCGTGTATACAATGTACCATAAGATTAGAAAGGACAGTTTGTCTGGACTGTCTTTGGAAATAATGAACTACTGTCCTGTTCTATTGAGCATCTATAGATAAAATTCTATGTTTTAACTTTCTAATTTGAAAGAGGAAAAAAAAATAGATTTCTTTTTCCCCTATATGTATAATTCTTAAGAAACAAGAGCTCTGGTGAAATTCAGCTGCACAAGTTTTTTTTTTAAAAGAGTGAAGTCGAAGATCTGAATGTTACTGTGAGCCATTGTTGAGGCAAAGAGCTGAAAGTGACAACATACGTAAGGGTGAAGAGGTATTAGCTGTACTATATTGTCAAGTGATAACACACACGCTGACTTTTCAGCACGCTGTGAGTAAGCTGAAAATGAAACAGTCTACAGGTGGGAGCCCTAATGAATGGCACTGTCAGGAGATAATTTCTCATGGTTGAAGAAATCTTTTATTCTGCAGGGAAGTGAAGTAACCTGGCATTATGGTCCTGTGCCAGATTCCACTGCAGACAATGAAGTGATTTCAGAGGCCACTGAGTCTGGAAGGAAGAATGACAACCCACAGCTGGCTCAAATGAGTCTCTCCATTGCTGAGTGCTGATGCAACCCAAAAGAAAAGTCATTGGAGTTCCCCACTGCAGTGGCAGCTCTCCAGCCTGCTCCCTCTGCTTTCCCTGGGACATAGACCCCTCTTCACTGAAGCCCTGTTTCCTGAAATGCTTTTTAACTGTCAGAGAAAGTTAAAGGTGAAAACATTCTCTATCCCCTTAAAAACAGTCTATTTTTATCTATCAAGAATGATGCAGATTTGGACTTTGGAGAAGCAAGTACTTGCCTCATCCCTGCCCCTACTTCAGTTCAGGATTTCAGGAAGGCTCTGCTACCACAGTTCCCAAATCTGTGCAACAAGTGTGAGAGCATATCCTCAATGAAGTGTCACAATGATAACTACAGTGGTGACTCTCCCATGATTGGGTGCAGTGCTGATGGGGAGGGGAAGGCCAAACATTTGCCTTCTTATGTGCTGCACCACAAGATGATACCACTAGGAGAGGAAGAACTCTTCCTCAGCTTCCTCAAGACAGGATGCAAGGGTGGTGGGGGAGGTACTAAGTCCAAGTTCCCAGAAGCAAAATGCTTTTACTGTCAGCTCTGAAAGGAAGCACGTCAGAACTGGGAATCTGAGTTGTTTAGTTTATGGAAAAGATTGCCAAGTGGGAAAACTGACAGCTGAATGTATACAATATCCTTCCGGTGTTGGCAAAAATCTTGTCATCAGCGAGCATGGAGAGCAGCATGGAGAGGGCCCTAGCCTTGCAGGGAATTCCACTGATGAATAAAGACAACTAAAAGCTGGTCATGACCACTCTAGGTTCCTTTTGCATGTCTTAAGGGGCTACCTCAGAGGGCAAATAATCATATCCTAAAATGGGATGTAAGTTAGGCCAGACTATCCTTCCTTAAAAGCACTCATTTTATTCTGCTGTCTAGCATGAGAAGTTAAATCTAACTTTTTGGTGTCTACAGTTACATGAATTGAAGCCCACTCAGTGTGTCCTGGATGGATAGGGATATTTGAGCATCTAGTTGTTATTCACTCAGACTGGGGAAGGTTTCTACTGCACAGGTCCACCTGCAGATATGACTGCAAATGAAAGGCTTTGCCTGAGAAAACTCAACCTTTACAGAAAGTTTCTAAATCTGTTATAAGACTGATCTACTATTACATGGGAAACACAAGAGGTAACATTGGACTGAAAATACAGTTTGTTTAGGAATGATTTTGTAGCTGTTTCCCCCCCCCCCCACCAGAATTAATAACTTAAAGGCTTAATGGGATTATCCATATCTGTCAGATGTGGCATGGGATTTTCTAAGTAGAGTATATTAAGTAGATAGTTTTGATCAAACTGTGAGAAGCATAGAAGGAAGAAAAAGAGGATTAATATTTTGAATTCAGCTTGTTTCAAAATGCACAGCTATATATATTATATATGCTCTTAACTATTGAGAATTCTTACCATTCGTATTATTGAAAACATTTCTGATGAGTGATATTTAAACTAACAGTACCTCTTTAATTTCATGTTAGTGAAAACTTGTTGAAACAAAACAGGCATCTGGATTTGCTCCAGCAAGACTGAGATTCTTTTTAGACACTGCATCTTCACCATTTGAATAAACAGCATATCACTACAGTGAAGTAATCCCAAAATGACACCTTAAAAATAAAACATCCACTGCAACTGCATTCTCTGAGAACTTCAGGAATTTCCTGAAAAGGGGGATCTTCAGTGTTACGTAAAATTGCATTGGATTCATCACTACTGTTTTTGTGTTCATGCCAGCCTGTGTCTATCTGCTGAGTTTAGATTCTGCCAGTGGTGTCACTGCTCTGTCTGGTGGTTTTGAATCTACTATGTGCTCATTTAAGAATAGTGAGCTGCAACATTTTCTAAGTGCTGTATGTGACCATGAAGTTACTGTATATTCACAAGGTCGTTGAGGATATTAGCAGACGTTTTTCCAGCTCCTGTTGGAGATAATACTCACCTCATGCCCAGCTTGTTTTAAGAGAATCCCATATTCAATATACATGGCCAAACAGAAGGGTGTCCCTGCAGTGAGAACCCACCCTGCAGAGCAGAGAAAGGCCTTTCCTGTCCCATTGTACAGCCTGAATTGGTAGCATTTCTAGTGAGATGCTTGAGGGCATACTAATTTTGGTGCCTGGTCATCTTGCAGCAGCATGAAGGCACCTTGAGGTTAGCAGTGTGACTCTGAAGGACCACATCATATTTCAGACTATGTTTTAGCTATGGTCTAAACAAGATCTTGTGAAGATCATCCTGCAATGGATATATGCCCTGTGGGGACAGCAAATTCAGGTCTATCTCCCCATCTTAGGGAGTCAAAGAAAAAGGAAAACTAACCAGGGATTTGGACTATTTTTTTTTTTTTTGAGTGGTTCTGTCTCAATTTCTTGGCCAAATAAGCTTTTGCTGGCAGAATTTCTGTGAGTCAACGTAATGTCCCAGTGCTGCTAAGGGAAATTAACATGAGGGCCCAAAGCAAGAGGAGGGATGTTTAGCCATCAAAGCCAGCACGAGGCCATCAGTAAGGGGCTTCTGTTGTGAAACATGAAGAGGAATCATAGTAGAACCAGGAGAGGTCAGTTAGGATTAGCTTGGGAGCAAGTAAGCAAGATCAGCCTTGGCTAGTTTTAGCTATCTAAAAATTATGACCATAGCCTAAGGAAGGCTGTCTTTAAGCAGAGGAGAGGAGGCAATCCAGCCCACCCATGTTAGATGATGATGTTATCATAGAATTACAGTCTGGAGTTATTTTCTCTCGAGTATCAATAAAGGCAGCCTAGACAGCTTGTGTGGAGTGGACATGCTCCTCACCAGAGAATTGCTCTTGGGTAGCTCTTGTTCACATCTTGTCAAAATGAACTTGGGTTGTTTTCCAAATGTGGTGTATCCAGCTATAAAGAGAATGATGATTTTTCTCCCAAAGAGGCAACCTGTTTCATTAACCTATGATCCTTTTCTTTCCCATGTGACAGATGACATCTTTCATTTGCAAGGTACTAACTGCAATTTTATGCTTCTCAGCTGTGACTGCAGCTGCAGGACTGTATTTAGGTCTGGCTAGCTAGCTCCACCTGAGACACAGACCGATTGGAGATAAATATGGGGAGAAAAAAGGAAATTAAAGGCGAATAAAGAAAACTTGCATAGTTTCTGATAGGATGAATCTAACAGTCTGCACTTGCAGTGCAGAGTATATAGGACCCTAAGGAGGAATTATTTCACATGGCACTGAAGAGTATAATGACAAGAGTTTAATGCAATGAGATTAGAAAAGACATATTTGGGCTAAACCTCACCAGAAAAATCGCTGACTGTGCAAGGTGGTTGTGAAATAGTATCCCAGGGGATTTCTGCCCCCTGGATATATAAACTGTGTGAGGCAAAACATCAGGAAGGGGAGACTAACCTGAATATCATGTAGCAGTTTAGGCAATCCGATAGATCTTTCCCAGCACTAATTGCTCCAATCTGCAGATCAAAGCCTAGAAGATAGGCAAACCATTTGATGATATGTCTTGCAGAGGCATGTCCCATGAGAAATATTTCTAGCAAGTCTTATAACTTATTTGCGACACAGTTTGCCTTTGAGTGCATTTCAAAGCTCAAAGATGAATAAATAAAAATAACCCTGTGCTGCTCCGTACAATGAACCAGGTACTTACTGGTGGTCTGTTAATATTTCCTCTCTGTCTCCAAAACATCAAATATATGCACCCAGCCTATACTGTTTCATTTAACCTGGGCTCTCTTTGGAAGCAAGGAGAGAGATTTAAGTGGGACCAGGTTTGCACCAGGAGTTGAGTCATGCATCAAACCGGTAAATATCAATTAAAATTTCACATTACTTTCTAATCCTTATTGAAAATGCAAACTAAGACAATCAGAGTATAGGTAGCTACCTACATTTATCAATAGCCTAAGACAGTAAGTCTGAGAGGCATTCTGAACAACTCTGTGGCAACATTGCATGGCCAGCTTGGCAGGAGACTTCCAGGGACAGAAAAGGAGTGAGTAGCACACCCAACAAAGACATCCACACAGGTACACCTGGAAGGGCAGTTTAGCTGCTCTCAGGAGAAATAAAGGTCCATAAACTGCCCTCACCCTAGTTTATTAGTAGGAAGATCCCATATAACTACTGACTGGAGTAGTGGAAGCTGGGCAATGAGGAAACACCCTATCCAGCAGTACCTCAGGTGATGCAAAACACTTGGGTGTTTCACTTGATAGTCGAGTTACCCACACAAAGAGGGTTTTATAGCTGGGATGAAGCACTGAGATCCGGCCTGACTTCCTGCATTACACATGGAGTTCTCTGCCTCTGGCTACAAATCTTGTTTGAGCTAGAAAGATATTTTAAAGAACAGTCAGTCTTGAGCTAAAAATTATCACAGAGTAGGTGTACATTACAGCCTTTAGTTCATCATTGTCTAGTTATTTCTATTTATACTTCAGCTGCTTAGCAAGATATCTTAAGGTCAAAGGCCCTAAAAGTCCTAGTGTACTGTATCAGTATATATATATATATATATATATATATATATGTGTGTGTGTGTGTGTGTGTGTTAGTTATTCTGAAACCTGCACTTATCTCAAAAGCTGAATTCTACTTTGACAAAATCTATTTCCATAAATCTTGGTTATATTACTTTGATCTTTTGTGAAATATATTGCCAATCTGATTATGCGATCTGAGATTGAAATCAAGTTTAAAAAACCCACATGGTCATTCCATATATCTTATTCAAATACTCATATCACTCTCACTTTCTGCCAAACTTTTTGTTTTCCTTCTGTTTTAGGACTAATTGAAAACTGACAGTGATGATCAAGAGATCTTGAAAGGTTTCTGGGAACTCCTGATTTTAAACATTCTAATTTGAGAAATGGCTGTGAACAACAATATTTAATTCTTGGAACTATGCCTTTATTACCTGGCAAGGCTAACATATATTTTCTGTGTTGATTTTAAGTCTAGGTAACTGCTGTAGGTAATTTTAGATAATCCCACTGTGGGAAATACAGAACAGATCAATCAGCCTAAGTCACTTTATACAGTGCAGAGAGATGTTTTAAATAGATACTTATCCTGTGTCTCAAAAACATTTGAGATCAATGGTTTCCCTTACTAATGACACAAAGAGCTGATGCCCTTTTTTGATGTACAATTTCTGCTATTTTGAGATCACAACTTGCTGTTTTAGTTATAGCAAGTAATTTAAAGTGTCTGGTCACAGAAATCTTGTCACTAAATTTGGTAATGTGTTGGATCAAATTGATGTTTATTGGTGACCAGACAAATTCTTTTAGCTTATTTTCCAGACTGAGTATTAGCTTAAGTAAATTAGATATTTTCTTCCTTGCAAGTCTCTTGGTTGCTTTGCTGATTCCTTTCATAGTATTTTAAAACTGTGCTAATGAGTGCTTTTTCTCTAGTTTCTCTCTGCTCTTTTTTTACCAGCCTAATGTCTCTGCCTGATAACAGAGATGCCCCTCTCTTGATCTGGAGGCCATATAATGAAGCTGAGCCTTAGATTTCCCTTTTAAGCACAATAAACACCCTATCTTGCAGAATATCCAGCAAGGACCATCCTCTGCCTTTGAACAGGTTGTGACTTCTTGTACAAGAACATGTACAGCTTAAGACTTCCACAGTGATCTTTCCTATTCACTCTGGTTTTTTTCTAAGCATTTTGTATGTAGATGGCTGAAGAAAACAATTAAAGCAAGTTCAGTGATTATGTGCAAGAGTGGTTTGATTCTGCTCTCACAGACAAGTGAAAAACAATAATGAAATCACAAAATGCATAGGAAAAAAACCATGGGCAGGGACACCTTCCACTAGACCAGGTTGCTACATCCAACCTTGCCTTGAACACTTCCAGGAATGGGGCATTCACAGCTTCTCTGGGCAAGCTGTGCCAGTGACTCGCGTCCTCACAGTAAAGAATCTCTTCCTTATATCTAATCTAAGCATTCTCTCTTTCATTTTAAAGCCATTCCCCTTTGTCCTGTCTATATGCCCTTGTAAAAAGTCCTTCCTCAGCTTTCTTGCAGGTCCCTTTCAGGCGCTGGAAGGTCACAATAAAGTCACCCCAGAGCCTTCTCTTCTCTAGGCTAAACAACCCCATCTTTCTCAGCCTTTACTCACAGGAGAGGTGTTCCTTCCCTCTAATAATTTCTGTGGCTCTCCAACAGGTCCATGTCTTGTGCTGAGGAGCCCAGAGCTGGATCCCATGAGGGTCCCATGAGGGCAAAACAGAGGGGCAGGATCACCTACGTTGACCTGCTAGCCACGCTGCTTCTGATGCAGCCCAGGATACATTTGGCTTTCCAGGCAACAAGTGCACATTGCCAGCTCATGTCTGGCCTGCCAGGGCAAACAAGCAACCTTTTTTCCTCACTTTCTTCCAACATCTAATAAAAAAACACATTCCTGCAAATTTTTGTATGTTGTTTACCATATTTTAATTATTTATTTACCTTGTCAAACTTGGCTTGATGTATCTGTGGCATTCAAAATGTTAATTTCCTTGAGAACTTGCTCAAGTCCCTTACTTGCATTGAAGAGATGGGTCGGATAAAATTAATTAGGGTAAAATGTAAGAGTTTGGGATGTGCAGGAGATGAACTTAGATAATAGTGTGTATCTTTTACTGTACAATCTGAAGCTATAAAAGGCATGGATTATAATAATACAAAAGGTATAATAATACAAAAGGTACTACCTGCATACATAGTTCAGTGTACACTAACTTTACTGGTTTGGAGACACATCATTAATGTATTTAAAAATAAATACTTCAGAAGCACTTGTTTAAATATTTCCTGCATTGCCAGCATGAAGGAATAAGGATACAATTGGCCATTGTACTGAAACAGGCATGATTATAAATGGAAAGGCAGTTTTAAAATAACAAATTCTCTATTATGTTTCATTAAAAGCCAGCTGTTTGCTACCAGCAATGAACACAGAAGGGTCTGTGACAGCAACACTCCAAGTTATACTTTGTCTAAGTGTACACTGCTTATAGTGTTGGAAGTGTATGCTGGTAGTGCTGACCTGTTCCATTATATGACTTTCAAACAAACTCTCTTTTACTTTTGCTGTCAAGCTAAGTACATTTTTTCCCCAAAGTTCCTAGTAAATAATCACCAAATCTCCTTTTACGAAAATAGAACGGAGCAGAAATTCCTAACCCAGGCTTTGGGTCCGGACAAACGGTTGCAAATGTTTAAATATTTGATTGGAGAAAAGCCAAATTTTGAATGTCATGGAGAGCGGCCAGTGCCAAGCACCCAATTCTCCTACAGGCCCTCAATGCTGGAGCTGGGGCTAATTGTTTACCCAGCCTGTCGGCCCGGGCAAACAAGCTCCTGGAGGCTGGTTGCTGTGAGCCTGCTCGGATCCCCATTCCTCAGCCTTTATGTACTTATTAGGCTTACAATGAGGGACGGCAGCGAGGCAGGCGCAGATGCTGACAAAGACGGGAAATGCCAGCCCTGGCCAGAATGAAATCAGTGAGTGAGTGCTCTTGTTCTGAATGTGAATACGGAGCTTCTGTTGTGAGGGCAGAGGATTGGCAGGAGGAGGCTGAGGTGAAGTTGAATCCCCTGTACTCCACTCATCGGGAAAGCTGACAGCTGACTGAGCCCTGATTAGGACCTGCCAGCCTGATCCTGCAGGCAATATTCTCATTGGAATAAATGGGAGCTCTGTCTGATTAGGAACAGTATTGTATTATGTTGGTTCATGTGTTATTTGTATTTCTCTGGAATCCACAAGTTTTAACTCTGTTTGGGACTGCACTGTGCTGTACATTATAAAACTGGGAAAAAAGAGATACTTTCTTACCCTATTTGCAATCATGATAGGAAAAAATAGTCTGTCTAATTTTGTACACTGTCAACTGGCACCTAGAATAGAGTCAGCATCCCAGAACCTCCTTTCAGTAGGTAATATTACCCTAATTTAATTGGGTTTCTCAGCTACATTCCTAAATTTCAGACTTAACTCACTTTTGAATTTTATATTCTTCCATATTCCATATTCCTCATAGTAGTTGCAAGAAACTGTCAGATTCTGTAGTACAGCCCCCTGTGTCATTCAGCAAAGGATGTAACTTTTAATTTGTCTCTAGTGTGCTTGAGGAGATAATAAATTTTTGGAACTGGTTTTATTATTTCTTGGAAGTGTCCGAGGAACAGAAAGCAAAAGAAATGCGGAGCTGGAAAACAGCAGCTTTTGAGGGTAAACTGTTTCTCTCTTGGAAATTTATCTGAGGAGCTGTTTGTTTCCTCATGGTGGTTAATTAATGTCATAGTTTGATAGAGATCGTGAAGTGTGGGAATTGAAGAGAGACTCTCACTGTAGAAAACAAGCTCTGTGCTTTCTCTTGGAGATCAGTGGTGAACCTTTTGTGCATCAGTACCCTGCTCCTTCAGTGTGCAGCAGTGCCTGTGCTGAGGCAAGGGGACCCCCAGGTCAGTTCCTGGCCTTTCTGAGCTGTCTGATAAATATGTTAAGAAGTGCTGCTGCTGGGAGATGAACTTATATTCCCAGCCTGTGTCTCCAAATTGCCAACTGTCAGTAACTCTGGTTGCTGCTGCCTTGGACCTGATTTGAATGCCTGACAAAAGGGGAAAGCTCCATGTGCCATTGTCTGGCTCTATGAAAAACTTCTCTGGCTCTTTTCTAACCCACTGAGGAAGATTTTAAAGTAGGTTCATCTGTGGAGGAGATGAAATCACAGAGGAGGCAGGGCATTGGGAAGGCCCTTATGTTCCCCAGAAGCAGAGGACATCCTGAAGAGTTCCTGAATGCTAATACACCATCTGGGAAACAAATAGGAGAACTGAAGGGCTGTGCAGCTGTGGAGCTATGGCATCACTGGAGTTACAGAGGTGTGGTGGGATGTTTGCATGGCTGGAGTGCATAAATGTACTCAGGTGGAGCTATAACATGCATCTCACTCTTCAGGAAGTACAGAGGAGATGGGAAGAAGGCTGGGCTCAGTGTCAAGGAGAGCTCTAATGTGCAGGATGACTAGCTATCTCCAGAGGTCCTTTACAAAGTAAATTTCTCTACAATTCCCCATGATGCATTTTCCTTGGAGGGTTATTCCTTAGCAAAAGAGATCCCTTGTCAGGAGCCCAGCCTACATGGCCCATTTTCCTTTGTCACAGTTTATTCCCACTGCATTCTGCTGGAAAACATTTTTCCCTCTTGGTCACTTGCCAAAATTAGTGATAAAACTGGAATTAGGAAGACACTGCCAAGAAGACAAGTTTCTGACATCCTCGTTGAAAAATCACTTGTGTCTGGGAATATTGATCAAGATTTATTTCTTTTTGAAATCTCACATTCAGTTGTTTCTTGAAAGCATTGGGTTTCTAGAGGAAAACAGGGCAACCTAAGAAACTGCAATTGGCTAAATGCTAATAGTAGAAGTAGGTTTTCTGATCTAGAGGTAAACATTTTAGTACTTGGAAATATTAGAAGCCCAAAAGTCTGTTAGGGTGCAGTCACAAGAAGAATTTAAAGCTGTGGGTCTTGTGAAGGGATGGACTGGGACAGAAAGTACTAAGAGAAAGTGGTGGGATAAATAGCTGTACTGACATGTCCAAGTTACTTTACCCTTAACTGGACTTTCCTTGAAATGCCTGATGACATTTCTTCTCCCCTAGTTTTTCATGTCTGCTCTGGCCTTTTGGCCTCAGCTCTGGAGCCATCAGAAGAGGGAGCTTTTGCCCCTGCTGCCCAGAATCTCACAATCATTCCCATGCCCAGCTGCAGGCAGTAGCATTTTCTGTTGTTACAGCAGATAATAACGTGGAATAAAAATCCATGTTGAAAGCAGCTTTGCAAACCAATATTTGAAGGACTACTACAGTCAGAGCCATAGCATAAAGGCATGCCTTGTGAAATTTGGAAGCTCATATTTAACCTTTTTCTTAAAGCCTTTCAGGAACTACTCAGACTAGTCACTTTGCGTATTCATTTATATTTCCAGCGGATGAAAACGTACATCCAAGGATAAAAGCAGTTAATTGTTTTATCAGATTGTGGTTTCAATGCAGTGGATAGGAAGTGCATAGTTTCACGCTCAACTGCTCTGGATAGTTCCTACAGCCTCCTCTTTATTTGGATGCCAAGTCTGCTAGACCCTGTCACAAATAGCCTTCTGGAAGTTAGAAGACTGGAATGGAAGACAGTTGCCACCTTAATTCTGCATTTATGTTTTCCAGTGATTTCCAAGGAAGAGTTCCTTTGGTGCTGAGCTGAGAATGACTGCAGATTAGCACAGCCTTTTTCGCTTAGTGACTACTCTGTGGTCAGAAGACAACTTTCCATAATAGAATTTTCCGACAAGCTGAACTCAGACAAGTTCAAATGCTCTGTGGAGTTATGGAACTGGACACTGCTCCTGTCTGCCAGCAGAAGAAAGGGAATGGCAATAATAAAATGATAAAGCAAGCTGTGTATATGTAACTGTGCTGATACTTGATTTTTTCCATCTCTCATCTTCCCACTGTAGGCTCCAGATCTTTGTATGAAGAAAAGAAGCTGTACAAAATAGGAAGGATGCATGATACAATAAGGGAATTTGGACCAAGTTACCTCCAGAGTTGGACAGAATCTGTAGGATTCCAGTGCAGTGCAGTGAGCAGCTGGAACCTTGGGAGGCAGAGTTACTGGGATATAGCAATCAAATCAAAATCACATGTGAACTTGAATGTCTCAAGGACAAGAAGCCAGTGGCTAGGCAGGCGTTTGTGCCAACCTTTCTAAAATGTCAGCATTGCTCATGCTCCATGGCTCAGGGACAAATTATCTCTTCTGGGTCAGGCAGCCTGAAAATATCCCTCTGGTGCAAACAGGTGATCCAAAACCTGGCAACTCTGCTAATCCCATGCCCTATGTATATGTCTCTGTGAACGTGCTGCAACATAAGGCTGGACCTACATACTTGGCTAAGAGCAAGAGGAGACAGATACACAGCTTGTGTCACCCAGAGCTGGGGAGGAGCTGTGGGCAGTGCTAATGAGGAGAGCAGCTGCCTTCACAGCTCCCCCCAGGTAAATCCTCACTGCAAAAGGACAGCTTATTCCTCCATCACAGATATCAGTGCTGAGGTCTCCTCAAAGCAGAAGACTTTCTTATTGAAAGTCATTTTGCACTGTCCCTGGAAACGTGTCACTGTGGAAAGTTCCTATCCACCTATTTGCTGGATTGTACCAAATAATGCAGCTATAATTAAAACATCTATGACTGCCTGAAAATATTCTGACATAATTTTTTCCTATTTCATCTACATTCAGAACTTCCTTTGTAACAGTGCTGACTTTGACGGAATTTTGGATTGACTTCTTTGACTGATTTTTTATTTCACAACAAGCTGTTGTCTCCAAACATATTTTGTTTTATATAACATTATATTAATACTGCCCAAAGCTAAAGCCATAATAGTATTCTTTGTTCTCACCATAGTAGGACTGACATTGAAATGTTGGCATTTCATGTGGAATGGAAACTTGAGGTTTCAGATAGATCTAATCACTTTTAGTTAATCCCTTATTTTAATATAGACTAAAACATTAGGGGCAGGGGCTCACACCTGTTCTGTAGAATCCAGCTGCATTCTCATAAAAACAGGAAGACATGACCGTTTCATAAAATAATCTGAACCTCTGTGAAAAATTTGGTTGGAAATCAGAAAATGTACTTAGAGCCAAAATCAGTCAATAGAGATTCTGTCTCTGTTTGCTGCTCTGATAAATTTGAACTTAAACTCTCACTGTCATGGAGAGGAAAATGGAATACATTAACATTGATGAGCAAGGTTGGCAAGCTGTTTCAATAAGCTGTTTGAAGTGAGGAACAATGTACACAGCTACACTGACCACCCCTTTCACTTCACTGAGTGAACTTCCTCCTCATTTTCTGGGGAACCCTGTTGGAAGGAATGATTCTGACCAGCTTTTTTATTTATAGCCACAGCAAAGCCTAAGTTTTTGTGGCTTTGCATCTAATAAAATACAAAACAGAGTGAGAAACTCAGAACTACAGCACCTTCTAGTAGATAACCATTTGCAGTGTCTTTGGTAGTTGAGAGTTAGAAAGAAAAATTTTCCCATGCCAAGGAAAGGTGAGAGGGGCCAGTAGCTTAGCTTGCATCACTTATCTTTTCCGGAGTCACAAGCCAAACCACTGCTATAGATTTCCCCCCTCCCACTCACTGAGCTTTTTAATGTGAGAAATATCTTCCCATGGAAAGCAGTGGTTATACAGTCACATGGGATCCTGCCTTACTCATACTGTTGGTAGCTGTTTTATGAAATAGGGCAGAGATGCCAGAGTAACCCTCAGGCTGGGATCTCTCTTGTGAGCAGCAGCAGCAGGAGAAGTCAGGGAGAAGTAGACAGGCTCCAAAAGATCCTCCCAGTCATCTCAGGGAGTGACTTTTATTGGACTAAGCAGCCGGTGAAAATCCTGCCATGTATTATGGCCCACATACTGCCAGGAGATCAGAGGACATAAATCTGAAGACCCTGAAATCTTTTCGTAAGACAAAGCTGTTCAGCTCTGAGCCTTAGACAAATCCCAGTCAAAGTACAATGTGCTCATCTGCAATGCTTTGCCAGCAACAGTAGGACACTTATCCATCACTCTCTGACCTTAGCAGCACTGTCTGAGCATCTACTCTGCCCTGCACCAACCTAGCTGAGAGTATTCCAGTGCTAAGCAGAGCATGCTTTAAGTACTGGATTACAAAATGCTTTGAGAATGTCACACAATAAATTGTGAGCTTTTTGAAATCCCTGACCCTATCCGATAGAACCCGAAACACAAGGAAGGGGGCTGGGTGAGCCCAGAGAGCTGCAGCACCACAGGCCATGAGCAGCTTGCCCACTGCTCTGGAGAATGCCAAGAGGAGAACCACAGCTGTGGGCACTTGGGTCATCCTCCAGTTCACCTGAACAAGGTAGGCATTAGGCACTTGCACTGTGTTTGTGCCTCGGGAGATGTCACAGCCCCAGTCACCTGATGTGCTTTATGTGCACATAAGGCTGCCGTGGATGTGAATGGGCAGGGAGGATGTGCTGTACAGAGGGAGTAGAAGGGTCTCTAGAGCTCACTCACATGCTAGGGAGGATGGTTTTCTACAAAGGCAGAGCTGTCTGCTGGGGCTTTAGAGGGGATAGAAAAGTAAGGTGATAACAGATTAATGTGTGGAGCTCCTCTTTTCACTCCTAGGCTGCTTTGCCTTTCTGTCACTGAGCACAAGAGCATTTCCTTCAAAATGTGTCCCAGTGGAGACACAGCAGGAGAGGAAGTTGAAGCAATGTGAATTCATGTCATCCCTCACCTGCAGGAGCAAAGGCAGAGTTGTTGGTTGATGGGTGTGCTGGACACGCAGATGAAATGAGTCAATCTTTTTCTAGAAACCTTTCCCACAAAAAACTCCCGACCAAATAAGCAAGTAACCAACCAACCAACCAACCAACCAACAAAACACAGATTAAATGAGATCTGAGGCCATTTGGAGAAGTCTTAGCTCTTATTTTCACTGTTCTGCCAACACTTCAAACATTGAAAAGATGTTTTTTGACTCTGCTGTATATTAATCTTCTACAAAGGCTGGCTAAGACAAAAATAGGATGGAAATAACATCACAAAAGGAAAGCTGTAGGCCTATGCTGTTCGGGATATTAAGCCTTTGAAAGCTTTTCTTTGAGATTAAGAGAGGGGATTGTCCCACTCTGCTCTGCACTGATGTAGCCTCACCTCAAGTCCTGTGTACAGTTTAGGGCACCACAATATAAGAAAGACATTAAGCCATTAGAGAGTGTCCAAAGGAGGACAATGAGGATAGGGAAGGGCCTTGAAGAGAAGCCACATGAGAAGCAGCTGAGGGAACTTGGTGTGTTCAGGCTGGAGGAGACTGAGGGGAGACCACACTGCAGTTACAGCTTCCTTGGGAGGGGAAGAGGAGGGGCAGGCACTGATCTCTGCTCTCTGGTGACTAGTGACAGAACCCAATGGAATGGCCTGAAGTTGTGTTAGGAGAGATTTAGGGTGGATATTAGAAAAAGGTTCTTCACCCAGAGGGTGGTTGGGCATTGAACAGACTCCCCAGGGCAGTGGTCACAGCCCCAAGCCTGACAGAGTTCAAGGAGAATTTGGACAGCACTCTCAGGCACGTAGTGTGACTCTTGGGGATGTCCTGTGCAGGGTTAAGAATGGAACTCAATGATTCTGATGGTTCCCTTCTAACTCAGCATATTCTGTGATTCTGTGAGATCTTGCAGGCAACTTAGGGCAGTGGGAGCCACACCACTCTTGTCACTCTATTCCCTGGAAAGTCTGCCCAAAGTTGTGCCAACATGGAAGGTTAAGACAGTCTTTAAGAGGATAACTGTCCTGATACATCTTCCATCTCTTTTACTCTTCTATTGTTAGTTGTATCTAGTAATCAAACCATGACTGACGAGTTGTAAAGGTATATGACAACAGTAAGAGACATTTTTCTTCTTTGTACAGTCTCTAGATTCACCACCAAGTTCCCAGCCCCAAAGCACTGTCTGTGGACACTCATGGATATAATGTGAAATAAATTAGTTTCAGGCTTCACCCAAAGCCCCTACTTTGGGCCACTCTGACTCACAGGAACCCACAGTATTGCCTACAACACCATAGTGGGTTTTTTTTATTGTTTTCCTCTGAATTAAGGCCACAGTAATAACAGTGTCATGAGACCAGCACCAAACAGAAGAAATCCTGCCAAGTGAAGCTGTACTTATGTGCAGTGTGAAATCAGCAAGGAAAGGAACTGCCCAGAGACTAAAACATTTCCATGTTAAACTTATGATTTAATACTTTTGTAAGTTAAACATTAATATGGGCAAAGCTATCTTCAAAACAGAGCCAGTGCAGAGTTGATCCAAAAGTCAACAGGACAAAAGAATCTAGAGCAAAAATCTGAGCCAAACCACTGCTGCTGATAATGTCTGGCAAGAAAAATCACCTCAGAGAAGAGCTTGAGGACAAAACACCATTTAAAAACACAAATCATACCTTGCCCTTTTCGTACTGTCTCTGTGCCTTTATTCTCACCAGATGTAAAAGACTCATGATCTTGGAGGCCTGGGATATAGTTTCTAAAAGGGCTCTGTAGGATCAGGATTGCTTTTGGGATTCAGATTCCAGCCTGAGATGCAGCTGACCTTGCCAACTTGGAGGCACAAGGACAGAAATCTTTAAGTGAATCTGGCCCAAATGATATTTACTGACAGAGAGCTGGTCTTGAGCTTGCCAGCTATTAATCGTAGTTTGACAAATTACAAAGGCTTCCTGTTGTCCATCAGGTTATCCACTTCCCATTATTCTGGGCTAACAGTCTGTAAAATGAAAAGGGCTTCATTAAAACAAAGCAAGACACTTCCTTGGCCAGCAGGTTTGGCGTCCCAGGGGCTACACTTCCAGCTCCATCTCTGAACAGATATATGGGGGAAAGAAAGGACAAACCATGCTTTCACCTCTCTGTACCTCAGTCCACATATTCATCAAAAAGGGACACACACTGCTAGTCAGAGTCATCTTATAATGTTATGGAAATGATTTAAAGTTTATAAAGCAGTCTGTGATTCGGGGTGGATGCAGACACCACATTCTGATATTCCAAAACCATCCAGATTAGCTTTCAAAGCTCTAAATGTTTTTATTAATGGTCATTATTTATTAGTGATGCCGGGATGTGGGTATTAAAACCAATATCATAAATTAATTAATTTATCATCTGGCAGAGTACAAGGGAAAGTACACTCCTCTGTTCTAATCCAATACATCTTGGCTTCCCTTACTTGACCAGATTCCTCTGTCCTGACTGTACACCTACAGTTGAGGCAGCTACTGAAGAAGGTAACACCTAAGTCTTCCACTTCAGAGAGACAGACAGACCCCTTGAGGAGTGATTCAGACCCTTTCTGGGCTGACTCAAACTCTGAAAGTGTCCTTTTCTTTGTTTTCCTAGACTAAGAAGTTAAATGTGTCCAAGCTCCAGGCCTGAGGCCAGACTGTGCCATACAATTGCCAGTCAAGTAAATCTTCCTGCTGTCCTAATCAAGGTGTCTGTGTTGGGTCATGGCAGGTCCCCAGGTCGTGACAGGACACTGTTGGAGCATGGCTAGTGCCCTCCTATACACCAGTGTCAAGGGCCCTTCTGACAGCACAGCAGCACTCCAAATCCTGTGCCCTGCAGCATCCCCTGGTTTGTTTAATTTATTAGTGGAGGTGCCCCCTTACATGTAGGAGATAAGTTTCTGAAGTTAGCTGAGATGTGTTAAGACAACACAACTATGTGAGGGATGGGGCTAATTCTTTCCATTCTGTAGCCATGTGACAATTCTACTTGTCAGGAAATAGGGATAGAACACATCTAAGTTGTCAAAGTGAGTCTGTATAAGCGAAATACTTCAAAGGAACACAAGAGAATATCATACATCTCCCAGCCTTTGCACACAGCTGCAGAGTGCTGTGTGTACCTGATACACAGGTTAAAAGGATTCTAGGTACAGTAATTTCACACTGATAAACTGCACCTATTTCACTGAAGAATGGAGCCAATCCTGGAAGTGCGGCTAATCACCAGGTGCGGCTTATTTATGGACAAATTCCAGCGAAATGCCAACGCGGAAGTGCAAGCAGGCCGGGCGGGGAGCTGCCACGGAGCCGCTGCCGCGTGGGTGGTGAGCCGGAGCCACTGGTGAGTGGGCCGGCTTCATGCAGTTTTGAGTGGCAGTGTGGGGAGCTGCGAGCTGCCTTAGCACAGTTGCAAGCGGGTGGCGTGGCTCCCCGCTGGCTGCCTTTGCGTGGTTTTGAGTGGCATGAGGCGCCACCGCCACCGAGCAGGCAGGGAGCTGCGGCAGCCAGCGCTGGGGGCGGGAGTGCCGGGGCCCGCGGCACGGGGAGGGCACTTGGGGCTGTGTTTAAAGGCTTAGTCAATCTGTGAAAACTGTTTGCAAATTGAGCACCTGACAGCAAATCCCATGATCACGCGATTCTGTTACTAACTCGTTACTTTGTTGCACATGGATCCTTGCTTTTTTTAAAAAAAAGTGTGGCTTATCACCTGGCGCAGCTTATTTATGGACAAATTCCGTGATCTTCCCAGCTACCCGGAAGTACAGTTTATAACCAGGTGCGGCTTATGAGTGTGAAATTACTGTACCTGGGACTTGTCCATAGCCTGACTGTGAGTCAAACCCAGGAATGCAAGTCAGGATGTCTGAGCCACCACCCCCTGCCTGAACCAGGAGACTGCAGTGCCTCTCAACTATAGTCTGAGCTTGTTTGATCCCACTGCTATAACCACCCCCTAATGAGGACCAGATACATCAGCCTCCACAAGGAGACAGGGAAGAGGAGGGAAGATTTCCTCCCTAATACCATAGAAAGAAGAGTAGTTCCTGGAACATTTACCAATCCACTGAACCAAAACTTTGTTTTTATATTTTGTTTTTCAGAGCTTTTCAGCTCCTCTTTTTACTTGATAGCTATTTCACAGCCCAAATCCTTGAGACATTCACTAGAAACCTGTGATGCAAAGGAAACATGGCCACATCTGATGTCCCAGCATCCAAAAAGCAACTGCTAGTAGAAAATCATATGAAGTAAGTAGTGTGAGAGTACTTGCTTGTATAAAGCTACTGTCCTTAATCCTCAGCATTTAGAATACTGCTTCTGATTTGCCTTAAAATATTTTTTAAAAAATAAACTAAAACTTTACATGCCAAGTAAGAAAAACTGCGCTACATATTGCCCTTTAAGTGCTTTGATTTGATTTGAATGTAACTATTTGGATCACATGGCTAGTAAAAGGCATATGCCTCAGAATGGCAGCTTTTATTCTTTTAGGGCAATCAGCATCCCCTCAGTGCAAAGGATTAAATCAAAACTAAATTAAATGGCATACTACAGAGAAGGCTGGCTGTGTACTTTTCAATATGGACAAAGCAATCCTTCTCCTCACTGGTAAAAATTCATGCTAGTGCAGAGACCCAGCACAAAGCCTAGACACCACTTAACATCCTGCTGAGGGTTTAAGCATTGGCTACGCTTTGTGCTGAGCCTCAGTAATGGATGGAATAACACCCACAAGAAAGAACAGGGACAAACTGCATTTAGATTTTGCCTGGGTCTGATTCTGTATTTCCAAAGCCCCTTCTTGGTGGGAATTTGAAGTCAACATGAGATATAAGATGTGGATTTACATGTCACCTCATACCTGAAACCTGCCTTCATAACGAAAGGGGCACACAGATAAATAGACACAGCATGTAAAATATCTGCAGACCAACTATCACCCATCAAAGACAGTGCCACTCACCAGAACGTGAGTGTGACATGAAGCAAAGTTTCACCTGAGGGAAATGGTATGGCATGAGTGATTTTGGCTCAGGGTCTCTCATAGGGACTACACAATCCGTGTCTTCATTCGCAGAGTAAGATGCACTGTGCCTGTACCATGGCCATGCAAACTGACCTGTGCCTGCAGTTCCCTTGGGATCCTGCTACAGAAACTACTGGGACTCCAGCTGAGCTGCCAACACTGGTTCTTTATTCAGGTATCACTTTATTTCTTCTTATAATGGGTATGTTTGTGTCCCAGATTCTGCCCTCAGGAAAGAGGGTGCAGATGATGTTTGTGGCTATTCTGGACTTCCCATAATCTACTGGCATTTCCAGCCAGGGCAATCATGTGGGTTGGCTGCTGTAAGAATGAGTGACTGAGTTTGCCCATAGTGTCATTTCTAGACAGCTGCTTCAGCCCTCTCTTCTATAGTTGCTGCTTCTGATAGACTTTCACAAAAGGAAGCTCAACTGGAAGTTGAAACTCCCCAACTCATCACACCACAGGTCTGTTTGGAACAAGATACCAAGTTGAATCCTGGAGGTAAGAGAAGGATACAGGGGGCAAGGTATGGTATCTGTGCATGGGGAAGACTAAATGTCTTTGTTCAGATAGGTTTAAATAAGAGAACAAGAGAAAATGCTTAAGTGAGGGATCAGTTGCAGAATTCACTGCAAAAATCATGACAGACACAGCTAAGATGTATACTTCTCACAAGTATTAGGCAGTAAAACTGCCTTGGAAACTAAATCCACATTTGTTTCAATATACCATCCCAGGTGTGAAGCAGAACAGCTTCACTCAGCAGGGCTGGTGCACTCAGGCCCCCTAATGTCAACAGAGCCCTGGGCAGAAGCCAGCTGTCAGCTTCCAGCTCCAGGCTTTTCCCTGTTCATATCAGAGAGTGAGCCAAGGAAATCAGAGGGCATAGGAGGTATTTTCACATTTTCCCCATAGATTTTACCACGAGTGTAACATTGAGTGACAGTTAGCTCCAGGACTGACATAGCAGAGTGGACAGAGGGCTGTTATGTCCAGCATCCTCTTCCCAAAAACCTACAGCACCAGATGCTGTTAAGGAGGATACCAGAAATTCTGTGTAATCTGATCCCAGAAGAACTTAATACTTCATCAGTTCCAAAACTTTGATTTTTGGTTGGGTGGGTTTTTTTGTTTTGGCTTTTGAAATATTTTTCCCATTCCTCTGGATATTCTCATTGGCCATATAAATGCATTGGCCCTTCCAAGAATCCTGCTAAACTCTTGGTATTAATGGCTGTGTCTAGACCACTAAATTAAACAGGGCCACAACACCACTTCTGACACTGCTCCATGCTTTTCTGTGTTATTTCATGGCCCCTTGACATGGATCAGCATCAGCCAACAGAAAATACATACCTGTTAGCACAGTGCAGGGAACAGCACATTCTTGGGACTATTCCCAAAAGGTAGGCTGGGTGTGGCCACTCTGTTTTTAGGGAGTAAAAGAGTTCAGTCAGGTGGGTATGAATCATAACATGCCTCTGGCTTGGTGCCAGGCAGCAGTCACTGGTCTGTTGCATTTAGTAGCACAGCTGCAGCCACTGGGACTTTTAAATAACAAGCTCCATGGACCAGTTAAGCACACTGGGAAAAGCATCACTGGGTAGCTTTTGAGGAAATCTCATGATATGTACATAGCCTGATCACATTTAGGGGAAGAAGACAACATTTCCACTGAGGACTTGGTGCTATGTCAAAGTACGTGCTGTGCAATGAGGGTTTTGCCACACTTTTCAAACATTATCAGCAACCTAACATTAAACATGCACAAAGAAGGCTTAGCACTATCCCTCCCAAATACCTCCCATCCCTGTAGGCATGTTCAAGGCTTGCTCAAAACAGCTTGGCTTAAATCTATCAGTCATCTTCAAGACAAACACAAAAACCTTCTCACCTGAGGTGCTTTTACATGAGTATCCAAATGGGAGGGTTTGGATTTCCTCAGCCAGCTGCCACCATGAACAGCAATCTTCAAATTGACAACACACAGTTTTTTTCACAGAGGCAGGGAACACCTCTGAGTGCCATAAGGCTCCTCATCCTGGTCCTGCACTCCACTCTGAACCCAGTTTGAAATGGCTGCATCCTAACCACATTTACACATACTTTTCTAAGAACAGGAGGAAATTGTCCACAAGGTCTCTGTTGACCTTAGTAACACAAACACAAAAATATTTGCAGTCGAGTAGCAGAAAATGTGTCCAAAACAGTATTGAGTAACCCTCCTTGAGGAGGGGAGTGTCTGTAGTGTCAGTGGGAATTGACACTGATGTCTCAGAGGACTTGGGAATACCAAGGACAAGGCACACCAAAAAAGGCATAAGTATATATTTAACTGAAGACTGCAAGAACGTTCCCTTTTAGGTAAATCATTCTCCATATGTGAGCTCACCCCAAGGGGAAAGGGGCAGGGGACAATTAAGTGGGCATCACCCAAGTAATTCCAAGAAACAAAGAGTATTGCTCATGGGAAAATCATTAACCAAAGTGAAAAACTAGCAATTTGAAAAAGAATTGGGAAATGGATGACACTGTCTTAAATAGAGATGAGAAGTGGATGTTCCATTAACTACATCTGACTTGAAGCAGTCTGCTCCCTCTGGCATTTGCCCCTGCAAGCACCCACCAAGAGACAGAGATAGGTATGTTTAGGAGAAAAGGGATAAGAGATACATCCAGATCCTCCTCCTCAGGAGATGACAGTGAATTCTGCCTCCTGAAATCAGTGCAAATCCAGTTTGCTCTGAAACATGCATCCCTTTCCATCCATGCATGGAATGCTGTTGGGTTCCCCTGTTGCATCCAAATCCAGGCCCCAAGAAAGTGGACGGATGCACTCAGTAGAAGAAATATGAAGCCAGACAGATAGCTCCATGCCTTGCCCTGATAGATTAAGAAAAACATCTATGACTTTTATTTACTTACCCTTGCAGGAGAGTTTGCTTAATATGGTAGGCACACATTTCTTCCCAAAAGAGTAGGAGGGTGATAATTCAAGACTCCAAAAAAGCAAAAAGTGGAAAAGCCAAATGATGTATTTCTCTCTAAAACTTAAGCACCACTGAAATCAATTGGAAGGTTATTGCTGCTTTTGATAGGAACAAGAGTTTACCTTCTAGATACCTATTTCCTTTTAAAGAATTTCAGACGGCAAAAAAAAAATCCCAAAAACTTATTTTTCCACTGCTGGTTTTAAAGTTTCACAAATGACACTTTTACAAGGACTTATTTCACTACAGTGAAAAACTCTTCTACTTCACTTTAACATTAAACATTGTGCAAACTCATTCTAGCTGAAAGGGTGGTCATTTTTTTATGTTGGATAGTTCTTATGACAAACAACTAAAATATGCATCTGGAGCTCTTGGGCTTGTGGGACTTAAATCATTAAAATATTTTTATGGGGAAAAAAGTTATAAGATGGAAAACTACATTTTTGCTCCAAGGGAAAGTTCATTCAAGTGTACAGTATTCAGGGCACACAAAACCACTATTAAAGCATAACTATGCCTCAGATGCAGTACTAACATGTACATTTCCCACATATCTGTGAGTGTGCTTGTGTGTGCAATGTTTACACAGCCTCTACTGCATTTGGCCACTTTTTTATTGAGCAGCCCAGTTTGAACTGGAACCCACTGATTTTTGAATATGTAAGGATCAAAATCCTTAGGTAGGTAGGTAGATAGATAGATAGATAGATAGAAGAAGAATAGAGCCTTTTTCATGCTAAAACACAAAGTTTTATTTAGCCATGAGAAAGATTACTACTGGGCATCCTGCAGCTTTGGTTCTTTTCTAAACTGAGGAACAATGCAGCAACGATTTAAAAAATTATCTCTGCATCATAAACTGAATGAACATGCTAAAAAAAAGCCCAGTGACACTTAGCTGCTTTCTTGGCTTTGTCCCCTACACTTTTGCTAATCCCTTACTAACATACATCTCACTATACACCAGCAGTGCCAGTGACTGCTTGCTTGGGATGGAGGATATCCATAACATACATGAATGTTGGGAAATACCTGCTGGAATGGCTTTGCTGAACTCAAACATCTGCCTGTAGCACAGAAAAAAAGGGAGACTCCTAAACTACTGAGTGCAGAGACCTTAAGGGAAAAGTTAGCAGTCCCTAACTCCTCCTCCACCTAAGAGGCTAATGATTTATTTACGTGGAGTGTTTTATAATACACGAGGGATGCCTTGTCATCTGGGCTTGGATTTAAAAAAAAACAAAAACCACCCCACAACCTGTAGCTGTTGGTATGAAACTCAGCCCTCTCTCTTTTTCCCAGGGCAGTTTTATAATATTCATATTTCTTTTTAATACATGGTCCAAGAAAGGAAAAATAACTTTGGACAGCTTTTCACTGTGACTTATAAGGAAAGTCCATTAAATATACAGGGAAACGACTGCAGACTATCAGAGCTAAAACCATGGTAATTTATATGACTATCTGAATAAAAGCAATGTCAATACTGTGACTTTGCCGTGTGTCCAATAAGATGATCTCAGGTAACAATCTATATTCATTTGCTGAAACTCCTCTCACAGTGCCTTGGAAGGGATCCACCTTCATCTCAGGGTCAGTTGACACATTTTGGCTGGCAGATATGAAAGGTGAAATTGTTTTATGTTGGTATGTACAGCTGATGGGCAGTGATTCATCAAGCTGTTGTAACACAGCCATCTTGTTGCATTCCTGCTCTCTGGTTTGGATGCCTGAAACGGCAACCCCATTTTCCCTCCCAAACCCCCAAGTTCAATGCATCAGTGCTGTTCTACAGCATGAAACCATGAACTTTAAGCTCTGTGCAAGGATGCCCAGATGATAAAGCCCTTCGTACTACCATTATCTAAGTCTGTCCTTCCCTTTTCCTTCTCATCCCTTGCTATAGGATGAAGCTGCTTAGATACATCTCAATTGACTTGTATTTGTCCACTTATACTGCCTCTCTGTATCAGCACTTCCAATGCCCTTCTCCTCTTCAAGGTGTTTCTACTGCATTCATCATGACAACATGTAGAAACTTACGTTCTGTACCTTGACCTGTCTTTTTTATTCCCACTCCATGCATTCTTCCAGGCATCTGTCACATCCTGTTGTTGCCATACCCTTTCTCAAATAGGTATCACAAGCATTTCTCTAGGAATAGTCTCAGGTTCTGTGTGTGGTTTCATAATATATTCAAACCGTGGTGTAAGAAGGAGCAAGGTATGGAGAAAAGTAGAGGTGAGAAAAAAAACCAGTGACTTGAAACAGTTCTGATGAAAGCCTATGCTGCACCAAGCTATAATTTCTTAGCATTTAAAGCATGCCATGGACCTTGCTATTTGGAATTAAGTGGCATAGGAACCGGAAAACATCTGTTAAAATGCAAGCTCAGTGTCTGCTGGTCCCTTTACCCTGAAGTCTCTCAGAACAGATATTGGCTTCAAGCTATAGTTACTTAAAATTTCACAGTATGAATGAACATGTGGCAACCACTGAACAACTGGAGAGTCCCTGTTAGCTGTCGGTTTTGTGGAACTCTGTGACTCAGAGCTCAGGTTCCATCTGGTAGGAGTTGGTGGCCTGGGCAAATGTGGGTAGACTTACACCAAGAGATTAATCATGGGCCTGTTTTACAATGAATTCTAGTCTTTATAGAAGAGGGGCAGTGACTATTAAAGTAAATATCTTTTTCTTCAATGAGCTAAAAAAGATATTTTCCTAATTCTTATCTAACATAGGAAAATCTTCAAGTGAATAAATAAGGCAGTCCATTTGTGAATTGAATATATTAAACCAGAATTTTCTATAGTATGATTTTTTTTTCAGAGATGGTAAACTGGTCCAGATTATATGATTTATCATTTTCCCAGGCATATTCTGGATGAGTGTACTCCGTCAAGTCTAGCTGAAACTCTGACAAGGGATGGAGTTTCCTCTGGTTCCTATGGATAATTATCATGCTTCTTTCCTGAGAGGGAATTTTGTTATTAATTATTTTGTATTATTCACCACTGATCTATATATTCATCTTCATTCCATTTTCCAGTAATACATTATGCAATAAAACATCTGGCATTTGGTATTTGTTCTCCCATCCCTTCCCTGCGGGTAAAGGTGAGCAGCATGTTCCAGTGGGAGCTGGGACTGAGTATGTTCAGTTTTTTGGGTTATTTTTATTTCCTTATACATGTTAATAATCCCATGGATTTACACGATTCTATGTTTGTGCTTCTTTTTGTTTCACTCTGTGAGATTGTATCAGTTTAACACTTCAGCCTTTTGGACATTTGTGACATTCAAGCCTTGTTCAGTCAGTGAGGGAAGTTCAGCACCTACAACCAGCAAACAGGGTTTTCCTCAGACCATGTCCAAGGTCCAGCTCTGCCCCAACTTCCTACATGGTCATGGAAAAAACACTGTGCAATGGGAAGGGATAGCATCCTTCTCCCACAGGCCACTTCATACCCCATAAGCTTTCAGAGGACCACAACACACTTACAGTAATTTCACGACTATAAGGGGCACCAGATTATAAGGCGCACTTCTGGGTTGTCGGCAAATTTACAGTAATTTCACAATTATAGACCTCACCTGATTATAAGCCACACATCCGGGTAGCCCACGGGATTTGGCCATATATAAG
>VRYO01002772.1:9543078-9573540 GCA_009812075.1 Sialia sialis | reverse complement strand
TTCCCGGCCGTCCCACGGTCCCAGCGCCTCCCCGTGGCACAGGGGCCGGGCCGCACACTTGCAGCCCCCGTTCTGGGCAGTCTCATGCTCCCGGCGGCTCCCACTTGCCACTCTGCTTGGCCAGCTCTCACTTCCAGGTTGGCGTTTCGCTGGGATTTGTCCATAGATAAGCCGCACCTGAATATAAGCCGCACCACTGGGGTAGGCTGGATTCTTCAATGAAAAAGGTGCGGCTTATATTCGTGAAACTACTGTACCTGATATTCTAAACCTATCTCTAGCTAAGAAGAAAAAATTTAGTGAAGTAACTGTTTAAAATTTCTTCTCAGTGTGAAAATGAAAAATACTGTTTTAAAGTAGGACATCAAAAGAGTGATGGGTTCAAGTAATTATCAGAATTAATGAACAGAAATCTGTGCTTCTGATACTCTGTCATATCACCACACCAGGGTGTCTCGCCCCAAATGCCTCAGTTTCTCTTGGGGAAAAAGCCTGCATTTCTCATGCTAGTGTGAATACTAATTGATAAACATTTTCAAAGCACTTTGTGCTGTTCAGATGAAAGACTTTTCTTAATGCAAAGTATTATTACATGGTAAGTTCATGACTGGAGCAAATTTTAAAAACAAACCATATGAAAAGCAGAATTAAGAGTGGAAATGCTGATCCAGCCATTAATTGCTTCACATCAGAGAGTGGGCAGTGGGTCTCCTTTTATGTTGTTTATTTCAAACAAACAACTCTGGGAATCTCCTGTGGAAATGAAATGCAAAAACCAAAGCTGTTTCATGGGTATTTTTGGTTTATCTCCACATGAATCTTAAATTCATCATGTGGAGAGAATGTGGAACACATTTTTTTCCCCCATATACACTGACTTTCCCACAATGAATAAAATCCATTTTCTTGCACAGTTTGTCTTCTTCCTCACCCTCGGGTAACAAAATAACCCAGAAAGCAGGAACACCCTGTCCCTGAACCCTGTTGAAAACTTCAATAAATAAATAAATAAACAAAAGGAAAAGAGGGATGACTTGGAGGGTTCCCAGGGATGACTCGGAGGGTTCCCAGGCAAACCTGCCCTATTTCATATCACACACTCAGTGACCACCAACACATGAACCCCGGAGCTCCTAATTCCTGAGCTATTGCTCAGCAATGAGTAACAAACCCTTGCTCAGTGACTCACACGGGCTCTGAAATACAGCCAAGTGTCAACAAGCATCCAGGTTTTAGAGAATGTGAGTGGGCAGGGGAACGTATCTGCCTGTGCTGGGACGGGGGAGAAGCCTGGCCGGCTGCAAGGATACGTCTGCACTTTAATTACAGCTGTTGCTACACAGACTGTCATACCAGAGCACATTTAGTACTCCAAAGCCATTTTGCTTTTGTATTTCATCTTCCCTTCCACCCTCCTTCCAGCACACATGTAGACCTTCTTTTTCAGATTTAATCCTTCAGTTATCAAGGTGTCACTGCTACAGATACAGCATCTAACCAGGAGTTAGCTATCAGTAGAGACCCTTCTCTCACTGCAGGAAAAGTTTAGCTTTTCCCAGGGAATACTGATGTGGATACACAATAACGGAGGCAGCCAGCTTCAGTGAGAGGAAAATACAGTAATTTCACGAATATAAGCCACACCTTTTTCATTGAAGAATCCAGCCTACCCCAGTAGTGCGGCTTATATTCGGGTGCGGTTTATATATGGACAAATCCCGTGGTCTTCCTGGCTACCCAGAAGTGCGGCTTATAATCGTGAAATTACTGTAATTGTTTATAAACTGTTTATAAATAGTTTATTAACTGCAGTGAACAAGGTATTCAAACTGGGCTCATTACAGGTGGATTGTAAGGGTTAATCCTAGTTTGTTTTGCCTGTTTAAATATTAGACAGCAGCTTGAAGATACACTTCCATTCTTTAGGGTGAGAGGAGTCAGGCACTTCCCAGCTGGTGATTCACAGCCCCTTAGGTGCTTATCTAAGGATGGGAGAAAGCAGCCTCTGGTCATACCTTTCTCTGTTTGCTCAAGATTAGACTCTGCTAACCTACCTTAGACTACCCCTCCTGTTTTCAGCAGTTAAACATCTAATGTCATAGGAGCATTGTGTATCATTTTGGGCTTCAAAGGTCCTTCATTCATTTTGTTGTTACACAGTTTTTTATTACACTGCATTGGCAATTTGACACTTGTGCGAGTGATAGTTTGTCTTGTGATACAAAGATGGTATTTGTTTCCTCTTTATTATTCTGGTGGTTCAGTTTTGAGAATCTGTCCCACTAACCCTCAGATGCTCCCTGCACTGAACTCTTACATATTCTACTGTAGTGATAAAAGAGATGCTTCTTAGGAGTTGTCCATGTTGGCATTCACAGCTCCATTTCAGTGAAATATGCACTAATACTGTCCACCCACACACTGCTGCTTGGTGCATGATGTATCCTGTGGAAATGTTTGGATTTTAGCAGGTCTTCAGATTTCAGGGATTATCTATAATTTGTGCATGCACTTTGGACTTGGAGTGTCTCTACCTTTCTCCCCTCCAATTCTCTCCATTGCTGTCTCTAGTGATGTTGGGAACCAGAGTTTTACATTGATTTTGATATGAGTTTTGGACATGAAACTATTTTGTCAAATTACCTTTTGTGATTCCTGGGAAGTGTCTCCTCACTTATAAATGGCTCACTGCAATCTTTACAGCTTGCAGATTTCTCTGTATCAGTGATGGATTGTCTCCACTCAGCCCTAGAGAATGAGTTCATTCATCAGCATTGCACATGCCAATAGGTGTTAGTGCAGTTAGTCTGAGATCCCTAGGGATGGGCCTGTGGCTTGCTATATCCTTCCCTCTTAATTCAGAAGCAATACAAATTGCTCATCCTTTAAGATTCATTACGGCATAAATTATGTTCACCATTACAATGACCTCTTTTCCCCTTGTATTAAATGGCAATTCATAAAGCATTAACAGTGACATGTGGCATTTCCCATGGGTTAAAAAGCTTTTGGAAGCCTCCTAGACTTCTGCATGGATCCAACAGCCTGTGTGGATGTGCTGGAAGCATTTGCACATTACAGCTACAAGCAGAGACTCTTCTTACTTAGCCTACTAATTCATTCATCCCCTTTGCAATGTCACAATTCCCCACTGTGACCTAAAGTATGTCTATTTGCAAAAAAACCCCAGCCCAAACTCATATCTGCCTGGTTCAATGTTTTAATTGCTGTCTTCTCCCTCCTCTTAAAAAAAAAAAAGCCAAAACCGAAAACAACAACACCCCTCTCTGACACAAAGGGCTGGCAACTTGTGCCACAGAAGTTTACAACATCAGCAGAGCCAGCTGCTGTCCACCTCCTTTGCCAGAAGTTGATTTCTCAGAACAGTGTCAGCAGAAGTACATGTCTGCCCAGCTCCCAGCAGCCTCAGTGCAAAGCTGAGCTTCAGCTGGAGCTTGGCAGGCCACTATTTTTAATAATGGGCAGCAGCTTTCATTAGAAAATGAACACACTGATTAAAATTCCTTTCTACAGCTGTCTCATGCATGCAGGTTCCATGAAATAAAATTATTACCAAAACTGCCAAATCTTCTCAGCAAAGTATCTGAGAGATTTTTCTCGGCAAACCATTAAAATAATTTACAGTAATTTCACAATTATAAGCCGCACCTGATTATAAGTCGCACATCCGGGTAGCCGGGTAGAGCACAGGATTTGTCCATATATAACCCGCACCTGAATATAAGCCGCATTTTTTTGTTTTGTTCTTTTTTTCGCACGGCAGGGTGGGGGTGCTGCTGAGGAGCCAGGCAGCGCCGGGGCCATGCTGGGAGGGGCCGGCCAGCAGCGGGAGGTGGCAGCACCGAGAGCGGGAGCGGCAGGGGCCCGGCCGTTCACCAGGAGCTGAGGGGCAGGGCACGCCTGTTCCCGTCTTTCCCACTCGCTCTGCGTGGCTGCTGAGGGGCAGGGAATGCCTGCTCCCCCCGCAGCTCATACTTCCGCCTTGGCAATTCTCCTGAAATTGTCTATAAATAAGCCACACCTGATGATTAGCCGCACTGCTGGGGTAGGCTGGATTCTTCAATGAAAAAGGTGCGGCTTATAATCGTGAAATTACTGTACTTTTATCAGTTTAAGTTTTCCTGTACTTTTATTAGATGGCTTTTAAATTTTTTATTTCCTACTTTCTGATTTTCATGTCTCTGCAATAACTTCTAACTAGAAGCATTCTGGAGAAATGCTGTTTGTTTGGTGTGGAGAGATAAAGTCAGTGATACAATGCTGCTAAGCTTCTGCTAGTGTGCAAATAAGAGAAACGTAAAAAAAAAACTATGCTGATTTATATCAGTCAAAAATATATGCCCATCGACTAAAAAAAAAGTTAGCCTTCTTTTATTTTAAGATGCATAAGACATTCAAAGTCTCTAAAAATCAAACACAAAGGCTTTTTTTGGAAGATTGTTTTGGAGGTTAGAGAATTAACTGAAGGCTTGATGAACAGATAAAAATTTTGAAAACCTTTGTATTCTGAAAGGGAGCATTTAATGAGAAAACCAGCAAACATTTCTGTATTACTTATGTAAATAATATGTTTTTATGCCGCATGATTTGAAGCCTGTCACTTTTTAAAAAATATTATTTTATGATTGCATAGGACTCTGCAAAACTGACTTCACACATATTTTTTAATGGCAGCTTGCCTGAGAGCTCTGCTCCAGGTAGGAGAGCGTGCCAGCAGCTGAGTACATCGGTACCTGTTGTGCAGCTGACCTTTCAGGCTACTTCTCACTTTCAGCTGTTTACTTTGCTTATCAGTCCTGTATTTCATCAATAGAGCTCTGAAGAGCTCTGTCATGCATAACTGGATGCACAGCAAAGGTCAGTGAGAGGCTGCTGCCCTCTGTGAACTGGTTATCACTTGGAAATTTTGTGCCAGAGTTCTCCCTCTCCCAAAGAGTTTAAAGGAGGCATACACATACTTTAAAGGAGGCTTTCACATACAGCACTAATGAGATGATTTTACCAGGAGGCCACAGTTGCAGTTTCACTTGATAGCTTCTGATTGTTAATGGCAGAGCTAATACAATTATACAGAGGCCAGTCAAGTTAAAGCAGATTTCTAAGGTCTTGTACCACACTAGCACCAGTTTCTCTAAGGACTTGAGATTAATTCTTCCAGTCCCTACTCTTACTACAGTTCTTATTGGAGATTTGCCCACTAAGAAAGACATCCATTGGGATAGGGATGAGTATAAAGAGCATTATATAAATATAGCACTTGGAGAGTGCTCCACCTAACATTAGTAAGCCTTGTCTTCTAGGAAAGATATTCAAAAAATGAAGGGATGATAATTGCTTGGTTGTAGAAGATGAGTGAAGAAATGCTTTGCATGTAGGCATGCAGGTTTGTTCATGGTTTTTTTGTTTTATTGTTTTTTGGGTTTTTTGTTTTGGTTTGGTTTGGTCTTTTGTTTTTGTTTTTGTGATGTGTAAGTTTACCTGGCTCTGAAATAATTTTCAGAATGTTCGCTTATGCACAGCCTGGTATTATTTTCTCATTTTTCAATGTTCAAAAATAGCTTTTTTTAAACCTTGCCTTTTCACACATACAATTAAAACATCTTATGCCAATGAACACACTTACGAAGTAAAACTATCCTCTCTGATTAAAAGCTTCTCACACAGTTTTGTCTTTTCATCATTCAGATCCGTACTGCCCTAAAACACTTAGGAATGTCAGAATATGACCTGAAATAAATAGAATTATAAAATTATAGAACCGTTTGAATTGTAAAGAACCTTTAAAACCCATCTAGTACCAGCACTCCTGCCGTGATCAGGGACATCTTCAACTAGGTAAGGTTGCTCAGATCAATATCCAAACAGACCTTTAATATTTACAGAGATGGGGCATCCACCTGTGTGTTATCATTCTCATAATAAAAAAATATTTCCTTTATATTCATCTGAAACTAATCAAATAGAATTGATCAAATACTAATTGCAATTCTGCACAGTTTAAAAAGATTGTTCAGAAACATGTCATGTTCACTTTTCTGGTAGCAAACTGTTATTTAAAGCTCCTCTGACCAATCTGTGGTATGAAGATAAATATTTTATTGCTTTAAAGCCAGAGAGGACTGTTAAAACTTTGATAGTCATGAATTGTTAAACTTGCTGCATATCAGCTGTACATATAAATGTTTCCATACCATGACAAAAGAGAGCGATTCAGAAACACCTTCACTGCCTGTATGTTTGCCTCAGGCTGAAGGGAACACAGATCACTGTGGTGCCCTTTCACTTATAGTTAACCCACCCTGAACTGCCTTCACAGCAGCAGTGAGGATGTGCATGGGTAGATCAGCTGACACAGTAATTTTATCCCTCAGTAACTTGTATAACAGCTCCTGTTGATGTGTCTGGTCTTTGATCAACCCCTTGACTCCTTTTATATCACAAGACACTTGAGACACTTTTTTTTCTTTTTTTTCTTTCTTCTTCTTTCCTTTTGTTTTTTTAAGCTGCAAAGTCTTACTCAACATCATTTTAGTGAATCCATATTGTTAATTCAACCTTTCAACTGCTCGAAGTTTTCTAGTGAAAATAATGATCTAGGTCAGACTTGTGCCACATTACTCGTTGGATGTCAGTCAGATGTGCTCCTTCAAATAACAGAGACCTAAAAAAAAAAAAAAAAAAAAAGAAATTTAAAAACCATCTCCTTTTGACTTCCAAACCTTCTGTTTAGATATGTATGATGTTACTAAAAAATAGTATTATCATGCTAGATGAAAAGATGTACTCTTGCACTGCATATGGAACCATTTTTAACTTTAAAATATGGCTAAAATTTATAGCTGGACTATAGCAGTATTTAAGTTCTATTGAAGCCAATTGTAAAATCTATGGCACCTTCTATGTCTGGAAGCTTGAAGTCTATGCATATTTTAAAATTATTTTTAAAAGAAATCAACATTAAATGTTTATATATCACTATAAATTGATTGAGACATTTAACAGTGCATTACCTTTGCTGTTCTGTCCTCTTCAAAATTTTGGACACTGAGGATCATGCATGTGCTCTACAGGGTTACTGCACTGCTTAGGATGTATGTTGTAAGATGGGAGTAAAACAACATAACAACAACAAAAAACAGCATTTTTATTGGAGAGGAAGGGAGAATTTATTGACTGAATTGTTTATTTCCATCCTCATAATTAATTTTAAGAGGTGTAAGTGTAAACCATCATCATTATCACTTAAAATTAGCTAAAGCCAAGAAAGAGGTCCAAGAGTCTGATTAAGGCCTTAATTGCATAACTGCAGGGGTTGTTTTTTTGTCTGGATGACAGTGAAGTCTCCCACTGCTGAAGAATAACACCATTAGAGCACATGTCAAGGAAGTAAACTGTGAGAAATCCAGCCTAGTGATAGAAGACAGAGTAAGCAAGGGACTGATTGCCAGGATGTATGGATCCTGTTCCCAGCTCCATCACCATCTGACTATGTGACCATGAATAAGAGTCCTCTGCATGTCCCTCCATCTGTAACGTGCCTGAGAAAATATGGAGTTAGCACAGTGACATTAACCCTACTTTTGTTTTAAAGAAACATTGAACTTTACTGCATGGGACATGCTGCAGTAATAAGGATTTTTAAGACCAGAGAAGCTTGTTCTCCCATTGCAGGGATCTGCTATTTTATGGCAGCATGCGATCATCTGTGACATTCTTTCTGTAACATTGGGTCTTTGTTTGCTAGAAGTGAACAGAAGGGTTCTGAGGCTGCTGCATCCAAAAAAGACTTTTGTGAATCCTTGTGATTAAACATCAAGTATATGGTTGCTTGCACTTGGGGAAGGTTGGTACAATGATCCTTGTAGCATCTTCAAATACCAGCAGAACCAGGGCAGGGATTGTTTCCCTGTACTGGGCACTGCTGAGGTCACACCTCAAATCCTGTGTTCATTTTCTGGGCTCCTTACTACAAGAAAGACATTGAGGGGCTGGAGCGTATCCAGAGAATGGTAACGGATCTGGGGAAGGGTCTGGAGCACAAAACTGATGAGGAGTGGCTGAGGGAGCTGGAGGTGTTTAGGCTGGAGAAAAGCAGGCTCAGGGGGGAACTTGTCATTCTCTACAGCTTCCTGAAAGGAGGGTGTAGTGAAGTAGGATCAGTTTCTTCTATCAAGTGAAAAGTGACATGACCAGGCAAATGGCCTCGAGTTGCACCAGGGGAGATTTAGATTAGAAACTAGGAAATATTTCTCCACTGAAAGGTGATCAAGCCCTGGAATAGGCTGCCCAGGGAAGTGGCTCACTCCCCATCCCTGAAGGTATTTGAAAGTCATATAGATGTACGTGTGTAGGGACATGGTTTAGTGGTGAACATGGCAGTGTTAGGTTCAAGCTGGAACCCAATGATTTTAGATCTTTTTGAATCTACATGACTCCATGATTCTACCTGTGAATCAGTTGGCTACAGAGTCTTCTACAGCACTTAGAGTTTTTCTAGCCCCTATATGTTGGTCAGAGGGGTCCCAACCAAAACTCATTACTCCTGTTGTGTTAGGTTTCTCATGTCACAATGAATTTAAATTAACAGTCTGAATAGTGTATAGTCTGTGCAAAATCTAATAAACCAGGGGACACATGGCTGTAAAATGCCAGGAATTCTCTAGGTATCTGATTGGAAAATCACTACAATGGAAGTTTATAACTGCAGCTCAATTCATTTCGTGAGAGGAAAGATAATGCCATAGAAGAATAGACACTGTACAATTCTGCTTTTTATGTCAGAGATTCATTCTCTGGTAAGCTTAAAGAGTACTTCATCGGCATTCTTTTAGATGCCAAACAGTTAAATGCAAGGCCACAGTACAAAGAGGTTTCTTTAATTACTGGAGGAATAATTTGGGTCTTGCAACATGCTTTGTAGTTTCAATTGCATCCTGTAGCAACTCTCAAATCCCCATGTGTATATGGAATCCCACTCCACAAACCATTGTTTCCTTCATGCTGCTGAAAAATAGTTTAAAAAAAATTCTAAGACATCAATGATGAATGTAAGTGTGCATTTCAATGCTTTTATGGCTTATATTGCAATGTTCTTTCTAGTTTTTTAATCAAGAATTTGACCATCTCTATTATTCAATTTGCATTCAAGAGAGGTTTGCACATTAGACAAAGTACATTCATGTGCATCTGACAGCAAGCACTCTGCAGCTTGGAGATAATGAATCTAAATTAGATTCTAGCTTTATTTTGCAGTGCCAGGTAAATTTTAGAGGCTCAGCATTTGTAATTTATTTCTCACTAAGATGAAAAAGTCAGTTTGATGGCTACTGTCAGCCAATAGGAGGTAAAAGATGAGATGGCCCCTGCAAGGCACTGTTCAGTGGCTGCACAAAAGTAAGGAGACAATTTGTGTGTGCAGAGAAAAATTGAATTTTACAGTTATATAATACATCTCTGCTCTTAGAAGCACATAAGTTAGAATTTTAAAATTAAGGAAATAAAGTATGTGAAAGAGTCCACACAATAACAATAAAGTCAAAAGCATATATATGTGTATATATCTTCTTGTAGCAGTGAGCCCAAAATGCTTATAATCCTGCGCACTTGTTAAAAATAGCCCTGTCCAATAACCTCAGCAGTCAATAATGGTAGATCACATATGCAACCATTTCTGCAGCCCATTTAGAAATTATATGCTACAGGTACAGCACTTCCCTTACTCCCCAATTTGCACTTTTTGCCAATCCATAGTAGAAGGGCTGTGTAGGAATTCCCACCTTTGCCATTTGACCTGTTGTGTAGCCAGAGGTAAATAATTTCTCCGTTCCCCTGCCTGCATTCCCGGGGCTGCACCAGAAGCAGTGTGACCAGCAGTCAGGGAAGGGATGCTCCCCCTTTACTCCACTCTCATGAGACCCACCCGGAGTGCTGCATCCAGTTCTAGGCACCCAGCATAAGAAGGATGTGGAACTGGTGGAGCAAGTCCAGAGCAGGTCAGGAAGATCTCAGAGTAAGGACGTGGTGGCTGGTAAACCAACCAGCTGGTGGGAGGAAGAAAGCTTTGGCAAGCTGGCATAATATTGACTTGGCTTTTATTCAAATTGTTCCTGAAGAGATCAAAATCTCTAGATTTTTCCAGTTTATAGCTAAGCAAAAATAAACTAAGAATAGTGGTATATTTCTTCTTGTGTCTTCTATGCACTAACAATCTCCCTGATCATATTCTGGCCTCAGTGACACACATATTGCTCCACTGTCTGGATCTCCCCAGAAGCGTGTCTCCATTTTTGACCAATTTTTCAGGGAAATACCCAAAGACCAGACAAACAACCCTACTTTCAGGAGTCTTCTCACTCCCCCCACCCCTGCCATAGTTCTAGTAATTATTAATTACTAGTCCTCAAGTATGAGATTTTAATATAATCAGCGCCTACAGCAGAGGTGTAAATATCTGGAAAACACCAAGAAAAATGCATGAAGCCATGCACTCTTTAGAGAGAAGCCAAAATGTTGCGGAATCAAATTGCAACCGTCTATTCTACTGAGTGCCTGGAGGCAAGGCAAGGAAAAACAATCACATCCATCTAGTCTTTTAGTCTGCAGTCTATTATTTTCTGCATGGACTGTATAATTTACCCATAAATATATCAAAGAACATTAAAAAATACACTCGCAGATAGCAACACTAATGGAAAGATAAGCTGGAGATCATCCCTCTAGCAAAGCAGATGTGAACTTCGTGAGAGGGATGCAGGTACTTAGCAGGGTTGATTGTAAGATGAAATTGAAATGAAATTGAACACAAATCTTCCACTGTTTTGAGGGGCAATCAGAGCAATATTTTTTCCATAGAAGTGGTTGTGGTGGTGGTGGTGGTAGTGGTGATGATGTTTTCACCATTTTGAAGGGTAAAAGAGCTCATTTATTTAAAAAAAAAAAAGAATAAAAATTTCAAGGATTGGCCTTCTTCAGTAAACATATAACTACAACATAAAGAAATACAGGAATACAGGTTATATACATTATATAACTACATACATAGTAAATACATTATATGTACAACATACGGTGTATATAAATGGATTACATGCAGCTTGAAATGCCTAACCAACCACGGCTGTTCACACTCCCGGGCTGAAAAGTTCTTTGAAGATTCTCCTTAAGCACTAACAACTCTGCTGCGCTGCCCTTCTCCGTGTCCCGCTAGATCCCGTGTCCTTGTGCAGGGTCCCCTCCCGACGCCCTTGGTCGGGGCTCACGGGGACAATGCGGACACAGACACGGAGGGCAGGACCGCGATGCCGGGGCCGGGCCGGGCCGCTCTCACCGCCGGGCCGCGGGCCGGGTGTGCCGCTGTCCCCGGCGGGGGCGGGCCCGGGCCCAGCCCAGCTCCCCCTCCCCTGCGCCGCCGGCTGAGCCTTAACAGGTAACGGAGGAGGGGCGGCCGCCGCGGCGCTGCGGCGAGATCCGCTTCCTGGGTTTCCTTTCGCTTCGGCCGCTCCGCCGCGCCGGGCTCACCTGGGCAGGGCACGCGTGGGCCGGGCCGGGCCCGCCCAGCCCCGCCGGGCTCGCTGTCGCAGAGCAGCGATGATGCCGGTGTGTGCTGGGGTCTGCGCCCGCCGCCTGCTGCGGCTGCTGGGGGCCGGCCCGGGACCGCTCCTGCCCGGCCTCACCCGGGCCCGCTGCAGCCCGGCGGGGAGCTCCGGCCCGGCCCTCAAGAAGCGAGGCTACGACATCACCAGGAACCCCCACCTCAATAAGGTGGGTACCTGGTGCGGGAGTGCTGAGGAGCCCGGGACCGGGCCAGGGCGGCGGACGTGGGGAAGGGCCCGGGTCGCAGGTGTCCCGCTCGGTGGGGGCTGTGGCAGCGTCACCCCTGGAGTGGCTCCGCTGCCAAAGGGGCAAAGCGCTGCGGAGGGGGAGCGGCCGTGGTTGAGCTGAGCAGAGCACGGGATGTGTGTTGGTCCAGCTGCTGGCTCGGTACTGCGGCCTCCTGTGGAGCCGGCACCTGCCTCTCCTCTCATCGCTGTCCTGAACTCAGAGAGCCCGGCTGGGGCACAAGTGCCTTTGCCTGGGAGCTGAAGCTGTTTGCCTGAAAGCACAGACAATTGGGGTGGAGAACATACAGCTTCCCCTCAAAGTCCAATGCCAAAACCTGGGTTATTTCTATATATAAGTAACTGGGATTATATATTTATATCTACATCACCTATATCTATATTGTGTTATGCATGTAGCAGTGAAACAGATCATTTACATCTTCATGATCAAACAAGCATGTGTGGCTGTTCTTGTTTTCAGTCTTCCTTTCATACCATATCCATGCAGCTGTGTGTGTTCTGCTACCAAAGCAACATCTTGCCAGGCTGAAGATGTATTTATCCTTGATACTGTGAAAACATTAACTATACATTTATAATCAGAAGAATTTAAAAAAAAATGCTTTTGGTGAAAGTTTTCAGCGACGTCTGCAAAGCATGTGAAGTGAGACCCCTAAATTTAACTCTACACTGCTTCTCTATGCCTCTCTGTAATTTGAAGGGAAAAAAATAATCTGCGTGCCAGTTTTTGGGATCAAACAGTCAATTTTTGGGGTCACACTCAAGAATGTTGGGTTCTACTTTCTTGTGTTAGTATTCCTAGAAATAGCTACAAGTGCATTATTTACCTAAAATGGGCAGGTATTGAACATGGTATTGAAACTGATTGATTGGCTGATTGGGAAGTGACTATTTGTCATATGCTTGGTACACAGTTGCCCAGTCCACGAGCCTCCTTCCAAACTGGAGACCCTTTGGATGACCACTTTTGTTTTGTGTAGGATGCTGTACGTTGAGCTGCATCTTCTGGTACTATTTCAGCATTCACAGAGATGAATCCTAAAGGACCAAGGCATGTGATGACACTGGATGTTATGGAATAGGCAACAACTTTGTAGGCAGCCTGGCTTGAATCATTTTACAGTGCCTGTCTGTAAGGCTGAAGAGAAAAGGGACTGACAGCTAGGTCATAAATAACAGTAATTTGGTGGCATTGAGAGATTTTGTTGGGTGCTTCCTGATAGTTACAAAGAGTGATGTAGATATTGTTTCTAGATTTCTTGCTGAATATATTGATTTGAACTGAAAAATTCATACTTTGACCTTTCCTCTGTATAATGCAATAATAACACACAAACAGTTGAATCTGGCTGATGCAACAGTAGATTTTTAATGTCCTGTTTTATAATTTTCAGAACTGAGGCTTTTCTTAAATGTTTTCCCCCCTCCCAGTGAAATAAAGGGTTTCTCTTGACATCTAAATGGAATTTTTGTCCATGTGGAAAGAAGGGTAGAAAACTGTTCCTGTTAGAGGAAAAATGTACTGTAGTGTGCTGTGTTCAGTTGGCCATGAGAAGTCTCCCAGCTGCTCTCCAGCCTGGGTGTTTGCTCTTCCTTATGTTCTTCAGTCAGTGCAGACCTTACAGTCACTGGGATAATCATCTGCAGAGCATCCATGTCAAGACAGAGATGGCTAACATCTGTGGTAAGAGATAAGGACTGCCTGTGTATGCACCCAAGTAACCAACCCATCATTAGCAAACACTTAAGACCTCTTTCCAGACTTTTCTAAACAGGCTTCCATTACTCTGTGGCTCTTAACAGTTCACTGCAGCCTCTGAAGAATTGCCTGTGTTCCGCTGAAACACTGTGTTTCAGGCAGTTCATGTGTTGTCAGCGTGGGTTTGGTGGCCCTTTGGTCTGCTGCAGTGGTGTAAATCAAAATTATGGATCCCTATTTTAGGTAGGTTTTCAGCTGTTGTACTCTCCTCACATAGCAATTGCTCTTTACCCCTTAGGTAACTAAATGCAGGCATGAGGTTATTGCTGTTTTTCTGCAGTGCATCTCACTTTAATCTAAATTTTGAACTGATTGCAAGCAGCTCTGCAGGGAATAGTCCTTACATCTCTCCAAGAACCTCTGAAAAAAATGTTGAGAAGTGATACTTTGGGCAGCAAGTGTTTTTCTGCTTTATTCAATACCCTGCCTGTTTTATAGCTTTTGGATGAAGTTTAAGCTGTCAGTCTGAAGCTGTGAAGTGTATGGTATTTATTCAGTGAAGAACACTGTCCCTTCAGCAGAATTGCAGACAGATTTACAGTCTGATGTTATTGATCCAAGTCTTTGCTTGCTTACTAGCAAGAAGCAGGCTCAAAATCTGCTGCTGACAGATCCTCTGTAATATCTAAATATTAGTAAAAGTAAAAGCAGGCCATGTGCCATGGTTTCCAAAGTTTCCTGAGAAGAAGAAAAAAAAATCCAAAAACTAGTTAAGGATTTAATAAATTTGCAGTTGTTCCTTCCCTTTGGTCAGTGTTTGCTATGTACTACATTTATTATTACTGTAGTATTCAAATACTGTTATTCCTTGTGTTGTGAATTGTGACAGTCCATGTTTAATTCAAGGGCAGGACTTGGGAAACATCAGCATTCTTGTGAGAAGTACCTGCAGCTTTAAAAGGCAATAGCAGTTATTCTTAGTTGACTGAAGAGTCTCAGAAATAACAAGAGAGCAGAGAAGAACTTGTCACATGTTTTTATGAACTGCCTCACAAAGAAGATGTTTTCCAGACCTTGAATGCCACCAAATTGGAAAACCTAAAAATGTAAGAGTGGTAAGAGTGTTCTATGGTGATCCAATGAAAACTGGACTACCTGAGAAATAGTTACACTGTGGGGCCTCCACCTCGTGAAGAGATAATTCAATATTCAGAGCCTGGGAGGAAAGACAGGGCTTCCCTCACCCACTACCTTGTTTATCAAAGCTGTCTTGTGTTGGGTGTGGTCAAGGCCATGCCATGTTCTCTCACTGCTGCCAGTTCAAAAGATTTGTGCAGTTCTGTTCATTTCAGATGTGCCTTTTATGATTCCCTGTTCTTCCAGGGACTCTATCAAATTCATATGCCTTTTCTGTATTTGAACAAACACAGTCTGAGCTGGACAATTCCCAGTATGACCACACACCTGCAGGAACTCAAAAATCTTGTTATGTCCAGAATTGACTGTAACTTTGTTCATAATATCTGACTGGAGGGTTGATGACACTTCTTGCATTTTTCTGGAAGTCCCAATTTTGAGATAAATCATGCCTGCTTGGAGATCTGCCATCACAAACAGATGCAGAACTGAAGGTCACAGTTTGTTTTCAGAGTGGCAGGATATTGCCCTATTTGAAGGGTTGAGATAATCCATTAAGCTTTCCTGCAAGTGCAGTGCAAGAACCTGACTTTGTGGTCTCTGAGTACACCTGGATAATACTCTTTATCCTTCTGATGTGCATGCATGCTCTCCATTATTTTTCATGGCTGTCATAATGAATTACATCTCCCCAAAAAAATTAAATTACCAAAAACCCCAAAATTGCAAGTCTGGATCTGTAAGAATCAAACCTTAAACCTGCTGTAGTTTTCTGAAGCATTCTTTTAATGTACTGCTCTATACATGATTAAAATGCAGAAAGGTTGTTTGCCCTTCAGCTTTGCAGGGGTTGAAATTGAGCTAACTGAGGGTTCTTTGAACAGCGCCAGTGATTTGCCACTGCAGCTGAGAAACAAATTGTATGATCCTGCACGTGGCTGCACTTGGCAGCTGTGGTGAAAGAGGGCTAAAATTAGGTGGATTTGTAAAATGATTGGATTTTTAAAAATACTCGTAATGAGCACAAGAACAGTGTGTCTGAAATTAGTTGGCAAGATCAAATTGAGGCAGAATTCTGCTTTCAAGGTAGTGAATCTCTCTAAATCCACAAGGTTGTGTTCTTAAAAATACAATTTTTCTTGTAGCTGGACTTTTCCACTGGGTAGCTTTTGGTCTGGATAGACACATAACCACTGAGTGGTGCATGGGTCTTTAATAAGTGTGTGCCTTCCAGCGTTTGCTAACTTGCTATCTGTTTGTGTTTTGCAAAGGAAGAGATAGGCAGAGTTTAGAGGTTCCCCTCGTATTTTTTCAGGAGCCCGTAGTTATTTGAGCAAGTTTTGCGGGACAAATTTTAGACTGGACAAGTTAATTTAGGGGAAGAAAAATCCACTGGGCGTTACTAAATACTCTAAAAAAACACTTGGCTTAGAAGGTCACCAAACTGATGAAAAACTGGGAGAGTGCAGTGAACAGTATCCTATCAACCTGTGTTATTTGCTCTTCTTAAGGGTTATGTCTGCTGCAGGAGACAGGCTGCTCATGTACGTGAACTGACCTGGTAGTATAATTGTGTTTCTAGGGATGTCAAACAAGACACTTTCATACCCTGCAGTTTTAGACCCAAGTAAAACTATAGCTGAGAGATGATGTTTTGTCAAATCAGATTCTAAATACTCTAGAGTTGAAATGTGAGTGAGCTGGAGCACTGTGCTTTGGGATGAGCCTTTGGGGGTGTCCAGAGCAGAGACTCTTTACATGTTTGTACTTCATTAGGCAAGCCAAGGTGGATGTATCCCCCATGACTTCAATTGGAAACAAACTCCAAGGAGGCAAGCTTTGGCCAAATATTTTGGCAAATGTGGTGGTGTTCTGGAAATATGATTGCTCAGTTAGATTTGTTTTGGCCATCATCCTGGCATGTGAACTTTCATTTCTGTTTGCTTGGTGTTAGTGTCAATCATATATTTTCCTGAGTCCAGACTGTCTTTTGGCAGTAACATTTCCTAATGTTCTGAGGCCAAAGAACTTGTTGTTATGGTGTGGTCAGCAGACTGAGCCCAAACTAAATCTGTTGGTGCTTCTGGTATTAGCAGCAGCTGGCAAAAGCCCCTTTGCTCCCCCAGCTTGGATTCCAGTTCGTCTCTCTTATCATAGCCAAACCAAGAAGCCATCTGCCTTCCTGTCTGCCTGCATAACCTCTTGCCAGCACTGCCACTCTCCCCTTTGGGATGCTGCTAATGCTTTGGGAGTAGCGCTCCCATGGAAAAGCTTGGCAGTGCATAGAATGTTTGTTGCTGTGAGGGTGAGAGGGCTGCTGATGCAGACCTTGCCTCTGTGCTGTACTAACCCTGTAATGTGTTGGTCCTTGTTTTCCCTTCAGCCCTTATAAATGAGATTGAGAGGTCTTGGAAGCATTAGTTGGGCAGCTTTTATAAATGTTGACTTTGTTTGCACTCAGTATACTAAGACTGTAATTAAAAATAAATTGGTTTTAGAACAAAATGCTTCTTTCTGTTTTCTGAAAATGTTGTAAAATACCTTTAGAACTGCCTTTAAGTGGAGGAAATTCATCCGTTTGGCAACTGCTTATGTTGCTTTCTTTTCATCATGCCCTTTCTTTCGGAGAAGCCTTAATCCTTACATCAGGCATGTTTTGGTAAGGCAGAGCCAAGAATGAATATAGCTCTGGTTTCATAGCATGGACTAAGCTTTTCTGGCACTTGAATAAAATTTGCACTTAAGTAACACAAACTCTTTGGTGAAGGATATGAAAATTGATATTGTTGCAGTTAGAATGGATTTAGTGCTGAGTATTGCAGCTTGTTCACATTCCTGTTCCTTGCATCTAGTGAAATATGGGGCAAGCTACTGGTTGATTACTTTGGAAACACTTTAGATGCTGGCATGAAGACTGAGCATATTATGTGTGGGGTGAATGGTGTGTACTCCTCTGACCCCAGCACACTCCAAGCCTTGCCCCACAGAAGTAGCAGGATACGATATCACTGATGTTAGAGACTGTGCTGCTCTACAATGAGAAGAGTCATTGGTGCTCCTCAGAATTAGTGGTGATTAACCTGAAGGTGCTGAAAGGTGGTGCTGGTGTCCAAGATGAAGTAAAGAGCTATAGTCTGTGCCTTGTGCTTTTGCTTTCACATGGTTTGGACAGGCAGTAAAGTATCTGCTAGAGATGGATCTGGCAGCCTTGTAATGCTGTGTGGCAGATTTTGACTCCTGAGATTTTGGTTTTGGTGTGTTAGATCTAACTAATCATTTGCTAAACAAAACTGTACCTAAGAGCTAAATTATTTTCCCTTGATTTGGGATTAAGAGAATATAAATTGAATTCCTCTTTAGCTTCTGCAGGAGCCACCTCCAGAAGAGCACTTGGTTGCTGTTACTGACCTTCATTCAGAGATGAGAAAGGGAAGGTTGTTCTTTAATGAATAACTGAGCTCTCTTGATACCCCTTGATTAAGGTGGGACAGTTACCACTTTCTTATAGCATATAGGCCCCTCCAGGGCTTTGGGATAGTTTTCTTTCTCTGACTTGTTATAAATTATACTGATCTACCTTCCTGTCCACTTACCTGGCTGATGGGAGATACTGTGCTAATATACCTTTCAGCAGCTCTCCTGTACTTTAGTGTTTTACTCATTCTTCACTTTAAAGAGAGTCACTGCCATCACGTGCCATCATGCAGGCAGCACTCTGGCATTTCTAGCACTGAGGCCCTGGCAGGGTTTGGGCCTTGAGTTTGATAGAGAAGCTGCCAGTGCACATGGCTGCTGTAGCTGCAAGCTGGATGCTGCCCTGCACAGGAGCCTTGCCTCTACCTCTCCCTTAAGTGGCATGCAGTTCTATAGATAGTCTGATTTTCCTGGGGGAAAGGAAGTTATAGGTTTGTTTTTGTTGGATTAGTTTTACTTAGTTTCTTTCTTTTCTTACTTTTCTACCTTTTTCCCACTGAAATACAGACCTGCTACCAAACCTTGATCAACCTATTGTACCAGTCACCCAAATAAATTCTTTTGGGACAGTCTTAGCTTTAGAGATCTTGTAAGCAGGTCAGACAGGCCTTGGTTCTTGGGGGAGAATAAACACTGCTGAAATTCCCTCTCTTTCAATAAAAGGCTTAGCACATCAGCAAACTTGACTTCTTTCAGTTTATAATGTGCTCTAGTGGAGATGATGAGCATGTTTTTAATTTTTAACCCCCTCTTTGAGGCCCAGGGGTGACACTTGCTATCTTTCTCTCCAGACAATGTGACATTTTGATAAATGACTTCTGTATTGTCAGCCTAATACAATATCTTTCTTTTAAAAATGTTTTAAATGGCAATGCTTTTTATAGTTCTGCACCTGCCAAACACAAAACTTAGAACTGAGAAGACTATAGTTCTGACAAAGAAAATAAGGCCAATGCAAGAGTTTTCTGCATAGCAACACTTTCTGTTTTGCAGCTCTCTGTTGCACATACAACCTTTTTCAACTTGTGGACCTACAGAACTGAAACAGATTTTCGGTACATTTCTCTGTTGTATATATTTAAAAAATCAGCTCTACACCTTAGAAGTCTAGCATAAGAAGTGATAAGTCTATTTTATAGTAGGTCCATATGGATTAGCTTTGTTCAGCCTCATAAAACATACACAGTAATTTCACAATTATAATAAGCCGCACGTCCCGGTAGCCGGGTAGATCACGGGATTTGTCCATAGATAAGCCGCACCTGAATATAAGCTACACTATTGGGGTAGGCTGGATCCTTCAGTGAAAAAGGTGCGGCTTATAATCATGAAATTACTGTAGTTAAGATGTCACCATGTTTCTAAATATTGGGAAAAAATAGGTTATTTCAAAAACAATAGTGCTATGTTCTCCTGGACAAGATGTCTTGAATGCTTTCTCTTTGGCTGGGCTAGGGGATTTGTCACTTTACCTAGTGGTTAAATTCATTATGGGAACTATTAAATTCTGTTTTATCTTCATTTGAATGATTTGATGTAAAACCTGCTGATTTCAGCTGTGATTATTTGCATTATTTGTGATCATTATAAATGAGAGAATGGATTAAACTGCCAAATCTTGTTATTTTTAAAGTGTCCGGATTATTGAGGGCTTCTGTTGACAAGAAGGTGTAAGCAGGTAAGCAGGGCAGAGGCTGGAGCAAGAGCTAATCTCTTTTATTGTGCCTAAGGATTTAGAGGTGGGGGGAAGGCGGGGAGTAAGTCCAGGGATTTTCATGTCCATAGCCCTTCTTCTAGCAACTCAGTTTTTCCTATCCCCAGCTAGAATACTTGGTCCAATAAACAGAGAAAGAAAAGCCCAATAAAAAAAACAAAACAACAACAATCCCACCACCACTCAAGCCAAAAACTTCTCCTTTTTAGCCATTTCCTACCTCACAGGGAATTTGATGTCTTCATGTCGTCTGTAGTTAATTTCTGTGATTAAACAACTGCCTCTGTAAATCAGGTTCCTTCATCACAGTTTTTGGAAGGTCAACACCCTTCTTTCCCCAATACTGTATGAAGGTTTCTAGACTTAGCCATTAAATGAGAAAAGTAACAAAAATTGTTTGCTTAAGTGCTAAATGTGACTACTGGGGAAGAAAAAAAATCAACAAATTGTATCTCCCATTGTTTTGGATTTTATTTTCTATGAGACAACCTCTTTAAATCTAGCAAAAATGCCTGCTGCAAGATAAAGTAATTTGCAGTAGTGGAGTGTGCATAAAGTCTGAATTCCAGCAGACACTAGTCTTTTAGGGAAAAGTGTTGTGCAATGGTTGCAGGAGTGTGAAACACGCTTGTACTAGAATAGCTTAGTAGTTCTGGTATTTTCTGAGCAAGAGACACACAGTTTGTGGGAGAGGATCCCAAAGTACTTAAAGTATTGGGAGGAAGGATTGAAAACTTCTCTTTTCTCCTGATGCCTGGCAGATACAGTGGCTTGGTGTGTGAAAGCCTTGAAAAGCAATGATAGATGTGACCATGTGCTCTAGGTAGGCAACTCTACAGAAAACTTTCAGAGGGGAATTCACTGCAGGTGTTAATACAGAGTTGTTCTGCAGTCTCTGCTTCTTTATACTCACTGGTGAATTGGCTGCCATTGGTGGCTCACGAGCTTGTAATTTACATTCAAACACAAAAATAGTTGTTCAAAGGTAAAGAGAAAAGAAAAGAATGGTTTTTTGTCTCTAGTTGTGAGGATTTTCAGTGCACATACCGCTGTGACTTGTTGCTCATTGCACACATGCAGCGGATTCCTCTTAGATTTGGTAACTTGCCTAGGTTGCAATGTGCAGCAGTATTTATTTGAAGGAGATGTGAACATGCCTTTCACTCCATGTGCTGATGCCAGCAGCTTTTTCTGGCTTGTGTCTAGGGGGGAAAAATGCTTGCAGCAGCAGAGCCCTGCCTGAGCATTGCTCTTTGGTTTCTAAGGGGCAGTGTAGGCTTAAGTCATTGGGAGGGTTTCTGTTAACTTCAGTCAACTTTACATTGAATTTTTTGAATTTAGGACTAAGCAGCTGCACCATTTAGGATACAAGGTCCTTTTCATTACAAATGGATAAAGTTAAAGGTAGTCGAGTGTCAAATTTCATCGTCTTGCTCTGTTAATAAATGGTAATTAAAATGAAAGCATTTGTGAAAAATTGTGCTTATTGGTTGTTTAAACCAAAGTCTCAAAGCAAAAAATGGAATTTACCAATAATATAAATTTCTACTGATAGATGATGCCATGAAGGCTCCAGCTACTCCCATAGTTGTGTGTCCTAAGAATCAAAAGTTAGTATTCTTTATTTTAATGTTGTCTGCCTAAATTCATTCATCTTCCATAAGAGCTTTGGACTGACCCGCTCAGTGATGCCTTTCCAAAGTCAGAAGCTGTTGTCTGACATGCAGGCAAGAAGAGCTGGACTTCTTCACAAGAGCTGCTGGAAGAAAAATGAGGGCACTAAGGGAGATGCCTTGGAGAGTTTGAAGCTGCCCTGCAGAGTTCTTGTAGCTTAATAAAATTTACAAAAGTGCCTTTGAACTGTGACCTTCCAAATGTCCACTGGTCAAGGGTAATGGGGTGGGTTTATGAAAGCAGAATGAATGCATGACTCATGCTTGCTGAAACTGGGCCACTCTCCCTAGAGGCAAGTTATTGTTTTGTATTTAGCATGTTAACTGCATTTGAAGTTATAATAAATAAATTTCTCATATAAATGAAAAGGAAGTGATGGGAAGGCGCTGGAAAGCAACAGCAAGACTCTGGCTGCTGCTGTAAAGTGGGTTTAGCATTGGCCACTTTTAAAAAGCTCATTACATTTTAAAGATAAGCTTTAATGGAATTGGCAATGACAGTCCAACTGTAACCAGATCTTGTTGTTTTGTACAAGTGCCTTTCAGGTTTCTCTGCAAGGTCGAATGTCCTATTGACTGGCAGCTGGACTGTTTTCCTTGTAGGAATGTAACTGGTATTTCATGGAGTTGCAAAATGAGTTTCCCACTGAAGCCAAATATAAAAGAGTATGAGAGTCCAGCAGTTTCACTTCCTGCAAAGCTGGAAACCCTTGTAGCATTTATTAGGATTTCCTGCAGGGAAAGAGGGATATTCATCTTGTTTAACTTACAGAATCATAATATTTGTGCTGCAATTTGTAACACAGAGCAAGAAGCTTTCAATCAGTATTTCCTGAGAAATAGCAAATTCAGTAAAGTAGATGCTTTTAACTTCTTTGGTTTTTATTTTTTTTTATCAGAGAATAGCTATAACATCTCACAGGAGCTTAAATGTGGCACAGTGGAGCAGGGAAGAGCAGTGGTGGATGTGGCTACAGTTCGGTCTGCTAGGACACAGTGAGCAGCTGGAACCGTTCTCAAGTCTTTATCAAAGTCTGATTGGCACCATCATAATGTACTTTCTGAACTGCAGTACTGTATCAAGTTGCTTGTAGGAGGCATAAACTTGTTGATAAAAGAGTCACCTGGTCAGTTCATCACTGGTTTAAATTTTCCTAGTGTTGGAAAATTTTTCTCAAAACTCTGAGCTGATGGCAGTGAACCCTGATTTGGGACCTAAACCAAATTGGCTTGAAGTACTGTGAGCCTCTTTTCTTTCAGATTTGTGGTAATTTTATACTTTAGAAAACACTCTACGTCTCTTGAAGAGAGGCTTCAGCCTTTACTATGCTGCTAGGAGAGGTGAGGATGATGGCTTGGGCTGAGGTGCAAGTATGTGAGAGTTTCCAGGTCTGTGGAGGGCATGGTTACTAGACCATCTAGACAAACTTTGGGCTTTGTAGATATTCTTTGGCTCCATTCTGCATGATATGAGCCATATATCTGGGACTTCCAGGCATCCAACATCACCTTTGCATGTAGTCTGTCCATATGCAGAGGCTGATCATATTTGGGATATATGGGATTTACTGTCCCCTTGCAGACTAATTAATCATGTGAGACTGAAGTTCTGAGCCAGCTCCTGAACTTTCAGAAATCCCGAGGCAACAGCCAAAATCCTTATCTTTTACCCCAGTAGAAAATCTAGGTAGAAATAGAGGGAATGCCTTGAGATACCTGTACAGGAGAGAACAGATCCCAGTTCTCATGCTTTAGGAAGAGCATCTTATTCATGTTTGTTAATTCATCTGACAAATGAGAGGTGAAGAGAGTATACTAGAAGTTGTAAAGGTACTTACTTCTTGCGCTGCAAATTAAGAAACATCTTAATTAGCCAGAATGCATGATCTTTGTAGAATTTTCTCCAACTTCAGCATAAAATGGAGTCACAGATGACTTTTTCTTTAGTAAGGCTGTGGTTAGATACATAATCCCCAGCTGTGGCTTCCAGATTTTGGCAAAATATAGAAACCATTGAATTCGAACATCAAGACTTAGGGGAAAAAAGAAAAAGAAGAGAATGTGACTGAGAGAAATATTTGTGGCCTATTTCTTATTCCTAACTCTTGGGACTTTCAAGGCATGTATCATTCACTTTCTGCTTCTCATTAATGAGATTCATTCCGGCTAGTGGAGCCCTAACACACTGCTGCATGACATCAAGCACTTTTGAACTCTGTCCCATTTCTTATCAATTATGGAGAACAGTTTCTGAATCACTGATATGCATTCAAGAAAGGATCAGTGCAGGCATGGGCATCATGATGCCGTAATTTACATTTAGTTTTGGAGTACTTCAGTGGGGAGCTGAATTTAGCTTGCCCACAGTAATATGGGACATTTGTAGAGAAACATGAGTGTCTCAGAACAAATTCACTGACAATTGAGTCAGCAAACCTGTTTGCTCAGTTGTCTTACTGTAGCATCTGTTAGCTGTACCAAAAATGCTCTCCACCACAGCCTTTTAGAAACACACCTACTGTATCAACTTCTATATCCCGTACAAGTCATCAAATATGCATTGTTGTATAAAATGAAAAACATTTTGTGAAATATTTCCCAAAAGCTGTGCACAAAGGAAGTGAGTGCTAGTACACAGCTGTTGTAGGAGGTTATTTTAATTCTATTTACCAGAGCTCACTTAGTTGTTTTTTTTAATTTAGTCACTTAAAATTTTTGGCTTTATTTTGTCACTGTTCAAAACTTTGAATCACAGTATGTATAAGTTACAGATGCAAATACCTGTAAACTTGAGGTTATTACCTTGTCTGCATAACTAAAATAGTAATTCAGAGAGAACCAAAATAGACTAAATACTTACATTTAAAGCTAGTGGGCCAGAGAGTGGGTTAGTGGGTGTGATGTGTGGTCCCCTTGTGACTGCTGCTCAAGTATCTGATGACACAGATGTAATAACCAGTGATTTCTTAGAAATCAAGAGATTATTGGCCTGGCTTTCCTCTCATTTTATTTAATGACACCTTCCAGCAAATGTCTAGGACTGGATCCAGAGCACATTGAATTTTATGGGAAGCAAATGAGCGTTTACAGCCCTTTGCAGTGAAGTTATAATCTTACTGGCTTCGCATTGTTTAAGATAGCGCTTTGCTGAACTAGGGCATAGGTTTTTGATTTAGTATCCCACTGCTGTAAGACTCTGTGTGTCTTCTGGCTAACGCCTATTCGAGGAGTGGATTTATAGGAGCACAGCTGGGTTGTAAACAAATGGTGATGCACTTTGCTCTGTATTCAGAGGGAAGAGAAGCAAAACTACAAGACAATAATCTGTCTGTATTTTTGAGTATCAGGCAGGCAGAAGAATATCAACTGCAAAACTGAAATGAACTTGCAGGGTGAGCTTCAGGTAGCTTCTGATGTCTCCACTAGGCCATTTGCTGTATTAAATAAATGAGAAGTAAAATATAGTCACTTTTGAATGTATACATCTGCCTTCACCCAAGGTTACATGGCATTTTTTCACTGAATCACTTTCTTTCTTAAGTTTGAAAAAAGAAAAGCAGAAGTGTAGTGGATGCATGGAAGAAGAAATCCTGAAACAGTATGACAGACCCATATATTATAGTGGATTTAGATCCTGGATTCTGTAATGCTAGTGCAGGAGTTTGGCATGTCTTCCCCATGTGCTATGCAGTAACTGAGCAGTAAGATTAAAGTAAGATTGATAAAATAGACACATTAAGTGTGTTTGGAGCCGGGATCTGCCTCCAAGTCATGAACCATTCTCCCCAAACAGTTAGAGACATTAAATTTTGGTTCACTTTGTCTTAGTGTGAAAGAACATACTCTGAGATGTTTGCTATTTTGGTTCAAAAATCCCATGTTCCAACTCTCTTGTTCCTAGGTTTGGAAAGTTAGGGAAAGCAAGCAAAGTGTAGCAGTAACAAAGATCAGAGTGAAGATTGCCTGTAAAGTGTGATAAAAGGAATAAAATCCATAGTCATGGCAAACTTGGGCCCTCTTCTATATACCAGACACTTTGCAAGCCAAAAACTAATGTATTTCTTAAAAAGAAAACAGATCAGCAACATCGTGTAAATGTTTGTGGTTTGATCCTACTGATCCTTAGATATAGCTGGTTACAGTTAGGAAGTGGAATCTTATCTCCTTGATAAACATGGAAAGACTTATACCAAGGTAGTAGGTTCAGGATTATGCACAGATTCTGAGATTTAGTGATAAAACTCAGTGGTAGAAAGATTGGTGAATAATATGAATGTGGATGCCTAGGTCTGTGCAAACAATACTCCAAGGCATAGATTTTCAGTAAGGACAAAAATAAACCCAGAATGTTGGCCTCTTGCTGAGTCTTAGCAATGTTGTTCCAACATAAACATAGCTTAGAAGTTGTTGGCTTTTAGGAAAAACAATTTTTTTAAAAATACATCTGAGTTATTCAGGTAACCTCAAACTTTGCAGAGCTGCTTTATTTTGTCTGAAGAGAAAAAGGCTTATAGAAGCATCTGGACAGCTTTTATGCAGAAAGTTTGACTGAGGCGAGCACAGTGTAACAGAGATTCTGTATATTTGCATGTAATAGGAAGTGACTTTAAAATGTGCAACTGCAGGGGCATCCCTTTGCATTTAACATAACATTCTAGTCAGCAGTAATACTGTCATAGATACAAAATACTCCCAACTGTATAAGATTTGAACAACTTAAAAATAATGTGGATGCTTATCAAAGTAGAATTTTACATTAAATTTGTCTGAAACTGCCCTTTTTTGCCCTGATAAGTAATCACATGCATGTGCCTAGACCATGCGTTTTGGCAGAATCTGTCCTCTTTATTCAAAGTTCTGATTCACTCCTGCTGTTCTCTGAAAGTCTCTTCTGATTGTCATGCAAGCAGAGGCATTGTTACTGCCATCTGCAATGCATCAGCATCTACATCACACTAAAACCACATTGACCTCTCAGCATATGGTGACTTTTTAAGACTGTTCAAAGGCATATCCTTATCTTATGTCAAACAGGGAAATTAAGAGACTGGATATGTTTTGTTATGTAACCAATTTGTTAGGTGGACACCAGTTTCAGTTTGTGTGTTCTGCGATCTACAAATGATGTGTTTATCTACTTTGTGTTAATCCATATTTTGTATTTTACAGAAGCAGTAACAGCTTTGAATAATACCTTTTAGATGTATTTGCATAAGATGTTTCTTTTAGAGCTGTTTTATTAATACTGGATGTAGATTGTGAATATAAATGCTTTGGAAATGCAGGCATAACTTATCTGAAGCTGCATTCTGTGGAGAATCTGTAACACATTTGAGAAAAGCATGAAATGTTTTGTGCTATTAATACAACCTTATTTTGGATATGATATGTCAGAAAACAATTTTAAAACAATTTTAATGTAATTGGGGATTTTATCCCCAGATGAGAAACAAAATCTCTGCCCTATAGTAAAAGCAAGACCCATAACAAAAGTGATTTGATGCTTTGCCTGTGTCTGTTCTGTGTTTGGGCTAGTAGAACCAGATCCTGTTTCTGTCTGTCCATTTGTCTTGGTAAGCAGCTCAGCTTCATCTTGTTCATGAAACCGAAACTCTTGTGGAAACCTCTTCAGAAAGAAGTATATGGAGTCCTATCTGTTGGCATCAGGTTGTTGAAAAGTGGATGAGAGAGGGTGTATCTGAGGCTCCCTGTGATCAGCTGCCCCACAGGAAATAGGCATGAGTGTACTGTAAAGCACAGACTGTACTTGAGACCTTTTTGTAGTTGTAGCAGCCTAGTAGTGTCCCATGGAGGGTTTTTGATGGTGAACAGGATGGGCAAGCAGTGAAACAGGCCTTGAGCCTGGCATTTTGAAAGACACAGTAGAAGTAGCTGTTGTTTCTGTTTCTGAAATCTTGTATAACATATATGTTTTTCCAGTTAGTTTACAGTTCTGTATCTTTAAGCAAAAATAATCCTCACAAAATGACTAAAACAAAATCCTGCTCCTGTACAGTGGGGAGGGAAGGGAGTAAACTCTGCATAGTGCAGTTGATAAGTATAAAGTACCATATAGTTGCAGCACTGTGCACTTTGCCTCCTCATTCTGTGTCAGTAGCTCTCTTGAGTTTGCAGCACATTAGCACAGAGATAGGTATCTTGAGCCACCCCAAAGTAAAGGAGATAATATTTTTTTTAAACTTTATCAATATGTCTCAGGAGAGCAAAGGATACATATGCCTTTCTGTTGCCTTTGAGGACTTACACATGTGGTGAGAATTACAGTCAAGTTTAAGGTTTGCAAGATTTTATCTTCTGGAAATATGATCAGCTACCAGAGGAAGAATAGAGAAACCATTTTTTCAATCCAAATGCTTTTTGCTACAAACAAATTCATTCATTGGATGTAAGCATATTTGCCCACAGTTTATGTAAGTGTAATTGCCCACAGTTTACTTAGCTGTCTGATGCATCTTGAAAGACTTCAGGAAAACATCTGATTTTAAATTGAAATAAAGATTTCCCTTGAAAATACCTCTTTGTTTTCCCTGTGCTTCATCAGAGATCAGGTTTAGGTGATGCCACGGTGTTGAAAGAGGTGTATTATTTTAAAGGGCAGATGTTGCAGAGAAGCTCTTGGGGAAATGGTAGCATAAGCTTTTTGAAAGTGATTGGAGGTTTTTGTGTGTATGATATCAGAAAGGTTGTAGCTTTGCTTCTACAATCAAAATCAAATGTGATGTATTATCCTTCCCAACATCCAGTAATCTGCCAGCTTTCAACAGTGCTATGATCAGTAGCAGACTTCTTTGGACTACTAATTCATCAGGACATCCTGATGCTCATTTAAAACCACTTTGGGCTACTTTGCCATCTGAACTAGTTTCAGTGACATAATTAAATGTTCGCATTTATAATCTGATTACAGTCTCTTAATGCAGACTTTATAGCTCAAGTTCATCCCTGTCTCAGGGGAATATGTCAGTCAACACTTTTTGTGAATCAGTCTGCCTTCAGTTTTGTGTTGTACTGGATTCCTGCTGCTGTAAAAACTCTAGAAACCCCAAATGACGTAAATCACATGTAGGCAGTATCTGTACTAACCAATTAAGCATATACAGCATGATTAACCAAAGCCAGCTGCAGGGTCTGCATGCACGCTACTAAAGCCTTAGTCTTTGTGAGTCTTCTTAACTGGGTCTGCTATGTGACCCATTGGAGCTCCCATATGGCCAGTTCAGGAGTCACTGGTTCTTTAAATAGGATTGATTGCTGCAGAGGTTTTGCATCTACTGTTACTGGGAAACATCCTGGGTTCACAAGTAATATGCAGTGTTGGTAATGACAGCTTTCAATATACATGTATTTAATTATTCTCCTATGCTTGTTTGTAATATAATTTGTTATACAAGTGCGATTCTACTTTTGATATATTAACAATAGTACGATTTAGTTTTTGTTACCAGTTTTCATTAAATCTCAGAATACAAACTAGGATTTACAGTCTTATATTTCTTTTAACCAGGGAGACTTTTCATTGAGGATGTTGTTTTATTTTGCAGGTGGGTATTGTGTTTATTCAGTGTTTGGTTTCTTTTTCTTTCCACATCAGTGATGACCCCAGGTTTTCATTTCTTTTGTTCCGTTCTTTCTTCTTAGAGACATGACTCCCCATGTGAAGAACTCCTGGATAGAAGTAGAATTTATTTTTGAAGCAGAATCTAATTCTAATTCTAGTCTTAAAATACAATATGCACAAAGCACTTCACATTACCTTACCATTTTTGATGATGGAACTCAGTTGTGTTGTTATTTCTGTTTATTTGCTTTGGAATAAGGTATGAAAATTATTAAATTTATGTGTGTGTATGTGTGTTTACATGTGTGTGTGATGTCATCTTGCTTTAATAGGACTTTAAAAGTACAAAGTTATGGCTAAAAGCTTAGACTATGGAAAAGGACACTGACACCTTAGAGTGCAGCCCTGCTTGCCCAGACCTCTCTGCCTGCACCTTTTCAGTGTGAATCCAGTGTGGTCTGTATAACAGATGCCTGTGGATTTTTATGCTTGTGAACAGCAGAGCCAAAGACTCCATGTGCTGCAAATTGGGATTTTTCCACCAATGTTTTTAAGAAGTTTTTTGAAAGTTGTATTTCTTGTGGGCTGCCTCAGTGTTGGTGAATCATGAGGCATTCAACCCACAAATTACAGCTTGGTTAAATGGTCTAGAGTAAACAAAAATTTCCAGTATTTGAAGAAGAATTTGTGCCCCTGAAAGCTTGTCCATTACTTTTTTATCCATGGCTGTATTGCATTGCCAAGCTAAATGGCAATGATGGATATATTCCAGGGGCACATAATTCTGAGAATGGCAGTGCTTATGATTAGTGCAGAATTCTTAATGCCAGGCATTTCTAATTGGAAAGCATTTCATTCCCTCAGGACGGTACTTTTTTCTTGGACTAATTTTTCATTAAGATAATTAATATGAAAGCTGAGAAAGCAATTGCAGATAATTTTACATAGGAGAATTGATCTTTTTAGTTTTCAAAACTTTATTATTTAAAATATTTAGTTTTCTAATAATGTCTTTTAAGCCTTGGGTTCTTAATTGATTTGCACTGACAATTTATGGTTTCTTACTTGGTGCTTCTCACCTTAGTTGGGTAGATGTTTTAGAGAGGAATGAGGAACTAGAGGCCATTTTTAAGGTCTGATTTCTGGAACAGGGTTGCTCATAGCCTCAAAACTTACGGTGATTGCCAGTACTCTTGGGGTTTTTTGGCCATTGAAGGAAATGCTTTCCTACCTGAAACACCTGTAGATTGGTGGGATTAGAAGGTACATATAAAAGGCTTCTCAGAGAGATACCTGTGTGGGGCAGGTTGAAAATGCATGGCAAG
>VRYO01002772.1:9489304-9533259 GCA_009812075.1 Sialia sialis | reverse complement strand
CTGCCATCTCATCTTTAACAGTCACTGACATAAAATCCTTACAAATAGGAGTTCCACACAAAAATCAATCTATGGTTCGCAACAATTTTTCATACTCTTTCCCTTTTTTGCTATTAATTTAAAAAAAAGTATTTGTATATAGGTCATTTCTTCTTTAAAGGCCATCAGAAAAACCTGTCAAAGGTTTCTTTTGGAAATAAGAGAGACCAGAACAACAGTACTTCCAATGTTTTGATATCAGCTGTGTGTGTAATTGTGTGACTGAGTGTGTGTGAGTGTCACCTGCCATCTGGAAGGACTTAAATCACAGTAAGGTGCAAGTTTGGACATTTGGAATTTGTAGCACTTGTGATCAGTCAAAAAAATTCGGAATAGTTTAAGGATCACATTTGGTAGCAGGAATTATTAGGAATTCTGGGCAGCCTGGGCTGAAATTTTATGTTCAGTAAGAAGAGAATAATACTAGATCCTTACTGTTGTCTTTTCTACCAGAACCATGACTCTGCCTGCATACACAGAGATCACAGAGGCAGAAAATACTCCTGTATGTAGAAAATCCAGTTACCACCATAGCTGTTGCCTCACATCTTGTCTAAGATTTGCCCAGAGGTGAAATGGGCAGACAGTGTCACTGTTTGTTTCCTGCAGCAGCTAATCAAGGTGCACCACCAAAAAAAAAGAAAAAGACAAAGGCTTGATTTGACTCTAAGTAAGGTGACAGATCTGGCTGAAAATTTTGCATTTTGAGTGCTGCTCATACCACTGACTACAGCATCCATTAGATTCATGGTCCCTGCAGAATAAAAAGGCCAAACATCCACTGCAGTTGTGCTCAGCTCTGTAAGAGCTGAATGACACCCCACCAGAATTATTAGTACATATCACCCTCTGACAAGGATGAATAAAAAGGAAATGGTCAAAGGAAGCAGATACAGGCTAAGCAGCAAAGTAAATTAGGTTATGAAATGACAGAAAGACAGTTTTTAAAAAGCTGAAAACATATCCAAAGGATGAGAAGGAAAAGGATCCTAATCTCCATAAGGAGATATAAAAATACAAAAATATAAAGCATAAAGAAGGAGCAGTTAGCTAAAGGACTCAAAAAAACAGTGTTAATTCTTCAAACCCTCAAAAGGAAAAACCTGAACAGAGACTGTAGGATCACTTTATAATCATAGTCTTAGCAGCTGGATGTGATGGACACCCTGGTACAGAGGAGCCAAATTCATTATCTGCCTTGTTATTCATTATTGAAGAAACTGGTTAGACAGAGCATTTTGGGGTAAATTAATGAGAGAATATGTTCAATACTGAGGCCACTGTGGAGGAAGTTATGGAGCAGTAGATAATAAAACATGATGATGCTCACCTGAGAGTGAACTCACGCTTGAAGTAGCTGTGTTGCTTGTAGTAAAATGTATCATTGCTTTAAACTTCCTCAGTATCTGAAGAGCTCCAGATGGATGATGGATGTCCAGCTTCAAAGCTTTCTGAGGAAATGTGGGGAGCTGCAGGCGTGCAACAGCAGTAAATTAGCAGAGACTCTAATAGGGAATGGAATGAGTAGATGCTTGGACAATTGAATCTGCTGAGGAAGAATCCATAGGCTTCTTTAAGGATTATTGTAAGCACCTTGTTTTGTACGTCTCTGAAGGGATCAACAAATACATAGATAACATGGTTTGATTTGTATTGTCTGTATGGATTTTGATAGGTTTTGGTGCAGCCCTTGCCAAAGCCTTCTAGGAGGTGAAGCAATTGTGATAGAAGAGGGAAGATCCTGGCAGGGTTACATCTGTAATTAAAAGATAAGAAATAAAGGCTTAGGGTGACTGGAGTTACCAGTGAAGTCCCAGAAGAATCTGTGCTGAAATCTGTTCTGCTCATCTCATTTGTAAATGCTCTGCAAAAAGGGATGTGCTGCCAAAGGTCACCAGAATGGCAGCAGGGCTTTATATAAGGAAATCTGACCGTATTTGGATTCTTTGGGTTCCAAAATTCTAAGTGGCATGGAAAGGCTGGACAAAGATGAGTTTAGTTTTCCAAGCATGTATGAAAAGTAAGACATAATTTTCAGGAGTTATCTCTTGAAAGAAAACCCCTAGGAGTTAAAACAGTGAGCTGGAAGTGTCACAAGTTCCATCTGCATTTCTTAGTGCCTTCCTTAACTTCTCAGGTCTAAAATTGAGACATGAATTTAATTTGTTTGGTTTCAGTCTTTCCAGTTTTATTTTGTTTCTGAAGTCCTGACCATCTCCAGAGATTGATAAAGTTACGTCTTCTCCGGGTATCTAAAAGTCAGACATGAAATGTTCAGCATGAGACCCCCAAATTAGTCACAATACTCAAATTCCTAAGTGTTGCTTGGAGAATTTTTTGTAAGACACAAGTTGTACCTAAGCAAAGGGGTCTAGAGAGACTTGACTTCACTTGCTTCTGCTAGAAAACTGGCCAGTAATAACATATTTCTTGTTAAGAAGACTGTGGCCACATTAGTCACTGCCAAAGTGGCCTGCTGCTTTGTTTCCAGAGCAGAGTGACTCTGGGTTCATTTAGATTGGAATGTGAGGACAGTAAATTCCTGCTCTTTCATGTAGGTGTATAATACAGCCCCCAGATTGTTCACAGTCTTCTGAAGGATGTTGCCAGAATAAAAAGGAAAGAGGAAAGTAATTTTTTAGTTTGGGGGAGGAAAGCATTCACTGAGTAAATAAAAGATTATAAGATTAGAAGCTGCCAAAAATATTCCAGTGGGTGCTTTTTCAGCTTTACTTGGGTACCTCTGCTGCATTGCACATACTTGTTTTTCAGGAATACACAAGAGTTAGATCAGCCAGGCCAAGCTTGGATCCAATATAAACAGACACAAAACTTTTATTGCCTGTGGTCCCGAGTCCTTATTTTCACTTAGCCTGATTTTACCTCATTGTTATGTTATCATCAGTAGAGTTGCTCCAGGTATTGCTGATAAGTGCTATCAAAATCAAACTTTTAATGAGAACTAGGCTCACTATTTCAAGGGAAAACTGTGCCCTTAAACGGTTGCCGAAGGAGAGCAGCACTCATTTCCAAACCAGACCAACTGCTGCTGACATTTATTTGCTATGAGAGTTGTTGCAGAAGTATTGGGGCTTATGCTGATTGATAAAGGGACTCCTTAAGTAAACTAAAAGTATTAAAGCTGTTAAATTTTTCTCTATAGATCACTTAAAAGACTTCATTAAAGAGTAGTGGACATTAAATCACTGCCTTGAACATAAAATCCTGTTATGTTCACGTGCAATACAATTAAAGGTTTCAGGCATTCCAATAAGGATCAGCCCACGCTCATCCGAACCACTGAACAGGAAATGCTGCTAGGCAGGATTGCAAGCTTAACTATGTAATTTTAATGTATGCATTAAAGTGTTGATCTAGATAATGCAATAATTGCAAATGCTTGTGTTTGAACAACATGAAAATTACTAAAAAAAGAAATTTTGTAATCATCAGACTGGAGAGGTTGATCACATGGGGCAAAGAAATGTTTGTTTTGTCCCAGGGCAATGCATCTGTAATTAAGATACAAGTAAAGACTCTTGGGTGGACTTAGGTCTCTGAAGCACGTACCAGCTTTTAGACTTAATAACACACATTACATGTGAGGTCACAGAAATGTATATTTTTGCAAGATGCCTAGTTAATTATTTCAAAAATCAACCCAAAGTCACAAATGTCCAAACGATCTGTTTTATGCTATGTCCTTCAAATTACTTAATTTATTCCCAGGACATTAGTTTAACCATATTAATTTCTGAATGATGGAATGAGACAGTGTTTTCAGGGTCAGTGGCTGATCTACACTCCTGCACTTTGCCTCAGGCAGTGGATTCTCAGCCACTGAAGAGACCTGAAGACCTCTCTGTTGTTCCACCAGTCCCAAAATCATCTGCTTCCAGGAGGGTGTGAAGAGTACCTCCAGCTGTAGAGGGCCAGTTAGCTTATTTCTGAGAGAATTTGTCAATTCACTTTGCTGTTTCCAAAGGTTCCCCAAAACTGTCAGATCACTGGGAAGTTGTTTAGTACCAGCCATAACTCAAACCGTTATGTTTGACCTTTATCTTTGTGGTTGTAGGCCACAATTGTACTACTGTGAACATCTACAAAATAAAATTATAAGAAAATATCCTTGTAGGAGGTATTTAGCCAATATCCTTCTTTTTCAGTAGGAGTGTCTTGGCTGACTTCAGCTGTCTCCTTTTCCAGCCACCTGAGGCTGCTCTGCCAAAGAGCTGACTTGACCTTGTGGGTACTCTGTGGTCACTCAGGGTAAGACTTCACCTACTGTAGATGAGATGCTGTTTCCTCCTTTCTCTGTCCTTTTAGGCTTCTTATTTTGGACTTTTCAGTAGTAATTCTGCTTTAGGACTTGATTAAATGTATGCTGAAAATTTATTTCTTTTCCTTCTTTTTCATCTGGTAGAACACTTATCCTCATGCTGCTTCTAGACTGATTTCTCTCTGCTTTCCTGACTTTGTGTGACTAACCCTGTCCTGGGGTCCTCAGATGCCGTATCTTTTCTGACTTCAAACTGATTTTCCCTGTTTGCAGCATTCAGGAATCCCAGGGTGTTTAAACGTATGCATATCTCATTGGATTTGCCATGTGGAGCTTGCTGCAGGCATTTCATGCTTCACACACAATAAACTAATATATATGCCAGATTTGGCACAGAGTCCTGTCCTAAATTATTCCCTCCACCTGCCCACTCTTGCTTTGTGTTATTTGGAGGATTTTGCTATTACAGAATCCAGTGCTTCCAGGTGCTTTGTTGCATCTGAGTGTGCTTTCCTTAAGGCGTAAGAAGATTATGTTCCTCCAGTTCCAAGGTTTGTTTCCTTATCAAGCTGAAAATACAGATGCTCAACATGTACTCTGAATGTTAAATTTACATTAGAGTTGCATTCAAAATCTCCAGAAAGGCAGTTCCTGCAGGGACCTTAAAATCTAGAATTCTGCTGCCTGCACTGTATCTTGCCTGTAATTTGTTGTCACTTTGCTTTTCACCCACTTTGGCCATGTACATTTGATATGAAGATATTGGAGGGTTCCAGTGTACAAAACATTGAAAATTTAACTGCTTTAACACCAAAAGATCTAAAGGTGGTGTATCTCTAATAGCTTCTTATTCTGGTTTTCATTTTCAGGCTATGTATCTATATTTGTAAAATGCTGCCATTGGGAGAAGAAATTACTGTCAGCCAACAATTTTTTCTAACTCTTGGAGAGTTTCACAGTAAATGTGTTTCCTACCTGCCTCCACTTTGGCAGCTGTGCATGATCCTGTATACCATTTTGGGAAGAAAACTACTTAGAGTAGTTAGAACCCAAATGAGACATGAACTGTGGCCTCATGCCAGCATGATTTCAGTTCTGCTGAAGTTAATGGGAAATCAGTGTATGCTTCTACACATGTAGTTCCTGCCTTTGGGGCCATCCTGCATGTATATACTGAATCTTTTGTGAGTCTGCTATAGGCAGGACAACGCAAGACAGAGCTGTGAAAGAAGAGGGAAAGTTCAAAGAAAGGAATAACTGCAGCATGTTATAAAATGGTTGTTTGTTTTCTCCTTTCCATCAGTTTTTCCCTAAGACTGTTTACCTAAAAGCTTCTCAGCTGTTTTAGGCTATACCTACTCAATAAAACTCTTAGCCCACAGTGCATGAGGGAGATGTTGCACTGGTGGTGTGATGCTGCTATGCTGTGGTCCACCAGACTCTGCAGATATTTAAAATAAACCTCTTTTTTCTAAGGTGCTCACCCTCTCTGAAGTAAAAAGCAAACATTTAAATGCAGCATTGCTGTTGGGCCATTTTTCTTCCATGTGTATAAACTGAATCTCCTAAAAGTTCACCATGTTGAACAGATAATTTACCAAAATCACATGCACACAGAGAGGTAAATGTGAGGATCTACAGCACAGGGAGTAGGCAATAGACAGGAGAGTCCATAAGGCAATGGAAAGGAGGAACTGATAGAAATTTAGCCTTATTTTATGTATGTTGCATATTGCCAATGCTTCTGCTGATTCATCGGGTCCTGTGCTTCTAGGAACTTAGCCCCTGTTACGGGTGTGGAAAATACAGCCAATGTGGTGAAAATATAGGAAAGAAGGATTTTATACTTCTATAACCTGCTGCAGAAAAGTACTTTCTTGTTCAGTCTGATAGACTATGGGAGTCATAATACCTTAATTTCTGTATCTGTGAATGCTTTTTGTGGCCTCTGCTTTGAATCCAAACAACCAACTTAAGCAGCCCTGTCTTGATTCAGTCTCCCTGCCAGAAAGGGAGGCCTCTCTCCTTAGCAATTTCAAATGGAGCAACTTCCATTTGTCTGGCCTGTGTTCTTTGTACCGGGTTTTAATTTTTCTAAAGGGTGGGAAAATAGTAGTAGTCTGGGAGTGTGTGAGGGATGAACCAAAACAACCGTCTTTTAACTGCTTGGATCAGATTCATCCTGGCAGTTGAAGTCCAGCCCCAAGCAGGGCTGAATTTGGCATCATCAGACTGCTCCACGGCTGATGGAGTGGATTTGTCCTGCCTGGAATTTGAAAAACAGGCTGTTTCTTGTGCTTTCTTCACTCTGATGCTTATTAAGAATTTGACCTCTTGGGAGGTCAGTGTCTTGGTGCACCCAAGAGTCTTGTAGGTGAGTGAGTATTTGAGCTAAGTATTCAAATACAAGTGAACCCTGCAGCTATCGGAAGGTGCAGCATCTTCTTATCTACCTAGGGTAGACGGCTGCCGCATTGCCATGGCATTGTCATTTCACTCCTTTCTGTGTGAGGCTTTTTGCTAGGACCCAAAAGCTCATGTCAGATTTAAGTTCCCAGTTCTGTGTTTAGCTCCTGTTGAAATCTTTGTGCTACTTTGCCTCTCTTCATTCAAGTGTTCTTTGACAGTTATTTGATTTTTCTCATTGCTGTCTACTAGGTGAACTAGGGCCATCTCTTTACACCTACGAGTTTTTCTACTAATTTTCTTAGACGTAAGCTCACGACCTGATGTCAATGTGCAGGATTTAAGAAAGCCTATTTTGGCTGGCATAGCAGGCTGTCTGTCTGTGCACATGCCTAAAGTGCTCTCCTGCTGGGGGTTGGGAAGGGATTTCCTCTATTGGGAGCAACACACAAAGAGCCAGAAGCATTTCTGAAGGAGGGAAAAGCTCGCATTCCTTCAAGGCATCAGCTACCTGCAGCTTAGAGGGGACATGCAAAAGGGGACCTGCCAGCCTTTTGCTTAGGGGACCAGCTTGGTTCTAGCATCTGGGTACTCATCTCTTTGACTTTCTGTATACCACTGCAATTATTATACATTCTCCAGAATGAAACCCTGACATCCAGTTTCTACCTGCTGTATTAAAGACCCTTAATTTTACTTCTTTCTGGGTGATTCCAGGGCACTGCGGTCTGTAGCTCCCCACAGTGGGAGATCTCTGGAAATGCTTTAGGCTCCAGTGAGTTTGCAAGGATGGAGGAAGGGTGACTGGGTTTGCTTTTTTAACTATTTTTTAACTATTCTTGGCCTGTTTCACCCTTTGCAGGAGGTAAAGTATGTCCCAAGTAATGAGATTTTTTTTTTTTCCATTTGTCTGCAAGGTTCAAAGGAGTAGAGATGCTTGGTAACTTTTGTCTCCCCTTTGGGAAAGAAAAATGCAGCCTTCAAATTCCTGTTGCACTGATGGAGAGTGAGATCCAGGGTCTTTGAGGGCAGGAAGGGGAACATATCTCGTTAGACCAAATACAAGCACACAGGCATCTGCCAGCCAAATAATCACAAATTAGGAGCTATGGGATTTAAAAGCAGGTTCTGGTTTTATTTGGGCCAGGATTTACTCAAATGTGATGGTTAACAGTTGTCCCATGTTTCTGTCTGCTTCTATGAGGAGCAGTGTGTGCTCTTCACATAGGAGTGACTGGAAAGATGCCACAGCTTTGCTAGTCCCTCCTGGGAAGAATTGTTTGGGATGTCAGTGTCTGAACTGACTCCTCAAATGGGCATGGGATTGCTTGATGACCATAAAAGAGAATAAGGGCAAGAAGATGGGATGGTGACTTGTGCCTTTGTCAAGTCCCATCTGCAGCTGATGGAAGTGGGTCTTAAATTGAGACTGGTCTTAAGTGTGCTCAGTTGTGGGAGGGGGAATGCTCCTGATGGAACAGCTTTTAGCAGCAGCTGACCTTGTCTAGGATGAGGTATCCTCTGAGATTAAAACTCAGAAAGGTCCCCATGGCTGGTTCCCTAATGTGCAGACTGTAGGAGGGACAGTGGCTGTGACTGAACTGTGGATGCACTCCTTGGCCCTGCCCCATTGACCTGGGTCACACCAAGGAGTGTGAGCCACATACACCACTCTTGACCAAGTGTATGAACTGCATATTAAATTATTTCAATAAGCAACCACTCAAGTCAGCATTTTCCCAGCTGCAGCAATACAAAATAAGACTTTCCATACTGCACACACTGGCCACCTTATAGGTGGCTGTCACACAGCACAGGACAATCCCATGATGAGTTTCTGGCTTTACATTTGTTCTTGAGCCTGACAGAACAGGATATTCCTCCAGATCTTCACCTCATTATGTTACTGTGACTCTTTTTTTTTTTAATGTCTGCATCTGTAGATAATGCTCCAAAATGGGTCTGAATATTTCTTCCAAAGTATGATTTATGTCCTGTATTTGGTGTTGGCAACCTTAGTTTACATCTGTGTCTTTGCTGCCACTTGCTATTAGTTGCATTTATTTCAGCTGAAATAACAAGCATCTACACAGTTTTTGATTCCAGTTCACTTCGTTGTGTGTCCCAGAAAGGGATTCCAGCCTTCCATCCATTACTGCACCTTGCAAGCAGAAGTGATATCTTCTAGTCAGGACAGATCTCTCTGGAGCAAGGGAGATCTGTGAGGAAAATTTGAGAACCAGTACACTAGTTCAGCATTGAAACTTTTGGACTGCAAACCCAACAGAAAGATAGGAGTTGTCTGAAATCATTCAGACTTTTTGGACCATTCCCACAGGGCTGTTTGTTCAGGTGTGTTGCAAACACTGTATGCCTCCAGTCAGTATTTAATTTTCTTTTTTTCTTATACCTACACATATACTTCATATAATGTCTTTAGGAAGGACAAGGAATTAGGTCAGTCTTTCATAGGGATGCTGGCAATAACCCCCTAGTAGCTCCCCTCAGGACAGTCCTGGCCTGGAGTTGTCTAAACTGTTTCTTAAATATATTTCATAGTGTTTGATTCAGCTCTGACTTGTGTCTTAGGATTTTTTTCCACAAAAGCCATAAACTGAAGGAAACACAAGCACAACACAACTTCTTTTTGGTTCTATAAAATATACTAAATCTGCAATAAAAATTAGTGATTTATATTATTTTATGACTTTTGAAAAACAGATGGTGAAGGGCTAAACTTTAAAGGGTTTGGAAAATTTATCTAGAGGAATGCTACCCAATTTGTTTGACTATAATCATATTTCAGTAGCACCAACAGAGCAGCTGGTGGGCTTCAGTGAGGACTATGCTTCACACACTTAGGATTTATTTTTACAATGAGTGATTTCAAGAAGCAATTTTATTTTTAGCCCTAAATATAAAAGCATGTGAAGTTTTGTTTTTTAGGTACATCATCTTTGCATCTGTGCATTTAAACAGCATCCCTGTGCACTGCAGCTGGGAATTGAAAACCTGTTTTTTTCCAGGCAGGTTGTGATACAGATCTGTGTCACTGCTCTAATTCTTGACAGCATTTGCCAGAGTTGTAAAAGTCAAACCCCAGTGCCCTGGAAACTACATTTTGCTACGGATGCAGTTTAGTAAGGGGTTTTCCAGGGAAGAAGGTCAGACAGCACTGAGTGTCCAACCATTCCTGTCTCATGAACTCAGTGCTGTAGTGGAGGGCTGCACTAACATCTTTGCTGCGAGCAGATTTACACAGATACACCCAGAACAAACATTTCCTGTCATTTTTTATCTTCTTTGTTCGATACAAACACAAATGTCTCCAAGGACAATCAAGTGGGAACACTTTGAAATGAACCCAAGCACTGAGCAAGTGCATTAACATGCAGGGTCCCGTTTGAGTTTTCTAATTAAACTCAATTGTGTTCTCTGACCTGCATTTTAAATACTGAATATTTAGTGAGATTCATACTTTTTTCCTCCTAGCCTGGCTCCTTTCAGGCTTTGTTCATCATTTGAATAACTCCATTAGGGAAGTGTGAAAGCATTGGACTATGCATTGAGTTGCTGTTTTGACATTCCAGAGGGAGATGCTGCTAAGCTGTAAATTACAGAATTGGACATCATTGATTTGAATTCAGATCAGTTCAGTCTGAAAAGCTCAGTTTAGCTATTTGACCTGCCCTGACCCGTTTCTGTACTTTGTTTGGTAGGTACCTGAGTTGTTTGCTAATTTTTTCATACTCTTCTGTACACAGAAATCTGAAGTATTCAGTGTTTTAGCCCATATCCCTTGCTTTAGTGAAATAAAAATAATTTTGTGCTTCATGGTAACATGAGATTTATGAACATTTTTGGGGCTGCCCATTCTCTTTTTTTTTTCTTCCCAGCCTGCCACAGTTTCAATAGTGTAGTTACAAGAAGAAGAAAATTGCTTATAAAACCCATCAAATTCTGGACATTGATGAAGCTAACATTTAGTGTAGTATTTACCGTTACCCAAGATGAAATTGTAAAGGTACTTCCTGGACTCCAGGAAGAAGTAGAGTACTCTCTGCCTGAGCCATAGCTTTGTGCAGAGCTCTGCTTGCATGTTGGAGGGATGGAGCTGGAGCAGTAAGACCAGTGTGATGAATCTGTGCTGTGCTTGAGATGGAAGGCAGCAGTAGCTCCTGAGATGCAGGGAGAAGTGGAAAGAAGCAGTGAAGTGAGGAGCATCATCTGTTTTTTCAAGTGAGTCTCACTGAAAGGTTGAGGTTTAAGGGACTTGGTGTAGCTCCCTGGATTCTGCTGTTATTTACTGAATTAACTTGAAAGTTTGGAGCATTGCAGAATCATAATACAAATATAGGTCTTTATTTTCTATTTCCAAAGCCTCTTAAACTGAGTGCATGAACAGCTCAGCCAACATATGTGTGGGTGCAGATAGACTGTTCAGGCAAAAGCCCCAGCTCTTCAAAGGAAACCCACTGGATGCAAAGCAGATGCCCATTTGCCATCTTTGCAAATGATTTCCTACTTTTTTCAGACAGCTGGTGCTGGCTGTCGTCAGAGCCTACTTTCCTGAGCAGGTTGCTTGGGTCGTTGGTCTGACACACATTGCTGTTCCAGCTGTGCCACTGTGGCTGCTCTGCATCCTGCCTGCACCTCCTGCCTTCCCTCCATCCCATGTGCTCCCACACTGCAGAGTCCAGCTTTTCAGAAACATGGACACTGGACTTTGCTAGTGCAGCAGGGTGCTGTGGTGGAGGGAGCTTGCTGTCATCTGCTGAGGCTTTGCTGCTGCTGTGCTCTTCTGTGGGGTTAATGCACTTCCAAGCCAAGTGCTCCAACCTCCACAACTTGCTGACTCAAGCTTCTGAAACGACAGATGTACTGCAGTGGGATCACTCCACCAAGTTGTTTGGTTCCTACTCCCTTTTTGATATGGCCTTTGGTGAGGCTAGGAGAAATGGGAAAACACAGATTAACATTCTTACTTAGTCTGCTCCCATAGGAAGGCAGGAGACGCCTTCTTGGTTGTTGCCAGTTTTCCTTAACTGCCACTAGATTATCGTCCAAGTCTGGAAGAGGAGACTTTCTGAGGCTGAATTATGTTGTTTATCCTTCCTGGCTGTACATTAGGGAATGGGGAATTTTTTGTTTTCACTCCCAAAATGCAAGTCATGAATGCAATGATACTGTGCCCAGCATTTAGGCTGTAGGTAGGCTGATGCAGGATCATAAAAAGCCTGTGTACTGGGCAGATAAAGCTGATATGAAAGGTTTTTCTTAGTGCAGAGAACCCCTCTGCATCTCTTTCCCTTTCACTGCAGAGGATTTGCACGGCAACTGTAAAAGTCATGGGCTGTGAGTGGCATTGCTGTAAGTCTGCAGTGAGGAACAAGACCTTTAGCTGACTAAAGCAGCCATCAGCTGGCTCCAGATGTGAGCTGGCAGCTACTTCTGCCTGCAGCCCTGAGCTGTCCCAGCTGATTGCAGCCACAGCCGAGAGATCTGTCTGGAGATGGACATAATGCCAGACAGCAGTGAACTGTCTGGATGCTGTGCACAGGGCTGTGATGTAGGACATGGTAGTGTGAAGAAATGGTAATTCAAGAATACTCATCACTATGCCTAAGGTTAAAGGAACAGGAAGGAGAGAACAAAGGTGGGGAACAAAAGATGCTCAAAACAGAGAAAGATGTACATAGTCTGTATTTCCTTTATACATTTTGTGCTTCATTTCATGTTTTTGGAGACATTTTCCCTGATTGTTGTGCTTTATGTATATGTATGTATGCTTTATGTATACCAACCATGGTATATAAATTAAACAACTGGCTTGTTCCATTTTGCCTTTTCCAGTCCTGCAGTGTTCCTCTGAGAAGTGTGGTGCAGAAGTTCTCTTGGCTGTAGCTGCCAAATAACTCATTCTGATGGGAACCTCCTGATCTTTGAAGCACCCAGTCTAGGAGTTTTTTCCTGAAATGTGAGCTGTAGCAAACATTTCTGGTAGTGGCAGTTGCAATACTTACTTTCTGTTGGCCTGAACAGCTTGTACTTTGTGTGGTTTTGATAGAAATGATACAGTAAACAATAAAGAAATTATACAGAAAAATGAGTCCATCGTAATGTTACCTGCTTGTTCACTGTACTCACTGCTCCCTCTGAGTTCTCCTGGACTCAGGAGGCCTGAGCAATCTGCATTTCTCAGCTGCTGCATGAGATCGTGGGAATGCTGTAGGCACTGGAAGCAGAGGTTCCTCCTTCCTGAGTATACAGAGACCAGAAGAACCTTCCATCATGGCCCATGCACTTCGAATGGCAGAACACAAAAACTAAGAAATCATTCCTTTAATGTGACTGTTAGAAATTTAGATGCCAGCAGTGATACAACAGCGAGCTCAATTTTCTGTGCTCTTTACTCCTTTCTGTGTATTGTAGGGTTTGAGTTAGCAGTGATTTTAAAGCAATGCAATTACGGCATTTATTCATTACATTTGCTGATGACAGCAAGCTGTGGAGTGTCTGTGGACACATCTGAGGGCAGAACTTAGAACTCCAAAGGATTTGCACAAACTGCAGGAATTATATGAAAAAGCATACATATGTGAGGTTGATTTGCAATAATCAACAGTGCAAACACAAGCTCAGGGGAGAAATCCAGCCAGGGAGCACATCTGCAGGAAAGGATCAAAAGGGGGGTTGGCGGGGGCTGTGACAAAAAATCCTGTCTTTATATGAGTATGTGTAGATTGGGCTATTCTTTGCAATATGTATTTAGTGAACCTTCTCCTCCCTTTCACCTGTGCAATTGAGGTGGGTGCCTCACCCCATCTGGCCCACAGCACTTCCAAAGAGATATGGCCCTTTGGTCAGAAGCTGGAGCTATGTTCCGTAAAGGACAGTGGTCTTCCCATATCTGAAGTGGGGCAGTAACACAGAGGGATAAATTGGTTTTTGTAGCTCTCGGAGACATGATGGGAAGTAGTGAGCTTCACTGCAAGTGAGGGCTGGACAACAGGATGGTTTTCTGAAGTGAACTGAATAGGTGGTGTGGAATTTCTAACATGGGAGATTATTCAGACTAAAGGAAAGGTCTGTCCAGAGAGGTGTAGTTGTAGTTCGTCTTGCCTTATGAGCCAGAGGACCTCTTCATGCCTGCAGCCCCTTTTCTTCTCTGTGTCTGAAAGAAAATAACTTTGCAGCTGAGCAGACCTTAGTCCCAAATGTGGGACATTCTCATGGAAACTTGACTGAGTGGGAAGGAAATTAATACTCTACCAAGGCCACTTGATGGGGAATGTAGCCTCTTCAGGCAGATCAATAATCATATGTTTCCTTTCTCTACCCCAGGAGAACTAATGTAGGCAAGAAGCATTTGGCAAAAAAATTGGCTCATGACTGAAAATTGGACATAGAATCTCATCCAGATGTATTTCCTACCCTGTGCCAACACGCAGTGTCATTATGTGGGCTATGTCAGCAGGACATTGGCAAGAAGGGAGGATCTGGATTTGCCCATTGAAGCATTCAGCTGGGGAGCAGTGTGCACAGGAATTCACTTTTATTAAAGTAGCGAGTTCAGCTGGAAGCACAAGATGTGCAGAGGCTGCTGCTCTCTGTGGATTGAAGTTGGCACTGTGAGCACAGCCTGAAATCAGAATGATGCAAATGCAGCATCCAAACCAGCAAATTCCTGCTCACTGATTTTCTTAAACTTTCTTGTTGCATCTGTACCACAGCTCTGAGTACTTGCTTTCTCCTTCCTTTTATGCAACAACCAACCACCTTTTTAACCAAGAAGAAAATTGAAATCAGGTCAGAATTTAGTTTAAAGAACAAAATTATTGATTATGCTGAATATGAAGCAATTTGGGCTTTGTACAATAGAGATTAAGATGGTAATTAAAGTTTGTCATTTTCCCCTCGTTCGTTTCCAAAACAGACCAAGATGATTTGGGATTTATTTGGCAAATCTGACACCAATGGTTATTTCTTGAGATTAAAGGGGGGGAAATAAGATGGAAAGTTCAGTCTCAGACAGAAATGTATAGGAAAATAACAAACCGAGATGCTAATAATTCCGTGATGCCATTATGGTGTGTATAAGCTTGAGTACAGGCCAAGGACCTTTAAACTTCTGAATACTGATTCAAACATGTTCATATAGAGTGGATGGTGTGTCATAACCATAAATAACAGGGGTGAGGGAAGAGTCCTGGGGGTAGTTTTCAGACAAACTTGCTTTTAATGGTGCCCCTCAAAGTTCTGCCCTTAGCTTCAGTCAGGTCAGATTTCACCCTTTGGAAATGATCCTCTGTAACGAGAAATGTACCGAGCTTTTATATAGGTGGATGGGGTTTGTCTACGATTTCTGTGAATTTTCCAGGTTAGCTTTGGGAGTTAAGTTATGCAAGTAAATCAGAAGAAATGGAAAAAACGTGCATGTGGTTTTAGAAAAACATGTTGAATACATTAGCACTGAATGAGAGCAGAGGGAATTCGTAAAACATTTTACATTCCACTAATTCCTGAGCAACGCAACAGATGTAAGAGTAAACCAAGTGGCACTGGTAGAAAAAGCTTTTTTGCAGAGTTCTTCAGTGGACATCTGGCTACAGTTAAGGGATGCTTTTTTAATACAAAATGAATACCCTGCTAAAATATGCAGTCCTATAGATTCAGCATTGGGAAGGGCCTGCCTTAGTCAAGGGCACTATAAACAGAGATTCATGCTGTTGGGGGAAATGTTCAATAACTGCCATGTTATGAGTGTTCAAATTGTTCTGGCTCTGGATTGGAGAATTGCCCTGATGAGCTGTTCAGGATTCAGAAGGAATCAAAGAGAGAAGGATCCCGAGCTGTGAGGAATCTTCCCTCTTGACAGCTGCCTTCAACTCTGATGTTGGTTGCTTAGGAGATGGCTGGCTTAGCTTAAGACCTTCCTCCAGATGCCACAGGGGCATCCCCAGAATTACTGCTGCTGGTGGTGCCCCCTTGGTAGGCTCCATGTAAAAGTGGATGCAGAGACCTGGAGCTTTTGGACAGGGCAGATTCCTTGGCAAGGTTTTTGAAGGCTAGGTATTAATTTCTAAGAAATGCAAGACTTCATACCTTATGGGTGTTTTAAGGCTGATACAAGCTTTTCACATCAAAATGTTCAATCTCTTTTCATGGGAGAGGAGTTGTGCACTCAGAGATATTGTCATTCCATTGTCTCTACTTCACCCCTTTCTGAGGTTTTGCTCTCTTTTCATGCACTTTTTTTTTTTTTTTTTCCCCTAGGAAACAGGTATGAGAAGTTAGTGGGGTAGGACCAGATCCCAGTGATAAAGAAGTTTCTTCTTCTTTGATAGAAGTTCAAATACAGCACTTCTCTGTGGTCTAAATAACTATGTGGTACATACTGTATATTCCTGCTGGAAGAAACATTTCTAGTGACAAGACCGCCTTGTCTTAAGAACAAAACCTCAAATACAGTATTTTACACTCTTCCTTCTATTCCAATCTATGCCAACTTCAGCAAAGTCCATAACATCTCTCTTCTTGAAGTCCCATCATCCTTTGCCGTCTGTGGCCGTTTGCCTCTATTCATACATCTCTCATCACATTTTTATTTTCTTCTCAATAGAAGACTTCTTGGGGGAAGATCTCTTGCTGTTTGTCCTTTTCTTTTCCTTTGACCTTAACCATAATACAAGTGCAGCTACTATCACCTACGTGTACATTTTATATTTCTCCCCATGCAAATCTCTTTCCAAACTGCAGTCCTTTCTGTACAAGCTCCAATTTAGCTTATTTCAGACAATTTTATCTGACCTTACTTAAGGCTATCTAGCTATTATCAGTCCTTATGTACCTAGGATGGTGACCTTGGTGTTTCATTCCCTGCCTCTTTGGATCACTGTGAGCTGCAGCAGCCTCCATCCCAGTGTAAGCGGGCAGTCTCTCTAAAGGTTGTACTCAGTATATCTGGATTTTTCAGCATCTTTTTGCATAACATCTCCAGTGGTGTTTCTTATGCTGAAATGTCATACAGCTTTCATTTCATCTAGGCCTTTAGAATTCTGTATCTGAATTAACCTGAAGCATTTTTGCTTTGTTTCTGGCTTTTCTGTGTGCTGCCATTCTTTCTCCACTTCTCTGTAATGAATCTATTCAGTCTTTGGGTCAGAGCAGTTCACAGGTGATCCTCATTGCATGGCTTCTTTTATTTATTGTCAGATGTTGACTCCTGATTTAAAGCAACCTGCAACATGAGCCTCTGTCATGCCTTTGTAATATTTTCTGCTTTCTCTCATTTTCTCCACATTAGAAAGAACTTCCTTTGAGTACCACCAAAGCTGAAACACTCAACTAGCTTTTCAAAAAACAACTACCTGACAAAGTTAAGCTACTGATACAGAATCATAGAATTGTTTAGGTGGGAAAATATCTTTAAGATCAGGTCCAGCTGCTAGCACAGCACTGCCAAATCCATCACTAAACCATGTCCCTAAGCACCACATCTTTCAAAATCATTGCTTATCTTGCATGCACACATTTGTGCCCTGCTGTGTGCCTGGACCTGGAAGCTGGACTTCCTGTGCTTTATAGTCTTTTTGGGCAGGATTTGATCTGTTGGTACCACCTCCAGAACAGCTGTTCTGGGTCTCACTAGCAGAGATGTCCCTCAAAGGCACCATGGAAGTTCAAGGAGAGAAGGAAGTTTACAAAGTATTTGGTGGGTTCCACTGAGCCTGGCTTTGAGTCTTTCTTTAACTTTTTCCTCCAGTATAGAAACAATGACTTAATTCCTTTCCTATTTTAGGGAAAGTGCTGTAAACCTTTAGCCTGTGACCTCCCTGAAGGGCTGTGCTGGCAGGAGCATGCTTCTCAGCCCTTCCTGTGAGGCTGAAACTAAACATCCATGTTTGACTGCACTTCTGCAGTCTGGAGAAATTTCCCTTTGATGCAGTAAAACTGAAAAGCCATTTTGCACATTTCAGACACAGACCATGAAATTCAACTTGTGAGCTTTGCATGGCAACAGTTCCAAAAGCTGAAATGCCTTTGTGTTCACAGTAAAATGTGTAGGGGAAGTCAGCTATTGGGAAAATGGGTTAATCTTTTAACTTACTATTTACTGCATGTCAGATTTGTACCATCAGAGACGTATTCACAAAATATGTGAAAGAATGTAGCAGGACTCAATACAAGGTCCCTGGTGACAGAATATTACTAGGAGCCATCTGTACCCTTTGCTGTAGTGTCATCCCAAAACTTTTCCTTACAGGTTTCAGATGGGAGTGGTCTAATGCTGCTATTGGATTGTATTAGGAGAAAAACATCTCCTACAGTGTCATTGTCTACTTTTATTCTGCCCTTCCTGGCTCACCCAATTAATTCTGAGAGCAAGAGTTGCCTATTAGGTAGCTAATGATATAGTAATTTATGCTGGTTACATACCTCCTGCAGCTGATAATGCATCCCAATTACGTGAAGCAAGAGAGAAATCTGCAGCATCTCTTCCTCAGTCTTCCTTGCTTTTACAAAGAATGACATTCTGTTTTCCACCCTGCTGTATAGATCCATAGGGTCTGTTCAGTGTCAAGGAAGCATTGCTTGAGTGTGTTACGCTATAGGATGGCTGTCCTGCTTAGCCATGTCTGTCCTCAGCAGGCCTGGTGACTGCCAAAGCTGGCACTGTGAGCGCCTCATTTGCACGGCATGCCCAGCTGGGTGTCATGCAGCTCGAAGGGAGTAGCCTGATTTTCTATGCAGACATTTCAATGGGGCCATAGGCAATAAATCGGTGTCCTATGGCGAGGGGTTTTTCTTCATGTCACTCACAATAAGAATTCAGCCAAAGATCCTTTGTGTTTTACCTCTGAGACGAATGTCATCCTACACTAAATCGACTTGCACAGTGGATTACTTTAACATAATAAATATTTTTGAGCTGACTTACTGACTTGGCAGCAGGCGTGCTGAGAGCACTTCAAGGCTTGTGCTGAGGATGAAGCTCATCATGCTAATCAGTACTTCTCCTCTGCTGTCTCCTGCCTCTCTGTACCAGTTGTCTCTTTAGGACAGAGCCCACCTTTTTTCCTTGCATTGTTTTGATCTCCTGTATCTTTTTTTTTACAATGGACTTTGGACCTTAAAGCTGTCATGTGTGACAAGGGCTATTCTAACGAATGTGTTTGAGGGTTTGTTCATGGTCCAGAACAACACCTTCACATTTATTGAAAAAGAAATAGGCTGCTTTTCTTTCAGTCTGTGTACGAGTTACAGTCCTCTTCTGGTACCTGGAGTGCATTGAGTTTATGTGTCTCTGCTGCTGGTAAGCAAAGATTGCAAGCATAGTTGGCAGTGCTGCCAGGCTGTTTCTGTAAGGGATTGTGTCTTACCACAGTGGTTTTTTGGTTTGGTTTGGTTTGTTTTATGCATAAGGAGAATTTGTGTTGGTTAATTACTTAAACCAAATAAAATGTTCAAAAGGCTATAATGTATGATATAATAAAAAAATATAATTATAAATGATAGTGTTTCTGCTGTCACTATTACTTTCCAAGGAGTTTTACTGAGAAATAAATAATATGATACACGTCATATTTAGATAATGATGAAGGTGATAAGTTAAATGGTAAGAAAGCAGATTTAGGAGTTCCAGTCTATAAAGAATTATGTGTGCACTTGATGTTATGTGTCAGATGGATGGAAAAAGCATATCCAAAAGCCTGTGTGAAAACAGAAAGCCTTCATTTCTGGTGTTTTGAAAAGAGTTAGTCAGAGGAGGAAGGATGTACAGGTGAGTTTTACATGGGAGAGATGAAGTTAAGAAAAATGCAAAGAATGTAGATTAAAAATGTGGTGGGAGTTGGCAGTAGAGCGATGTTAAGATGATCTGGCTATACAGGACTCATGGACTACCAGACTTCTCCAGTTACACCTTCCCTGTAACATTCCCATTTCTAGTGCTATGCTGCTCAACAACCTTAACATCGGAACCCATGGACCCCTTGTATGTATAGTGTCTGGCACAAGCAGGCATAAGTCTTTCTTGGAGGCTGCAGGTGCTAACAGACTCCATGGTGTATAACTCTGCTCTGAGCGTGTGAGAGGGGAGGGAGCCAAATCCAGAACTGCTAAGACCCAGTGTGATAAATTAACTGTGTCTTTATGCTCTAGTGGAAGCACCCAGCTCTGGTTTCAGCTGAAATCTGGGGGCTTTCCTTCAAACTTCAAAGTGCAGGACATGCTACAGAGGCAACACTCAGGAGCAGAGTTGTGCTTTATATAAGGATGGACTGTGAGCCAGAGTCTGCTAAAGGCTTCTGAGCCCACTGCCACGTGTCATGGAAGGAATCAGGTATTGTTCTTCCCAGAGCTCGGAGGTGGCATTTCTGTATTCTTACCATATGCACAGGTCCTGTCCCTCTTCACCTGGAGGATCTCTTCTGCTGGAGTTGGTTCTGGTCTAAAGAAGGAGCAAAGGAAAAGCAGGGAAGTGGTGAAAAGGCGTATTTGTATTGCCTCTGGTGTGGGCATGTCTGGATGAACTCCTGGTTTGACCTGAAGACTTCCTTTTTTCTTTTCTTTTTTTAACCAGCAGTAGGGAATTCCTCACCAGCTTGTTCTTGCAGTAGCCAGGCCAACAATGACAAGAATGTGGAAATCAACTAAGCAATTATATTCACAGTGGTGGTTAACAGCATCCCTTCATCTGAAACAAATCAGTTACAGTCCAGTGAAACCTGCTGTACCTACTGCCTGTACATAATGGAGCCCTTGTGCATTTTCCGAGTGTGCCAGACCACTTAAACAGGATCGATGAGAGGCAACAGGAGAGAAATGCTATGTTTTATTAACCAAAGACACAGAAAATTGGATATTCTTTTATTCAGCCCTCTTCCACACAGAGAAAACTGCCATTGTATTTATAAAGGAATTTCTCTAAGTGCTGCAAAATGTTGAAGAATGAAATCCAGGAGTATAACTTAAAATTAGCTGTGAACAAGAGTGATGATCAATTGCCGAGGTAGGAAAGGTTATCTAACAGGCTTGAAATTAGTGGTAGTTACTGTGATCTTGGTCACCTCTGAAAATCTGCAGTATTTTCTGTACCACTGGTGTTTAATCTGTAGCCCCAGAAGTCCATGAGTTGCTTCTAAACAAGTCTAGGAACACAAGTGCGCAGCTGCTGAACAGCATTGTACAGACATTTCTAAAAGAACATTTGTATCTTGCTTGACAATTATCAGAGACCTACAACTCAAACAAGACTACAAAAATGTAATATTTTGTGATAGGCAGAAGCTTACAGAAGTCAGCCAGGATGTGCAAGAGGCAGTTTGGAAGGTGTGCCCTAAGGTATATTCCCAGTAAAGTGAGCCCTCATATGCAACTAGAGACAATTTGTTCCTTGTTGTTTCTTGACCTAAAGAATTGGCTTCTCTCTCTCAGAGGTGAAAGATAGTCATGGTCCTAGGCTGTGCACCTAGAAACTCCTTGTTTATGGTACTTTTATTGTCTTTTTGTTGAAATTACTTTTCAGTGACTGTTAGCAGGTTTGGGAAGTTTCTGCAGTGGGGTTTAGCAGTGTCCAGCCAGCAGCCATACAGTTAATGCAGCTAATGCCTACTCTTGCTGAATTTGTTGTTTGAATTACTCTTTAGTCTCCACAATTATCTTGAAAGTGAAAACAAGCTGGTTCAGAGTGAATTGAACAACAGGGTCCTAAATGGGAGGGCAGTGTGAACTAGAGTACAAATTTTCATGGATTAATGGCCAAATTGTTGTCTCATTAAAGTCCAATGGCAGAATTCCCGTAGGCTACAATAAGACACAGGATTTGACCTTAAGAAAAGATTCCATTTGAAGCATTTGAGTGTTCCCAAAAGCCAATTATTAAATCAGAGGCGCCGTAATAACTGAGCTCAAATTTATTCCAGGACTAGGAAACACAGCTGGGAGGTCAGTACATGCTCATCATGTCATTTCTATGGTGACTTCATTGCAAAACTCAGCATTGGGCTGTGTACAAGGCTCACAATAAGGCTGAGCTGAGAAAGAGCCTGAAAGAATCGCATTGTAACTGATGAAAAGAAGCTGTTTCCATCAGCCACGTTGTCAAGCAACTTGGCAAAGCACGAGCAAAAAAGGTCTCTTCTGGCGACTGACTTCCACCGTGTTCCTCTTCTTTCAGTGCCACCGCTAGTCACCACCTGGCTCTGCTCCAGGCTCTAAAGAAAGCTCCAAGTAATCAAATGTTTGCTGACAAGCCACACTAACAGAGTATGTCTGTCTCAGTACAATTTAATACCTGCACATAATTGTTTTTTTCTTCCTTCTCTTCCAAACAAACAAAATTAACAGAAAATACTCATTTACATGGCTCCATGTGAAAAATGTGTTGTGCATTCACTTTAAATTTATTTTTTTCTTCTTGTTTGTTCATGGTTAAATAGAAGAAATCAACTGGTAGAGGCTTTCCCAAAATGCTATTTTACGTTTAGTGCTCGTGTTATAGACACTAACCTCCTACTGATTCTGGACTCATTAACAAAAATTTCAGTACCAGGCATGTGCACATTCTTTTAATAAGTTGGGATGTTCTGATCCTTAGAAATTGCAGAGGAGGTCTGAAAATTAGAAGGTGAGGAACTTGATTATCCAACAAACTGCACATCTAGAAAAGCTCATGTAGCCCCTGAACAAAATGAACCCCTGTTGCGAAAGCAGCTCGCAAGTTACAGCAGTGTGATGCAGAAATGGCATCCTGCTGGAGTGGATGGTCTGGAGAGAAGTACTGACTCACTGAGGTCTGACCTGTAACGAGAAGGAAGTTTGATTTTGTATTTTGTCCTTACTTTCTTGAATGTTCTTTCTCCTTGGCTGGCAGTGCTTATACACATGCATGTCTGTAAGCAAGTTCTTGTTATCAGAAGACAGCCCCAAGACATTGTTTTTAGTTGAGCAGCCAGATAGTTTATCTAGATCCATTCATATGTATTCTCTTTTCCTTTCACAGATGTTTTTATTCTGATTTTATATTAAGGCTATTTGGCAAGGCCTCTTTTAAATAAGTTTTAAAGGCTTCTTTTTTTGTATGTCTCTGTGTGTGTGTGTGTGTGTATGTGTGTGTGTGTGTGTGTGTACCCAGCCTCACAGGATAATGTTATGAGAAAACCTAGTTTATGAAATAAATAAAATACAGCTGATAGACAATATGTTGTTTCTTACTATCTTTTCAGTCAGACTTGTGGAAGTATTTAGGCAGAGCTATAGTAAATCTCTGCAATCCGAACACAATGCAAGTTAGAGGAATATTTAATTATCATATCTTTGATAATCCCAAGTAGGTGCATTTATGCATCTACAAGCACCTAAATACACCTAGAAAGTACCACTGTTTTCATTAAGAAAATGAAATTTTCTCTTTATTTCATTTTGACTGAAATGATTTTATTTGTATTTTCTTGGTAAAAGTATGGTGAAGGTAAACCAGCTCTCCTTTATCAAATATGAGTTGGTTTTCTAACTTTGTGGCTAGCCCAAATGGAGATAAAATATTGCACCTGCTAGCTAAATTCAAAACCAAAGACACTAAGTTTAGGACATTTCAGAATAGCAGAAATTAAAAGATTTATGTTTGAAAGAGTGCACTTCATTGACATTTGTTACATCCCATACCTGATACTGAAATTGGCTCTGCTGATTTTAGATAAATTAAAAAGCATGAGATTTTCTTCCTAGACATGTAGCTTAATAATGCAACACTTCTTTTGCTACACAAGTTAAATTTATTTTAAAAACCTTAAGTCTGTAAGATCACAGAATCGTGTAATATCTCTAGCTGGAAGTGGCCCATAAGGATCACTGAGTCCTACTCCCTCCACCTCACAGGACCATGCAGGTTTAGCACTATTAAACCTTGGTATGTCTTGCCGTTGCTTCAACTTTCACTTAAAGGAGGCTTTATTTTTTTAATAGTAATATAGTAAGTGTCATTGTTTACATTTATGCTTTTGTCTACGAAACAAATTCCAAAGACTTATATATGTGATCTCCTCTGGATTCAACGTGAGTTTTGCTGTACAGCCAAGGTTTCACCACTGGAGTCCAGTTTCTCTTAAACTGGAAAGAAGGGCAAGGCTAAGTACTAAGCCAAACTGTCTGGCTAAGGAACCAAAGGAAGCTTATTCCACTTTGTTTTCTGTTTCAGTACATACAGGGTTGGATTTTGCCAGGCCTAAATGTCATCTTCATAATTTTCACCCTAGCCTGCTGCTGCATTAGGCTCAGAACAAATCCGCATGCTGTGGGCAGAAGAGATACCTTTCAGACAAATTTCTAAATTGATTTTAAAGATTTAATTTTTAAAATTTATCCCAGCAGAAGGATTAACTTAGTGCTTTTGTCTTTAGACAAGCAACTGCTCATCTTTAGACTTCATATCACTGATTGTCATCCTGGGACTCGGGCATGGACACAATGCCCTGCTTTCTCTGGGGAGTCCAGACTCCATCTGTGGTTAAGCTCTCTGTTGTGCTTCGTGTTTTTGAAGAGTTGAGTTGATAGGGCTTTAGGAATAAAAGATTGTTTCGAATTATTAGGGGTACTGTTGCTGAAGGGAAAGGCTTTTGTTATTTCCTGAAGGTCACAGCCAGGATAATCTTGACATTCTCTGCAGGCTTCTTCCAGAGCTAGATACCTTTGACAACATATGAGAAGCTTGCACACAGGTTGCCTTGGGGTGTGACATCTGCTCTGTCTCAGCACACCAGACATTGTGGTGGTTCAGAGACCAAGCTCTAAGTCAAAATTCAATCTGTATCCAAGGACTCAGTCCACTAAATTTTAGTATAGGTTGGAAGCAACTTGATAGATTGATTTCTTTTAAAAGCAAGGTTTAACATTGTTGGCTGAAATACAGTGTGTACACTTCAGCAGAAGGCAGGTGAGCTCACAACAGCCACTGTCCCAAAGGGAGCAGGTCACCACTCTGTGCCAACAGGAGTGATTTTGTGGTCTTTAAATTAGTGTGTACCAAATTGCCTAACACAGCCTAGAGCAATAAATGTGTAGGAACTGTCTGAAGGATTATCTTTTTTTATTTCTGACATTATTTGTACAAAGAATTCTATCATGAAAATACTAATAACAAGTTACTAAAAACTGTGAAAATAATAAACTTTTAGTGCAAGTTTTTGTAATTGTGTGCTGAAGCAGCAATCAGGTTCATCCTGCAGGTTTGGCACTAATGATGTTCATTTCCTTAGCTTCTGGCACACATATATCTGCTATCAGCTAGAAAAAACAAAACCTTGCTTCAGGAAGTCATCAGAGGAAATACAATGACAGTGTGTCAGTTCTGCAGCCCAAACAAAATGTTCACTGATGTTCTTGAAAGCTCTGAGTGATACATCCTAGAAATAGCAACTGCCATGAGATAATCTGGCATTTGTTATCACCTCTGCCACATAACTTCTTTGCATTTGCTCTGAAAGAAAATCAGGAAAGAGAGGACAGAAGAAGTATGCTCCATCTGTGTTGAAACAAAGCCGTAGAAACTGCTCTACAAATGGAAATGCACTTGAGCTTGGAAATGCTCATGTCCAAGTGACTGGGAACTCCTCTTGAGTTCTGGAAAGACTGACTCAGCTCCTAGGACAGTGCTGACGCTGCTGTAGGGGTTGAAATATCCCATTGTCTTCCTCCTGACCATTGCATACTGTTAGAGAGCTGCACCAAAAAAATAACTCTGTTTGCCCATACCAGTACCAGGATTGGGATTTCATCTCTGTGGCTCATTGTTCAGCCTATGGCTTTTGTTTACTGGAGAGGCTGCTGATGCAGTTGTATGCACATTCTTAAATTACTGTTCAGTAACTCCTTGGGGTTGAGGACTTCCTTCTAAGAGACTCCTTACTTCATCAAAATCTGTAATGGATCAGTCAGTCAAAACTGCCAACCTCTCCTGGGTTTGGAAAGGGTTGCTGCTGTGTGGCAGCAAGTCAGGCACACTGCCAGAAAGTAAGTGATGTTGGTTAATGACTGACCTGGAAAAGTCAGCACTTCTATGTACTGATGGGACAGATAACAAAGCTTTCGTAAACATACAAAAGACATGCCATGTGGACACACAGTCTGACAACCAATGCTTTTGTCATGAGGAATAACAAAGCAGAGTATGAGTTGTTAGGCTTTGTTCAATGCTAAGCATAATGGTAATCTACAACTTCAGGAGTGCTGCCTCAGTCAGATTTTATAGGCAGTGTGATGACTTCTTACATCTGAGTTTCAGGCCCAGGAGGAAGATGCTGGTTATGATAAAACTCCACATAGCCATTGATAGCTGCCAAAATCATATTGATGGTGAATTGTAGCCTTGTTTTCCCCAGAACAAAGACTCTTGAATTGGGTTGGATGGGACCTTAAAGATCATCTAGTTCCAGGCCCCTGTCATGGGTTAGGATGTCACCCACTAGACCAGATTGCTCAAAGCCTCGTCCAAAGTGGCCTTGAGCATTTTCAGGGATGGGGCATCCACAGTTTCTCTGAGCAGCATCTTACAGTGTCTTACCACCCTCACAGGAAATTATTTCTTCCTAGTATCTATTCTAAACCTGCCCTCTTTCAGTTTAAAGCCATTCCCCCTTGTCCCATCACTACATGCCCTTGTAAAAAAATACGAATGTTATTCTAAAATTAAGTCCTCCTTATGTCCAATCTAAACCTACCCTCTTTCAGTTTTAAACCACTAAACCTTGTCCTATCACAAAAGGCCCTACTAAAAAGTCTGTCCCCATCCTTCCTGTAAGTGCCCTTTTTATTTTTATAGGTCGATATAAGGTCTCTATCCAACTTTTCAGCTCTTACTATCTGACCTTCATTTATTTCAAACACGGGAAGTTAAAAATCATTTCACATTTGCTTTACTCTCATGTTAATGCATTACTGTGGTGCCAGGCAGAGGAGAATCAAAACCTTGCCCTCAAACCTGAGTTTGAGGGGTCTATTCCCAAGGATTTCCCCGCTCTACAGATATTTTATGGCAGGCCATGAGTGAAATCATGTCAGTGTTCCCAGTATTTGCAGACTCTGGTTCTGCCTCCAATTCTCCCCATGCTACTACATCCCTTTTTAGCAAGGCAGGTATTATTAAGTTGAAACCCCACTTTGAATAACAAATTTGGAGGTTTAATTGGTGTCTCCTGACTGAGGTGCATGGGTGAAATCAATGCTTCAACCATAATCTTTACCTGATCACCCATGTATCAAATTATTCTGGGATAACAGTTGTGTTTTCAAAGAGCCTGGACTGTTTGTTTCCCTTATTGCAGTCACACTTCATCTTTGTGTCATTTAGCCAAATTGTTTCAGGTACAGAGGACTAGATGTTCTGCTGGAGGAAGGAAGCCACTGCTTTGGCCTCAGACAATACTTGTTAAAGCTAGGACAGGCTGGAGTAATTGAGCTGAGGTGAACAGGCAGCAAACATGCCAACAATAATATTGTTTGCATTTTAAGCTATAGCATCTAATGGGATAAAGAACAGAACAAATTTATTTTGAAATTCATGTGAAGGTTTGCCAGAGGGGTGATTTACAGCTTCCTAGCAATAATGAACAGTTCTTGACCAACATGTGGTCACGCATGTTACAAACGGACATAAATATTTCATAATATCTTGCTGCAATTGCTGTCCCACAGAAATGTTTGTCAGAGAGCTCAAGGAATCAAAAGGGGTTTAATCTTCAAATTTCATCTCCGAGTAATTGTGCTTTCTCTTTTTTTCATTCTGAACTTGGATAACTTATTTCATATTGTCCTTGATTAGAAACAGTTGGAAGAGGAGGATGGGAGTTTAATTGTTGAACTTTCTTTTTTAAAAATCTTAGGGACTTTATTAGGTATTTGATTTATAGTTCATAGAGCAGTGTGCCTTTTTGAAACTTGAAGTGGTTAAGCTCAATCTTGAGAAAGTGATAAAATTAAAGCACTGGTATGAAATTAGTGGTATTTTGTCACCTGGAATATTTGGACATAGTGCACTTACACCATGTGGAAACAATAGAACTGAAATTTTGAGGAGCAAAGAAAGTGGAAAATAAAAGGACTGTATAATTGGAAGAATATTTGGAAGGGGAAGTTTGATAGAAAGGATGCATCATTTTGTATTGTATTACTGTAGAAATTCCAGCCCAGATGCTTCATGTCAGGGCCAAGTGTGCCAAGTGCTGAGCGTTCAACTGCATAGAATTTAGCAACAGCTCACATAGAGTTTTCAGTAAACAAAGATAGCAGGGAGGCTGGACACAAAGGTGGTGAGAGCTGGAGACAGAGGGTCAGATTGCATGTATGTGAGCACTTCATCTATCTTCCTTTTCCCTCTCCGTATTAAAGGGAATAAAGTTTTAAAGTAAAGTGTTCAGACAAGGAGGACAAGGGGATGAGTCAGAGGGTAGTACTGATAGGCCAGCTACTCTCCTGGTGGTGCCAAAAGTAGTTTGGACAGTTAGATGGCCCATGTGTGCTTAGGAAGAACATGTGCTTGGCAAAACTACAGGCCCCTGAGGTCAGCATGGAGATCATTTTGGGACTGGCTGGAAGCTGGATTGGAAGAGAACATGCACTGAGGCTAAGTTTTTGTGTATATGGATACACACACACATATAAATATATGTGTATATATATGTATATATTCACACCTATATATATATGTATATATTCACACCTATATGTATATACATGTATACATTTAGCCTTAGCTACCTGTAAGTCTTAAAAAGGGTTTTGTGAAATGTAGCTGTAGAAATGCTGGAGTAAAGAGAGGAAAGCAACTTGCTTAATGCCTTGAGAGACAAAACCACTGGAGAATTAAGTCTGTGGAAGGCTGAGAATTGGGAAGAAGAATATCACCGTGGGACAGAGCACAGCTGAACTCAAAGGTGAGCTGCCAAATGAAGAGTGCACAACGATCCCCAGAGGGAAGCTGGACACTCCTGAGATTGCTGTATGCCTCTGATGTGTTCCAGTGCCAATGGACACTGCTCTGGGGGATGGTTTCTCTGCTGAGCCCCATTGAAGTTGAAGTCCATCAGTGACCTTGACATGCAGGGCTGCAGAAGCAGCGAGGGAAAAACAAAAGTTACACAAATTACTCAAATAGGAAGTGGAGGCTTACACAGATTCACTGTGGGGTGCTCTGTGTTTACCTGCATGTTTAGTTGCCTTCAAGTGTTGGTTGTATTATTAAATGAGAGCTCAGGGTATTTTTTCTAGTGGGTTTGTTTTACTGAAATGGCAAATTTCTTAGTTAGAGCCTTGTCTGTTTCTCGTGTTCCTAATTTTTAAAAGAAAGCATTGTCTTTCTCTAGAATCCTTTATCTGACAGGGTGTCTGAATGTTTTGTAAACATCTCAAATGTTCTGAAGCTGACATATGTTAGATCTCCTTGCACAGCTATCAAAATTGTGGTTCAGAAGCCAAGCCTGCCTCTCCTGGATTAGACAAGGATGTGCAAAGAACATCTGGTACTGCTCAAGAAGCTGCTGCTCAGGTTCCTTCCCACAGAGCTTTGGTAGAAGCAGCATGTGAAGGAGGACAGTGACAAGGACATAGGAATGCTACAGTGAAGAAAACATCTCTGGTAAAGTCAGTAACAAAACTACCCTTGGTTTCATTCTGATTCAGCTTCCATCCAAACTATTTTCTTGTGAAACAGCTAATTGTATGGCCAAGGCAGTGCTTTTCAGTGGTGTTTAACCAAATCAGTAACAATCCATGAATTGCAATCCAGCTCCAGCCTACATTTGGAACAACCCCATTTGCTGAGGTGGCAATAGCAAAAGAGCTACAAATTGCAGAGAGTCTCCCACCCTCCAGATCTACAGCGTGGTGCAGTTTGTGAGCAAGCAGTAAGTGAACAAGACTCATTTTATTCAATTTACTCTAAAGGAAGTTAGTGCTCTCAATAGCACCAGACACAAATTGTGTGCAACCACAATTCACATGATCAGCTGCACGTACAATGGGAGAAGTTACATTGTAAAACTGGCTTCTAAAACTGTATTTTCTTAATGTTTTGGATCACATTTAAACCTCAGAATTGCCTTGATCTTTCTCCTCAGACATACTTGCTCTTTCAAATTGATAATGATGGCTGGTTTTCATAGGCTTAGGAATGCAAGCATTGTCATTTATGCAGAATTCTTCCTGTCTAGTAGTAACATTATATTTGGGGGAAAAGTGTGTCTCCAGCGTCACAGTAACTGAAAATATTTAGTTAGTGCTTGGCAAACTGCCTGCAGAAACTGATTTTACCCTGCCCCCTTTCCTCTGAGAAATAATAGCTTCCCCTTTACCTGAGACATAGGCTTGTGGACTATGAGCTTCCCATTTCTGTCCTGGACTAGCTCATTTCACTCACTAATTGGCATGAAAAGCTGTGACAGTTTTAGTGTAAAACTCATTTAGGGAGACTGGGAACAAAGTAGAGGAGACACCAGGGAGTCTTCATTTGTGTTGGAGTTAGGAGGGGCAATCCACCAGAATCTGTGTGCCAGGATTACATGGGATGCTTTTGATAGGGGACAGAGAATTTGGGGTTTGCCTCAGGGTTCTGCTCAACAGCTTGGCAGTAGCCCAAAACCTGATGTCCTCATTACTGCTTACTCCATCAGGCTGCCCTCGTCTACAATATTTTGCTACACGAGGAGGAAACAAGCAAGTGCTTCACAATTTAGGCTGATCCAGGCAGGAATGGTCTTCTACTCTGTTGTTTGCATGCACCATGTGTCCCACACCATTTGGGATTCTGCACTGCTGTATTGCTGCTAATAATTTCTCAGGATTTCTCTGGGGTTTTTCTTCCCCATGCCACCTAATTTTTCTGTATGTGGCAGTCTTGTTATCCTTGAAGTGATTTTACTCTTCTCCTTTACCAAAAGACACTGTAGCTTGTATTTAGACACATCATGCATGTAAACACATTTGTGAAGCTAGTCAAAATCAAAAGGTCAGCCTTATCTATCCCTCCATAAAGCCAAAGAAATATTCCCATTAGCTTGGCTAGAACTTTGTGAGGATACTAACATTGCTTTTGTGGGAAGAAGCAAATGTGCCAAACAAGCTGTTCTTTGGGGAGTTTTTTCTCATTCATCTTTTAAAAATCTGTTTCTCTCAATGCAGCAGAAATTTATTTGCACATAAAACACATAGTCTCTAGCATATAGAATTTTTTTATATGGAAAACAAATTGCTGCCCTGGAGGCTGACAAATCATAATGAGTTCTCTACTAATTTTGGTGTAGAGCTGTACTGCTGCAGTCTGAAATCACAGTGCAGGACTTGAGTTTAGCACTGCAGTTCTTCCTATGGATTAATGAACAAATCCCTGAAGATTTTGTCTTATGAGTTTTATTTATTGAAGAAGACCTCCTGCAACAGGTGGGAACAGTATGGCTTTGTTGCTTTTTGTCTGGGACTGTGTCACATCTTGCACCAGGAATGTCCTCACCAGGAAAGCGTTTACTTCTGTGAGGTTAAACTGTGCAGGATCAGGTCCCTCTGGCGCAGGGACTTGTCATGTTCCAGTTCTGCTCAGTCTTATGTTGGTGTAAATCAAAAGTCATTGAGAGGAATAATAGAAATGTAATCCAGGAAAAAAGTTACTTGCAACAAAAGAGTTACTGGTAAGACCTCATTAATAGTAGGGACAACTTACATTGTAATTGAATTAGAGGACCTCATTAAAGATGGTTCCCCTAGGAACTAAAACAAACACAAAGTTGAGTTGCTTAATTATCTTTGTCTTGGATTTTTTAATAGTGTTCCCAGGCTCTGTGGGAGAGGAAGGAAGAACAATATGAAAGGATTAGAAATCCACTACTATATCGTTTTGTAGTAAAGAGGATGGCTGAGAGTGAGGGATTTCTCAACTAGTGACCATGAACTCAGAAAGAGGAATAGACTCTGTGAGAAGAGTTTGTAAGTCACAGTCAACAAAAGATGTGCCCACCAGTAACTTCTGAGAAGACACAGAGGGGATTCTTCTTTCTAGGTTTCAGAGATGTCTTCTCCATACCCCAAATACCACAGGTTTGGGTTTTTCCTAAGCTTAAGAGCACAAACACATCTAATTTAAAGGTTATATGAAGCCACAAGACTTTTTAAAGGAGAAAATAAAGGATTTCCCCTCTGATGTCCCTCCTTCACTCTTTTTTTGCAAATAATATTTTCAATACAGCTTTTTCAGGGTGGTCTGCAGTGCCTGTCAGTCCATGCACACCAGGAAGAGAAGCTTGAGAAGCTAAGAAGAAGCACTGTGAAGAAGCTTATCAAGTCATTTGGAGTCAAGGAGGTCACTGTAGGATCTGATCTCTGTAGAAAAATCTTTCTCCGTGTAGAAAATTGATGTTTTCTGCTGTTGCTCTCTGCTCCTTAGCCCATGTGCAGTCTCAGTGGGGATTAGTTTAGCTTCTGGTGCTGACCCCTTATGGGAGGAATTTTTGCTTGCAGATAGTCAAAGTAGATCTCTACTATAAAACTGGACAGGTGCAAATATCTATGGAAAACACGTTACAGGAAAAATCTGTATAGAATAAGTTCAAGTTCCCTATTAGGTCTTCCCTAGTCTGGCTCTTAACATGCTAATTGTAAAGGAGAAGATTAACTGTGCCTGCTCTTGCAGCCTGCAGTGGTGATCCCTGTGTGTCTGTTTCCCTGGTGTGCCCTTCCAGAACTCTGCTCTAGTCAGACTAGGAAGCTCCTAATTCCTGGGCCTGTTGCCAAAGGGTTGGAGATGTTCACTTGTTTACTCAGCTCAGAGACTGCCAAACCAGCTTTCATTTGCATGGATGAAGGATGTGGTCCCAAAGTCCTGAGAACTGCAGCTGGAGTCCCAGCATCACAGAGGGCAATGGCCTGGGACTGTATGAACTGCATGAACCCCTCGGTCTGGCCATCCAAGAAGTCCCACAGCCCTCCCTGTGCTGTGGCTGCTCATTGCTCTCCAGAGCATAGGGATATGGATAGATGCAGTAAGCCAAGGCTTTGCTCCAAAAAGATGCTTAGGAGCTGGAGATTGTCTGAGTTACACTGGACTATGGATGCTGTAGACTAGGTAAAGGATAATTCAGCCCTTGATTAGGCACCCATTACATTAAAAACAGTTTTCTGATATCACAGGAACTGTAATTTGTACCCTTATTCCCACCTACAGAAGGCTGATCTATAGCGAGTAAATTATAAATACGAGCCTTGCCAGCATGCCCCCTGAGTGAAACACCCCCTTCTCACTGGTAGAAAGTGCAGGCAGTGATAGAACTAATCATTATCTGTGAATTTGCTTTACCCTTCAGTTTCCAAAATAAGTGGCTTTTATGGGATTGAACTGCAAAGAAGGGCCTGCCACATAACAGACTCGGTGCTGTCAGCAATTAGAAAACAAGCATTTGAGGTTATTTGCAGTAAGCCTTTTTTGGAACAAAACCATTCACTTGGCTTCTATGTAGCGTGAAGCCTTGTGGGCAGCTGATATTTTTGCCTTTGTTTTTGGTTAGTGACATAGCATCTGCCTTCTCCATGCCAACTCATTTCCAATACATTTAAAATTGAATTGGAGCACCTGGCTTCAGCTCTGCAAGGTTGTGGCTCATCATCTAATCATTAGACCTTTCAAGACCAGAAAAAGAGAGGTACAATATGGCTTTCAGGCAGTCTAAAAAAAAATCCAAGTCTAAAAGCTTTAATCTTAAACATAGCAATACCTCAGTGAATTTGAGCTTTTGATCTGGGGCAGAATGTGTTTCCAGATTCATTTCACGCTGTGCTGTTTCAGTGAATATAACCATCTCACCATGGGGTCCTGCTCCTAGGCCTTCACAGAAGCTTCAGAAAGCAGCCTTAATGTTAGAGTTGGCAATTTCTGTTCCACTCCCGACCCTACCACAGAGGCACTGGATGATGGACCACCTCTGTACTGAAAAGTGTTTAACTGGTTGTGAAAGCAGCAAGTTCTTCATCAAACATGTTTGCAATTGCTCCAGTATGAAGGTGCTTATACTGGTATAGCTGATTCAGATAAATGGAGAACTGCAATAAATGCAGAATTGCAGTGGTTAGAGATGTGCTGTGTAACTATTGCCGTGCTTAGCCTTGGACTGTTAACAGCACAACTGTGGTTGTGTTTAAACAGTTTGAACTGTTGAAGCTGGTCTTATAGGATGGTTAGAGATGTCATTCAGGCAGAGACCAACCCAGAAAACAAGGAGAGGTTACTCTAGTGGCCATTCAGGCTGTCGTTTCTGTAAGGCATTGTGGTATTATTTTGAATAGAAATGAGCTGAAATAAAGAAACTTCTTCTTGTATTGGATGTGTGATCATTTGATGAAATATTAAAACTTCTCACTGATTTATTGTGTGAAGAATCACTGAAAGGACTTTATTTCCTATTGAAAAATTACCACAAGAAGATTTTCAATGGTTGGATGCAGGAAACCCTAGGATACTGTATTTCTGCCTTTTCTACCAGTTTCAGAAGAGCAACCACTGGTGATTTACTGTGTTTGCTAGTTTCATTTCTGTTCTAGGGTATGAGCAGGGGTCAGGTCGGACACCCTGATTGGCCAATCTTTGATCTTACTTTCTCTAGGCAAGTAAGTAGAGTATTCGCAATATTTACTGAAAAATATTTCTGTCTCCCATTATCCATCCTCCATGTGCAAAGGTCACAGGAAGTAAATGGTTTGAAATTGTATTCTTTTTTACCCATTCACTGTAGATAAACTTTGACATTCACAGGAGCTGTATTTTCCCTGCTGTGATATAATATTGGCAATGTAAAGCCAAATACTGATGCAGAGCTCATGTCCAGTGTTGATCTTAATGTAGTATTTCAGAAGTATTCAGCTGGGAGAATGCAGATGATTACAAGTTTTCTGATGAGAACTTTTTGCTTCTTTTTTAATTCAGAAATGATGACTTACAAAAACTCAAACTTTATCTTGTGGGAATGTACCAGTTCTGCTATGAAACTCATTTGGGGGAAAGTTTTTCTTGTCCAGGAAGGAAATTTGGGTCAGAAGTGTCAGGCATTTCAGCAGAAACAGGCATGTCCTGGGTACAACATTCAACAATGACCATGGAGACCTCAATGCTGTTTCTGGCATTGGCAGGAAAATCCTGGCCTCCTGCCTCCCAGGCAACTGCTGGCTCCTCATCTGCTGGCTGGAAGAGGAACAGTTTCTCTCTGCTATGCTCTTACAGCAAAGATTTTTCAAAATACTTGACTCTATTCTGATTCAGAGCAGAAGAAAATCCTATGAAAATGCTTGTGAGATGAAGACTGTTTTCAGATATCCTAGAAGCTGAATAACTTTACTTTAAATATAGGAAGACTTTTTTCTTTTAATTTGTTCTAGTGCACATTTTACTAATGAAAGGAGTGTCACAGTATGTATGTACAAAGCATGGATCTGGCAAACAGGAAAATTAGTTTCAGTCCTTCCCTCTGTCCTGGCACAGGTTCCTTGGCATTGCTGATAGTTTGACAAACATTTTTGCCAGCGTCTGCACAACTTAGAAGTGAGTGACTCTTCCAGCAGGTCATTCCCACAGCCAGATGTCTCCAGGGCTGTGCTCAGGTTTGCCAATGTCTGTAGAGGCATCTGTGGTATCATCAGCCAGGGGAGCTGTTCTGAGATCAAGTGATGTGATTATTTTTAAGCCAGGTACTTCCTCTTGCTGATTAAATCTGTGACTGCACACATACTCTTACTGGCACAACCACTGGGATGGCACAGGGATGGGAGCAAGCAACAGGAGGGGAGGGACGGTTGCCAAAACCACCAAGTCCATCAAGAAACATCCTCAGTTTTTCTCTGGCAATGATAAAAGTTACTTGTCATTGAGAAATGCTAAATCTGTGGAAGAAAACAGCAGTTTAACAGCTATGTGGCTGTAAAGCTGCTCATTAATATTTTGTCAAGCATGTGTCTGTGTGCTTGAGTAGGTAGTTCAGTAGTTACAAATTTTGAATATTTCTCTGCCAGCTGTTCATCAAGATATGAGCCAGTTACAGGTGAAGTTTTCATTAGGATTTAAGCTCCTCAGACACTCCTGAAAATGTTTTCTGCCCTCCTGCTGTCTAATTTGCTATTAGCATAGCAGAAATACCATTAATTATAGACTGTTATAATCTCCTTCACAGACTGCAGAATGCATTTACCTCTGCTGTTCATTGGGCTGAGTCCAGCACATGGCATTGCTGGTGGTCTGGAGTATCAGCCCCTGCATGCGCGGGAGCATGCTCAGGCTTCTGCCTAGGAAGCATGACCTTGTCTTGTAAGAGCAGGGTCATCCTGCAGGGTCATGCAGTTGAGCTCCAGCTGTGGGACAGTGCCAGTTACTGAATAAGATTTGTGGCATTCTATGTGCTACTTGTATTTGAAACAGAAGGTTAGCACTGAGAAAGCATCCTGCATGGGCTGCCTGTCTTCTGCACTGCTAATATGCCATTAATAAACTGTGTCCGGTGTTAAACTAGTAGGTAACCAAAGTGGATGAGTTGGGTATAGTATGCAGTACCCAAATATAAGTCTTTGCTGCCTGGAGGTTAGCAAATGTGAAGCCCATCTACAAGAAGGGCTGTGAGGATGACCTTGGTGGTGGGGAAAGACATGGACTCAGTCATCTTGAGAGCCATCATGTGACATGTGCAGGACAACCAGGGAATTCCAGGCAGCATGTTTGTGAAAAGCAGGCCCTGCTTGACCAAGCTGATGGATGAATGAAAAGCTGTGGATATTTTCTACCTGGACTTTAGTAAAGCCTTCTCCTGGAGAAACTGGCTGCTCATGGCTTGGACAGGTGCATTGTCTGCTGGGTAAAAGACGGGCTGGATGTCTGAACCCAGAGTGGTGATGAATAGAGTTAAATCCAGCTGCTGACTGGTCACCAGTGGTGTTCCCCAGGGCTCAGTAGTGGGGCCAGTCCTGTTAAACATCTTTACTGAGGATCTGGATAAGAAAGTGAAGGGTACTTATCATTAAGTTTGCAGGTGACACCAAGTTGGGTGGGAGCGTTGATCTGATGGAGGCAGAGGGATCTGCACTGGGTGGATTGTTGGTCCAAGGCAAATTGTATGAGGTTCAGCAAAATGAAGTGCTGGGTCCTACAAGGCCAACAGCATCCTGGCCTGGATCAGCAATGGTGTGGCCAGCAGGAGCAGGGCAGGGATTGTCCCCCTGTACTGGGCACTGCTGAGGCCACAGCTCCAATCCTGTGTTCAATTCTGGGCTCCTCACTGCAAGAAAGACATTGAGGGACTGGAGCGTGTCCAGAGAAGGGGAATGGAGCTGGGGAAGGGTCTGGAGCACAAGTCTAATGGGGAGTGGCTGAGGGAGCTGGGGGTGTTTGTCCTAGAGAAAAGGAGGCTCAGGGGCTTTGTTGCTCTCTAAAACCACCTAAAGATGGTTGTAGCCAGATGAGGGTCAGTCTCTTCTCCCAGCTAACAAGTGATAGACAGGAGGAAAGGGGACAGTCTCAAGTTGCCCCAAGAAGGGTTTGTATTGGACATTAGGAAAGAATTTTTCATGTGAAGTGTCATCAAGCATTGTAACAGGCTGCCTAGGAAGTGGTGGGGTCACCATACCTGAAGGTATTTAAAAGCCATGAAGATATTGTGCTTATGGACATAATTTAGTGGTGGACTTGGCAGTGCTGAGTTAATGGTTGACTTGATGATCTTTAAAGTCTTTTCCAACCTAAATGGTTCCATGATTTTACATGTTATGGGATCTGTAGAGCATGATCGTTGTGCTTCCAGGAAGGCCATGGAAACTAGTAAGCATGAGTTAATGAAGTAATATAAAAAGAGTATAAAGTGAAAGAAACACTAAGAATATACACTATGAAGTCAAAAACACTGTAGAAATAAGCCAAATTCAGATGGCAAAGTAGTGTGAGTCATTAAAGGACAACTGCTGTTGGACAGCTAATCCAGAAGCTGCAGGTCTGAGTGGTCTGGACCCCACACCGCCTGCAGGGCAGAACTGCCTCCAGGCCCACAGGGGCTGCATGCTGTTGCCTGCTTTCTTCTTGGATATCCTAGCTGGTAGTGAATATTATGCCATTTGAATATGCCTTCCTTTTTTCTTCCCAGGGAATGGCTTTTACACTTGAAGAAAGGCTACAGCTGGGAATTCATGGCCTCCTCCCTCCTTGCTTCCTGAGCCAAGATGTTCAAGTCCTTCGTGTGATGAAGAACTTTGAAAAGCAATCTAACGATCTAGACAAGTATGTCAAAAGCATCTTATCTCCTCTCCCTTCCCCCTTTACTTCTCAGTTCTTTAAAGCCTCAAGGAAAAATTGTGGATTCTGCTTCAATGTACACATTTTCCTCAGAGTCACTTTTTTCCAGCTGTCCATACTCTCCAGCAGCAGAATCATAGAGTAGTTTGGGTTTAAAGAGATGTTAAAGATCATCTGCTTCCAAACCCCCAGCCATGGCAGGGATACCTTCCACATGACCAGGTTGCTCAAAGTCCCATTCAGTCTGACCTTGAACACTTCCAGGGATGGGACATCCATAGCTTTTCTGGGCAACTTGTGCCAGTGCCTCACCACGCTCCAGATATTTCTTCTGAAATGTTTTCTGAACCTACCCTCTTTCAGTTTGAAGCTATTCCCTCTTGTCCTATCAATACATGCCCTTGTAAAAAGTCCTTCTCCAGCTTTTATTTAGGCCCTGTTTAGGTCCTGGAAGTTCCTAGAAGATGTCCCCAGCACCTTTCCTTCTCCAGGCTGAACAATGCCAACTCTCTCAGCCTGTCTTCATAGGAGAGGTGCTTCTCTGATGATCTTCTTGACCCTCCTCTGGACCTCCAACAGGTCCACTGATGTTACTTTTTTCTACTACTACATTACTGGAGAGTTCTGATATACTTTGCGTACAAGAAAAAAGCAGAGCAGTGGAGGTGGAGTGAACACATGTAGTTCATATACCTATCTGCATGCTCCCCAATACATTCTCTAAAATGCTGGATGGAAGAATAGAAAAAAACAGAAAAAACCTGTCAATGTGTAGGAAAAAATAAAAAGAAAACAGAAGCAATATTGTATTGGCTAATCTTTGTGAGTTTTCAATGCATGCAGTATTGTTCATCAGGGTTGCCGATGGAAGATGCTGTTTGATTCCTGCTGTGATGAACAGTGGGATTTGCATCTTCATCTGTCTCAGCTTACATTGATCTGAGGACTGAGGCAGCAGGACTCACCCTGTAGACCAGTTGCATTGGCTTTTCTGTGTCACAAATATCTGTGTGGATGTAGAAAATTATATTTTGATAGCTGTGTATGATGCCTTTTGATGCAAATTTCAAAATTCTAAGGTTGTGCATGGGTGTGACGTCCAGCCTTACTGAGTGTTTGTGAGCTGTCACTGAGGATGGTGGAGCTGGCCATGGTAAGCCCTCTGGGAAATGTTGCTCTGTTGCAGTATAAACTGTGACAAGAGTTGAAAAGTGCACTGGTGGGACAGACCCACCAGGGGGGAAAATTCCAAAAGAGAGGGGGAAGTTTTGGGAAAATTCAGGGAACATCCTGAGGGTCCCTGGCCCCAGCTGCCGAAAGCCAAAAAAGGTCCAAAAAGGGGCAGGACCCCAGACCTCAGACCAATCACAGGAGCACAGAGAGATACATTTAGAAAGTTGTAAAAGATCAGTTCTAAACAAAAAAAAAAAGGCTTTTTGTCACAAGAACTCACGCGGTGCCTGTGTCTCTCTCACCGGGGGCTCGGGTACAGACAAAAAATATACAACATTACATTGCTCCAAGCACCTGCTCATGATGCAGCACAAAGGAGTGTCAGGCCTTGGGAGGACTGCTTTTTGTGAAACTGTGAACTATCAGAAATACTGATATATAACTTTTTTTTTATTACTTTAAAGGTATATTATTCTTATGACATTGCAAGACAGGAATGAGAAGCTCTTTTACCGTGTGCTGACCTCTGATATCGAAAAATTCATGCCCATAGTTTACACCCCAACAGTTGGCCTGGCTTGTCAGCACTATGGTTTGGCTTTCAGGAGACCACGGTGAGTTGAAGAGACTGCGTTTGATTTTTTTTTAATTTCATGTGAATGTTTCTTTTGTATTGACACCATCTTTATGTGGGTGGCCCTAAACATCTAAAACTCAATCCCTCACCAAAAAGTGAACCAGCCAGCAGCTTCATGTGTGTACATTTGATGATGAGTTGGGGAGTTGAGAATAGCTCTGACTTCTTCCTATAAACAGTGAACAGAGTGGTTTTGTTCTGAAACAGTGCTGTACAGTCCCCAAACAGCTCACTGAACTTAGGGCTGCACCCCTCCCCATCTGCTGTCTCAGGAGGACTGAGTGCCCACTGCAATGCTGTTTGAGTAATTGTTGGGTTTTGGATACATTGTGCTGATTTTGAACTTTTGTATACACTTCCACAAACTACCTCACTAGAATCATCTTCATAGACCATGCTCTGCACCAGTGCCTCCCTCTCTGCTCAGAACAGTCACTGTATAAATTCATGCAACATTAAACACTCTGTACCATGTTGGAAGACCCCATTCTGCATAATTCTTTTAATTGATTAATGCTTAGATAAATCCCTTGTTAGCTTTCTGAAGTACATTTTAACCTAGCCTGAAAATTCAATGGTACAATTCAGTTTTCTTTGCAGGCTTTTAGGTTTTTTTGACCTTGAAATGTACCAGTAGTCAGATGAACATTTTACACTTTTGCTGTAGAAATTTGCAAAGTAAAGGACTGAAATAATACCACTTTCAAAGCATTTCAAAAGCATGAGGTTTGACTGCAGTTTCAGCTGAGAGTAGTGCTACAGATGGGGCAACTGAGGTAAGTTCTACTGAATCTAGGTCACAGGGGGTCCCTGAGGCACATCTCAAAGATGTAAGGGCTGTGTAGACAAGATAATTGATAACATTTTATGTATAAGATTATCTTGGCAAACATGGTTGCTTCCTGCTTGTGATGAAAATTCCTAGTAAAGCCACTGTATTCCTTCATATGAGTTGCTCCTCAGGATTCTTTTTTGGCTTGTGTCTGTGCTGATAATTTTGTTCTGTGCCCTGTGGATCTGCTGGTGAATGGCAAATTCATTCATCTATCCAAGCCTTGATCTTATCCCCTCTTCCTCCTCCTCTGTGTATGAGGAAGCTGGAGAAGGATCCGTATTGGGGAGGACTCTAACTTTTTCTGGGCATGAATAAAAGGTAGGAGAGATAAGAGCCCAGATTGTGTCTCCAGGTGTTGAGCTGTGAGCACTGTCAGGCAGAGAAGAGCACACTGCTGGTTCTCAGCTAATCAATATTAATGCAGCAACTGCTGCTTCTGAGGTAATCAATATTCATGCAGCAATTCCTGCTGTACACCCACTGTGTCTTTGCCTCCTGGCTGCCTTTACCTTGCAATAAGTTAAAACAATATTTGGGAGCTTTGCTTCCTTTATTTTCCACCCATTGTTATCTCCAGGAAAGCAGGGATGTCTTTCCACATACTGAACTCTTTCTGCAGTTGTTTCTGTTGGAGAATTCCCCTTCCTGTAACTCATGTCTTTCTCATGTTTTAAATCCACATTATTTTACCAATGTGATAGGAATGTCTGTCCTCATAGTGCAACAGTTTTGCTGTTAAATTTGGGCTGGATCTTTTTTAGATTCCAGCCCATAGCTTCTTCAAGAAAGAACAAATGACCATGTCTTTGGAGCACTGGATTTCCTGTGGTGGGAAGTTTGTTTCCCTGAAGATACAGAATGAATTTCAGCCTACCTTCAGATTTGGTCGTTTTAGCAGAAGAATGTTTTTGTTGCGAAAAGAAAAGAGCTGTTGTATCATGTAAAGAGATGAGACTAAAATGAGAAGTGTGTATATATATGCTGTTTTTTTCAATCTGAGTCTTACTGTCTTGAAGTATATATTTTCTGTCCTGGAGCATATTATTATTACATATAATACATTAGGAGTTGGCCTTCAAGACACGTAGTTCAAGGTAGGATGCCAATACTTCTGCTAAAAATCTCCATTTTAAAACCCCACATTGTGCTCCAACATGCTCCAACAACTTATTGTGCAGTCTGTCTGTGGCCACAGCAGCAGCAACCTTTGGGCACAATTAGCTTCTTCCCCATGCTGGGATCTTTCTCAGCCCCATTAGTGCTTGACTTTATACTTGAAGTTTGAGCCTGGAAAGATTACAGTGCATGTAGCTTGCTTTCAAAGCAGCTCTTGTTCAACAGCATCTAAAAACAATCCCAAGATGTCCAGCAGAGCTTTTCTCAGAATCATTTATCAGAATATTTATCTATGTTTACATGGCTGCAGGTTTTGTCTGTCAGACACTGTTGTAATTACAGGACTCAGTGCCTCTTTTCCCTTTCTTACTCTTTATATACAAACCCTTAAAGGGTAAACCTCTCTAACCTGCACTTTATGGGGACAGTGGATAGAGTTCTCCTTACAGGTCAGGGTTCCAGCATACTCCCTGCTAGCAGATTTATCTGCTCCAACTGGAATAAGACACCTGGTGTTCTTTTCTTTCAAAAAGCTATCCTGCCAGCAATCTAAATGAACAGGCTTTCTATATTTAACAGTAGAAAAGAGCTACTAGGAACAAAAATACTTGCAAGCATTCAACTCTTCTCATGCTTATCTATGACAATTCTCCCACTTCTTCTGGTGGGCAGGCATAGCTCCTGATGCCCCAGCAGGTTCTCTGCCTTCCCCAAACTTCTGCTGCCTTTCTCTTTACTAGTTACTTTAAATTCTTCAGGCAGGATTTTTTTTTCCATTGACTTCAGTCTTCTTCCTATGTGATTAAGCCTCAGAGGTTTAGAATGACTGAAATAGAGGTGGTATCATAAAATTTATTAAAATTACATCCAGGCACTGTTCCTAAGAGCTGTGAAGTTTTTGCTGGAAGATGTCTATGTTGAATACATTTTTCCTATCTTGTTTTCCAGACAGCTCCCTGGTGATTTAACAATATTAGTTTATTTAAAGCCATGTAATAAGCATTACAACCTTCAAGCTAAAATGCTGTTTCATTTTGTATTTTGAATTTTTGAAATAAGAAATATAAATTATTATGTAATTTGTAAGTACAGGTTAAAGTACTAAAAGTAATTACACCACTTTTGCAATAATGGTTAAGAACCCTGCCAAAGTCTCTCTTCTGTGATCAAACCATGTTAAATAAGCACAAAAGAGGAGTAACATGTCCAAAGAGAAGTCTTCCTAAGCACAGGGTCCTGTCTGTACCTGTGGCCAGTAACAGGAGAAGTACAGGACTAGGATAGACAAACATGCTCACTTGTTGTGGACTTCTCAGGTTATGCTCCTCCTCATTTTCTATCTTGTGGTTGCAGTTTTGTTATGAAAATCCATTGCTCTCTTTGACTGACAAGTTCTGTAATGTTTTTGAGGAGACACAGATGTCTCCACATTGTCAAGGCCAAAGGCTTTGACTGAAAGTGGAGTCCCAAGGTGACTAGACTTGTTTCATATAAAGAATATATCACTTGCAGTGTATGATGATCAAGGGTGATCCAGACTTTAAGATTTCTTGCAGAGTTGTACAGCTTCACATGCTATGTCTGCACATGCAGTCTGTCTCCTGCAATCCATCCCTGGCATCCCTTCACTCTTCCCTCCCACCACCCTCCACAGAGGTCCGTGCTGCTGTGTTATGACGGTTCAAGGATAAATCTGGGCAGATCCAAGTTCATTTTGGGCCAAGCTGGCAGTAATCCAAATAGCCAGCTCACCTGGACAGGAGCTGTGCTGATGTGCTGAAGCAGAAGCAAGCTGCTCAAGGCATGGGGAGGGGCAGGCTTGCTTGTGTTCAGCAGCAGTGATAACAAAACTGGCTTCAAGCAAAGGACAGGCTATCCTAGGTACTAAGGAATATGAGCCTTGGAAGTGTTTGCTTTTCAAAGCCCAGGAAGCCCTTATCCTAATCAGGAGTTTGGTGGAAGGAAAGAATGAAATGTAACAGAGCAGGGCTTGCAACTTTGAGACACTAAACGAAGGAAGGAGGAATCTTGGTTCTTTAATCCCCCTAACAGAGTCACCATCCCCTTAGGAAATGCTTCTACTACCCCTGTAAGCTTTCAGACTTGGTTGAGAATTGTTTTTGCTTTAGAGTAACAATTAAAAGCCTCTACCAAAAAAAAGGCATAGTAGTATTTT
>VRYO01002772.1:9446777-9488304 GCA_009812075.1 Sialia sialis | reverse complement strand
ACAGTATCTTTGAAAGGGATTGTATTTCTTCACAAAGTGAGAGAAAAGAGGAAACTTAGGGTAGGTTTTAGTTCTTCTGTGATGGTGAGGGGTAGTTTATTACAGTGGCATAAGACCACAGTCTCTTAAGACACTGATTAATTCATAAACAGTGGTATTTGAAAGTATAAAGTTGTCAGCTGCTCCTCAAAAGCTTTTGCCATCCCCTGAGAGTAGGACTGGAAAAGCTGGTTGTATCACCAGTGGAAAAACATTAGGGGGACAGAAAAAACTTGCCTAAGTTCACTTTTTCCCCTCTAAAAATGTAAATATCCTTGAGACTTCCTTGCAGAACAATGTAAAACACGTTTGGATTAAGCTGAACCTGGAGAAAGTTAACAGGATGCAGATGGTGTGAAAATTAAGTCTGACAGAATAATGATCTGTGTCTCTGATGAAAAATGAGTAAATGAAACATCAGTCAATCTACAGAATTGTCTTGTCAGCAAGTCTGGCTCTGGTGAGTGACTTTTTTATTTTGTGATATTGTGCCATCTGAGCAGCAGGAAGGAAAGTTACCTGCCATTTCTGGACACTTTAAGACCGAACCAAATGGAATTAGAACGAAAGTGTAAATCCCACAGACTTGACCCTAACCACAGAATTGTCTCCATTCCCTCTTCCATAAAACATTGGAGACCAGAAGTGAGTGGGAAGGCTGGAGTTTGGATTATTGTCCTGAAAGTTTGTTTTGAAACCTCTTTAGACAATCTCTGCTTCTTGTAAAAACACCAGTTGCGCTCTTATTGCTACCAGCCTGGTTCAGCCTTCTTCCACATACAGCTGAAGTCAGTGCATGAGAAGAGGAATGTGTTTGACAGTGTGTTTGAGTAACATTGCCTCAAACACCCAAAGACTGTTCTTGTAACTGACTGAAGGGGAGGGAATGTCTGTGGAAAGTCTCACAGAGACCTTGTGTAGTCAGGAAGCCCTGAAAAGCTGTCAGGACACAGGGAGGTGTGACAGTCATCATAGGTGGGAGACAGTCATTGGTATGGGACAGCATTATTGAATGAGGAGAAAATAGTTCATGCAGAGGGAGTCCAAGGCTGCTGAACATGGCTCAGCTTGTTTGGAACTTCTGAGAGCTGGCAAAGTAATTCAAAGCTTCCCAATGCTCTCTCTCTCCCTGCTTTCTTCAGGCAAGTCTTTTCAGCTTGGTGTACCCCTCCCCTTGTCAGCACTCCTTGTTCCATATCTCCAGTCTTGTCTCTCTCTTTTCCTCACATTTCCTAAGAAAAATGTGTATGCACTGACTGTAACAACCATGAGAATCTTTTATGGGTATGAGGTAAAATGTCAGGCCCACAGAAGATAACAGCAAATCTCATGTTAATTTATGAGGGTCAGGCTTCCCGCTCCTGTCAGAAGTGATTTAGATTTAAGTCTGTTGAAATTGCCTGATTTACCAGGAGAAGCTCGAAGGAAGAGGTGGAGTTGTCCAAAAGAAAGAGGTTGACCTGGTGAAGGAAATACAAGAGAATGTGTTCTCCTTTGATCTGGCATAAATCTATGCTGCTGCCACAAGGAACAGCCCCACCTCAAACAAAAAAGTGCCAAAGACAGGGAGGAGGGTGAAGAATTACTTAGAATAATGAATACCAGGATGTAAATTTGAGAGGAAATGATGCTGACTGTCATGAAAACCTTGGACAGCACTATCCATTGGGCTGTGGAACAGCCATGGATCGTGCTGAGGAAGCCAGCCATGTCCTGGGCTTCATGCAAAGCAATGTGGCCAGCAGGGCTAGAGAGGTGATTCTCCCCTCTGTCTCCACTGGTGACACTCACCTGCAGTGCTGTGGGCAACTCTAGGGCCCCCAACACAAGAAGGACGTGGACCTGTCGTAGAGAGTTTGGAGAAGGTCACAAAGACACTCAAATGGCTGGAGAGCCTCCCCTGTGAAGACAGGCTGAGAGAGCTGGGGTTAGGAAGGTTCCAGGGACACGTTCTGGCACCTGGAGTACCAGGAAAGCTGGAGAGGGGCTTGCATAAGGGCACATAGTAATAGGATAAGGAGCAGTGGTTTTAAACTGAAAAAGAGGCAGGTTTAGATTAGATATAAGAAGTCTTTACAGTGAGTGTGGTGAGGCACTGGCATAGAAACTGTGGATACCCCATCCCTGCAAGTGTTCAAGGCCAGATTGGATAGGGCTCTGAGCAACCTGGTGTAGGGGAAGGTGTCCCTGCTCATGGCAAGAGGTTTGCCCTGCTTATCTTTAAGGTCCCCTTCAGACCAACAGTTCTGTGATCCTGTGATTCTACTACCTGATTATGGGAGAATTCATATAAAAGCTGCTGCTATTTTCTGCATTTGCTGCAATTTTTGGCAAAAGTTAGATTTTTTTATTAGGTGGATTCACTAAATGTATGCTAAATTATATTTCATTTATCTGGAAGCTTATTTCTCTAGTATTGTCAAAACAATCTTTCTTTTCTTTGCCAAACTTTGTTCTAATTCTGTGTTCATTCTTGGGGCTCCCTGCAGTGCACTTTAAAAGGGAAGGTGTGGGTCCTGGAAGAATTTGCACAGCACAGGAAGGAAATAAAATCAGGGTAGGACTTAGCTTCCCAGAGGTTTTGATCCCACCTTAACCTCTACACTATCAAGTAAAACAGAATACATTGTGTGCTTACCAGTGAAACAGATAAGGGCTCCTTGGTCTAAATCAGCTGAACAGCACTGATAGAACATCTTGGCATGTTTCTCATTGTAATCTTATAATCTTACAGTTACTGAGGTACTTCCAGGATCCAGCCCAAAATCAGGTGTAGGACTGAAGCTCCAAAAAAGCGGAGGAAAATCAGGGCCGAGTCAAATTTTCCTACACTTAAAATTGTTTTTGAACAAAGAATATCAAGCCTCTTGAGCATTATGAGCTTAAACACAGCAAAGGTTACTGAATTTGGGAAATGCCAACACTTGCTGGTGGGTGGAATCCCTGGATGGTGGAAACTTCTGTCTCACCTCAATGCCTGGTCTTTACCTAGCTGCATCTGTAGATTTATTTGAGGGTGACAGAAGGCAGTCTGGTCTTTCCCTCCTGCACATAAGCAAGAAGGGGGACCTGGAGTGACCCAGAGTCAGACCCCATACTGCAGACCTGATCCATACACAGACAGACCTTCTCTTAAACAGTATTGAAACACCTCTGCTGGAAGGGACACTGGGAAATTTGGAGTTGTCAATTTTTAAAATACAAGGAGGATTTAGTGCCTGAATTGTGCTCTGACAAGGCAGTTCTCTGGTTCAACCAGAGAATCTGGTCCTGAGCATACAGTAGGGAAAAGCAGCTCCTAACAAGCCAAGAGCAACATGGATCTGCTTGCCTCTTGCCTTAATCCTAGAATGTGGACAGCAGAGATTCACTAGGGAGCTGATTCCAATCCTCTGCCTTTTACATTGCTGCATAATGACCAATAGGTACTGCGTGGTCTTTCTCCATCAACTTCCCCCTGGAGATGAAGAAAGAATATTTGTTCTTTAGGTTGATGCCTGACTAGCAGAACCAATAAATCCAGGATTCCTCCTGGTTTCTGTCCACTGTCCCCTAACATTTCATTTCTGTGAAACCTTATGTTCCTTTTCACATCCCCTTCATCATCCACCGGTGCTTCACCATTGCCACCCACACCAGCTTGTGCTCCTCCGTTTCCCTCACCTCTTCCTTAGGGAGCAGTAAGCAGAGCTTCAGTGTTCTGCTTGCTGTCCCCTCTGATTTCCTATCTGTGCCTTTTCCATCCTGCCCCATAACCATTCTGTTTTTTCATTTGGTTTTCTCCACAGTCACCTTTTTTCCTCCTTTTCTCTGCCTTATTCCTGCAGCCCAGGAAAGCTCTAAGGCTTTGCTAGTGAGGGCTGAGTAGGTACTAGAGTGGGTAGGAAGCAGTGTATGTTGTGTGCACCTGTGAAGTGTTGTTTTGGGCAGCTGTCAGAATAATTGTCTGAGTAAGGTCTATGTTCCCTAAAGTGGTGAGGACATGAACCCCTTTATCTTTTCTCTTTATCTCAACAGTAATTTTCATAAAAGTGTATGGGAACAAACATCTTTTAGACCTTTGCCTTTCTGATAAATTCGTTGAAATGAGCTAGCTGGTAAGAGAGGACACCATATAATTGCCCTTTACCTGGAAAAATAGTGGTATGTGTTAATAATTTGGCAGATAGGAAATGGATCCAAAAGCTTTGCTTTAGGCTGTGGTCTGGACCTTCCTGCTGTGGCAGGGGTTGAGCTATGCCAAAGCATGGGAGAGCTACAGTTTACCCTCCTATGTGCTCACTCAAATCTCTCTGTTCCTGATCTTTGGCAGTTTGCTACAGCTTAGGAGGTTTCAATCCCTTGGGATCATGGAGATTTCCCAGTGTGGGTTTAGGGAGGTTGTGTGGATAGTGAATCATTCATTATTGTATCTTGGATCCTGCATCTTCTGGCTTCCACACTGAATTTTGGGTTTCCTACCTAAAGTATATGGTGACAATGTTATGGACACTTATAATAGTAATGAAATTATAAATGTTGCAGATCATGTGAAATTAAATCTCTTACTGTACTTAAATTATAGATGTATTGCTTTATAAATCTCTTGTAAGTCTGTATAGATTTCACTAATAATTGATTGTGCTTGGTTGCCATTATTTTTTCATTATAACCTCAGGGTACTGGTCAGCAGCCTACAATTTACAAAGAAAATTGCCTAAAACAATGAAAATTTCTTGGCCTTTATTATAAATAAATCTGAAAAAAAAAAAAAACCTGATGAATCATCACAGAAATTTTGTCCAATCTAGTGATTAATTGTACTGTATTTATACAAATCAGTGCATGCTAGCACATATTTTCTCTCCAAAGTCTGTAGCCCACAGGCATTTGTAATCTCAAGCTCCCTAAAACAGCCAAGCAATTTCAAAGTTTATTTTGTTGTTCTGAAGCCTTTTGTCCTGTTCTGGCAGAGACCAGAACCAAAAAAAGTCAACAGTGGGGGTGCAGCTGGTGGAAATGTCCCTAAAGGCTCATATTGCTCAACCTGTCACTTTGTATATGAGTTTTGAAAGTGAAAATAAATAAAACCAAATGTAGGCCCTTACTGTAACCACATTTTGTTTCATCTCTAGCACAGACTGAAGTCCAGAGTGGCTCCTCCAGCCTGTTCCTCTGGCAGGAAGAGTTTTCTGTGGTTAGTACTCAACAAAGGCAGAGTCCATCAGCTGATCCCTCTCTCGTGTGTGTCCCTTTTGCAGCCTTGGGCAGTCAAAATACCGAGCAGTCAGCTGGGCTTGGGGCAGAATTCAGCCAGACGCCAAAGAGCACACAGCGGCGTGCAGTGGCATCAGCATCCTTCCGCCGTGACAAGCCCACTTGGTTCTTCATTTCCCGAGTGTGAAAGTAATTTTGACATGTGAATTTCAGTGTTACTCTGAGACGGTCTTGCTCCAGGATTTTTGAGAGCATCATGCCTTTGTGTAAGGAATGGCTGTGATCACTGCAGAAGGTCAGCTTGTGCCATGCCTATCAGAGCCATTTTCTGTCCAAACTTACAACTCACTGTAGGTTCTGGCTCTGTCTCACAACTTTTTCATGCCTGTCCAACAGCAGCCTGGTGCAGGCTGGGATGCTGGCAAAGATCTGACTCATCTCTTTTGTTTGTTGCTTTTTTAAGCAATGATTTCCCATGGACTTCCTCTGTCTTCTAAGGGAAGTTCAGACCAAATTAAGTTAAAATTCTCAAGGACTTTTATGTGAGTAGAATTTCATCACCTTCATGTTGTAAGTGGAGACACTTAACCTTTATTAGTATTCCAAGAATGAGACATTCCTATCCAGATAAAACCACTTACTCATAATGCCTGCTTGTCTGATGTAAGTATTGGGAATATATGCATTTTCTTAGCGTTAATTTGCATGGTAGTTTTTATCATCTGCTCACTTGTGGAGCAAGTTCCCCTCTTAGCACCCAGACTAGAAGTTAATAAGTGCAAAGAAAATTAAACAAAACCTGAGTTTTGTTACCTTTAGTCTTGCAGTTCACTGAACTGGTATGGCAGCACACACTCAAGGAGCCAGACTCCTTGGAAGGACCCTTCCTTGGCTAGCTGAGAAGCATCTGGAGAATTAGACTAGCATTTTAATCTAATTCTCTCCATCAGTTCCTCTTCTCAGGAACAAGTAATTTTATAAGGCAAAGCCTGGTAGCCCATTAAAGAAGACACCTTGTTTTGTGAGTAAACAAGGCTGATGACTGATCTCCATGCAGAGAGCTTGTGGAACTTGCAGCTGAGGTTTTTTTGTGTTCTTCCTGCTGTATACCAAAGCCTGAGCAAGCCTGACCATTGCATTAAATATTAGATAATACTGTGCAAATACATTCCTCCCTTACTGAGCAAGTATCTTATTTTTCAGAGAGAAGTCCTTTGGAGGAGTGAGTGAGGAGAAGGATGAAGCTGCAATGGTTCAGTGGGAGGGACTGTGTTTTTCAATTCCTGTCAACTTAGGAGCTTTTGAGGTCCTTCTGATGGTTTCTCTTTTCCTCCACAGATCATAAATATGCAGTCATTTTCAATCTCAGCTAGTAAGGGAAGTTCATGTGAATCAAAGAGTGATGTTCTTTTGCTTCATGCTGGTATACATATCAGTGTTACAGTGCCATCATTTGTTCTGCTCTTTTGTCGCTTTTGATCAGTGTGACGTCAATACTGGTGGGTATAATTGCTGACTGTTACTCATATATGATAAGTTTAAAGAGGCCATTCATTTTATAGGTGCAAACAAGTAACTGAAGTACAGTAATTTCACGATTATAAGCCACACCTTTTTCATGGAAGAATCCAGCCTACCCCAGTAGTGCGGCTTATATTCAGGTGCGGCTTATCTATGGACAAATCCCAGTGAAATGTCAACCGGGAAGTGAGAGTGGGCGGGGAGGGTGCCTGGGGCTGCGTTTAAATGTTTCGCTGGTCTATGAAAACTGTTGCAACTTGAGCACCTGACACCAAACCCAGCTGGCAGCGATTCTGTTACTAATTTTTTACTTTGTTACACATGGATCCTCACTTTACAAAAAAAAAAAAAAAAAAAAAAATTGATGTGGCTTATATGTGGACAAATCCCGTGGTCTACCGGGCTACCCGGGTGTGCGGCTTATAATCCGGTGTGGCTTATAATTGTGAAATTACTGTAATAGGAATGCTGCCCAAACTCACAGGACAAGACTGGAAGAAGAGCACAGCAATGGCCAAAGAGGTTTTACATAGATCTTGATGAAGCAAAGGCATTGATTGCATTTGATTGCAGTGGATTTCTATTTGATTTCACATCAGAAACAGCAGTGGGGCAAGAATACACCAGGATGGTTGCAAACATAGCAACAGGAGCCCTGATAATTGCCAAGGAAAAGCCATTAGGGTAGGAGGGAACTGAGGAGAGATTCAGAGCTGTTAGGAAAGATTGCATAATGTTTTTCACTCCCCTCAGTGCTTTGGGGAATGAACATTCTCTGTAAACAAACAACAGTGCTTTAGAGATAGCACTGCTGGCTCCATTGTTTTTTCTAATGGGAAGTAGCCTACAAGTCACCAGAGCTAACCAGGACTGTCAGAAAGGGGAACACTACTTAGCCTTTTTGAAGAAATCACTTGTGATTCAGTGAAATCCTTGATAAAGGATATTTCTTTTTTCTAATATCTGAGACATGTTAAAACTAATTCCTTCCCAAATGTCTAAAAGAATCATAGAATCATGGAATGGTTTGGGTTAGAAGGGACCTAAAAGATTACGTAGTTTCATGGGTAGGGACACCTTCTATTAGGTCAGACTGCTCAAAGCCCCATCCATCCTGGCCTTGAACTTCTAGCGATGGCAAGACCCCAAACTCTGTGGGCAACATGTTGCAAGTGCCTCACTATCCTCACAGTAAAGAACTTCTTTCTGATGTCTAACCTAAACATGCCCTCTTTCAGTTTGAAAGAGCTATTATTCGTTGACCTATCACTACAAATCCTTGTTAAAAATATAGGTGTTATTCCAAAGAGCTGGATCACCAGTAATCTCCAGTATCCTAGTACCACTTCCTCTGGCCATCAAGTGTGACATGTTTTCTTTGTCTCTGAACTTTTTCTATAATGAGCCTTGTAGTTAAGGGATTGTTGTAATTGTGGGACTTTCAGAATGCCATCAGGATGGCCAAGATCTAACCAGTACTGGGGCTCAGAGCAGGATTCTTCGTATGGCTCACATGATACACTGTGTAGCTTTATAAGTCCTGGAGTACTGCCATGAATTCAGGATAAAACCAGAAAGGAAAAGATAATGTCTCTGGCTTAGGGATGAGGAGAGGTCTTGTGGGTGAATATACTCAAGCCCTTTGATGGATTTTGCAGTGACCTGCAGTTTGCTAGATCCTGCAGTCTAGCTTGGGCAGTTGGGACTGGACTTGCTGACAACCAGACAGAAATACTGCCTCAGTGACAAATAAAGAAGCTTTAACTCTCCTTGAAGTTTCTTGGACTCTTGCAGACGTACTCAGTGGCACAATAAAATCTAGTCTGACTTCCACCTTAACTAAAGGCAGCTGTAGTGAAACCTGTGACGTTAATGGACTGAATATGAGACTGCAGCTCTGAAACCCTAATGAATGAAGGTTGAAGTACTCCCCACTTTTAATTACCCCCACAAAGCTAACAGGTCTCTGAAGGTTACTGTTTAACCAGAAATAATGGTACAGCATCTACATTCTGGACTGAAATTGCTGAGGCAGTTAATTTTTACTAAGCTCTAGTTCTTGTAATTTTGTCCCCCATGCGTGACTAAACCCAAGTAGAATGGCAGGTTCCTGGGCACAGGTGAGTTTTCTGGTCTGCAAAAACATTGTATCTCTGCCCCACACAATGCCTGTGTTACATGGCTTTATCAAAATTATCTACATTTTTAGCTTTACATTTTAATTGAATCGTTGTTATTGAGTGCCAAGGAGATTAAAGGAAAACTGCTTCATTTCTTTTTGTTTCTCTGAAGCAATTTATCAACTGTAATCCCAAGGGAGTTGGAGCAGACATGATGATAAAGGCAGAATAAAGATGATAAAGGTTGCTGAGGTTTCATTTCTCCATCAGAAGGCTGCATTTTTCCACAGAAAAATCAAGTTAATTTATTTTGTTGCCACTTGGATGTTTCTTATTTACTACTGGTCCACATACGCCATTCTGTTCCTCTTAGTATTCAGAGCTCTACCTTGCTGCTCTCAAAGGCACAAATAAGCTTTTGCTCCTGTTGCCTCTCCTATAATCATGGAATTGTAGAGAGATTTGGTTTGGAAATTATGATAGGCCATGTAGTCCACCCCATCGCCATGGACAGGGACACGTTTCACTAGACCACCTTGCTTGAGGCCATCCAGCCTGGCCTTGAATACCTCCAGGGAAGGTGCATCCACAGTTTCTCTGGGTGACCTGTTATAAGTGCCTCACCACCCTCGTAGTAAAGTGTTTGTGTGTTCTTGAGACAAACCTGGCTGCTATTCTTCCCTGTTCAGCCATCATCAAAGCTTTTGCTGAGTTCAGTTTGTGGAGCTTGTCTGTTCCTTCTGCCTGTCTTGCAGAAGGGATTTTTGGATAGATAAACCCTCTGCCAGTTAAACATGTTTGTTTAACTAATTGGCCAGCTCATCTCTGTGGATAAGTTGTTGTCAGGAGGGAGAGCACAACTCTCCTGGGGATCATACAAAATGAGGATATAGCTGTAACCCCTGACTCTAAAGTCTCATATGTCTGTTTCCCTTTGCATCTCAAAAATACCTGAATTTGCACAACTGCCTGTCAGAATTGGTCATCGCATATTCCATGTGCAAAGGGATTTCCAGCTCACTACTGCCAGGATCCCCTTTTGAATTCTTGAGCACCTAATGGGATACCACGGAGCCTCAACCAGATTCAGGAACTTGCTTCAGTTAGTTATCTAAAGGCATTGGAAATTTAGTTGTTTTATTGAACTTGGGCCCTTTGTTCTCAGATTCAGCATTAGTGAAATACAAGGCTTGCTTAGATACATGCCCACTCCCTGGTGGGGTTTTGTCACTGAGATCACTTTCCCCACATGGATCACCATTTCTGCTCCTCCTGATGGTTTCCCTTGCAAAGCTGGTAGAGCCATTAGGGTATTAGTGTAAAATATGCCATCCGATTTTGCCTGAAGTGAAGTAAGTAGCAATTAGCATCAAATACATGATATTATGGAAGGGAACACAAATTCTGAGAGGGCTGTCTCTCCAGGCTTGGTTCTTAGTTGCCAACCAGACTATCTAAGCCAAGCCAACTGATAACAGATGTGAAAGTCCTACTCCCAATGAGCATAGTGAGAGTAGTCATCAGACTTTGGAAGACCCAAGCTGAATTCTGTCTATTGCCAAATCCCAAGCAGGGATTGAAGACCAGCCTGCTTCGCTCCCAATTCAAGGTCAGAATCCAGGGGCATTGGGTATATGCTCTCTCCACTTCTCTCAGTTCCATCAAGCTGCATGACCAGGAATGGGTAGACAGTTGGGTTTCAGCTTCTGCTGCAAGCTCAGGATGTTTTTCAAAGGTTAAATAGCTGGTGGACCCCCTTCAGTACTGAAGGGATGTGAATGTATGAGGCACACGGCTAGGCACTTAATAGATGTCTTCATTATATTTGGAAAATGTTACTTTCAAACAATACCATTCTTCCTAAAAACGTATCACAACCTGAAATATATGCAGTGATGTTACCAATTTGCACTTTTAATTCCCAGTTAATAACTGCTCTCTAAACATAGATGGCAGCAGTACAGTACTCCTTTTTTATGAAGATTGACATCTGTGAATACTGTCTTTGAGGCAAGCCATGTGTATGTGATTAGTTCATTGGTTATTGGCACAGTGTTAAAGAATTACACTGAATAAATGAAATGTCATTTTCCTTTTTTGCCTTTCTGATCTGTCTGTGTGATTGTGACTTGATCAGTGTTGAAGTCAGCACTTTTATTTTTCTTCTTTTCAAAGTAAAGGACATTTTCATTAGGAATCCCACTGTTGACTGTGGGAAGATATCTGTCCCCTAGAAGAGTCACGTGAGATAAGCCCTTGCCGGAGTGAGTAGCCCAATTATGTTTGATTATCCATCACTCATATGGCCTCACAATGGAGGTTTTTTCCAAGCTTCTTCTCCCTAATGTTTCACATTAGAAGCCCAAACCATGACCGGATCTGAACTTTCTGGGGCTGAGTAATAGTGGAGAGATGTAAGCAACAAAAAATGCGTCTATCTGTTTTTCCAACTGTTACTAATTGCTGACACAACTCCTGCTTTTGTGAGCAGATAACAAGGCAAGAAAAATGGCTGCATCCTCCTGCCAAGGGGAGTCCTCCAGTAGAGCCCTTGATTTGCGCTGATTAGACAGTGCTGTGAGCAATCTAAGCAATTTTCCCTGACATAGGTACAGAGGACAGGTTGCTTCTTTTGGGGTTAGTGTAGCCTAAAAGGAACTTCAGCAAAATCCCAGAGTATCAGAGCAGAGATCAGTCAATGTAAATAATGCTGTCCTGGGTATTGAAAGAATCCCTGCTATGGATACTCTTTTTGATAACAACAGCAGAGAGGCAAAAAATAAGCCACAAAAATGATCTCTTCCAGTTCCTAATTTTATTTAGAAAGAAGGCATTTCTGTTTAAATCCTGAAGACCTTTGCACTGAGAAGTGGTTAACCTTAGTGCAATCAGCTATATGATTGTCCATATAAACACTTCACACTGAAGTGTTTATAACAAAAATGTTTAATTTTCTGTTTCACTTCTCATAACTTTTCATGATTTTCACTTGATGAATATCAAAAACTGGGATCAGATATTCATGGGGGAAAAAAGAAACACTGTTACAAGGGCAGGTTTGGTCTGATCAAAGCAAATGTCGTGGCAGATATTGATACAGTCAGATTGGAGTTCTGTGGACTAGAGAGGTGACCCAAAGTATCTAGCTCTGGAGTAGCCATCCCCATCACTGACACTGGTAACTGGATGAGAAGGATCATGCTTTCACTGTTTGAATGGTCAGGAGCTATAAACTCCTCAGAAAACAATGTGTGACAAGGGTTATGGTAAAACCATCAGCCTTCACTGCATTTATCAAAATTGTTTTAACTAGAAAACTCTTCTGCACTAAGGCCGAGTGTGCTCCCTGAAGCAAAGATGTTTCACAAGTGTTAAATGTGCAACACTGGTGGCTGCTGAATGAAGTTGCCCTTCTGGATGTTGAGCATTTTGGTTTGAAAATGAGAATTTATCTTGCTATTAGCAGTCCCTTAAGGTCTCATTTTTGTATCAGTCAGTTGCCTGGTTTTGTACTCAGCAGCTCACATCCCTCCATTTTCAAGTTCACCTGTTTTCTTTTATCTTGGAGTTACTAGTTTTATTACAAGGCTTATTTTTCTTCTCTTTCTTTTTTTTTTCTCTCTTAGGGGATTGTTTATCACCATCCATGACAAAGGCCATATTGCAACAATGCTAAACTCTTGGCCTGAAGAAAATGTTAAGGTATGTGACATGTCTTCTGTGGATTGGGAAATTACAGGCAGTTTGGTGAAAAATGGATATTTAGTGGAACTGCTTGGCATCATTTATAGAGCTGGCTATTTAAAAGGACAAGCAAAGAATGCTTCTCTTCCTCAGAGAATTTTCAGGCTGAAATTCAGTTTCAATTTCCAGTCAAGTTGGGACTTCAGAGACTCTATCATGTATGTATGCAGTCAAGAGCAACTTTTTCAGAGGTAGCAGGATCTTGGTGAATAAAAAAAAATTGCATGATAATAAATTTGTACAGAATAGGTACCCTAATGAAAAAGTAAGATACAGTGTATTGAAGAATTGTGTGGCTAACTTGAACCAAAGTTTTTTAAGATATCTCTGTAATTAGCATGCTTGTAGGACTCCTTCCCAAATCCAGTGAGTCATGCAAGCATCAAGAATGCTGGCAACTCTGAAAATCATGTTTGATATCCAGCAGCTGAAAATATTACTGACACCCCACCCAAAAAGTGTTCTTGTGAAGTGTTTTTCACTAGAGCTCGAGGCTGGGCAAGTCCCTGGCATGAAATAAATTCAGCACTTAAGACAGGTCTTGCCAGTCATCTCACCTTATTCTATCAGTCTGAAAGTACATGTTCCTGGGAATTTCCATGGCTATTGACAGTTTTGGTCCCCTATCAATCATGTGCTTCTTCCAGGAACAAAGGTTTGGCAGCTGAGAAAATCTTGCAAGCATTTTCCATTTCTAAGAGGAAAAATGAGGAAATTTAACATGTTTTCAGAAAAAGTGATCACAGTCGTATAAACTTGTGTTTGGAACCATGGAGAAGAGAGGCAGGCTAGGTATTTTGTCCATGTTGTGTCCAACATACTCAGTATTTCCATTTGTTTCCAACTCAGAACTGTGAGCAGAATTCATTATGGCTAATAGAAATGTTTTTGCAGATGGGGAAACTGGCACAGAAAGATTAGAGATTGTTACTGAAATAGCTGCTCTGGCACCCAAAACACACATAGGAAGGGCAATGGTCCATGAAAGGGATTCAGACTATCTACTTTTCAGGTTTGCCAGACTATAAAGGCAGCTCATTTTAGCAGTATTGCTGTTACGGACCACAGGATTCCCTGTGCCTTTGTGCACAGACTTCTTCATGCCTGAGCTGGTAGGCACTGGAACACTCAAGATTTTGAGATAAGTAGAGAGGCACCTGGACTGCACCTTAGTGCCTGGAGGGACCCAGGGCTGTTTTTTTTAAAAGGCTGAACACTCTCCACCATTGAACACCACCCACTGAAGACAGTGCAGAAATACCTGGAGATGCTACCCCCATTTTGCTCATTAGATTTGGCTCACTAGGGCTTCATGGCAACAGTGCTTACTTTAGAAATGGGAAATCTGGGCCAAACCCTGAGTCCTGTGCCTGTAAGGGCTGGAAGGGTGCTGATGTTCTGCTTAGCTTAGCAAAGCCTCAGCCAAGCTCTAATGAACTGCACCTTCAACACTCCTGTCAAAGCTGGTCTGCCCTGAAAGAATCGTAGCACCAGAAGCAGAACAAGTGTGAAGAAACCATTTCTGGTCATACTTATCTGGGAATGTGGAGGTTTTGTGTCTATTCCAGGATGGCTAATGAATCTTGACATGAAGAAATATTGGATAAAATGCTGGCCATCCTCAGGAGTGCCTCCCCTTGCCAATTTTCGCTCTGGTTCCTTAGTCTTGTACTCTTTTCTTCACAATGGCCCAGCTAAAGCAAAAAGAATGCAAAGAATTATACAGGATGGGTGTCATCCTGGCAGCTGTGAATTCAAGCCTCAGTCAGAGTGAGGGTGGTGTAGAAACATGTATTTTATTCCTAGACAAGTGTGCTGCCATGCAAGCTACTGCACTGCCCTTCCATCCTACCTTCCCTCCCCTCATTCCTCCTTCTTCCTCTGGGATGCCTGCCCTAGAAGTGCATTCAGGGTCTTGAATCCCCACCAGGATTACTGCTGTACAGAGCTGTTCAAAATCCTTCCCATTGAGTGCTTTCTGATGGTTCACTCAATGTAGAGTATCAGTTCATCCTGTAAAGGCTGGCCTCCTGCAATCAGTACAGAGAACTGGGAATGCCAACAGCAGCACTTTGCCTCTCTGCATTGCCTTGGCAGCTTGGAGATCAGTGTCGCACTCTGGATCACTCTGCTGGGCCACATGCTTGGTACTCTGACACTGCAAACCTGGACTGGTTAACTGGGTGCAGCATAATCTCAGTTAATATAAATTGCCTGGGGATTTAGTTCCTAGTCTCATATTGTAATTACTTCTGCTGTGCCAATGAAGAGGGAACTGAGCTTTTCAAAGAGAAATAACCCATTCATCTGTTCCAACAACAGCTGCTGGAGAGAGGAGATGCCCTCTGGAGGTTTCTGTCTCTTCCCCATCAGATGTCAAATGAGTTTAGAAACCATTTAGATGCCTGTCATAAACTGCACACCTAACCTTTATACTAGAGTCATCAAGAAAACTTATACCACAGATGGAAGTAGAAAACAGGTTCCTAACTGTTAAACCAGTAACCTCCTACCTTCAGGTAGAAGGGTCTGCCCTTCTCAGCCATTAATGTCCTATTAATGTCCTATTTGTTGAATTTTGATCATACAAACATGAATAACATTACTTTAATTTCCTTGTGTATCAGGTGCTCACAGAAACTGTGCTCTTTTTTGAGGTGTTTTTCAAATCCAAAGAGCCAGAAACAAATGTGAATCCAGTTTCCCCTCTCTGTTACAAATAGCAATGCATTTCTCCCATGCTGTATTTTCTGTTCTGATTAATTTCTCAGTGTTGCCCCAAGGAGCTTTGATTCCTATAGAGTGCTGCAGCACATCCTAGGCTGAAAATTTTTTCTGTCTCTGATGGATATCTTAATGCTATTGAGAGGTTTTTAGGTTTGCCTGAGAACACTTATTTATTTGGAAGAAAGAGGATCAGTGTTCCAGAGAAATTTTTGAATCATTAGAACTTAATTTTGTTGTAATATTCTCTGCATAGTTTGAATATTAAGTCCATTTAATTTCAGGATAAACCTGTAGCAATTCATATGCTTGCTGCTTTCCTTATTCTCATTACTGCCTTTCAATCCCAATTGCATCCTCTGGGTGTGGTAAAGAAGTGAATGCACACCCAAAACCTGATGGAGCCCACCCAAAAAGAGACTTTCTCATTGCTAACACTTCACACTGACTCAGAAGAAAAAGCAAATAGCAAAAAGTTCAAATAGTATAGTTTATGTTGAATAACAAAGGACACTGAAATATGTTTGTTCCACAGAGGCAGTTTCTAAACACACTTCTTTCTTCTAAAGAAAAAAAAAAAAAAAGATGAAAAAAGTCAAGGCCATATCTCATTTGTGATACTACTTCTGTAGTACAGCTGGGGATGCACAAAAAGCCATGCTGCTTGGGCTCTGCTACAGTGAATTCAAGTATTTCCAGCAGATCTGCTGCTGTCCCCACACAATGAGCTGCTTGCTACCTGTTCACCACACTTTAGCCCTAAAAATGATCAGCCCCTGGTTGCTAACAGCTAATTAACATGCTATCAAGGACAAAGAGCAAATATCCATTGCACAGTGCATCTGCAAAGTGGCATCAGTGTGGAAACAGTGGAGCTGGTTTTGCTTCTAGAGCCTTGGCAACCTCATACAACAGTCTCTTTTGATCCTCCTAGGCTATCGTGGTGACAGATGGAGAGAGGATTCTTGGTTTAGGCGACCTAGGAAGTTATGGCATGGGCATCCCAGTTGGAAAGCTTGCTTTGTACACAGCTTGTGGTGGAGTTAACCCACGACAGTGTCTCCCTGTCCTACTGGATGTTGGCACGGACAACGAGGTAAGACAATTTTTCATGAATCTGACATGGGGGCATTTCATAAATCTGACATGAGAGAATCAAGATTAGCGCTTAATTCCAGTTCCCTAAACGTAGAGACAAAACTGGAGACATCTGAGATGAGATGATAGCTTGACCAGCACTGCAGGAAAGTAGGAAGGTTTGATTCCTCTTTGATGCATAAGAACCTTTTGTTCTTATGGGGAACTGAAATAAACACTAAATAGACTCATGGTCCCCTGGTGAGAAGACTCAGAGTGTTACCAGTTGGAGCTGAAATCTCAGCTCCACCTTTCAGCATGGTAAGGTGAATGGACAGGCTTCATATAGGAAGTCCCAGAATTATTCTTCCTGTGGTAATTGTGAGGGAACAGGCAGATATTCGTGTCTGTGTAGAGATGACTACATTCCAGAAAGGGAGAGTCCCTGGTGAGTGGTTTGGGAATGATTAATGTCACTGTTTTGTTAGCTTGCACATGTTACTGCACATGATAACCAAGCAAGAGGCCTCCATCTGTTTGCAGATTTTTGCCTTATGACTCTGGCTCAGAAAGGCCAAAACGAAACATTTCAGCAATGCCAGAATGGACATCTGTGAGGATGTCTTTTTAAAATTAATATCCTATAGCTATTTGTGATGGCCTGGGTTTGTCCTTTTTCGTAAAATGTACTTGTGCTTCACGTGACCCCATGTAAACCAAACACACATTTCTTGAGGGACATAAAAAATCTGGGGTATAAGAGCTTTGAGTTTGTGTATGAAGACAAGTTAATGCTGACATGTTCAGACATGCTTGTGTTCATTGGACAGCTAAATTTTCTGCACCTCTTTCAGTCCTGCCCCAACTCTCTCATACTGCACCCCTAAAAAGAATGAAAGAATGCAAAATCAGTGTCCATAGATGACATCTGAGAATCTCAATTAACTCTTTGGTCACTGGCCCCAGGATTATGTTACCCCTTTAGCATAGTGGCCTGTTATGGGCTTGTGGAATACAGGATCTGCTCATCTCATCCTGATTCATGGTCTTTCCTGAAAAGGGAGAACTCTGAGTTTGGACCCACTGATGCTAAAGCAGGAATTAAGTCTCAGTCTCTCACTTACTGCAGTCTCCAGTCAATAGAACATTGTACTTGGCTTTGGATCCTTCCTTCTCCTCCATGCTGATCTGCATGTCATCAGTGCTTTGAGCCTCCCAGCAGGATCTTCTCCTAGAGCAACCTGGTAGAGAAGTGCTTCCCTTCCCATGAAAATCATCTGATCATGCATGTCTGCCTTGTTTCTGTCTCAGCAGACAGGGAACACTAAAATCCAAAGTGGCACCAGTGGCTCTTGGGCCTCCGCAATGGTCAGATGGCATCAGAAAAAGGGATTTACAGGATCACTCCAAGCCCAAGATTAGATGTGTGGTAATTTCACGTGTATAAGGTGCACCCTTTTGACTGAAATTGTGATCGGAACCCGGAAGTGCACCTTATACACAGTGTGCCTTATATATGGACAAAGTTTGGAAATTTGCCAACCCAGAAGTGCGAGCCTGCGGCAGCCCCAAGTAGGGCCGAGCCCGCCCAGCCCCGAGCTGAGCCAATAAACCCCATGTTCACATGTTACTAATTCGTTACTTTGTTGCGTGTGGATTCCCACTGGGAAAAAAAAATATAGTGCGCCTTATATGCACCTTATATATGGGCAAAGTACGGGAACTTGCTGGCAACCCGGAAGTGCGCCTCATACTCCGGTGCGCCTTATACGCGTGAAATTACTGTAATTTGAGTGTTCAGGAACTTCTCTGAGAAGGCAATTTCCATATCTGGGGTTAAGATATAGAAGTCACTGTTTTCCAGCAATATGAACATTGTATTTCTTCACCATATAAATAATCTGTTTGCTTATTTATTTAATGGCTTTCTCACGTGCATAAACCCAGATTAACTGAACCCTAAGCACATCCTAGGAGCATCTTGCCCCACAAGTAAACTTGTTTATCAGTGCATAAATAAGATAGCTCTTACAGGCATTCATCCTGTTCATCTCTGCCCATTAATATCTGGTGAACCAAGGGTGACTGTGTTGCTAATACATGAACCTCAGGTAAATATAGCCGTGGTGTTATATTTTTAGCATCAGTTGCCAGCTTGTCTTTCTGACAGTCCATAATACTTTGTATACACTTTCAGCAAATCAGTCTTTTTTCAGAGCTCAGCATTTGTCACTTTGTCTGTGGCAGAATTTTTTACTCTATGAACAGGGCCCAGAGCATGCAGTGCTGTAGGAACAATCAGTGAAGTTATACAAATGGGTTTCCTTTCTGTGTCATGGCCCTGAAGAGCCCCAATGTATTAAACTCACAGGAAAACCTCTTTTATCTTTCCTTCTTAGGGAAAACAGCTGTGGCTGTAAAAACAGATCTGATATTAGCATACCTGCCAATATTTAGGGCTATATGGCTGCAGGACAGTAAGTTTGAGATGGCTTATCCTTCCTTCATGTGGATAGATCAGTTCCTGAAACTGGAAAGGAAGTAGAGCTCCTTTGCAGTGACTCTCAGAGGTGTTGGCCCACTGCCTCCTGCCAATGTTTTGTCCTGTAATTTTCCCCAAAATATATGCTATTTCCATGCTGACCCAGTCCTTTTTAGGTGGCTTATGGATGTTGACTTAACATGTCCTGGATTGGTTGGAGGAATGGCCTGTTTTATGTTTCTGTTGGAAACCAAAATATAAATTAATCTGTTGTTTGAAAATACCATGACTTTATACCTGCCAGATAACCGAGGTGAGTGCAGGTCTTGGGAACATTCTGCCATCTGATCACTGATTGTGGTCAAGTTGCTGTCACCTAAAAGGCCTAAATGACACATCAGTCAGTCATCTTTGCCCAAAGCACTGTTTATGGTCAAGAGCCGTCCTGCCCTCAGTGCAAAATTAAGAACTGAATGCATAGTGAACACTCCCCACACAAGGTCAGTTTTATTCACTAGGAGTGAGGCATTTAGGCAGACAGCATTTGGTAGAGCTGTTTTGGGGATGCAGAGCTCCATTTCTTATTTCAGGAAGTGTTGCATTCCCTCTGACTTTATTTATGCTAGAAGATAGATCATATCTTCCTACAGAAACACTTCCTGCTTGGGAAGGGACATATGAGCTGGCCTTCACTGCATAGTAAATAAAATTAACACGACTACATCAGACAAAGATTTTTGGTAGGCTGGGACATAAATCTCCGTCCATCTACAGAAGAGAAGATGTCAACAGAATTGCTTTGTGTCCTAGGCTCTCCTGAATGATCCACTGTATATTGGACTGAAACACAAGAGGGTTCGTGGGAAACAGTACGACGAACTGATTGATGAGTTTGTGCAGGCAGTTACCAACAAGTAAGTGGGGTTATATACATGGCTCCTCTTGGCTGTTTCCATTTAAGAACAAATGTTGCAACTCCTGAAATAAACATTAGTATAATTGATTGTCCAAGCAAGGGAAGGTCATTTCAATGCAAGTCTCCTGGGTGGTCTGCAAATGACTCTTTGTGCTTGAGCACTCTGTGTCAAAAATATTTGTCTCCAGAGAACTGAAATGGGACTGACTATTTATAAGCATTTCCTATCCACATAGGCCACAGGTGTCAAACGTGTCCTGTGGGCTGTATCTGGCCTCTGTCATGTATTTATGAGTCTCATTCAGCATAGTCAGAACCTAAACTTTGGTTTGTTTACTCTTTATTCAGGAAGTTTCTAGCTCTTGCCATTGTGAAGGAAATCATCTAAATGGAAATGGCACGTTCCTTCACACAGTATGGAGTTTGCAGACTGCCTCTCTATGGCTTTGTCAAAAATAGGAGCTTTTCTTCTGACATTTAAGTCTGTGGAGTGAAAAGACCAGGATTATAAGCACCGTCCTTTTAAACATGGGACAGACCAGCTGCATATTTCCATTCATACTCACTAACTGGGATAGAGGGTCTCTGATGGACCAATGAATTTAACATGGGAAGAGCAGAACTACCACCTCAGCTCTGTGCACCTCTCTCTGATAAATAAAAGAAAATGTATTAAAATCTCCATGACTATCCAGAGAGATTATCATAAGAAGGAAGGCAAGGACAATTGTTAAGAAAAAGACTCATATTTAGAAAACTCCTAAGCAGCCTTTTTTAGCTTTCCTAAATCCGCAGATGATACTGATAAGGATCAGCAGGGAGCTGGAGTCTCTGCCTGATTGCCAAGCTGCTGTTTATCTTTTTTTCCCAGTGAAGGAGCTGTGTTTGATCCTCCCTCTGTGTCTCCAGCCAGCTGGATGTGTGTGTGTTCCTGCACAAAGGGGAGGGAGTGGGTGGTACATGTGTCATCAACTCCCAACGTTCCCCCTGTTTCCCTGGAGGTAGGAGACACCATGGCCAGTGTCTGACACAGCACCTGCTCATCCACTGAGAAGGATGGGTTTACACACGGTGTGACTGCCCACCTTGCTGTGGGTGGAGGAAATAGGGACAGAAATGCAGAGGATTATTCAGTCACAGTGGAACCTTCTTTATGTTTGATAAAGAATCTTGACTGAAATGTCATTTGGTACATTGTAGTATTGATAGATGCTTTGTGCATTTTCTAGTGGGAAGAAATTCTTAGAGGCTAGAAAGCTGGTAAAACACAACTAAGAAATCACAAGAGACAAGCAGAAACTGTTTTAGAGTCATCAGGGTTGATTTGCAGGGATTTTATTTATTTTGACTGTAGTCGCTAATTAATCCTTCAGGGAAACATTATCCTGCTTTCTTCTGGCCAGAAGACCATGAGGGTATTGCAGTGTTGGTGAATGGGAGCAGTAGAATGAGAACACAGATGATGGTCTCAGCTATCGTAAATTTGGCTCTGAGATTTAAGCTTCTGGTGTTAAATGCAAAGCTCATTGCACCCACTAAAGACAATTTGCCTTTTCTGTGCTTGTTGTTGGAGAGGAGGGATTGGCAGTTGTTTTCCTGTGTTTGGTTTACATGAGCTAATGTCCACATTGAAGGGAGAAGACCATGACACAGTGAACTCTTATCTTGGGAGGCGGTGAAGTCATGTCTAATGCTTTCATCCAAGTATTGGTAATCAAGTTCCTGGGGCCCATGTCCCCGCTTTCCTATTTCCCTTAACCAGGATGAATTCCTTGAATACAGTAAGGCCCCTGAAAATTCTCAGCAAAGTGGGATGGGAAATTCTGCTTTGCACTTCTGCATTCACATCTGTAAAGTATTTTGAGATCCTAGAGTGAAAGGAGCCATTACCCCATATTATCATCCTGACCACCAGCATACTTTAAAGTGTTGTGGGGGTGTGATCCTTGTGCACTCTGGGAGGTGAATAATCCTGCTATCAGCCTGGGTTTGGCAAACTCATATGAAACAGGTTCATTCTGTCTCAAATTTCCACTGGAATGATTGGATTCAACCCAGTAGGAGCTCTCACTTCTGTTACAAAAGGAAGTGGAAATTGTTCAGAAGGTCGAGAACATGCTGCTTTATTGTAGCCTGCATCCACTTTTGAGGCAACCTGTGACTATGAGCTGCTGCAATCTGTTACGCAAGTCTGTAATGTCACATGCAAATTCAGTTCTTGGGGAAGAACCTTTTTTTTTTTTTTTACCACAAATCCCTTGCAATTTGGAGGTTTCCTTTTCTTGATATTCATGGAGAAATTCTGTCTACTTCCTGAGGGTACTTTAACTTCTCATGGAAACATTTGTCATCTCCTCTGCAGGAGTACCTCCCACCCTGTCAAAGCTGGCTCAAGGGACGTTTGTCACTGAAGTGGAATGTGTTGGAGCCCACAAAAAAAATCAGGGGAGTGAAGATTTAATCTTCTAATGGAATAATAATATCAAACAGATGTCAAATTTCTGTTGCTGGAGACCCATAGAGTCAGTAGAAAGGACTCCTGGTCTCATAATACCCACCTTGTAATGAAACCAGGCATGTGCCAGAGGCTTCAGAGTTAGCCTTTTCAATATTTTGAAATAAAGTGTGGGCACCCTGGGCAATTTTAGAAAGGAAAGCTCTTTCTGGAACAGCTGGATAAATTTCTGTGTTTTCCTGCTGCCTAAACCACCATTCATTACTCTTTCACCTAAAACATGTGAAATGACTAAGCTTTAACAACAGCTCTAAGCTATGCCTTTTGCTTCTCTTGGGAAGCCACTACATGCAGAATTTGGACCATTGAGCCTACCTGTGTCTGACTGAAGCATCTTGACAAATTGCTGTTTTCTCACAGAGGGCAGCAATATTCTTCACATGGGAAAATGCACTACTTCAGTTTTCCATCTGCTCAGTTACTGTGGCAAAGGACAAGACAGTCTTGCTCTTAACCTGGTACATTGCTTTAGGCTGAAATAAATATTCACCTAAAGTGTCCGAGGATTGTAATTGGAATAAACCCCAGAATTTCTGGGGCTTAAATATCTGATTAGATTAATCCTTGTGCAGCTTTCATCATTCTCCAAGGGGCCAGACCTTTCCCAGAGCTCCAGCCTCCATTCTGAGCTCTAGCCTCAGTCACTGGCTGGCAGATGTGGATCATTCAGCCTGAGACTCTATGAGATGCAATTCCCCACGCCAGCAAACCGTGTCATAGAAGCCTCATTAACCTGTCAAAACTTCACTCTCCTTTCCTTTCCCATCAGTGCTTATTAACAGAGTGATCAGGGGAACAAGCTTTCTGTCAGCCTGTGCCATGAGGCAGAGCACAGAAGGCATCACGAGGTCAGGTGTTCAGTTTCTCAGATGAGAAAAGAAAGATACCTCTGCTGAATTTCTTATTCCTTGTGTATATTTCATACAGATTTCTCTTTGCCTAATGCCTTCCCAGTACTTTTACCCAAAAACATACCAAGGCAGGTCTCATGTGCTCTTCAACAATCAGAACCTTTTTTAAAAGAAGCCACCTCTGTTTCAGCAGTTCTCCAGGGTTATGGAGCACAAATTCACCAGCACTTTTCAGAAACAAAATCACCAATAGAGGTGTGCCCCGATGTTATTTCTTCACATGCTGTGGTTAACTTGGCTAAATGATCCTGAAAGATTAGACTTTACACCAGTTTCTAAGCACTGATTGTCTTCAAAAAAACCCTCACGTGTACTGCTAACACTCAAAGTCACTCCCTAGCATCTGTGGGTCTGTTAGGACACCATTACTAGTGCCCTGGCAGGGCTGGTCGTGTAGGCCAGATCCAGCCCTCATGGAATACAAGGTGCATGTTCTTTCTCCTTGCCCATCTCAGAACCCCCATAGCCAGAGGGACCCTGACACCATTCATGAGGGAGAAATGATGGTGATGTCCATTGTTCTGGCTTGATGTGAGATAAGATCATCAGCCAGCATCAGTAATCTGCCTTAAGACACTGGATGATATTTTAAGTCAAGGAACAATATTTAGGTTTCATTAGCTTGATTTTCTGCTACTGAGGAATGACTGAGCTCCAGATGTCCTGCTAGGGATCACTGTGGTTTTCATTACCATGAGTTCAAATCCTTTGGGGTATTTGCAGTTACAGATGTCACAAAGCCCTCTGCTCTAGGCTACATCTACGCCAGATGTACCACAGCAGTTTCAGTAAGATGCAGCTAGAGAAGCTCTGTTTGTGCAGAAGATACAGAGTGAGACTCTGATCCTTGTTTTGTGCCAGAGGGTAGCTCAAGGCTACATCTGAGGGTCAGCACTAATATCTGCTGCTTTTGCCCTGCTCATGAGAAGCCTTGTAGGTCCAGCTGCAGCCCTTCCTCATGCCAACTGCAAGCAGAATTATGTCATTTTGCATAAAAGCACTAGAATGTTCATAGCAGCCATTAGTGCTGGTCTTAGTGCTTGAAAGTCGTGAGATAGGATGTGCAAAATAGTTATTTGGAGGCTTTTCCTTAAAAAAAATATAATGAAAGTTGACTATGAACTTTCAAGACTTTTTTTCCCAAGAACTTTGTTCAATATTAATTTCATTTTTCTCCTTATCCTGTTTCTAACAGGATAGTCACATGCCCTGGCATGTGTCTATGAACACCAATCCTTAGTACATCCCCCAGTTGCCAAAAATCTACAGTTCTGAGATTTCCTGGTATCTTTGTGCTTCAAGGGGCACTTTTATTGACACAGCACTCACTGAACCGACAGCAGGCTCTGTGCCTCAGAGCATGGTGGCTGTGTTTATGTTGGTAGAAACCCAGTGAGACTCCTGCCCAATGTTAGAAAATGTCTGTAGCCTAAGGTGATGGTGGAGGCAGGCAGCAGGTCCTGTTAGGTTTGTGATGCAACGCCATAGTATGGTGTTTCTAAACCCAGGACCCAGAGTTCTTATGTTTGTATTGGCTCCAAGGTCTCTCTCCCTGGAGCCGTATCTTCTCCAGCATGAACAGCCCGAGATCTATCAGCCTGTCTTCAATAGAGTGATGCTCCAGCCCCTTGTTCCTCTTCATGGTCCTCACCTGGACTGCTCCACCAGGTCCACATTGTTCCTGTGTTGGAGGCCCCAGAGCTGGATGCTGGATCCTGGTGGGGTCTCAGGAGGGATGTAATCCTCTCCTTTGCCCTGCTGCCCACATTGCTTTGGATGCAGCCCAGGACACAGTTGGCTTTCTGGGCTGGGAGCACACACTGTTGGTTCATATTCAGTTCTTCATCCAGCAACACCCCCAAGTCCTTCTCCGCAGGCCTGCTCTCAGCTGACCTCTTGAGGAAGTGCCTGACCAAACTGACCCCTAGCCTGTGGCCAGGAATTGTATGGCAGAGCATACAGTTGTATGGCAGACCGCTGCTGGTCTGATGAGAAGCCTGACAAGTATCATAGTAACAATTTAACAGTAAGATTGGCCTCTGGACACCAGACAGACGCAGGTTCTAGTCTTGTTTTACTTGCCTGAATGGATTTTGTTTTTCCAATCTTAAATGCTTAGCAAGCACGGTATTTTTCTGGTGATGGGCTTTCTTACAGATAATTTAGTTTTTCTTGGAAATCAGAACTTGTTTGCTGGTGTTTCAAGCAGCAATAAGAAGATGACAAGGGCAAAGACAATTTGTTTCTTCTCTGCCTGGTTTTATCTAGGACTGTGAAAAGGAGTTACAGCTCCTCAAAGGAGATTCCTTGCATCATGAATGGCTGAAAGCAGTGCTATAAAGTTTTAAATTCAGACAAGGACTGGAACTTTTCTTGTGGTTCTTTCCATAAAGGACCAGGAACTTCTTGCAAATACTTTTTTTTTGCATGCATGCATGAAAGAATGTATTCTAGTCTGTCCTCATTGTCAAAATAAAGCCCTTTTGATATTGGTCAGCAAAGGCACTGCTAGGTCCTCAGGCTACCCTTGAAGTTCTGACTTGGGCAGTTTTGGTCAGATGCTTCTCAAATGGTAACTGCTGCCTCATGAATTTTTTCCGCTCTGACCTTATAATGGCTCATAATAAGTCTGGATGAACTCAAAGAGGTACATACAAATGAGGATGAAAGAAAAAAGTGCATAATGAGATTTTTTAGGCAACTGAGAAGTCTCTTGAATAAAGAAATTAAAAGCAATTTGATCATTGTTCTTTTCTGGGATTCACACTCTTTTGTTCCACATTTTTGTTCTACCACTGGTTCCAGGTGATCATCCAAGGGAAATGTGTATCATCCTCTCCAGGGGATATAGACTTTGCTAAGAGCATCTTTTCTCTTGGCACACCCCAGGGGTTCTGGGTAGGTCTAGATGGAAAGTAACAGTACCAGAACAACAATACAGCAATAAACAAAGCATGAATCCTATGTTTGTGTGTTTTCCAGGAAATGGCATAATTTCTTAATATAAGATTTTCAGGTGTTAATTTTTACAATAGACTTATAATATTATATATGTTTAGATCCTACAGTCATCCTTCATTAGGGTGACAGTTTGTAGTATTATTTTAAACAATAGTATATTATTTAATTGAAAGTACTGTTTGTACAAGATTTGCTAGGCAAAGGCTGGAGATTGGAATACAGTGAGTGTATGGCACCATTCTATAAAACATTTCCCAGTGAGGTTATTTTCACAGGAAGATTTTTGCAAGGTATGAGAGCCAGAATTTAGGTCATAATTATTTATGGCACAAACCCATGAAATAAGTAAACTAATGAGACAGCCATATAATCTTTGCCTGAAAGACTGATTTTTTTTGGATGAGGAAGAACTGAGAAAGTGTATCTTTTTGTTTCCAATTCTATAAAATGGGTAAATTACCAGAGGTGGCAGAGAACAGGATCCCCCAGATGGTGGTGGTCTGGCAGCCAACAGGAGACATGGTGACAGTATTAAATTATGACTCTGGTAGTGCAACCACTTACAAGTTTCAGCATGTCTGAATTCTTTCAAAAACACCTCTGTCCAAGCATCCTACTTGACAGCCTACAAATATAAGAATGACTCATGCTGAGGGGAAAGTTCCAGTTCCACAAGGAGACATAGAACTTCAGAGATCCCACGAAATGCAAACTGCAGTCTGCCCAAGAGGAATGGCAACATTTTGAACCCAAAACCATTCAAAGAATACAACCTTTCCTTATTTGAAACGGAGATAAAGAAACTGAGAAATGGGAGAAACCACACTGGACGATGGCACTTGCTCAGCTTTAATGCACTTTGTCAGTCTGAAATCTTGATGTTCTACATTTGAGCTTTCCTTGTAGATAAAGGCAGTCAGATCTTGGCTGTTTAACTACTCGTGTCTCAGTTGCCAACAAGATCATAGAATGCTCTAGAGAAGATGAATCATTGACAGTCAGGATGAGATTACTGAAGAGAGCCAACCTTAGCTGGCCATGCCTTTCCTGGACTGGAAAACATTCAGTCCTGATGTGACCTGCTGATCTGCTTCCAAATCTCCTTCAGGCTCTCAGCTGAAAGTTAGGAGATGAGTCACATGGATCAGTGGAAGAATCTATGAGAACTGACAACCAGCCAACCAGACTGACCTCAAGAGTCTCTTTCTATCACAGCAGTTTGGAAGATCTCTCTGAAGGGCCAGCATCAATTCTTGCTGCAAATTTAATAATATTTAAATGTCTTGGAAGGGATCTTCAGAAATCCTTGTTCAAATACTTCACAAACACCTTTTCTATTAAAAGGCACCCTGCACCTATAGATAGCAAGTATATGCATACTAGCTGGGACTGCATTCATATCAGATATCATACATTAAGCAGAACAGAAGGTTCAACAAAAGCATACCTCATTAAAAATTATTCCTCCAAAGGAATTCATTAATTTTGGTTTCTTAGTGGGAAATACAATGTTTTCAATTAAACACAATTTTGCAAAATCAGTTTTCATTTTAAAATGAAAACATTATGATGGGGGAAATTTGGCAGTATAATTCACTTCATCAAATATGTCTTTCTCTGTGTGTTTGCTGACAGGGACCACTTGGACACCACACACAAGGGATGGACCAGGGCAGTTTCTGCAGACATCAACAAAAAAATTTGCAAACATTGAAGGGCAGCGTAGTATTGCAGTGAAAGGGTGATGAGCCAGTGATCTAAGGTGCATGACATATATTTAAGATGTTCCCAGCCAGATCTTCCCAACTGTGATAATTAGATAATATTAGATTACCTCTCCTAATTTAGGTGTCTAAAGTTTGATATCTAAATTTAGGTTGGTCATCTTTACTCTGCCTTCACAGACATTCTGAAGAAAGAGGCATCTCCAGAGATACTATCTACTTCCATTTTTCACTTAGACTAGTTGAAACAAGTTGCTATTGGATATGCCCTTTCTCTTCATGGTCTGAGAGGGCAGTCAGAATTGTGCAGCTGGGCAATACACAGCTGGGCATTAAACAACCAACTTTTAGATATGTAAAGGTAGTGAAGAAATCCCATTCTGTGTTGCATTTTATTGGCTGGATTCCAATACATGTAGCAGCTCTCAGGACACCCTTTTCCTTTGCAGTACCAAGTATTCCTCACCTTCTCACCTGAGCTGGACTTTTTCTTAGCATTGTTGCATATTAAAGGACTTCTGTGCTCCCGAGTTGGCTACGTTTTACTTTCCAGTGCTACCCAAATATTCTTTGTAGAGCACCCTGAATTCCTTCAGGATGAAGGGAATTACAAAAATATTGAGATGCTGTGCTGTGGGGGAGGGACAGTGAACTGACTCATCGTGTTGATGCTTACAAAGATCTTACTGCACATGGTTTGTTCCAACTCCTTGCTATGTTTATCCTTAGCCTGCTCTGGTCACCCTCGGATGGGCCACTGCACGCAGCCACCAAAGTGGGAAAGGGCAGCAAGATTAACTGGTAGATTTCTAAGTCAACTCAGTTGGGTAGCACAAAGCTCTTTAAATTTCTCTCGCAACTTCAGTAAGGTGAGTAGCCCTTGAGGACTAAGATCATGATCTGAGATTCCCATCTTTAACTGTGAATCCAAAATACTTGGTTCTTTCATTTAAAGCATCCAGTCATCAGGTCTTACCATGACGAATTTGTGGTCTTTATGAATGAAAACTTTAGTTTTCACATTATGCTCACATTATGTTTTCACATAAGCTCAAAAATGGAGTTCATACTTTCAAAAGGTCAGTAGATGTACTGCAGTGAAAAAGAAAACAATCTTCAAAAAATACCTTCGTGAGAACAGCTTGCACTGCAGCAGTGTCCTGTCATTCTGACGGGCAGAAAGAGAAATGAAGTGTTTACGGGCTACCATACTTCTTTTGTGCTCTGCTTAACAAACAGGAGTTTATTAAATAGGATTAACTTGTGCACTGTCCCATGCTGCAGATCACAAATGTGAAGTGAGGAAGGAATTCACAGAGCTGGCCACACATACATTAGTGCTGGCTGAGATCATTGATTTTGTTAAGCAAGTCAGTAATGTTGATATTGGTATCACTTCCTCAGTGATACCAGTAAAAAAGACTGGTGTTAGAGAAATAGTTTCTATAGCAACTGAAGTTGCATAAAGATTTGCTAATTATTTGCTATGAGATATTAGCAGATGTTCTGGATGCTGTGTCATTTCCCTCTTAGCTGTGTTTTCCTTACACATCCATGTGATGAATAAGAGGAACATCTATTAGTAAGCTGATCTTCAACCAGACCAGGTTGCTCAGAGCCCTGTCTACCCTTACCCTGATTTTACCATGGATGGGGCATCCACTACCTCTCTGGACAACCTGTGTCAGTCTTTAACCACCCTCACTGTAAAAAATATTTTCCTTATATCCGGTTTAAATTTACCCTCTTTTAGTTTAAAACCATTACCCCTTGTCCTGTTGCTACAGGCCCTACTAAAAACTCTGTCGCCATTGTGGTCCTTTTCCTGAAAGCAAACACAGAGGATGGGAAGCAAGTGTTAGAGCCAACCTTTGTCCCTTTTTGAGACCAGGGGGTTTATCAAGATTCTCATGAGGGACAAATGAAGGAGCACAATGCATGTGCTTATCATTGTCTCCTTACTGACAGATATGTTTGAAGTGGAAAATAACAATAATAAAAAATACAAGGCCCTTCTAGGAGAGCCTGACTGCCCATACTGTGAGTGCCATGAAAAGATCTTTTCATTACAAAAGCCACAGTTCACAAATAGAGTATGTTTTATCCAGTATCAGTTTCTACACTAAAGCAGGGGTGTTATACCACAGATTTCAGTGGCAAAGGAGGAAAAGAAGATATGTAAGGTGATGCTACCTGTAACAAAGTGCAGCTATTTAGAGTCCCTTCATCTGCCTGCAGCCCAGAGGTTGCTAATAGTTGCATTACTCATTCCCTGAGTTGTTCTCACTGCCCTATCATATTTATGTGTGAGATACGAGTACTTATGGCCCTTTAAGATTTTATTTGCAAAGCTTTAATGCAGCCTAGAGTTATGCATACTGCTGAATGTGTATATATATGGACCACTCTGAATTTTACCCAATTTATAAACTGCATTCTTCTCCTTGAAACTGCTGGAAATTACTGGAAAATTTTGGAAAGTTTGCAATTATTTTCTGCCTTTTCACTTTACAGGTCACTAGCTGTCATTGAATGGTGGTTTTCTGCTAAACAACTCAGTGGAGAAAAATATTTCCAAAGCACAGAAGTGTGGCTGTGAAATCCCACCATGAACCAGTCAGTCCCACCGTGAAACACTCACTCCATGGGTGTAGAATGAGTGTTTCTCAGATTTTTTTCTTTTCTCTTGGCCACTTACAGTTGAAGTGGGCAACTGGTGGTGTCCCTCTACCTGGTGTCCCCTTTGCAGTCAGATTTGCTGTAAAGCAGTGTGGCAGCTCAACACAGAATATCTCCTTTGCTTTGAGAAGCTCCTCTGCAAATACACCACTAAAAATTTTTCATACCAGAAGTCCAAAGATGCATGTACTAATAGGTATACAAGTACATATACTAAGAAGCCACTTGAATCCTGGTGACTCCACATTTCTCAGTGTGTGGACTTTGGGATGGGTGTGATCCTGTTTGCTGTTCCTGTGCTGCATTTCTGTCACAATACTTTTATTTCTGCACTAGAGTTTCTAGCTCCATTGTCTTGGTAAAAGGTGTATATCTTGTCCAACGTTGTATAAATATATTTATCCATTTAAATTTCCCTTTAACTTTCAGGTATGGCATGAACTGTCTGATCCAGTTTGAAGATTTTGCCAATGCTAACGCTTTTCGTCTTCTCAATAAATATCGCAACAGATATTGTACATTCAATGATGATATTCAGGGTAAGTACTGTTGGGAAAATCAAATTTAACCTTCACCTTGTCACGAGAAGCAGGGGTTAATATCACAAGATTGTTTATTATACAGTAGTCCAATGTCAGACAAATTTTAGAGTTTACACAGAAGCATTTAAAAATATAAACAGAAGCTCAGCCATCTGAGTTGAAAAGTGAGTCTCCATTGTTTTTAGGAGTTTGGCTGTTCATTGCAGAAACATTCAAGGGAGAAAATGGATCATATGCTTTAGATTATGCAGGTAATTTATAGAGTTCCATTAATTTTCTATAATTTAGCTAAAACAATTATGACGTTTAAACAGTTATGCAAAGGTTTCCGTTTTCATGAGCCAAGTGGTCATTAGCTGATCCTGGTATTTTCCCTCTATTGTTATACTCTTTACTACATGCACAAAACTAAAGGTAAACCAGCTTCTTTCCTCTCTGTGATGCTAACTCTGCAGTAATCTGAGAACAGGTCTGTTCTCCCGTGGCATGGTTAACATAACTCTTCCAGTGTCAAAGAGAAGTGAGAGCAGCAAAGGTGGGGTTATAACAAGCAAGTCTCCAGGCCGTGAGAGGCTCAGCAGTCAGCAGGATTGCTCAATGCCCAGAGGGATGCAATCTGCATCCCAGTCTGATGCTGACTCTGCTTTAAACCTTTGGAAGGGCTGTTTGCTCATTTGACAGGGAGAGGATCTTCCCAAGTTGTCTACAAACAACCAGTTCTCCTCTCAGTCCCTTCATCTTTTCTCTCGTCTAGTCCTGCTTGAAACCACAGAAATTTCCAAAGTTTGATTTAATTATTTGCAGTCCGTTGGGCTCATCCTCACTTGTACTTGAAAGAGACTGAAAGAAACATCAGTGTTATTTTTCACACAATGCTGGTTCTTTTGTGAGCAGACTTTCCAGTGCTGTTTCAGCATCTGCTGCTTATCTAACAATATTTGGCAATGTGTACAGCAGCTTCTTCCTATCTGACATAAGGAGCAGGATCCTGGTTTGGGGGAAATATGGTTGATGTAGTGGGATGCATGGACCTGCTCAGAGACATATTCATGAAGAGGGTTTAGAATGAGAGAAACTAAAGGCATTTCAGAGGAGGGCAGATGGATACTCCTGTACAAGAAGACTCATCAGGTGTTCTTGTTACCCCCCAAAAACTTCCAGTGGAGAGAGAAGCACAGAAAAAGAAAACCTAGGAGATACATTTTTAATTGAAGTATTGAATGGGGGCACCAAGCACTCATACTTTTCTGAAGATGTGCAGATGAAGGCAATGATAAGAAGCCAATGATGTAACGATTTCTTTTGGATTAGTTGCTCTCTCTGAAAGTGACAGGGGACTCCACAGTCAAAAAGAGGCCAGATGATGTGGCAGATCACACATCAGGGGCCTGGATGTAGGTTTTCTTGGCAGAACTGGAGTGAATGTCAAAGGTTTCTTAGTGAATTGGAAAGATTTCTTTGATAATAGAGAGAAGAAAAAATAATAAAGCTAAATTGCAGATTCTGATTGGGAAGCAGGAGACTATTTTTTATAGTTATGTTTTGGCCATAGGTCATAGCTGAATGCCCCAGAGGTAATGATTGCCCCAGTGTAGCAAACCTCATCCAGGAGGATGCTGCAAAACAGTATTGTCATAGAATGTACCTTATCTGATTGTCCCCAGTTGGATGCATGTCACAGTGCATGGAAGTTGCCAAGTCTCCTGAAAATTCTTTCAAGTCCTGCCTTTTGAAAGAGTAGGTTTTTACCTCTTTGTAGTAAAACACAGTTATATTCTCAAATAAAGCATTTTGCTGGCACTGGTTCCTCAGTAGCAGATAAGTAAAGAAATCCTCCTGAGCTTCTGCACAACATGCAATGAGTCAAAAGAAGCAAGCACCTGTTTAGGCATTTTTATGGAGCTGCCAGAAAGAAAAGGGAAATCCAGACTAGGGTTGCAGTCAGAAATGAGTTTTGAGGACTTTTGGAATGCTGAAGTAACACTGATCTACTCAATTAACTGTGTCTTGGAGTCAGACATAAAAGAGTTCCATCTGGGAAGAGTAGTCTGATTTACCCACCCTAATATATCCCTCTGTATCTTCAGATGATATGAGAAAGGTAGGAGTGGCATTTTCTCACTTATACCTTCCTGTTCCTTGGAGGTACCTTAGAGACTCTTTTCTAATATGCTGATGTTTCATGACTCAGCTACTTAAAAAACTTCTAGAGTTCAATGTAAGTGGTGTTTAAATGATTAATGAGAATTATACAAAGCCTTGTTTAAGCAGGCCTGATTAATTTTACTCAAGCAAGACAGGAAAAGACCTTCTGAAGCCTGAATTATTCCAACTTCTGAGCTGGGAATGTTTTAAATATGTTGAATTTAAAACACATCTTAGCCACAAGCAGTGCAAGTTAGATCAGGCCTGAGCTATACTAATTTAAACTCACTGACCATTGGTTAGTGGGACTCTGGATGCAGTGTGCCTACACAACACACCCAGATGAGATGAGAGAAAATGGTATAAATTGCTTCCCTTAAAATCCTTTAGGCCTCCCTGTTGCTGCCCCAGGGCCTATACAGAATGAAAAACAGCTTAAAATATGAATACCTACTTTTTTGTTTGTTTGTTTGTTTGTTTGTGTTTTTTGTCCTTCAAATGCAAATTTCCAAATCCATTCTAACGCCAGAGAATGAAGGTGACTCCGACCTCTTCCAGTTGGAGCCAGCCTGCTGATGCTGAATGGGATGCCTGCCAGGTACCACCAACTGGATGAGGTGATTGCTTATTCTGAAAGCCACTAGCCTGGGAGCTCTCAGGAGCTGGCTCACAGTGCCCATTGCTTATTCTGAAAGCCATCAGCCTGGGATCTAGGCAGGAGCTGGCTCACAGTGCCTGTGTGTGGGAGCTCCCATTCATGGAGTGCTTCTCCTTCCTCTAAGGGGGTGATGACATCAGTCCTTTCCCAGCTCTGTCTGGGTTCATGCAAGGGGCAACAGCTTCAATTACAGCTCTAAGGGAGAAAATTGATTGTCACTTCTTCCTTTTTCCCAGTAAAATACCAGGGCAGGCTCTGAAGCACATAAGATTAGAGGTACATGAGAATGCTTTAGGTCCTGCTCTTTCTCTTCCTCTAACTTTGCTCCACTTAATTGTTCACAGTGATAAACAGAAAGTAGACAACTTAAAAGTCTTACAAAGTTGTCAAGTCTGGTGAATCCTTGGAGCAGGCATCTCTGGATTCCTGCTTCATACAAGAAATGACATAAAGCCATTGAAGACATTAGTTTGGAAGGGACCTCTGAACATCAGCCAGCCCTCCCTCAAATAAAGGGTGATTTCAAACTTAGATTCAAGTTTTAGATTAGTTCAGATTTCTGAGAGCCTTGTCCAGCCAAATACTTTGCAGTATATACAAGGATGGATATCCACAATCTCTTTGTGCTGCTTTCTTACCTTCCTTGTGCATTTTTCCCTAATATCTGGTTGGAATTTTGCTAAAAGCAACTTGTGTTCATTGCCCCTCATCTTTTTTGTACACCTCTGAGAATAATCTGGCCTCTTTACAAACATTCCAACCAGTGCTTGTAAACAGAAATTAGATGTCCTCTTAGTCTTCTTCAGCCCTTTCAAACCCAAGCTCCTCAGTCCTTTTTGTTTACCTTGGTCACATTTGTGTCCCTTCTCTGGACTTGCTCCAGTTTGGCATTATGCTGAAAGCCTCAAATGAGACATGCCTGTCTTGGGATGACCTCAAATGTGCTGAAAGAGAAAAAATTACGACTTTTTTTGACCTACAGTTGACACAATTTAGCAGCCTGTTGGTCTTCTGTACCACAAGGGCTTTTGCTGGCTCATCTTCCACTTGCTGTCCACCATGACCCCAAAGTTTTCTTCTACAAAGCTGCAAGACTTTGCATTTGCCTTTGCTGAGCCTCACAAGGTTTCCCTGAGCCCATTTCTCCAGCTTGCTGACATCCCCGTGAATGACTTGTCATACCTCCACTGCATCAGTCACTATCCCCAATTTGTAATCATCCATGAACTTTATGGAAGTGCATTCTGTTTTATAATCCAGGATGTTATGAGAACTTAAATAGTATTGGCCTCTTTGTACTGCTGACCACAAACCTTTGAGCCTACCAGCCCAGCTACTTTTTCACCCACTTGTTCAGTCTGTAGCTCTCCAGTTTGGCTACAATGAAGTTTTGGGAGATTATTTCTGATCATGGAGATCAAGGAAAGCACCCAGAGTTCTAGTTCCATGATGAGAACTTCAGGCATGCAAAATTACAGCATCTCCATGGACATCTGTCTATTTAGCAGGGATTGTTCAAGACACAAAATCCATGAGACCTGATGAGATGCATCTAAGGACTCATCTGAGGTATGTGACCAACGGCATTTCAAAGTCACTCTTTCTGAGGAGATTTTCTGGGAAAAAAAAAAAAAAATAAATGTCACACCTATCTTCAAGAAAGACAAAAAGAAAGATCCAGGGAATTTTAGCCCAGCTTGCCTAACCACAGTATCTAGGGATTACAAAACAAGTCTTCTAGAAGTGCACCTAGGAACATGAAGGTGAATGAGTGCAGTATGGATCTCCCAAGACAAATCATACCTGATCAACTCAGCTGCCTCTTGAGATGTTTACTCAGTACTAAACAGCAGAAGTACTTCTGCAAGTTTAGTCAGAATTGCAGAAAAAATGAAGAAATCTTTAATATGTTGTTTAATGCACAAAAGCATGAAGCCTGTTTTCTAGTCCACTGGCAATGCTCAGGGTCCCCCCTTCCACAGAACACCTCTGAGTCTTTTTCAAGTCATTAGAGCAATGATTCCCCAGCTGTAGGATGTGTGACTGTTGGTGATCCTCAAAATATCTCTTGACCCACCAACCACCTTTTCTCATTATCCTAGCAGATAACCTTTCCATAACCTTCCCAAGGCCCTTCAGGAAGCAGTGCCTGGCCTGAAGCAACAATGCTCCAGATCTCAGCTGAGGCTGGGAGCTAGCTGACTCCGGTGCCACAAATCTGAGCAGCTTCAAACACTTGTGCAAGTTGGAAATCAATCATGTGCAAAGGAGGCCTGTTCCACAGGCACGTTTCCACGTGCTGTGAGGAGCAGGCAAAGTGAGAGTTCTTGGCTCAGCAGTAACTAATTTCAGAGGATTAAAATGGTACAGTATCTTACTTTGTTGTTTCAGCTGGTGGGGCAAATGCATCGGTAATTATCACAGGAAGCTAAGGAGGGGGAAGCACAATAGGAAGGGAGTGCGGGACCATAGAGTACTGTGGAACAAAGCAGGCAATGTCTTGCCAGGCAGCTCCTGAGCAGCACGCTTTCCCTGGGGATTTACCCAGCCTGGAATAGATGTGGGGGTGTTCTGAGTCCTGTAGAGGTTCACTATTAACACCCTCTGGACCTGTGCACTGCAGAGGAGGAGGCTGCTGCATTTGCCCTTGGTGCTGCTGCCTTAACTATGTAAGATAGTTCCTGGGTTTGTGTTGAATTCATACAATGACTGCTACACAAGCCTGGTCAGAACAGTGTGGACTTCAGGCTGTAAATGGGCCTCAGTTTCTTGGGCTTATCAGTGCAGTACTCTAAAGATCAGGCCCAGATCTTCTGTCACTTTTGGGAATTGTGACATTTGTTTCCCTTTCCTCTCCTGCTTCTGGTTTGCTATTTCTCTCATTTCTTGGATGTCACTGCCAGCTCCTCTGCAGTGAAGAACAGCACAGGTCACCTCTGCGTTAAGCTGTCCATGATCTTTTAAGTCCAGCCTAGGGAGGCAAAGTGAAGAGAAGTAAGGGCTGTGCTCTGGCCTGGCTTAGCTTGTTGGTGTGCAGCAGCATGAGAGTCCCCAGTGCTGCAATGGGGATGGGGATGCTTTCGTGCAGAGTGCTCGTAGCTGCCTGACTGTGTGAGTGCTCGAGGGGGCTCAGCCTGCATTGGCACAGTGGTTGCAGGCTGGCATCCTACAGGCCGGAGGGAGGGCACTGCTGCCGTGGCCAGAACCCATCATTAAGGTCATGCACAACATAGTTCAAGCACTTTACAGCGGAATGATTAAAAGCAGGAACCTAGAGATGGCCTCATCAGGCTTCTCCATTGTCAGGCAGATCTGCTCCATGCCACCATCAATTCTGGGTCACTCTGAAGAGAGCAAGTTCCATCTCTGTGCATCAGTGCTTTGCGTTTTACTGCTCTTCTCGTTGACTAACTCTGCACCATTTCAAGTTGATTTTCTTAATGTTTTACAGAGGCCCTCTGGGGAAAGGGTAACACTAGCCCACAGCCATGGAGGGGAAGACCTTGAGCTGCAAACACTTCGGCAGTTTTTTGCTCCAGCATTGTTGTGTTTGAGTATGCATTTGGAGTGGATCTGGACAAGCTCTGCTCTGCTTTCCAGTAATGGGTGGAACTGCTGCAGGCAGTTAATGTGAACCAGAACTTGGAAAAGCCCTAGGCTTCCTTCTCATCCATGAATTTAGATATATTTCCTTGGCTGCCCTTTGCTGGAGCTGTTAAACTAGAGTTTGCTGTTCCCCGGGCTCTCATATTGGCATGGTTTTGACAGGGCAAAGTGTTCAGGCAGGCCAAGAGTAAAAAAAATAGAAGATCAGGATGAATTTGGCCATTTTTTCCACCAGTGTACTATGGAGAAGGGGGAATCATTCACACAGGTGTTGCGTGAAGAAACAGGCAGTGGCGTAGCTGCACGTTCCTATTGCTGCTGCTGTTGGAAGAATTCAGCATGGTTGTGATTTTTAGCTCAGCTCAGTGAGCCCTCTGGGACAGGTGGCAGGATAGTGCCAGCCAGCCATCAGCATGAGAGGATCCTGCCCAGAAGCACCCGCATGGTCCGTGCTTTCCTCTGTGTCCCCTGCTTAGCCACTGGCTGCTGGCAGCCACAGCACAGTCCTGACCTCAGCACTGGGCATAGTTTTGCCCAGTGACTCGTGCAGAGCTTCCTGTAACTCCATGTGCAGAGCTGCTCGCCCCTCTGACCCGCTCTCCCCTCTCTAAGGAAGGGTCAGGTCCCCAGGAATGGAGCCTCTCCGCTGCAGCCTTTCCCATGCTATGCTGTGGAGCAGATCCTGTCTTCAGGTTATGCTCCAGTGTACCTCCACTGACATCTACTGGGGCTTGTTCTCACTTGCAGTAGTACAAGTGTAACGTCAACCCTACAGGGTTTTCCTTAATGTTTTACAATGTTCTCAATGTGCCTGAGTGTCAGAAATTGACTCCTGCAAAGATGGCTATGTTCCTGGTTGTGCCTTGGTTCTAAATGCCTCTTTTTTGTACTGCTTGCTATTTTGTGATATCGTGTTTAGCACTCACTGTAAGTATTGGGTAGACAGGATGGTTTGCAAGCACTTTCCATTCTTCTCTCTGTACCCCTCCATATCTCATCGCAGATACAGACCAGCCAAGCTGGCTCTTGCTGATTACTTAGGGAAGCAGTTATCCGCAATAGCAGCACTTACTCTCTTTGGAAAACAGATAGACCAACGTGTTGAAGGATGGCTGGTTTTTTCTTGCCATGGTGAGGAATTCCCCGCCCCAGTCTGACTTTGTGGTTCTTTTAGAACTGAAGCACAGTGATTAGCCAATTCTTTACATGAACCAGCTGTGAACTCTTCTCCATAGAGATACTCTGTTGTTCCCTGTTCAGAAAGTGTAATTATGAACAAAAATACTGAGCTAAGGCCAAGGTACAGTAACTTTATTACTTAAGTAATGGGAGTGAGATGCAGTTTGGGAGACGTGGAGGGATTAGAAACACATTGGAACAAGAGAGGAGGATTAGGAGTGGCAGAGCTGAACAGAACCCTGCTGTTAGTCAAAGCTGCAGTACAAGTGCAGGGGATGAGTAATGGCACACCCAGTCCCACAGGCTCTGCAGACTGAGTCCATGCCCCCTTTCTTTCCATACACACCACTTGTCAAATTCCTGCTAGTGACACCTTTAAAAAGTACCTCAAGTACCTCCCTCTGTTGAATCTCTCAAGAGCATTTTCCATTTAAATGGGTTTGCAAATACCAGCATCCGTCCCATCAGACTTCTTGACAACTGCAGGGTATAAAGCAGTTTCCCCTGGGTCAGGACCAAGAGAAACAAGAAATTTCTCCAGTTACATTTCAGTCTTTTCAATACTTCCCAGCATCTATCACTGCTAATGCTGTGACCTGACACACCATCACACTGTAAAGGTTTCACTTCTGGTTTTTTAACTTTGATCAGTTCCCCACTCCCACCCACAGAAGGATTTGGGGATTTCTGTGCAAAGTAAGCCTTGGAGATAGTGTGTGAACATGTGTCAGTGTACACATAGATGTTCATACTCTACTTCATGTCACAAGCTTGGCATTGCTGACTACTAGGGGAGCCTGGTCCCTTCCCATTTCTTTGCAGTTCAGACTTACAGGGTGGAATCTCTTCCTGCACAGATTAGCTGTCTGCAACACAAGTGTCTACATGTGTTCCAGTTACCTTGTCTCTCTAAAAAACCTGCAGTAGTAGTGACTCTTCTAGGGTGCATTTCATTTGACCCAGTTCAGGTGGCTGCTTTAGCATGAGCATGAGCAGGATCATACACTTTTTTTAGAGGAGTCCCATCCTCAGCATCTGTCATGGCAGCACGCCAAGCAGTCCTGCTGATTATAGACTCACCATAACACAGAGAATGAGCATGGACTGGTTATATGACACCCATAAAACACAAAATCTAAAAACTAGGCAATTATCCAGTGTTCTTTCAATTTCTGGAACATTCATCATCTTCCTTTGTAACTTTCCTAGTCCAGTGGAATTTCAACAGACAAATACACTACTCTAAAAAGAGCATTAAAAGGCAGAGATTTAGTGCAGGAGGAGCAAGAGGAAATCCTTTGTACACTTCCTTCAGTTGTGTCACATGTTAATTCTGAAGCAAGAAGGCACTCAGTGGCTGGTTCCCTCCCCATCAAATCCCTTTTAAACTGACTGAACTCAGATGGTCTGGGTCTGGAAATGTAATGTTAAAATATTTTCTGAGCTGATGAAGGGAATTCATCCTTGGTGCAGAAGAGAGTGTCTCAAGTGATTCATTGCAAGAAAGAAGCTTACAAAGCTATCAGCCATCAGTCTGGTCTGTTTTGTGTTTAAGGCATGAATGCTTGCAGTGCCCTCATGAGGTCATGGATGCCTCATGCCTGGGGTGTTCAAAGACAGGCTGGATGGGGCTTGGAACAACCTGATCTAGTGGAAGGCATCCCTGCTCATGTCAGGGGAGTTGGAACTTGATGGTCTTTGAGGTCCTTCAAACTCAAACCATTCTTTGGTTCTATGAAGTGATGCTGCCAGTGTGGACACCACACCTGCTGCAAGAGGCCTGCTGAAACCTCTGCTAAACCTGAATCACTCTTAAGGGAGGCTAATTACTAGCTTTTGGAGAACTAAACTCACCTGAGTTGTAATCACAGAATGTTTCACATTGTACTGACAAATACTTCTGGTCTGGCCTAGAAAAATTTTCCTTGTCAGAGTAGTTTACATAGATTGCCTAAACAAGATAAGTCATGTTGATAAATTATTTCTTTGGCAGAGTACTTGTGCTTCCACTAGATTTTCTGCTTGCTAGGAAATGATAAGAGTGTGACTCATTCCCCAATGATATACCAACACATTTCTAGCTTGTCTGTGGCTTTTGCACTAAAGAAAACGATTAGGTAAAGTTGAATTTGTTTTCTGGGTCCTTCAGAATGAGGCAGCTCCATCTGCTGGTGTTACTGCTTGTGGTCATGTCTGCTCAGGAGCTGCTGTTTCTCAGCCTGCAAGTTCCTGATGCCTTGTAGCACCCCAGGCCCTAAAGACCCTGCAGGGAACTTCAATGAAGCACTGGTTACTTGAAACCCCGAACCACTGGCAGATTACATGGCCAGAAAAATAGGAAGTGCTGGAAATTTGGTGAAATCAGGTGTATTGGCCTAAAAGTGGTCATTTCCTGCCCCAGCCATGACCCTCCCACAAGGCTCCTTACTGGTGATCTCCCTGATTTCTCACAAATCTTCTAAAGATGAGAATGGAGAGACTAGCACTAGAGCTGGGAACGGATCAAAACTGGGGCATATCCAAACTGATATTCTTTCAAATGCTAAGGAGTAAAACTAATCGGCTTTATGAACCTTGTGGGTCCCTTCCAACTTTACACATTCTATGATCAAACTTCCTCCTTCACTCCCAGGTCCCCTTTAACTCTTGCATCCAGCTTGCCCAGATGAGCTGAGATACTTCCAGTGCCTGAATCCTTACTGATTTATTTCCACCATATTCCTTCACCTGGGAGAGGACATTAGATGAATGTTGCATGTGATTTATGTGTGAGTTATGTGGGGCAAAG
>VRYO01002772.1:9431120-9445812 GCA_009812075.1 Sialia sialis | reverse complement strand
AGGGCAGATCCGACCGCAGAGACAAAACCTCTCTCCTCCGTGTTCGGGCCAGGGAGTGCCAGAGTGACCCCTCAGAAGGAAAAAAAGCAACCCACGACCATCCATCCCGCCCCCTCAAACTGCCCAGCAATTGAGATATCCAGACAGCACCCACCCATCCCTTATGTCTTGAGCAATTAAAAGCTAAGGGAGCTGCCCTGCCAGATCTGTTAGCATGATAATGGGAAAAATTTCTCCACAGAAGGAAAAAGTAAAAACCCCCCAACACGTGTGCGTGGCTGCTCGCAGTCATTTGATTGTGAACTTCATGTTTGTTGCTGCACAATGTGAAATAATTGCTGTTTGAGATCCCTTCAATACTCAAGGTTCATATAGAAGGCGCACTGGATTATAAGGCGCACTTCCAGGTTTTGATCAAATTTTAGGATTTTAAGTGTGCCTTATAGTTGTGAAAATACAGTACATTGTTTCTCACTAATCTGGGACCAACACCTGTTCTCAGTCTTAGTGATTTAGCAGCAGGATATGATGGCTGTGAGTCAGGGTATCAGGGTGTTAGAGCAGTAAAAAAAATGGTGATGCTGGGCTGTGAAGGTAAATGGGAGAAGAGGATGGTAATTCCATGATCACAGAGGATTTTTTGACAAGGGGACAAGTTTAACCACTGCTGTGCTACAGGGATCTTATGTGACCTTAGAGAAGTCAGGTGCATCTTAAACCCTTGGCATTCTAGGATTTGGTGTCCCTCTGACTCTACATAGAGGAAAACTTGCATTCTCCAGCCTTGCAGAAGAATTTGAATGTTAACATTTCAGCATAGGGAAGACACTCTGGTTCTTGAGTGACAGAATATAAGAGAATGATTCCTAACCACAAGGTTTCTGACAGTGTATCTGCAGGGTAGACAATGCATTTGCCAGGATGTCCATCTTATGGTGTTTCTCTCTTTCAGGCACAGCATCTGTTGCAGTCGCTGGCATCTTTGCAGCCTTAAGGATCACAAAGAACAAGCTCTCTGACCAGAAGTTTGTTTTCCTGGGAGCTGGAGAGGTAGGAATGTTCCTGAGCTTGTACCTTAATATGCTCCATCTTCAAATTTACAAAGAAAAGTCAACTATGAAAATTCCTGCAAGGCTTGGCTTTATGAGGATGAAGCACAGAAGCAGGTTCCTTGTCACTGGGCAGGATTGAGCCCTACAGGTGGATCTTGCTGCTGTGTGGAAGTTACCAGCAGTCTTTGAGTGATTTGTCCCACAAGTCCTAGGCAACTCTATGGATACTACAAAGCTGCCCATGTGACAGTGGGGCTTTAAGTACCTTTACGGAAGTCCCTTATGAGGCAGGAATATTAAGGAAGTTGGTTTGAATTCTCAGGGTTGATGTCTAGGGTAAACTAGAATTTATTTGGCAGTAGAGTTTAAAGGATTCAGACTCAAAGAAGTGTAAGAACACCTTTTTGTCTGGAGTCAGTCACAGTGCTCCATGGCAGAGGCCAGGTCACCTTGCTCAAAGAGAGAGGAAGTAGGATAAGCCTCCAAAACCTGGTCCATGGACTAGAAGTGTGCAGGACCTGTCTCAGCTCTCATCCCCCTGTGAGACTTCGGGAGGGTCTATTACTATTTGTCTACCCCTCACTGAGACAAAGATTGCTCGCTCTCTCCGTCTCTGCTGGCAGACCTGTCTGTGCTGGTCGCCATCTCTGTGGCACAGAGGCCCTCCTGCCCAGAGGAGGAGGCAGGAAGGCCAGATGTAGCTGTAGGACCACAAACACACAGCATGTCCAGGCTGACTCCCCAGGCAGGAATGGGAAAAGACTTTCCTCGTGGTTGTATTTGAGATGCAGCATTGGCTTTGAGTTCCTCAGTACTTGCATTCCACCAGAATTTTTTAAGTGCCTGCCTCTTTTCCTCCCCTGAAGTAGCTTGTTTAAATGATCAAGACAGCCCCTGCTTGTCAAGGTACCACCTCTGCTTCTTTACCCTTACCTGCAGCCTGCTCTGCTGAATGATTGTGAGAGTTTTTATTTATGGCAGCACCTACAATGCTAAAATCAGCCCCACGGCTCGGCACTGTACAACCCTGGAGCAGAAAGTCTCCCTGCTCTGTCCAGTGCTGGGGCATGACCCAACCCACCTCTCATTTAAAATCTTCCCCCAAAAGATAATGATATCCCAATGAAGTGATTATATTCTGTGTTCCAGGCTGCAATGGGCATAGCTCATCTCATCCTCATGGCCATGAAAAAGGAAGGAGTTTCACAAGAGGATGCCATCAAAAAAATTTGGATGGTGGACTCCAAGGGACTGATTGTGAAGGTGAATTTGTCTCCAGAGATGAGCTCCACTCACCTGCCATTCATTCCCAGCTAGGGAGGCCAGAGCAGGCAGATACCTTGGACCCCTACTCAGCACTGAAGTAAAGGCTGCAGTTTTATTGGTGTCAGCATTACTGCTTTCAGAGGGCTAGGTCTCATGGTGACAAGTGTGCCAGCAGCACTGGCTGCCCTAAAGGCAGTGCTTTGGGCTGGGCCTCTAAAGTGAAGGATATCGGGCTGGCTATGGCCTCAGGCAGTGCTGGAATTCTGTCACATCTTATGGGGCATTATCACAGCAAAACTGTGCTCTGCTCAGTGACCCAGCCTGGCCCAGCTCCGTTCTGCACTCCCTGTGTCCCCAGGGCCTCTGCCCTTGTCCCTCCTTAGACTGGAGGAGACTTGTGCTTTATGTACAAGTGAATGGCAACCAGGTCCTTCCTCCACACAGTCAGTGCATTTTGGTGAGGGAGAGGAGCAGAGGCCAGCCCATGGTGACATTGCACCAACCACTCAATGCCTGACTGGCTGGCGCTGAGGTCCTGCTATGTGAAATCTGCTTTAGGTAGAGGGCTGAGAGATGAAATGAGCTGAAGATTAATTACAATGTTATGTGTCCACCTTTTGCTAACAGACCAAAGTTTGACTCCTTTTTCCTCACAGGGCAGGAGCAACTTGACCCACGAGAAAGAAATGTTTGCCCAGGACCACCCCAGTGTGGACACACTGGAAGAGGTTGTGCAGAAAGTGAAGCCTACAGCAGTTATAGGTGGAGTTCACTTTATATGACCTTTTCATGTCAATTCAATTCTTAGGAGAGTTTCTGTCTTTGTTCCAGAGTCTCCTTTTGTTCTCCTAGTCAAAACAAAATTTTGTCGGTTGACATTTCCATATCATTTAACCACGGGACACAGGCTTCCTCACTTTTGGAGCTGTAGGAGTTCTTTCAGACAGAGCTGTAGAGGGAGGTGCTGGGGGAGGCAGGATCTGGGGCTCTCCAACAACAAACTTGGCCCTCTCAGGCTGGGCAGGATGAGGATGACAACAGGCACCACAGGAAGATGTTTGGGAGCCAGTGTGCTGCAGTCAGGCTGGCTAAAACACTGGTGCCTACTCTGCCTGGAGGAGCAGAGGGCTTTATTTTGAGACAGGCTTTTAATCTCACTGTCATATAAGAAAGTAACATTGCCACCTGCATCTCCAGAGGTGAAGCTGTTTCCCTCCCACAGTTCATTTCTCAGCCCCAGAGGGATCAGCCCCATGCCCTGAAGTGGGGCAGTGGGGAAGCACCACCTCACTCTGCACTTGCTGTTCCAGGTGTGGCAGCTGTTGCGGGCGCTTTCACGGAGCAGCTGCTGAAGGACATGGCAGCCTTCAATGAGAGGCCCATCGTGTTCGCCCTGAGCAACCCCACGAGCAAAGCGGAGTGCACTGCAGAGCAGTGCTACCATCTCACCCAGGTGGGCAGCACAGGGCCATGACTGTCCCCAAAACACCACAGCATGCTGGCTAACAAGGGACAGCCTGCAAGACCTGAAATAAGAGGCATTCGAGCTGAGTGTAAAGAAAAACTTCCACCTGTGAGGAGGGTGAGGAGGTGGAGCAGGGCCGGGCCCAAGATTGCTCAAGCAGTCTCTATCCTTACAAGTTTTCAAGACTGAGTAAAGCCCCTGAGCAAGCCAGTTTGATTTCATATCTGACCCTTGCTGTGAGCAAGAATTTGGGTCCCTACCAGCCTGAATTATTTTGTGATCCTCTGAAGAAAGTGCTTGCCTCCTTCACTCACAGCTGTAAGATGTCCCGTCCTCTCTGGTTTCTGTCCCCTGTGTTATGCCAGTCTAGTTGATTACGTAACTATTTCATCACCCAACTTAGACCCAATGTCACTGAAGAATTACAGTCATGTGGGTTGACTTGGCATGAGAGAGGAGTCCTTGTCTCACCCTTTCCTTTGCCTACCCCACCACCTGCCTCTGGCCAGAGCAATCACACAGCTCCAGACCTTTATCCCACATGAGTCTCTCTTCACACTCCACAGATGGTTGATACAGAGGTGGCACTCAGCAAGATCAGAGCACTTGCAGTACAAACACACACTCCATGCTTGGTGGCCTTTAGCATGGCCCTGATCATGGCTCTGGGGCTCTGGGGGGGTGGGTCCTCCCAAAGTGTCAGCTGGAGCTGCCTCTGGTGGAGATGCCTCTGCTGACTGAGGTTTGGCAATTTTGTCACCAGTGTCCCCTGAGCTTAGGTCATGATGAGCAGCAGAAATCTGGCTTCTCTGCCAAGTCTGAATGCTTTTTTCTCTCTCTTTGATCAGGGCCGGGCAATATTTGCAAGTGGGAGTCCATTCCCAAAGGTGACCCTGCCCAGTGGACAGACCTTCTTCCCTGGCCAAGGAAATAACGCCTACATCTTCCCAGGAGTGGCACTGGGAGTTATTGCCTGCGGGGTCCGGCACGTCTCTGATGAAATCTTTCTCCTCACAGCAGAGGTTTCCAACTGACATTTAACTGATACTGTAAAAAAACATAATAAGAGGCACATGTATCTACTGCAAGTGTTTCAAAGAACCTGGCCCATGACAATACATGGAGGGGAAATGACTCAGCCTCAGCAAAAAGCTGCAGCCTTCTCCTGGCTCGGGAAAAGCTCATGGTTCCATTATACCTATAGAGGTGCAGGAGCCATGACAGAGTTCTCGTTCTGTACACCTGCTGCCCTAAGACAGCACTTCCCCACTCTGGCTCCAGTCTGAAGTCTGTGATGGAATTTGTGCACATGTGTGTTTGAACAGGTCACGGGTTCCTACTCTGGACTAGTCCCAGCCTCGATGCTGCTGAGGTTTCAGCCACATGCCATGTAATGTGAGGAAATGTGGTGTGTGCTTTAGACCATCCCTATAAACTATCATTCTCTTCTTTCTAGACTCTTGCTGCCCAAGTGACAGAGCAGAATCTTGCAGAAGGAAGACTCTATCCCCCCTTGGCCAGCATCAGAGAAGTGTCTCTCAAAATTGCTGTGAAAGTGAGTATTTCCATTCTTATTTCCACTTTTCATGGTAGCGAGGGTAGAAATTGCCCTGGAATCATTTTTGTTTCGTGGTTTTAAAATTCAATTTATTCTAAAATCTATAGCAGTCATTCTCAGGAATTATGGCCATAATTGCTGCTTTGATTTCTTTCATCATTAAAACTCAAGTGTGAAAAATACATTCTGATTCTGGCTGCCTCACAGCTCACAAAGCTCTGCTTTACTGCTCAAAGCTGTGAGTCTTCAGCACTTCAAAAACTTAGATTTAGAGTCAAATTCCAACATAATTCAAATTGCCAAAAGATTTTAGGTTCCAAATTGCTATTTTGGAACCTTTCCTCGTGTATTTAGTTGGGACATAAGTACGTAAATACTATTCCAGATCTGGACTTGTCTAATTATGGGTTTGGTTCCCTGTATACATCAGATCTGTAATTCAGAAACACCTACTGAGAATCTCCTTGGCCTGCTCAGAGCTGCTGATAGATGCAGAGTGTGGCCAAGGAGCTTAGGAGTGTGGGCAGAGGTGGCCAAAGGGCTGCCCTTCTTCTTCACCTGCACATCCCAACCATTCTGCCAGGGCAGTGGGGTGCATTTCTTACCAGCCACTCCTTGCAGGCAGCTTGCATTCCCTCATCCAGCTGAGGGTAAAGTGTAGCTGACTCAGAAAGAGAAAAAAGCAAAAAGCTGCACAATTCTGAGAGGAGGAAAGAGGGAAAACACAGACAGGGCCAAACTGCAGTTTGTTTCAATTTCGTAACGTGCCAGCATTGTTTCAGCAGCTTATTTTGCTTATCTTTTTGCAGATTGTTGACTGGGCCTACAGGCAAGGCCTTGCTTCTTGGTACCCTGAGCCAGCAGACAAGGAAACCTTTGTGAAACAGTTCATGTACAGCTCTGAGTACGATTCATTTGTTTTTGACAATTATAAGTGGCCCCCCGAAGCCATGCAAACACAAAATATATAATGTTTTGTGAGAACTATTCTCTCATTTTTGCCATCAGTTCCTGTGGCCCATATTATTGCTGATATAATGCACCTCCAGGCTTGCAGAATGATAAAAGTAAATTACTCCAAGTAGTTTTTTACTCGCCACTGATTTTTGTCTGGGAGAGTATGTCAGTGGGGAATAAAATGGAGTCGAGGGTGGGCAGTGGGTACTCCAAGGAGAGAGACTGACTGCAGCCCATCCCAGTCAGTCAGCAATGCTGATTGCTGTTGGCTTAACATACTGCCTGCTCCCAGCTGCCTTGGGATAAGCTACCTGGGCCACCTCAGAAGCACAGAATCCCATTGCTACTGGGAGTGCCCACAGGAAGCTCAAATCCAGGTGGCCATCCCTCACACGACAGACACACTTTGCCTGTGGCCCTCCAGATGCAGTGGGAAGTGTGTGCATTGCCCTGGGAGAGTTGCACACTTGGGAAGCACTGCTCTTTTACTCTTTTCTGCTTCTGAAGTCCCTGATGTTGGGGAGTCTCAACCAATTACTGGTGCATGGCTCATGCAGCTTGGCACTGTCATCTGCCACACCCCATGGAAACAAACCCCAAAACCTCCCTCAACCCCGTGAGGACAACAGACGCCCTCCTCTCCCCTCCTCAATTCAGGAGAACAAGAGTGAAGGGACACATGTGGGACAGCCACATCAGAGACCAGGACATCCCCAAAACCACATACAGCCATCACATTGGTGCAACTGGACACTGCTAAGGAAGCACTGTCACCAGCCAAGGGCTCCCCTGGGAGTCTCTCTGTGTCACAGTTCCCAGGAGGCCTCCCCCAGCCGTGTGACATTGTCATGCCTCGCTGAGTGTTACCCCAGCAGGGTGGGTGCTCCTGACTATAACAGGGAAAGAACAGAGGCACTGCTGGCAACTCTTCCAGCACACACTCTCTGCTCCGGTGGGGCTGAAGGGAAGGTGGGGCTCAGGAGAGCACAGCAAGCTGGGTGGGAGCCTCCTATGGACCAAGGCTATGCCCACCCTGTGAGTTCCTAAGCCTGCAGCCCTGTGTTCCCACCGTGTAGGATTCAAAGGGAACCACTTGAGGGCTGCAGAGGATTACTGTGCACAACTTTTCCCCAGCAGAGAAGGTCCTGTGGGCTGCACAGTACATTTTACCAGGGACTTTAGCAGTGGCAGAGAATATTCTTTTCTTGTCCAGTCTTGCACAAGAGAAGTCTCCCACAGAGGGAATACTTACTGGAGCGGGAGTTGTTGGGCGTCAGCCCTACAAGGAACATCAGCTACTAAAAGAGACTGAATTGATGTAGGAAAAACTCTAGTTGAATAGTGTGGGACTTTTAGCTGCTGTGCTTTGTTTCCTAATTTGAAGCAAGGAATTTCTAGCAGCTCATTTTGGATTTCTCTGCTCCCAGTTTTTCTCTCAGCAGCAGGAAAAGTCTCTATTCTTAAAATTGTTTTTTCCCTTTGAAAAATGAGGCAATTTGAAACCAATGATACAACTAGCATGAACACAAGAAAAATATATCAATAGATGTAATAATGTGGCAATATTAATATCTATTTCAAGCTCAGAAAGGATTATTGTGTCATCCAAACATGATGCTAAGCCTGGCAACTTCCGGATACCTGAATTACTTCTGCCGGGAAAACAACCTTCACTTCTCTTTGCCTCATCACTTATGTCTCTCCCTTTATTTAACAAAATTTCATCTTATTTATAATTCTAGTTGGTCTGGACTAGCCAGGTAGCATTTGTCCTAGAGTAAAGCATGTCCTTCTTCCCCTGGCAGGGCCCATCTATTGGCCAAGACAGTATATTGCTTGGAGTTGCCACAAGCTGTAGCACTGGCTTATCTCCAGGAGCATCCAGGAACCAATGTGTGGCTCTGACAACCCAAGGGGCTCTGGACAATACAGTAAAAAATAAATTATATTGGAGTTAGGGCCATCCTGACTTTTTACTTCAGCCCCTGTGCCTGGTGTTCTGTTAGCTGGCTCTAGGCATTAAGGGTCATCTAAGATATAAAAAGCATTAATCACAGACTTTAGGAAAAAAGTCAGGATGTTGTGTTAAGAACACCAGGCATGTTCTTACAAGTAGCCACCCCAAATTAGGCCTCTACCCTTTAGGTTGTGTTATGAGGCTTCTTCCTCACAAGTCCTGACTTCATGTGCAAATGGGAGACATTTGTTTTGCTGCCACTTCAAGGATGTGATGACCTTTCCATCCTGAAAGGAAAATCTTGATAAAATCACTAATTAATGACTGAGCTTGAATCATTTGTCCCAGATATGTGGATAAACAAAGAAGCTAAAGGTCTGGCTGTTAAACAGGAAAGAAAGGGTTTTATTCATAGAGCGAGCTGTTCAAATACCTAAAATGGTGGTAATTGGTTTATATGCAATTATTGGAGTGCACAGAAGCAATTACAGCTGTTATTTAAAGCCCAGTTCTACTGTGAGGTGTTTCTATGCAAAAAATTCCTTATTAGTTACCCACTGATGAAAAAGGTGGTCAAAGAATGGAATTTCTCCTCGTTTAAACTTCATACCAAATTTTACCCCTCTGCTTTCTGTATCTTGAGAATAACAGGGCCATTTACTCCAGACAGAATAAATCTAGCTGAAAAACCACTGGCAGGGAAGACACTGCTGGCATGGGAGGGGATTTGCTCACCGAACTGTAACACTGCTGGTATTACTGAAACAACATCTGCCAGAGTCCAGCTCAAACAGTCACCCAGGCTGTATTCATGCAGTCAGAGTACTAAATGTTATTTAATCTGTAACTCCTGCAGATTGGTCTGGAGAATCACTGAGATGTCCAGAGATCTCAGACTGACTATGAACCTCCATCGCCTTTCAGGGTGCTCAGCCTCAATACACAAAGAAACATTCTGGTGAGCTTGGGAGCTGAACACGCATCAAAGAGAAATGGGAAGAGAAGGAAATAATGATGTCATGCTAAGGGAGGGTCCAGGACAGCTCTCAAAGCCACCCTGGAGCTTTGTGTCCACCTGAACCCAGAGTAGAGTCCTGAGCACACTTGGCACAAGCTCAAGCTCTTCACTAGGAAGTTTGGAAGACAGAATAGGTCATGTCTGCTACATCACTGAAATTAATCTTGGGGACCAGTCCCTATAATTTCTTGTTTACCCTGTGGTGCAGAAGAGCCTGTATCACATTTTGCAATTTTTTAAAAAGGGACAAAATCTGGGCCACCACCTCTCCTGTGACACCATCCTTGGTCCAGAAGCTTCTAAGGCAGGATTCTTCTGTTTGAAGAGTATTGTGGCAACATCAAATTAAAAATCATTCCCTGAGCTTCCACCACCATCGAGGTGTACAAGGGTTTGAAGCTGTGGGCCTCTGTCTTTTATGAAGCTGAATAAAAATAAAATTAGTAACAATTATGCCCAGCTTCTCCAAGAGAGAGCAGTCTGTATTCCCTATCTACAGCTACCAATAACGTGATTTGTTGCCCAGTGTTTTAGGTTTAGCTCACTCCCAGTCCGACAGCAGATTTGCTTCACTTAGCTGTGGCTGAAATGTCTGAGTTGAGCTCCAGCCATTCCTGGGCTAAGCCAAACTCTTGCCACTTCTCTCCAAACCCTCCTTGAAGATGCACTTGGGCACTGATCACAGGTTGTAGTAATGGAGGCACAGGTACAATTCCCTTCAGCATGTAGCTAAGGGATTGCACCTACGGCAAAGAGAGAACAGAAAATGGAGACAGGAAAATGGAGACGGTCCCCTCCTCATCTGGCATAGCAGGATTTGCCATAATTTGTTCAGCAGAGTCCACAGAATGAATTACAATTAGCTGCTGAGGCTGAAGCAGCCTAAAATTTCCACCAGGAGACATCCTAGCACACAAAACAGGGCACACCAGAACCCATTACTACGAATTCTGAATACTCTCCTCCCTCCCTCAGTACAGACCAGTCCACATTTTCTTATATGCCCTTTTATGCGTTGTTGGAGAATATCTGGAGGGAGCACAGGATAAATCATGCAGTTTTAGCTGCCTCTGGGAGGGTGGCACAGATTGTATAAATAAGATGTGATTCCCCCATTTCAGAGAAGGAAAGATGAAGGACCATCTGGGAAATGCTGCCTATTCTTTACGGGCTAGTTCAAGCAATTAAAAATACGTTCCACTGACAGCAGTGCAGTGACATTGAGTCTGTGATCTCTGGACAACCATAGCTCTGTGGACTACAATCATAACAACCCTAAAGATAAGGCTTTGACAGTAGATTTACATTTCATATGGAGGGGGTCAAAAAAGCATAAAAGTCTAAAAACCTGCAGGCTGGTGAAGTTGCTCTTTGCCAGCAAGGAAGGGAGGGGATAATCAGAGTTACAGTGAGAAAAATACAGAAAAATACCATAAAACACCTTCATCATTCATAGCATCGCCTTTCAGCAATCCCCTGCCAATCTTTATCCACACCAAACTGGGGAGAGGGCACTCATTATAATACACTCTATTTTTGGCTATGTAGATGCATTACAAACACCACCAGATTTTAAGGAAATGTTCACTCACCTCTTTGGCTGACACAAAGCTATCCTAAAAGCATTCCCAGCTCTCACTTCATATAGTCAGGCTTGTAGGCTTGAACTATCACAGTCTCATCTGAATTTCTTGCACATCTCTACAGAATTATTCCACCACCTTTTCCCTCTTTTTCCTCTTTTCCAATAAGGGCAGAATGACCTTAAGTTTTTGCACTGTTGCCAAAAGCAGTTTATTTAGAAAGTCAGAAAACAAAAATAAACTTCTGTATCTTTTTCACTAATGCTTTGATCAACAATGTAAACCTCAACGAAGATGATTCATCATCAGCGGCCAGTCTGTACTGGAGCATTCCCAAGATCAGGCCATGAAATAGTTAATGAGCCTGTTTCAAAACACTTGTAAAAAAGGAATCTTTCTGCTTTCTGAAAATGGCTTTGGAATAGACCCAGACCATTTAAGTGACAAATACTGAGGCACAGTAGTAATTATTAAAGTAATCATTAAAGCAAGGTTAAGAAAGATTCATTTAAAATGAGAAGTAAGGGTTCTTGTCATCCCCCTTTATAATCTTCGACTGTATATGAGAAATTATTCACACGTGTGTGCTTTCCCATCAAAATCTCCAGTTACATCAGGCAATGTGTGTAAAATACACCAGCAATAAAATGGAGTTTAGTGTATCTGAGGAACTCAGTGCAGGCTTTATAAAATGAAAGTTTGGTAGTCTGACCTCGATCCAACCAACAGAACCCGTTTCCTTTGAAAGGGGCACACTTCTTTTAAGACAGAAAAGCTAAAAGGAATCAGCTTTAGTCCTTAGGGACAGACTCCTTATAAAAGTGCATCAAAAAAACCAAAATATCATACTCAATTACAAAAACTTTTATTCTTGCAGATGCTTAGGATGACAATCTTCAGTGTTTCAAAGGAGAAAACAATTTCCCAAGGGTGTTTCTGAGTGAGGCTGTTAGGTGATGTTTTCAGTGCCTGCACTATTCAAGCTAGGGGAAACCACCCAACAAAAAGAGCCCACACATGCACAAAGGAGATCAAAGATGCAGCCTCACTAGATGGCAACCCCTGGGCCGTTCAGGTGCCCTCACTGCCTCCACAGTGTGGAGAGGGGCTCCAGCACTTCTCAGGAGTTGACAGAAGTTCTGTGTTTGGTCTGTGTTGTGGGAAAAACTGTTCTTAGCTCCTTTCCAGGCTTATCAGACTTCCCATGTCAGGTACTCTTCAAATACAAATACATCCTCTGGCAGCAATGTAGCCCTACTTCGAAGATTTCCTTTTTTTCTTTCAGAGCGCAAGCTCCTATAATGTGAATATCCCCCTTAAGGAACTATAGCAGGATAGAGGCTAAGCTGAAGAGACTTCTGCAGCTGCTGCTCAGTCAGCATGATTCCCAGCGCCCAAAGTTCTTGCAAGCCCACAAAGAACCTCCTGACCTGGCAGCACTGGGAATGGGCTGCCACCCCAGCCTTGGATCAGCCCAGCTCTGCTGGCATCCACAGAGCTGCTTCTCCCACTGGTTTTAGACAAAAAGGCTGATGGATGCTCAGTTCTGAGCACTACAGGTCAACATCTACACAGTAGCAGAGCACCAAATGAGTAGAATCCACCAGCTGGGCAGATTTGTGGCCCTTCAGGGCTGCTTGGAATAAGAAGGTGAGGTCTGTGGGCAGACTATTCAGGTTTGCAATGTCTATCCCAGAACCAATTCCTGAAAACCTCTTTTTTACTTTTTCTGAGCAAAATCTCACTGATACCTATGAGACAGCTGACAGGATAGGCTGTGAAGTCTTCAGGATGAGATCAATAAATCCTAAAAAGGTGGGTTTCTTCCTTAGCAGAGACCACTGCATTATCAGCTCCCCCATATTTGCCTGGCCTGCTGGAAGCATGAATCTTAGATGCACAGCTCAGGGAAAAAAGTGGGCACTGAGATTATTAGCACAGCATCATCAGTCTGAAATACTCTTAGCAGCTGCCAGAATATGCTGCAAATTCTCATGCTTGAAATAGGAGCTAAACAAACAAAAATATAAAGCAACACATCTCCACCTGAAATAACCCCCCAGCTGGTCTTGCCAGGTAGTCTGGGATGCAGTTTGATGCTAGCTCTGCTGGGAGCTGGCAGTGTGCAGTTCACTAATGCACACTGGGAGGTTTGCCAAAGTGAAGAAGGCAGGACAGAGCTTACTGAGCAGAGCATTGTCCCATCATCAAAACCAGCAGCAGGGCAGGATTAACCTAATTTGTAGCTACCTTGGCTGGACAGGCTGCTCATTGATCCTCATATATTCTCTCGAGACTCTGAGTGAAATAAACTGCTGCAAAACTGTTCTTGAATAGTGCATTTCCTCAACTGCACTCTGCTATGAGACACTGGAGTGTTATGGATGTTCATCCATGGTGGTTTCTTTCCATACAGACTGTGGAGACCTTGGGCAGCTTGTCGGAAGGAAAGAGGAGGCAGCAGTTACAGCTGTTGCTTTTAGAAGTAAAATTAAAACATTGGCCAAAACAAATTATCACAGTTTATTTCCGAAAGATTTTGCTTCACCTCTCTACGCTTCCCGGCATGCTGACCCCAAATCTCTGAAAAGTTAAGTCTGCGTTGAAACAAATGAAAAAAATCGCTTTATCTTTCACATTATCTTTTAAAACACAGAAGGCACAAGGATTTGTCACCACCGAGGGTAAAAGCCCAGGCTGATCCCTATGTGGATCCGTTTAAAAAACAAACAATCCACTTGGGCCTGGCAGGGAGCCAGACTGCGGGACTGCCTTTGAAAACTTGCATCTCAATAGGAAACCTCCGAGTATTTTGATCTGTTTTCATAACTGTAACAATTTTCATCCCTTGACTTTGTAGCGTATTATCGCTCCTTTCTACCAAGTTACAGAAACAGACGGTACAAATGAGGGCAAAACAAGCACGGGTCGCTGTGGATAAAATACAGAATTTCAAAAGATTTAGAAAAGACAAAACCCGCTGCCTGTCTTAACTCCTGCCAAGAAACCATTACAGAGGATGGAGGCATGGTGAAAGCCCCCTGAAAGCCGCGTCTCAACAGCAGTAACAACCACACATCTCGGATCTATTGTGTAGCTTTATTTTTATAGGACCTATCATAGACTCTTTTACATAACTTAAATGATTATCAAATAATCTCCTGTACACAATGAGACGGAGCCGCATTGCTTTCTGAGCTTTGACACATTCCTGGAAGAACTCCAACAGTCTGTAGGAATCACATGGCCGCAGTGGCTACAGTACATTTTTGTCCCGAACTTACACCATCAATTAACGTACGAATCGCTGTAAATTGCCGTTTTGCAAGATCCTGCAAGACGCTGTCAAAATTTCAGGATACTGAGTTTTGGTAGCAGCCTTTTTAATTTTGCTTCACTTTCCTGCCTTTGTGTCCTCAGCTGAACACCTGCCAGCACTTGTGACAAACGTGAGCCTGGGAAAAATGTTAAACGCATCTCACGTGTTGACATGAGCTTTACATTTGGACTGAAATCAGTGACGAGTTGTCCCCACGTCGCCTACAGACACAGCAACGCGTCTGCCTACAGCCAGCCAAGCCCTGGCCCCTAAGGAAGAAGGATGAGAGGGGGGCACCGGCCGCTACAAAAACACCTGAAAAAACCCAAAGTTTCACATTTTATTTGCAGCGTCGCCCAAACCGCAGGAGGAGCAGACCGGCAGCGCCCAAGGGTGCATCCTGCGGGGGTCGCGGTTTCGGCCGCGAGGCTCTCACACGCAGCGGGCTGTGCAGAGCCCCGTGCGGCCCCCGCGCTGTCCCAGCGTCCGCCCGCCCCCGCGGGGGCTCGGGCTCCGC
>VRYO01002772.1:9354764-9430120 GCA_009812075.1 Sialia sialis | reverse complement strand
GGCGGCGGCAGCGGGGAAAAGGCGGCGGGCGGGGAAGGAGGAGGAGGAAGGATCGGAGCGGGGCTGGCCCCGGCCGTCCCGCCTCCCTGCCTGCAGCCCGGGGGCCGAGCTGGCTGCACCCACCCGCCCACCGGCCCGGGCGGGAACATCGGAGCGGCGGGGCGGGGCGAGCATCACCCCGGGGCTCGGACACTCGGACACACCCGCCCCGGCACGGAGCGGCAGCGGGACAGGTGCGCAGGCATCCCCTGGCCAAACACGCGCAGTCACTCCGGAGCAGGTGCACAGCATCCTCCAGACCTCCATCAGTCCTGGCCCTCCTCCTGCAGCTGCTCAGCTGGCAGAAAACATGTTCCTCTGTCTGGGGTCAGGCCCGGCGCTTGCACGGCTCTGGGTGCAAGGGCACGGAGACATGCTCCTGCTCTGGCAGCCGCCAGGATACACACACTTAAATTGATTTGTAAAGGATGCTTTTTTCCCAAGCTCATTGCTATGCACATTACATAGCGGATTCTCTGTCTCATCAAGTCCTAAGAAATTTCAGAGCTGTGATCCAGTAGAGATTTCAAATGGCTGGGGTGCATGGAGTTAAAGTCACAGAATAATTAGATTGGAAGGGATTTCAAAGATCATCTAGTCCAACTCCCCTACAGTGGGCAGGGACACCTTCCACTAGACCACCTTGCTTGTGGTGTTGCATGGATTTAGTGAAGCTGCAACATAAATCTCCCATCCAGAGGGCAGAAAAGTTAGTGAAGTGACTACTTAAAGTACTGATTACAGCTTCTGAAGGAACTACCTTGTCTTTTTTTATGGGGAAAAGATATTTCAATTCACCTTCAGAAAACTCTTACATTGATGCAGAACAACCCTCAATGCAGCTCCTGATTTATGTTCAGTGATTTTATATGTCCAAATTTGAATGAAGATCCATATCTGATTTGGAATTAAATAAAAGTGGGTTTTCATGGTCTGCATCAATTCATTAGAAATGCAGCAGTTTTGTATTGGAAGGAAAAAATAGAAAGCAAACTGCAGAAGGAAAGTGAGACAGGCTCCTAGGACTGTAATTAGTGGTAAAATGGAAAAAACAGCCAAATTCACCTCACTCTGGTTTGAAACACTTGTTGGATGCAAAGCAAGTATTGCAAGGAACAAAAAGGAGAAAGTACATATTTCATGAGAGGAAAAGAAGGCTCAATATCCTCTACAGAACAAGAATGCTGATTTTCTTGGTCTCTCACCAGCATCTCAGCAGGGTCCCCCAGTGGCAGGCAGAACCTCACAGTCCCAGGCACAGCCTTGGCTCGCCTGGCACATCTAGACTGGTTCTCCTTTGCAAAACTTGCTTAGCTGGAGTCTCCCAGAGTCTCTTCTCTGGGGCCTTGCTCTGAGTGTGACTGTGTAATTGAAGCAAAAAACCCTAGTAGGCAGAGAGCTATGGGAAGTTTATGTGTCTGTCCTTGTCAGAATGAGTATGTCTACATAGAAGGTGGATTTAAACTACTTAGCTGGAATACAACTGACAGGGATTAGCGGCCCGAGCTGTTACCCTCAGGCCCTGTCAAGCCCTGTCAAGCTTTGCAGCCTGCTCCAAGCTCCCTTATTGATGAGAAAATGTGAGGAACAGCATATACATCCCCTGTGTGCTCCATGAGAGAGTTTTGCATCCCCTGTGAGGCCACTTGGAGCTGCACAGGCGTCTAGAAAACGGGGGTCACTATCCTTCATGGATGTGCAGATAGCCTGGGACTGTTTCTTATCTGAGCAGCACGAAATTATTCAAACAGAGTGGCAACAAAGTTGTCCTCAAATTAGTATCCGCTTCAGCCTCGTAGCAGCAATATTCCCTGGCTTGTATAAAGAGTTTGTTAATGAGTCTGGGTGGTATTATATGCAGAGTGGCTAAATATCCGGTGGCTCAGATAAAAAAGAGCTGAAAGCCCCAGCTTCTCTTCTGTAAGGCTGAATTCATTCAATTAAACAGCTTTGAGAGCTCAGCTACGGTTTAGCGGGAGACTTTATTACCTCCTAAAACTTGGAGAGTATTAAAACAATTGTCAGGCATGCAAAGGAAAGTTTGCATTCAGTTGTGCTAAGCAGCTGAATTTACATATTCTCAACCAGATCTGGAGATTTAGAAAGCCTTCATAATTGCATTAAACATGCTTATTCTCCGTGTTCTCCCAGGCAGAGCTGATTACCCCAAGTTGGGCAATGCCTGGAGGGAAATTTGCTAAGCCACATAATGTCAACAACTTGTAAAGAAACTTGATTTTTTTTTTAAGGAAATGGTAGTTTAGTTATTCATGCAAAACATATCTCTTTCTCAGCAGCTGTATGAGCCTGCTTGTCTTCTGCCTGTGCTCTTTAAGGATGCTGATGCTCAGCCTACTCCTGGTGACTCTCAGGCCCAGCTGTCCACCTCTGCTCACTAGCAGGGTCTAATGTCCAGGAAATGCTGGGATTAGAAACACAAAATAGCCCCAACTCCAGGCACAATTTTGGACCATATGTCCTTTTCCCTCCACTTTACCCCTGACAGATTGTAGTGAGTGAAGTAGCTGCAGAATTGCTTCCACCAACCCAAACCTTCAACCCACAGGAGAGCACTCAGTGCTTACTAACAGGCTCCAGGGGTTCTACTGCTATTTTTTTTTGCCCATTTTTGTGTAGGAAATTTATCCGGTTTTGTTCATTTTCTTGTTTGTTATAGGGAGCAGCATCTTAACAACCTCTCGGGGTTGAACCAAGGCTTCCAAGAGTAACACCCTTGGCATCAAGCTTGGCTTTTTCAGTGAACCAGGGCACAGTCACAGGGAGTAGGGGCATGCCCTGATCACTAGTGCCGTAGATTGAGGTCATGGCCACACCATCAAGCCCTTCACAAGAAGAACAATTCGTTATCCTTGCAGACCAAGTTGGACAGCAAGGAGAGCAGTTTCCACAAGCAAGGAAGCCTTGCATAGTCAAGGAGCATGCTACAGTGCCAGCACTTCTGTGGAGTAGCTCCCCACTGGAGCCAGTTGCAGGAGCTCTGTCTGCCCTCCTGATGCTCGTGGGGCTGCCCATCTCAGTGTCCAACTCCAGGGTAAATCCTCTGCCACACAGGGGCAGGATCCCACTGGGATTCAGCCTGAAGGAAACACCTCACACTGCTCCATCACTAAAAGGAAATAGATTCAGGCTGATGGAAGCCTGAAGGAAGAAATGTTTTATGATGAGAGTTCTAGTGAAACACTGGAACAAGTTGCCCAGAGAGGTAGTAGATTCTCAGTCCCTGGAAGTGTTCAAGGCCAGATTGGATGAGGCTTTGAGCAAGCTGCTCTTGTTTGAAGAGGTCCTTGGTCATTGCAGGGAGGTTGGAACCAGGAGATCTTTACAGTCCCTTCCAACCAGAACTGTTCCATGATTTTATGATCTCTAGCAAAACCTTCTGCTAGGGAAGGCAAACCAAATCCAGCACTGAGCCCAGCTCTCGCAATTCACAGCACCCATTTTCCTTTCATCATGGCATCAGGAAGGCAGCGTGAAAGTAAGAAAATCTCTGCAACAGGGCAGGGAGGGAGGGCTTTTTTTTTTTTTTTTCCCCTTCCTGGTTGTATGGCCCATATGGTTGTCGAGTTATGGGAAAATCTGGCTGCCCAAACAGGTGTCACCACTCCCAACCTACAGACTCATTTCCTGATCGCGTCTTAATCGGCGAGTTGGTTGTGAAAGTTGATTTCTTGCACATTCTTATATCAGTGGGAATTTCTGCCCTTCCCTGACAAGTATTATAGGCAGTCTTTGACATACAGCCCTACAGGACCTAAATAGGCTGCTATTCTTTCCCTACACTGAAAGGGAGCTTTGTGCCAGGGATTCATTAAACTGCACTGCACAGCCCTTCATAAATGGGCTCAATAATGAACAGTCGATTTAACTGGAAAAGCTGCTGGAGCTGTTAAATTAAAGGGAAATAAAGTGCACTTCAGGCTCAGTCTGCCAGAAGAAAATGTTGACCTAAAAAAAAAAAAAATCTTTATTTTACTCAGTCTCTTGCAAACAGGCTAAAATCTTCAGGAAGTTTATACTCACAACAGTGGGAACAATTTTAAAACATCCTGATTTGCTTTCCCACTAATAAAGAAAGAATTGCAATGAAATACTCAATAAAGTCAGGAGAGATAAAAGGCCATATTCCACTTAAGCCAAATCTAGCCCCCTTTAATGTAAATTTAATATCTGTATGTAGATCCCTCATCCCATCAACTTTATATAAGCAAAGTTTCCACTTGACCTGAGTTCCTAAAGTCATTAGGAAGATACTTTATTTCCAGTTTACCAGTATTTTCTGAAATTCTGTGTGGTGCTATGCAGTCCAGTCCTTCAGTGTCCATTTCTGTCATGACGTTGCTCATAAATGCAGTGGGTCCTCTGCCCATGTGAGGTGTGCAGGACTCAGCTGAAAAACAGGCACACATGGGAGACTTATTTTAATCTTCTGAACAAACACAAAAGGCCATCATTCAGCTGAGCCTGGCCCAACTCTTGGTTGTGGAGGAGTGAAATTCCTTATTTCAGTGAGATTACTCCAGTGTAAACCTGGAGCAGTGAATCAGCTCTTCCATCACTCTCCTTCATCTGGACAGTTTTAAATCCCGTTCCTCACTTGTGTTCTGTACCTTAGATATGAAATATTGTGAAGGGAATCTATCTATGTAAAGGTAGACTGGAAGCTTAAGGACAAAAAGATCAGAAGAGGCCTGCAATGGGGAAGGGCTCATCTCCAAATCTAATTCCTGGGGCAGCTCATCTGAAAAGAAACCTCAGCACCAGCTTAAAAAATTTAGTGTTGCTTTCACATTACACACTGTAGTTATTTTTTTCTTATAAAAACTTCCTGATTGGAGAAACTCTCATCTTCTTCATACTACTGTGACTTTTGTTCAAATCTTGTATATAATATATAAGGTGATGGCAGCAGGTTTTCAGCTCTTCACTAAAGCTACCTTCAGTAGGCTTAATATTTTTTCATACTCTGAAGACACGGAGCATTCAGGAAGAATGCTGAAATTAACTGAAATACCTCAGTCTTCCACCAAAATTGTCTATAATTATATAAAGTTTGATTGTAAATTACCTGGAGTAGATCAAGATCCCAGAAGAATTGCAAAATCATGAACTCGTCTGTCAAAAAATAGTGCACTTAGTAAGTTGATAAGCCACCTCTTGTGCTGGTGACTCACCATTGCAAGAGCTGTGCAAAAAATACCGCTGGCATCTTCAAGAAAGAGTTTTGGGGGTTGAAATTGTACTTTTTTTCATTAAGTTCTGCTCATAATCCGCCACTGGTAGAAATATTCTATGAGGAAACATTTACAAATATATACAAATTATTAGAAAAGAAACCACTTTTCATACTATTTAGATTTTTTTTTTCTTTTTTCATCCTCAGTTCTTGTATATTCCTTGAAATCTTCACTCAGAGACATTTCTGAAGGAAAATGTGTGGGGGTGAGGATCAAATTCCTTTCTTTATTTCTCTAGTAGTGCAGGTTGCTGCTTGGAAGAAGTGTGAAATGCTATCAGACAGAAAGTAGTGTCAAGCACTTTCTTGTTTGCTGCAGACTATCTTCCCTCTAATGTTTTGGGGTTTTTTGGCTTGGCAGGAACCAGTTCATTTGATCTCCTGGTCCCTGGCAGGTTTCGAGGAGGAGCTGCATGGCTTTGGGGAGGACAAGAGCTCCTCAAACCTTATCTGATGCAAACAGGATTTTAAAATTCTACAAAAAAGCCTTCATGTGTCTCAGAATGGCCACTGATACCAAAGGTGTTCAGCGTCCCTCAGAGGTCTGGCCATGCACTGCCCACAGCACAGGAGGGCCAGGTGCTGAATCACACACAGCTCAGCAACAGGGTTTCAGGAAGAAGCCTTCTCTTCCAGTATTTATGCTCTGCAGTAAGGACCTGGTGCAATTCCCAGTGAAGCCATTTCCCCTGAATTTCATTAAGTGATTAATAGCTCTGGTCGATGGACCTAATGTTCAGAATTGCTGGGCATCAGCAATTCTCATGGCTCTGCTAAGCCAGTCCCTGTCTCTGCCCTATGTTTGAATAATCAACTTTCTTGAGCCAGGAAACCCCCTGCCAAATCTTCACATGATTTGTGGCATGTTTGCTCCGTGTAGCTATGAGTTGAGCTCTGCTTGTCCTTCCAGCTCTCCCATTGCCTGGGATCAGCACTGTCTCCCACTCTGGACAGCTCTCAAATGATGCTTCAGCCATGCTGACTTGGAGCTGACTTCTCTCTGACTTGAAGGTGATTTTCAGGTACTTCTGGCCACAGCAGTGTTACCATAACTTTTCTTACTCCTTAATGTCTATCAAACACGCCTGGTGCAGCTCAGCTGATGGATCAGCCTGGAGAGAAGAAGGCTCTGGGGAAACCTTAAAGCACTTTCCAGGATCTGAAGAGGCTACAAGAGAGATGGAGAGGAACTTCTCACAAGTGCATGGAGTGACAAGACAGCTTTAGGTTAGATATAAGAAAGAAATTCTTCACTGTGAGTGTGGTGAGGGTCTGGCATAGATTGCCCAGAGAGAGAGGCTGTGGGTGTCCCAACCCTGGAAGTGTTCAAAGCCAGGTTGTATGAGGCTCTGAGCAGTTTGGTCTAGTGGAAGGTGACCCTTGGCAAGGGGTTTGGAATTAGACCTTTAAGGTCCCTTCCAACCCAAACCATTCTGTGATTCTGTGTGACCCCATGGCGGACAACAACAGAACCCAATCCTCACAGATATTTACCCACAGGGAATTTTTTTCTGGTGTGTTGCAACTGTTGTGAGATATTTTCAGCACACTTTCAAAAAAAAAAAAAACAAACCAGTAAAAATACTGTTCAGCAACATGTTCCAGTATTTAAATAAAAATAATTACAGTAATTTCACGATTATAAGCCGCACCTGATTATAAGCCATACCTCCTGGTAGCTGGGCAGACCACGGGATTTGTCCATATATAAGCCACACCTGAATATAAGCCGCACTACTGGGGTAGGCTGGATTCTTCAATGAAAAAGGTGTGGCTTATAATCGTGAAATTACTGTAGTTAATTAATTAAAATAAATGAAAACTGGTTAAATCCCATTTCTTTACAAGAATATTTTTCTCATAAGAAGAAGAGCAATTGTGGAAATTTTAAATGTTTTACATTTAACTTAGAAAGCTATCAAAACTGTGTCCAGTTTTGCCTATCAAAAAATTGCATATTAAGAAATTTCAAATCATCTTTAATAAGCTTAACTCAACAGGCAGGTATGATTTTCTGTTCCCAGCCTTGCCACCCATCCACTGCAGCACTGGGCTGCTCTGAGGGGCCCTCCAAGATCTGGAACCAGACCAGGAATATGTTTTTGCCAGGGTGACATGAAGATCCATGTGAAAAATTATTGGGTGTAGGATGGCTGATGCTCCTTGTCTGAGCTGCCTCAGAGAAATCAAACTCCCAATTAATTTCATGGTCTTCAGATACCAGGACCAATTTTATTAACACTTTTTTTCTTTTTCTCGCTATTTATTTTCTCCCTTGCTGAGGTATGTCTGCAGGGAGTTTAATCTCATCAGGAGCAGAAATTGGTCCCAAGACCTCTTTTTTACAGCAGAAATGATCTTCTCAGTGGTGAGGCACAGCCTGGAGGCTGAGATGGGCACTGGGCATGGCAGGAGACTGCTCCTGCACAAAGAGCTTATTTGGCCCACCATTGGCCACAATACATTCTCCCATTGGAAGCTCCAGACCCTAAATCACCACACCACCAGTGTCAGTCACCCAGGGCAAGCTCTGGATTTCAATGGGTTTGCTCTCCTGCTTAGATTTAGGCATATCTTGCAGAATGAAAGACTTTTTTCACAGCAATAGGGGTTCAGAAACAGTTTGTAGGGCATAGCTACCTTTTAAATGGTACCTGTGGTAGATTTCATCAGGAGTTTAGATTCTAGTATTTTATTTACCTATAAATTGTCTAGATAAACATATAATAAAGACATATATACCCAGAGTGGGAGTATACTGCAGTTAGGAGCTTTGCATACAGCCAATACTCTGTATAGACTAAAATATAGACTAAAAGTGCTGTTAAGAAGAGACCTCTTTTTTAAAGCTATAGTTGACATAAATATTGGATTCTTGGTTACCAAAAATGTTTTCTTAACCAGATGTTTTCAGTCTTTTCTTAGCAGTGCCACTCACAGATTGTTCTCTGAATTATTTCATGTTTAGAAATGTGTCTGGTTAAAAGAGAGAGGGAGACGGAGGGAGAGAGTCACACAAACTGCCATTATCATGCAAATAGCTCCAGAGGAAAAAGGACAGTGAAAATGATAGCACTGATCTAATTATCTGCAGGCCAATATAGCTAAGTCACTGAAAGAGGCCCACAGAAAAGGCTGCCACAGAAACACAAAAAACAGCCAGAAAACAATAAGGAACTTAGCAACAGTATAAAAACGGACTTCTTTCTGTGCACAAAGACTAGTTTTATGAGCATTTTTCTTGCTTTCAGTTTGCGGAAAAGGTTAGAGCACATTTTAAATTCTATGCCAGGATATTCCCCCCCTTCAGCTCCTAAGGATCCTTTGGCACGCCGTCATATCGCCCGGCGGTGGGAACGTGCTGCTCCTGCTCAGCGTGTCCGGACCGCCAGGCGTGTTGGGGGCTGCGGGGTCTGTGCCAGGTGGTGGCTGGCAGCTCCCTGCTCCGTGGATTGGGATCCACCACCAGATCCAAGCTTTGCCCTTTCCATGTGTTAATGCTCTCATCTTCCTGCAGGGAACCTTCAGGTTCCAGCTGAAGGATGGAGCGTTTGTTTGTTCGCTTCTTCCCACCCTCCCTTTCAAAAGTCTCATCATTCCCTCCTTGTGGAGCCCCAGGAGGAGCCCACAGAGCCACAGCTGTGCCAACCTGGATGGGCACAGCCATCAGCTGCCCTGATCCAGCTCAGCAAGGATGCCGAGGCCCTGCCCACCAGATTGCCAAACACAGGCACTGACAGCCAAACAAGAAATACACAGAAGCCACTGATTGTGGTTGCAAAAAGGACCCTGCGTGATCTCACCCCTAATCTCTTATTCATGGGGAGAAACAGGCAGCCCCAGAGTAACTTCCCTGCCCTATTTCAGTGATACTGCAGACCTTGTTTTCCTGCTGACCTTGAAAAGGACCCCACTATCAACCGAATCAAACTAATCTCAACCAGGTCTGAATAACACAGGGAGCCTGCCAACTTGTCTCAACATCCATTGGAGCTACAAGTGTCAAGGCAGGCAGTTGCCCAAAATGTCCTGAAAATGGTTTTTAGAAATCCAGAGGTCACCACGCTTCTTTTTGAGAGGGAAACTCCCCTCCAGTACTTGCTTTTGTTCATTGCAGGTTTAAACTGGACTGAGACCAAAGTTAGAAAGGGAAAAAACACAGAGCACATCTCTCTCTAAAATCTCCAAGTCATCTAATCTCTCCTACTCCCAAATTTAGGAAGTCTACTAATATATCAAAGTATTCATAATTAGCCTCATGCCAAGAATGTACAGACACCACAACAAATAGTTGCCAGATGTGGTAAACCTCTTTGATATGAGTGAATGCTCAGGAAAAGGAAAGTGAGGAAAGGCATTATCTTCCAAACAACTTTTAATTATTTATTGTGGACCTATGAAAAGGACTTTTAAGAAGGATCTGAAAGGGAATATGGAGCAGACATTCAGCTTGGATGGGGAGACTCACCAATATTGACAAAATTCAGTCTTCTAATGGCATCAGAAGGAGGAAGAATAGAATCCACTGGAAAACCCTGAGGAATGAGAGGACTCAGACTACATCCTCAGGCACAGACACAATGGGCACTTTTGCCAATGAGTCAAGCCAGTTCTGAGCCTGTTACCCTCACAAACAGTCAGACATGAATGTATGGAAATACAAACACTGTGCACTCAGTTTTGCCCAGAGGAAGCTATATATACCTGTTTGGAGTACACTTGGTGATATTTTTTGTTCAAGACTCCATGTTTGAGCCATGTCTGCAGTCTGGAACCTTCATCTCTGATCTTCAAGTGGGGACCACCAGAGATAACACATGGCCTAAATGCACTGTTTAAAGGTGGTTTTCCTTAGAAGCATGATTTTTGGTTCATGGGATGGTATGGAGCTCATGGAGGAAGAATCAGAATGAGAAGGAGGGCAGAAGGACTGTTAACAGAATTTTGGAAGGGGTCAGCAGATTCACTTGAAGAATTTCATTCTTAAGAAAGACTCAACTCAACTCAACTCAACTCAACTCAACTATCAGATGCTTAAAAATTCATTGTGGCTAAAATGCTCCCATATCTATCCAGCAAGGACTCCTTGAGACCCTGCCCAGTCTGTGTCCCAGAGGACAAACTGGGGGTTTATAATACACGTGACTTCAGTGGAGATCTATTGAAACTTGGGTCAGTTTCAGAGGGAATTGGTCAGGACAGCAGAATCTCAGATTAGAAATCTGCTCATGAGCCACAGGCACATCTGTGCACATCTGTTGTGATCCTTCTTTTTCCCCTGTCTCAACCCCAGCTCCCACCACTGTCTGTAGATGTCCTATGGTGAGCAGCCCAAATTGCTTCTAAAAGATAAACCTGTCCTTTTTCAATCTTGACAGGTTCACCTGAACTCTGATTGAATCCCTGCATTGCCAAGGCCTTGTACCAGCTTTTCCTTCCTTACAGACCTCTTGGAAATACAGAGAATCACAGAGGAAAGAAGCCCAGAAGTCAAGTTGGCATGAACTTTATGGCAGGCAGCTCATTCTCCAGCATGGCCATCTAACTGCACAAAGTCTCCCTGTATCTGAAGATACAACAGAGAACAGCAGAATAAACAAATCACATGAAGGAAACTACCACTAAGAGAGAAATAACAGGCACTCAGCCCCTCCATCCAGCTCTCTGGGGCATTCATTACATCTTACTTTGATTTTGTAGTGTCCACAAATGCCATCCCTTTTCTAGGAGAGCTTTTATGCGATGGCAGGGGGAGCTGTCATGGCTGTGAATAGTCAGCTAAGGTCAGAAAACAGATTTTGGTGGCAAAATTGGCTGTGTCAGATAAGTGTTAGTCATGGTGATTATCTGCCAGGGAATGAGAACAGGCTACAAAATGATAAGAGGAGCTGCTGGCACCAGAGATCCAGTTTCGTTTTTTTCCATGGATTTAATTTATGCCATCTTTGCAAACAGTTCCTGTGTGAGATGGTCCAGCACCAGAACAGCAGCAGCCAAACTGGTACTCAGCTGAACTCAACTCCTTGTTTGCTGCACTGGAGAGAGATTGGAGGGAGTCTGAGCCGTCTTCCTCATAGTTCTGTGCATTCATTGATCTTCCACACAGAAATCTCTCCCCAGCTGATACTTCAGGGAGGAACTAGATCAAGGACTGCCCAGGTTAACAAGGGCCATGAAAACTAGACTTCATTGTCAATATCTAAACCACCCCCTTAGCATTTCAGGAAGTGATGGGTTTACTTCCTTTCTGTGTTTCCCAGCTGCAGAGTACACAGCAGTAATCAGCTTGCTGAAGATGTGGAGATGAGCCTCACAGTCTGATGCCCACCATGCACAATTTGCTCCATGACATGAAGGGCTGTGTAGAGAGGTCCAGCAATAACCCAACAGTCTTTAGGGCTCTGAGATCAGAAGCAGCTTTGGGAGGATGCCCTGGGTCAGGCACCATCATTAACAGCTGTCTGTCAAGTCACTCTTCTATCACCAAGAAAAAAACTTGGCCTTTTTAAAAGTGTCTGGGATACCCAGATCTCTTTCTGAGCACATGGAAGATATGTGTGTGTTGGTAGCCCAGGGAAACAGTTTCCAGCTACTTTGTCTGATAGTCTGATATCTGACTTGCCTTTATTCTTGCCCCAGTTGATCCTGCTGGCCCTGGTCCACAGTTACTTGCCAAGGAGGGGATGGCTGTACCTCTATAATATTAGTCAAAGTTAGGCACCTGTGGCCAGAGGCTGCCTGGGATGTTCAGACATGTTTAAGAAAACATTTCCAAGTCACCATTACTTGCTTTCCTCTGGGAATGGCTGAATACTTGCCTGCCCATAGGAAGAGGGGAATGAATTCCTTATTTTGCTCTACTTGTGTGTGCAGTTTTTTCTTCACCTATTAAATTGTCATTATTTCTCCCTTCAGCCCTTCCCATTCTCTTCCCTATGCTGCTGTGGGGGTGGGGGAATGAGTGTGTGGCTGTGCTGGCTGGGGTTAAACCACAACAAAATGTTAATTTCAGAACACAGTGAAGAAGAAGTTGGCTTGCACCCCTCACAGTGGTGTCCAATAATTGAGGGTCCATTGGGACAGCAAGCTGAAGAGGTCCTGTAGCTTTGTTCCAAAGGCATGGGCTGTGAAGCCCTGGGTTCAGCTATTGGCTCCCATTGCTGCTTTGTTAACATGACACTGCTGCTCACTTTCACTTCTGTCCTGTCCATTTCCTCCTGGATCAGCAAAGAGTGATGTACATCTTTGCAACTCCAGGAAGGACCTTTGTGTTCCCCTTGTGACAGCAACACTCTGCCTTGAGGATGAGCCCTGAAGACAAGGATGTTTAATACACGGGGGTTTTAGGTGGAGAGAAGATGCAATTTCCTGCACAGAGGGACTTTTCTTGTTAGGCTAAACATTGATGCTCAGACTCCTAAAGGTGTCTAATCCCTACCAGCATGACTCAGGGAATATTGCCTAAGGCCAGAGATGATCTGTGGTGTTAATTCTCCAGGGCTGTGAGACTTAAAGGAGAATATATGACTGCTGCCTTCCTTCACTGGCCACAGCCTTCCCTGGTTAGGGCCATCATGGAATATTTTGGGTTAAGACACCATTATAGGCCACATGGTCCAACCCCTGACAATGAGCAGGGACGCCTTCCCCTAGGCCAGGTTGCTCAGAGTCCCATCCAACCCAGCCTCGAATGTCTCCAGGGATGTGGCAGCCATCACCTCCTATAGGAACTCTTTCTTATACCTAATCTAAATCAACACTCCTTCAATCTTGGCTGCATGCTCTGAGCATGTGTGTGCACGTGTAAATTCCCATTCTAAGCAAGGGGCTGCTGCAGTTGCATTTTCTCTCAGGATGTGCACATCTCACAGCTTGCTGCTGCCACTGTCCTCTTTCTTTTGAAGATAAAACCTCACCCAAAAGCAGTTGTGTAAAGATTTAATCGACAAGTGGTTGTAATCAGGATAACTTGGAAGGAGAAGGGCTGGAGGACAGGTAATGTGGAGTTCTTACCCACCTTGAGTACACAGCCTACTTAAAGGGAGCCTGAAGCCACAGCACATTTTCACTGAGTTTCAGGGGTTACCTGAGAGCAAGAGTACAGCCGTCACTGTGCTAAAATCCTGGTTTTCCCTCTAGATTCCCACCTGTGACCAGGGTGGGAGCAGAGACCCCCTGTGACAGCACCCAGCTGTAGGTCCCAGCCCTGGAGCAGCCCTGTGTGAGCAGCAGAAACCTCTCCCAGGCTCTCCAGGATTCATTTACTGACTCGCCCCAACCCAAAACAACAAGGCGCATCATCGCTGGTCTTCCCAGCTCCATCCCCCGCCCGGGAGCAAGGAAAAGTGTCGAATAATCCTCCTCCTCCTCCATTCGGTGTGTGGTCTGTTCTCGGTGTCGTCATGCAGACAGTGCAGAGACAGGGGGTCAGGCGGGTCATCAGAATGCTAATAAGAAATCTGATTGATGAGCCGGGGCCTCGGGGATGAATGGGATACTTAATTAATGACTTCTGCTCTGTTCAAGAAAAAGTTTCCCTTAACTTCCATCACTCTTTTTCTAGGAAAAAAAAATTTAAAAGACGAAGGAAAAAAAAGAAAGAAAGAAAAAACCTCTATAATCCCAAGTTTTCCAAACAACATAAAGGGAACTTCAAAGACTGACATGGTCAGTTTTTATGTGTTGGGTTGGTTCAGTGATTCTTTCCTTTCTTTGTTTACAAGGGCAGCCAGGCTTGATTCCAAGGCTGAAAAATAAAAGGCCACATTGTTCAACCAGATTCTGGATTTTTACAAGAAATTTCCTCCTTCCCAGTAGGGCAATTAACTGCTTCATTTCTGGCTCTGCCAGTACCAAAACATGCTGCCAGGCCTGTGAAACTCAGCAGAGGTCAGTTCCTGCCAAAACACTGCTCTGCTTCAGAAACACGATGTACTATGGAGATGCTATTGTCCTATTAAATCCAACCAGTGATCCAGGACTGGTTGTTTGTGGGGTTTTTTGCAAGGAAATAAAAGCCCATCGGGAAAAATACCTGGTAGGCACTTAGCTTAGGAACATTGGGCTGCGTATTCAGGGTGATTCGAATGGGATTTCAAACCAGCAATTAGCAATGGGAAAACAGCAACAGTTGCAAATGATCTCTTCCGGATTGATTTGGAGGGTTATTTCATGCTAAATGAATAGCAGCAGGAAAGAAGATGAAAAGGGAAGAAGGAAACCCACACAAATTATTTTTTTCCCTTTGAGTTTTTTGTTGTTGTTGTTTTTGTTTTTTTCAGGAACAAGCTCAGCTGCAGCGTTAAGGGCAGAAAAAACCACTTGGTATCAGCACCTGGGAAATGGGAAATAGCCACAAAGGGATGCAGGGAGTCATACTGGATCCCACGTGTTTCCCACACAAATACATTCCCCCCCAGAAGACAGCTCCTGGTCTCCCAAAAAACAACATGAAGGCAGGCCCACAGGCTCTGCAAATTTGTGGGATCTTGAGCCCCTTTGCGGACCCAAACAGGGAAGGAAGCTGCATCCCTCAGCCCCACCTGGCGTTTTGCTGGGAATAAAGGTGTCCCAAATGCTAGAACATTTTGGTAGGCAGGAGCTGCCCATGCATCACTGGTCAGTGTGTATTTAAGTGCTTGGTTGGTCTGAAACCCATGGGAGGAAGACAAGCAACCTGACCAAGTCCATGACTGCCCCTGGCAGTGATGTTCAGCTCAGGATCACAGGACCTGCAGGCTGCTTTTGGCTGGATGGCTGGAACTGAATTTTCATGTTGGTGTCTCATTTTTAACTTCTCCCTGTAATAATCTTATCTAACAACATAAACATAACCTGTAATATGTTCAGCTGTAGCTTTAAATACAATTAAATTATTTTAAAATAGGCCAGAGATTCTGAGGACACAAAGTTGGCATCAGACTGAATTTTGGGCACATAATGGAATGTGCCAACTGCAGGAGATGAAAGGGCAGGCATGAATTTAACCTGGCAGCCTAGTCTACTATTTGTCCTTTTTTAAAAATAGTGCATGAATTTTCCAAGTGAGTAGGCACCTGCTTTGGTCTAAGGGTTTAGAGCACTAGTTACTCTCCCCAGCCTCACTAGTTTAAATCCCCCTTTTCCATATCCCACTTGTGGGATATAGGAGTCACTCATTGAGGTAGTTTTATTACCTAAAAATCAGTGACTTATTTAAAATGATGGGAAAGTTCAGAGTCCTTCCTCCCTCTGACCTTGGGTCCCCATAGCTGTGATTTTCAACTTTGTCCAAGAGATGAACAGTGTAGAGCCGCAACAAAGCAGGAACATAAAGGGCTCTGTTCTCATCTGGAGCAAGTGGGGCCCACCAAACCATTATTTTAGGGAATCTGAGTGAGCCCTGGTTTATTTTTAGCCCTTCAGATCCTTCTGCACAAAGGTTAGTAAAGACAAGTTGGGCAACAGGAGGAGGAAGAGGAGGGCAGAGGTGTGGGAATGGAGCAGGTCTCTGACCCTCCTGGAGACCTTGCTTCGGACACACTGGCTAAAGGAAAGGGAGCAAAAGAAACCAGTGAGAAAAGACCTGCCAAGCAATGCTGGCCAGACAGGAAAAAAAAACAAAAACAAAAAAACAACAAACCAATGGCCCAGAGCTGATTTGCATTTGTATTGGGCACTTGGAGAATAGGATAAAACACTCTTTATTTTCCAGGGGTGTTCAGGGAATATCAGTAGAAACATCCGTGCATGATCACAAAAGAATAAATAGAGGAAATAGAAGTATTTTTGTAATCCTGTTCTTAGGCAGTAACAGTGATAACATTACAATAACATATCTCTCACCCCTTTTTCCTGGGTCTCATCAAGAGAAGCAGCACAGGCACAAAATTGCAGACACTTCTGGCAGTGCTGTGTAGAAGGAAGGCAGGTCACCAGCGATGTATTGCTAAAACTATGAACAGGAAGGGCCCAGAATCTAAAACTAATAGCAGAATGCCCCCACACCTCCTGTCATCAATGCCTGCAGTGCTTGCTCTGTGGGCCTCCTGTCTGCCTTGTGGGCATTGGCAGCACGAAAGCAAAGCAGAACTGAAAATTCAAAAAGACCACTGGTTAAACATTGAAAAATATCACAGAAAGAAGTAATTTGTGGCCAGTGGAACAATTTATATGGGTGTGTCGTTTCTTAAACCTCAGTGATTGCTCACCATGGGTGTGTAGGACACACTCATCTCTCCTACGGAAGCCAGAAATCCCCTCAGCACATTTTCTTAGATCAAATGAGTTGGGTTGGAAGGGACACTTAAAGACCACCTAGTCCATTTCCCTTGCCATGGATAGGGGCATCTTTCTTTAGATTGTTCAAAGCTTCAGCCAACACAGCCTTGGACATCTCTAAGAATGAGGCATCCACAGATCTATAGGGTTGTCCCTCCCTAAAATTGTCCAAGTCATAAAATGCCTGCCTGCTGGGCTTCTCTCCAGCCTGGTGGGTTTGCAGGTTCCTGGGCACTTCTCTTAGGCGGAGGAACGTTTATCAGCTGCTGGACCTCCGCTTAATTCTGCTTTAGTTACACAGACATCTGGATTCTACCCAACCTATGGAAAAGCAGCGAATTGGCCGTGTTCACTCCTCACGTGCCAGACATGCCCAGTAGAGGATGAACTTGTCCAGCAGTGCACCAGTCCAGGGTACTGCCTACCACTGGGCAGCTCCACATGGCCAGCTTCTGTTTGCTACACAATTTTGTGGAGATTTACTCATTTTGCAGTTTAAAGTGGCAAAAAGGACCACTGAGTTCATCTCATACCCCAAGATGAAGTATTGATGCTGCTGCTCCTGTAACAGCCTGACCCTGCAGCCAGAGATGCTCCAGGAGGGCTCTGTGCAGAGCAGGGCACCTCAGGCATGATGGTCACTTCCCAGTCAGTGGTGGTGACCTATCCCCCACACATGTGGTGGGTGCACCAAGCAAGGACATGGATCTACCACCTCAGGGAGTGCCTGAGGTAACAGCCCTGGGGCTAAGGATATTCCGCCATAGGCCAATGTCTGTTATTTATCTTTATGTAATGGCCAGGAATTACTCTGATGCTCTAAAAGCCCTGCAGAATTACTTGCTCTCATGTTTAAATAAACTCTGTGCTCTTCTGCATGAGAAAGGATCAGAATCATGGGAGCTCTGCTTGGCTGTTTGTTAGTCATGTGTACCAGATCAAAGCAAAGTGGCAAGTAGCCCTCTGCTGTCATTTCCCAGCTGAGACACAACTCGGGGTTACTTCAGGCTTGTGCCACATAACTCCTTATTGTGCATTTGCAGCCACCTTTACAGCACACAGAACTTTGTCAGGAAAGTTCAGAAAACCCCAAGTGGTGTTGGGAAATGATTTAGAAGTGCAGCTGTGCCAATGCCACCCTGTTGGCACTTGCATCTCCTGGCACCTGCATGCCAGGGTCCACACACGTTGCCCTCTACACCCACTTGCAGGTTTCCCATGCATCCTTTCTATCCACAAATTCTCCTTTCACTAAAAGGTATTTCTGCTGCCATTTCTACATGTTCTGGAGAATGGGGGGTGGGAAGGGAAGTTTCAGGAAGGGAAGTTTTGGGAAGGGAAGGGCTGAGGTAGCAGAGGTCAAGCCCCTGGCTTACTCTGCTGATCAAATCCTGGGCTGCAGCATTACCTTCCCTTTCGGCTGACCCAGTCCGAGCGCTGTGACTGCCTATTCCCACGCCACGTCAAAGGGAAGGTTTACATTGTTCACTGGATATTAATTTAAATTATTCTGGGGCGCTTGGAAACCACCTCCTCCCCCTGCTCCCGTTCAGTCTCCATGGGGACTATCACAGGGGCTGGGCAATAGAAATGAGCAGCACTGACACGCCAATATTCCTCCCCTTCTGTTGCATACTGCCATCAGCCACTTCCACTGCCACAGGGGACACATTCATATTTCGCTGAATGACTTGCTGGGACAAGATAGATCAGTTTTTAGAGTCTGTACAATATCCTACTAATACCATTTTCCATTTGTTCCTCAGGTTCACACGCTTCTGTTGTGGCTCTTTTCTTCACACCAACATCCTGCTGCTTGTTGATGGTATTAATAACTCCCGCGGCAGGAGGCTGCGCCCCCCGGGGCCCGGGCTGTCGCAGTAATTATTGAATGACATTGGGGTTGTTCTGTAAATTACTTTGTGACCCAGGAATTCAGCAGGTTACCGCTATAATTCAGGCTCTCACAGTTGATTGCACTCACCTCCTGCTGCCCCGACATTTATTAGTCTCATTTGCCTAGCAAGCACTGGCCTTATCTGTGTGCTCATAGATACGTGTTCTGTGGAGAGGAGCACACTGTCCTCCCCTTAGACCAAAGGAATGGGGCTCACATCACCAGAACCTGCCTCACCCAAGGAGCTGAGGGCAGCTGGTGGATCTGTGAGATGCATGGAGGAGCACCAAGAGACATTACACACTACAAAACATTGGGTTTCTTCATATAAGGCTGAGGAAGGTGTGCAGGTGTGGAAGTGAAGCTCTGGGAAGCCAGTCCTGGAAATAGTGACACAGTGAGCTGTGCCTGCCATCACTCCTGATGACTTCTCAGCATCTGCCCATATGTACTGGATAGCTTGCCAGGGAATGCTGAGCAGCCCTGGAGAACCGCTCAAGATTTGGACAAAGATATCACATTAAAATTTATCATTCCTTCTGAAGAAAAACAGTCAAGACCTTACTGGTCTTATTCTGGTCCAAATCCCCTACTTATGAAATGGTTATATAACATCTGTGATGAAACACTGGTGATGCCATGCATAGCTCTCTCAGACTCCTTTTATGCTATGAACCACCCTCCAACAGAAATCCCTTACCCTTTGTATGGAGGAAGCCCAGACTGCTCCTCTCCCTCATCCCTGTTTCTTGGACAGTGATTAACTGTTAAACCTGTCTCACAGATATCTCACACATATCTCTCAGATATGACTGGGCCCTGTTTTCATTGCAGCACAGAGGCGGTGAGGACTGAACATCACCTCTAAAGCTCAGAGCCAAAGCTTTTCCTCCCTTGTCCTGGCAGCTGGTCAGATCTCAGCTGACAATCCATGACAGGATTGATGTAGGGATGCAGACAGCAAGAGCGTGGTCAGCCTTTCAGCGCTGCAAGTTTCAGAGAAAAAGTGTTTTCAAAACTAGTCCAAGCATATCATCTACAAGAGAGACAATGAAGAAGCTATGTTGTTCTCAGATTTCAAGTTCTTTGGAAAGTCTTAGCCTTGCAGATGACACCAAGCCAGAGGGAAGAAATAAAGGAAGGGTGGCCATTCACACATGTGCTGAAAGGAGACAAGAACTTCATGGCATTCAGTGAGAGAAAACACAAAATCCTCTCCTTTTGGGAAGGAAAGACTTATTGCAGTGTTGCAGAATTGCTTTTCTCTCCATCAGAATATTCTGTTTGATAAAATCTGGCATTGGTTTTTAGGTGATGCACTAAGTACTTGAACACTCTCTCTCCATGACAGCGAACCCAGCACCAAGTCCACAGTCAAGGCAGGTAGATGAGATATAGAAGTATAGCTCAGTTTCTGTCTTCACAAGGAAGACACACTGATATTGAGGTACCTCTTTTTCTTGTGTTGCTGTACTGTGTGGTGAGAGGAGATTTGGTTTCATTCCAGCTGGGAAAGGCAATATCCTTTTTCTTCCTGATGTGCTGTTTTGAGAATGCTCAGAAAATAAATTAGAAAATTCAACCTGTTTGTCTCTGCTGTAAAGCCAAATCCATTTGCTGGAGCCCCAGAACCACTACTTGCTTTGTTAAATGCTTCAGCGTTAATGCATGGGGGGTTCTACTTATCTTGCTAACTGCTCCCAACAACAAGATTTCCTAATGTGCCTAAGATTGTGCCTTCAGATGGACATGAGGAAACCAAAGAATCACAAGCACAGGCCTATGAACAGCTGAACACCACCAGGCTGGTGCCAGACAAGGTGCTGCTGTGGCTGCATCCCACAGCATCACTCTTCGGTGCTGTCCTCCCTCCCCCACTCACACGCCACTCTGCAAAAACTTGTCAGAAGGTGCAAACCTTTCCAAGGGGCTCATATGGAAAACTGGACCTTTGGTCTAAAGCCCTGGATCTGCACGGGTAGGGCTGCTCTCCCAAAGCACAAAACCAGACAGGGTCTTGTCACCCAAACAACTGCAGACAACTTCACCACACGCTCAGAAAGGAGACTGCATCCCTGTATTCCATGTTGCAGGGAATGTCATTTGCAGGAGGGCAAAAAGGAGGACCCTCTATTCAGGTAGCAGTCAAAGGGAGCAGAGAGTGCTCAGCAGCCTGCCGGAATCGGCCCTGTATTGGTTACACCCCCAGCTATTTGAGGTAAAACTTGGCCTCTCAAAGCTCTCTGCCTCTCTCCTGCGCCTTTGTATTCTCTAGAAGGTGAAGCGTAAGGGTATAAAAAGCTGCAAACAAGTTCCTACCTCTGGAGACCAGGCATTTACTCTAAGAAAGAAAGACCAATTGCTTCCCAGAGCATTGTCCACCCACATTAGAGAAAGGATTAAGCAGATACATTCAGCTATTCTAACAGATTCTCTTTAAACCTTGAATACGCCTCTCACACTTGGTAAGATAATCACATTAGTTTTGTCATTAAAAGATCCCTTTTATAGAAAGTACCTAAACCGCTTAAACCACCCAGAGAGGTCGCATACATTAGAAAACAACAAGACAAACGGAAGGGATTTGCTATTCCCGGTCTCAGTGTTTCACTGCCCCTACTTTCTAAACTGGGGGATGGAACCAAAAGATTTTTCAAATCACCAGCGGAGGGAAAAGCCCCCGAGAGCTGGGCAGCTCCCACCCATCCTGGGGAGCCCTGAATCTGAGGACTTTGGAGAGAACAGTGTTACACATGGAGATGCTCACAAGTTACACCCAAAGCATCCCCACAGCTGATTTTCCTCCGCTGAATATGTGTACCCAAAACCCAACTGCAAGTTGAGTGACAGCTGACGATGAGCTGATTACTGCCTTGCACAGCACAGCTGTGAGGTGAAGGAGCACATCCTCACTCCTCCCTGCTGTGGTGTTGAGAGCATTGCTGCCTGTGCACCATGCCCCAGGACCACGGGATCCCCACAGGGGTGCAGCAAGGACAAAGCAGGTCCCCACCTCAGCAGGGCTCAGGGTAGGAGTGCAATCAGCTGTCAGCAATCTAACTTTGCTGTAAAGCAACTTCTTCATTGGGCTTGTGCTATTGGAACGATACAGAGATGGACACTGCCTTAAAGCATGTGGATCAAATGGTTTCAGATTTGGTAAAATAAATTGGGCTGGGGGATAAAACAAGAAAGGCTTTTGTTCCTGCCGTGCTGGGAAATCAAGGAACCCAAACAATATAGGAGCACAAGTCTACTCAGACCAGTGGAAGCTACAATGCCCAAGCATGTTTAGATGATAAAATCTGGATTATTTTTTTAACAATAGAAGGGGGAAATTAAAAAGTACTTAAGCACTGTTAATTTACTGCAGTTATCTTCAGTTCATATTTTTTGCCACTATTTCACTGCATGCTTTCTGCTAGCCTGCACTGCCAAAACAAACCATTTTAGGTTTTTTGACAGGCACAGTCTTAAAAAAAGAGATTTGCAGTCATCTTTGTAAGACCAAGGCTTTAGTTTAAAAACACACAGAGAGGTTAGATTATTAAAAAAAACCCACAAAAAATTAAGAGGCTACAGTACTAATACCCATGAGATGCCAGTTATGGCATAACAATGATGTTCCGAATCAACAGGGGAGAGCTAAAAATGGAGGCTTGGAGTATACAATCCCCTGTATTCTTTCGTCATAATGTCCTCCTGATGGCCAGAAAGGCACAATGGTTCCACCATTAGTCCTGCAAGGACCTAAAATATCCAAGTGTCTATGTGTTGTCTTTAACCTACATAAAGCTCTTTAGGTCACTCATTATTCCTTAGAGATTCAATTCACAACAGCTAAATACCCCTTTTAAGAGCAGAGGTAGAAAAAGAAATCCCTTTATTTAAAGAATAATGCCATTTTTTGTAGCATCCTTGGTGGGCAGACAGCATAGGAGACAAAACTTCTCACTTTTCCTGTGATTTAGAATCCATGCTCCAGGAGGGAGTTTCCTTTCTATACACTCTTTGATGACAAAAGAGTTGATCATCTTCAAAATTAAAATTAATTTACAAATAAAATTCGTTGCAGAACCTACTTAGCTCCTGCCCTAGAATCTGCAGCCTTAGCTCTGCCCTATTAACTATTTGGTTAAAACCTCCTCTTGCCAGGTCAGGCGATGTTACAGATCGGTCCTCACAACTTTCCTCAGTACAGACATGTGGGAAGTACACGTTTGCCTGGGAAAGCTTTCAAAAGGAAAACAGACTTTTCCCATTATAGGTAGCTTGATTGCATTCAGTGTGGTCACTACAGAGAACAACCAGCTCATTCACCTGCTACTCACCAGAGCCAAAGCTCTGAAGTGAGAAACTCCCAAAGGGGTGCAGACTCACCATCTGTCATCCTGTGTGTGTGACTCGAGGATTCCTGTAGCCAGCTCTCCTCCCACTCCTCAAGAGTCAAGTACAAACCAGACAATGTCACTTGCAGAACTTGGAATCTGCTAAAGGATAAAAATTGATGTCCCTGCAAAACAAAATCCAGTTCCAGAAACTCAACATTATTTTAATGCACTTTTATTGATAGAAACCACAGGCTCACCACTAAGATTCATGCTTTGGGGAAATGCTTTTGCATTTTTCCCAGTGAGTAGGAAACATACAGTCTTAAATTCCAGTAACTTCTGTAAGCCAAGGACTTACACAAGCCTGAGACAAAGTATGGCCTATCATCATATGCCTGGAAAGATTTGTTATGGGCCAACTCATTCTCACCTGTATGAAACACACAGGAGAGCCAACACTGAGATGAGGTAGCCAAACCACAAGACAGTCCCTTGATAGCATTCAAAGATGTGGACACGGAATTTAAGATGAAGTCTGAATGTTTGAGATAAATAAGACCTAAAGTTTTGATTACTCAACTTGACAGGAAAAAAGTAAAATCAACTAAAAATACCATAAAAAGTCTCAAAATTCATAAGCTGGTCCAACCAATAAGAACCTGATCCATAGTGCACTTGAATCAGTTTCACAGACAGAAACTGTGTAGAATAGTAACATTATTAACATCCCCCCCAACCTCCGCCCCCCAAATAAACAAAAAACACAAACAAAACCCCTCGGGAAAAAATTTTAAGTGTCATTTCACAAAACTTAAAGTTGAGACATTGCATGTTGTCCTAAATGTTGTTGAAGGTAACTTCTTTTGCTAATAAAAGGACTGAAAAGAGAAAGAGGAATGAAATTTTAAATTACTTATGCTGCTTGAAACTAAAAATTGTTTTCCATACAACAAAGCAGCAGCTGTTTCACGAGACAGTAAGTTCACTAGCAGGGGAGAGAGGAGACACAAGCTGACCAATAATATAGAGCAGCTGTTAATTTGGGCTGTTCACATCTTTATCCATACAACATGGAAATGCTTATCCCAAAATTTCCACTTGGAGTAGCACCCTGAGCAATCAGTGGGCTAGTGGGAACAATGAGACCAGGATCCTGCTCGCTCAATTAAATAATTTCTGATCCTCAAATTGATATTAATTCTAACAGACTTCATGCCCCACCCTGCAGCAAAGCAGGACATTACCACACATCAATTAACTTGTAAGAAGATACAATAGTATCTCTAAAATCATCACTGTAACATAATTGACTAAAAAACAAAATTTTCATTTGTTTCAAAAGAACCAAGGACATACTATGAAGTCCATGAGTGAGAGTCTGGAGTGTATTTACAGCAAAAACTGGAACTATTTGAAAAGGGCAACACCAACAGCTTTCAGTCAACAGGTTTCAGGCAAATCCTACACAGCTCATCCTTTATCCCTGTAGCTCTTATCTGGCCTTGTTCTCTGGAGTCTCTAGGAAATTGCTGAAAAGCTCAAGACATTCAGACTGCAGAGTCTGAACATAAATGCCATGTTTAACACTAGATGAGAAAAAAAGACCATACATTGGAGAGAAGATACACAGGAGCGTATCATAACATAAAAATTCAGTGAAAGCATAAAAATTGAGTGTTGGGTTCTCTTTGTTCCCAGAGGACAGGAGACTGGGAACAGAAAAGGCCACCTGGAATCTTAGGAAAATACTCAACTACCAGGCATATCATCAAAGCTGAGAAAACTTTTGAAAAGAGATGGAATTTGAGAGTCTGGGGACAGGAAGACTTGCTTGAGTCATTCTAAAATGGAGTTGTCCTTTAAACTGCAAAGAATCCTTTCTGAAGAAGGGCTGCAGTGTGAATGAAGCCAAAGCTGGAAAACAAGGGGACTGCCCCAGCCATTTATTAATGTCAAATATGCTGTCTCATGAATCAGGGCAGTTTGTCTGGTTTGGAAGCCTTACAGAAAACCCAGTGCACCTGGCTTGGTGAGCTCAGCATCAGACTTTAGGCTGATCCAAGGGAATAGCTGCATTCTGTGTTTTCAATAGTTTGTCCAGCAAACAATTTTTTAAAAGGCTTTTATTGAAGAGCCATCAGCAAACAGATCATGCAGGATTTGAACAATACACAGAATGGAGGGGAGGGAAGAACCCACACAAGGCACAGCCCCAATTATTTGTCACTTCATAAGATGTAGCCAGCACAAGTGTCACATTTGCTCTTCAAGAGAATAGCTTCAAAAGCTTCTTGATTTTAAAAAGTTAAGTGTTTGTGAGGGACACACATATACACACAAAAAATACATACTCAGTTTTCTTTGGTAACCATCATCACAGATAGTGACAGATATTTCAAAATTAGGACTCATAGCAAAAGAAGAAATAAAATCTTGATGCAGATTCTGCATGCTCAGCCAGTTATCAGCAGCGAGTCTGGGCCCAGCCCTGACCATTCATTACAGCACAGAATACAAAAAGGCACCGGCTAATAAGCTGCTGGAAAATTATGCAGGAAAAAAGTTTATTTCTTTTCCAACACTAATTCCAAAGGGTAAGGGCTGTTAAGTTCTTACAAACAGCATAGCCAGTTTCTCCAGGCCTTCCCTACCTCTCCATCAGACATCACAGTAAGATGCAATTTCTGTTCCCTCATTATCTCCATAGCAGAGGATGTCTGAAATTCATCACACTGGAGGCAGCAGAGTTTCACCATCAAAAGCACTGCCATGTAATCCACTGTTGGATATACCACCAGCTGGAGCAATCACTCAGCACAGTGAGAAGGGCAACAAGCCTAGAAAGGAACCTATTATTGTGTAGTACAGCATTTGAAAAGAGCAGAAGAGGAAAGCAAACCAGAGCAGGCATTTTGACTGAAGTTGATCATCTGAGAATGCTCTCCATCCATCTGCTGCCTGCCTCTGTCATGGACACAAGCAATGGTGACCACTGCTGTGCAGGTGAGGAAGCAGGGGGGTAAATGCTCCAGTGACCATATCACAAGGCCTGGCCCTACTCCCAGCAAAGCCAAGAGAGGTGCAATGGCCACAGTTGTTGCAGTACCACTTCAGTGGCTGTGCCTGGCCTTGTTAATCCATGCCTTCATGAGGCAGATCTCCATGGCTCGAGCTTGCTGCACAGACTTGGGGTCCCAAGGGCTCCGGCTGCGTAGGTCCAGGTGATGGGCTCCATCTGGGATCACAATTGCCACAAGGGAATTGGTGATGTTCTGGGTCACCCCACCTGCAGACCACGGATCTAGGCCACCATTGCTGCAAGAAAAGATTATTTCATTAGGGTGCATGTGCACAGCAGTCAACAGTGAAGCTGCAGCTCACATCAACATTTCTACTATCTTTGCATGTGTGGCACCAGAAACAGACCTCAGCCCTGTCTTAATGTCTTGTGCCCATCCCTCTGCTAAGAAGCACCTTCTTGACAGAGGTATGGAGCTATCAGCAGCTTAAGCAAGAAAACACTTGTCGTCAATTATCTGCTAATTCAGATAATAACTTATCACAGTGCAAAAGCCTCTGAAGAGAAATCTGCTGCCACCTGCAAATGTCATAAAAGCTTCAGGTTTCCCTCTACCAAAACACGCCCAAATTCCCAAATCAAAGCACTTCACTTTCCTTCTTCACAGTCTGCCATAAACAAATTACTCACTGGAACTTTAGAGCTGAATCTTTAGGAAGTTCTGCCTTTTGCTGTCTCAGCTGAGTGCCATCCTTCTTTTGCAAAGAAATGCTTGGATGGTTTGTTAGAGCACTGACTTTAGTAACAACTACATGAAAATGAAGATTTTTATCTGTAAAAAAACTGTCTAAAATGACTCTTCCTCTCTGACAGGACAATTTAATACCATTTACTCCCCCTAATCCCTCACCTCAAATAAATTTTAAAAATTCCTGACACTACAGATATGGTTCCAAATAGTAGCCCACAGAGCAAGCCAATGGCTCAGCGGGGAGAGAGCTTTACATCTCTCATTCCTAGCCTTGCACTTGACCAAATAACCCCTACTACATCTTATTTTCCTTTACTGCAATGCCCTTCCCACATGTGGCCCATCTCTATGCACAAAGAACTTGTGGAACTACAGAAACCTAGATCTGTTTCTCACTTGAGGCACTGGACCTGCCCACAAAAGGAATTTTCAGAGATAGGCTGTGGTATGAGAGGATAAATTTCTAGAAAGAGCTAAGAAATTAAAACACCCTTGGACACTGAGATATGCAGTTAGAAAAATACCACAATGGCAGCACCAGAAAATAACAGTAAAATAATGAATTAAAAATAAAAAGCTTTTTTAGAAGGATGGGGTCTAAACTAATATTTTACTTGTTTCACCACTGGAAAAAAAAAACAAAACGCAAAAAACAACTAAGTATCTTGAATCTCTGTAGTTCTTTAATTTCAGTGATTCTAAATATGACTCAGGACAAGAGAAACATTGTGTATCTGCAAAACAAAAAGCACTGAGAGCTGCCCAATAAGTCAAAAGCATTGGATTGAAAAGGTCACCTGAATCAGCAGAGCACCTTGGCAACAGGGGGATGAGTTGCTGAGAGACCCATGATGCACATGAACTTGGATCTTTTGGTCCTAGTCATGTGGAAACTACAGTAATTTCACAATTATAAGCCGCACCTGATTATAAGCCGCCTTTTTTTTTTTTCTTCAGGGAGGATCCAGCTGTGGCTGGCCCCTCCCCAGTTTGGGCTGGCAGGGCTCCAGCCGGCCCTGCCTGCCATGGCAGCTCTGAGAGGCCCCGCCTCCCCACCACAGCAGAGGCTCCGAGATGGGACACCCCTACAGCTCTGAGAGGGGCTGCCTCCCCTGCCCTGCCTCGGTCCGGCCGGTCTCGCACTTCTGGGTTGGCCTTTCGCAGGAATTTGTCCATATATAAGCCGCACCGGATGAAACTTCCGGGCTCGGGTCGAAAACTCAGTCAAAAAGGTGCGGCTTATAAACATGAAATTACTGTAAGCATGCCACAGGCTTTTCTGTGAGCTTCTGGCTGCATGCCCTGCATCTCCTTCCAAAGGATTGCACCAGAGGCACTGATGCAGTTTGAGAAGTGAAACTTGGAGAAGGGGATGGAGGGCTCACCACAAAATCATAAATCTTAGCAGTTTTTGCAGATTAAGATCATTCCAACTGGAATTAATTATTTATGTGTTAAAACCAAGCACACGTGTAAGTATTCAGTTGTCCATCTCACAGGACAGAAAGAAGAATTAGTCAGGCATTTCTTTCTAGCAGTGGCCAGGCAAGCAGGACTTCAGAAAAAAACTGATGCAAAAAATCAGCATTCTACTTCTGTTTTCAATTCATATACTTCCTTGACAGTTCCCTTTCCTATATTCTCTTCAGTCTCCTCAGCCCTCCTGCCCTGCCCAGAAGTTTTACACAATTGTAGCAGCACTGTCTGTGCATCCTGTTTTAACATGACTGCCCTCCACAACTGTCATGTTTCCTGTTAACTTTCTCCAACCTTTTCTCTTCAGCCATGCATTGTTCTGCCTTCTCTTCTTTGTCTCCATTCCCTTCTTTAGTGCTAACAATTCTCCCTTCTGCAGAAAGCACCAGAATCTCTTAAAACAGAGCCTTCACTGCTGGCCTCTCCAGTGCCAGTGCAGGACTGGATATGTGGGTGCCCTGACTTAGCTTACAACTAAGCCTCCAACTTAGGTGTGATTCATTGAGATTGAAAATGCCCCATTTTTAGACTGTGCACACCAAATTTTATACTGTCTGATATAACCTGGGCTGATTTTGACAACTGATGATGAGATAGAATTGCTACAAGCTCTCTGCCACCGCATGTATGAACAGTGTTAAAAAGTCACTTCCCACCGCTGTAGCACTTCCACACCAAGCACACAGCATGTTCACTAAGAGGAGTGAAAATTGCTGGAATGGAAAGGGGAAGCAGTGTTCTGAAACCCTCAATTTCCTCAGACTAATTTTAGTAAAGATGTACTGCCCAGGACAGGCAAGTACCACCTGCCCACAGTCTAAGTAATCACTTACACACTATATAATCCAGGAAGGTACCAGAATAGTGATGGAATTCCCTGTATTAATCCCACACAGCACAAACAACAGTGACTGTGCAGAGTGATGTACTGCTCACAGTGGGAGAAGCAGCAGCAGCATTTTAGACATCCTGGCCAAATCCCACTGCGTCTGGATAAATCCACCCTACAGTGATTCTCTTCAGATGGAGTACTTTTCCCTTCCTGCACTACACTGTTGTGCAAGTTGCCTGTCACTTGAAACAGTCCTTTTCACCCCAGAGGGAGCCACATCCCCTGGTAAACATTTGGATGTTTTTTGTAAAGCACTCTGCAGTGTTTGAAGATAAAAGGCTCTTAAATAAAACGTACAGTGTTGACAATGTATTTGTTTGAAGAGAAACATCCCAGCTTGAGATCCAAAAGCTTTGTGTGTACAGCACTACTTTAACATTCATTTGGTTGCTTTCAGGCTTTTCTCATTTCCAGCTCCTTCAGCCGGCATAAATTCTTGAACACTTACTTAGATTTGTTTGCTTGTCTCTTGCTTACAAATCAGATTTCTACTGTACAGGGCTGTGCAGCCTTGGAAATAAGCAATACTGTGCAGAAACTAAGCGAAACCAACAAATTTTTCTTATTAAAGTATTTTCCAAAAAAGGGTGGGATTTCTCACTCCAGAGGAGAGATCCTGCTGGGACAGAAACAGCAAGAGGCAAACAAGAGGAAAGCAAAATGCATCTGCAGCCAAACATACTGACACTAACAGCAGTGATTCAGAAAATAATCCCCAATTCAAGTGAGAACATTCTACTTGTAAAATGCATACTTACCAACTACATCCAAAAGACTAATTCTGAGCTCGATTTGTAGAAGTGGCAAGGTGTTTTACAAAAAGGCCTTGGAAAATTTTAACCAGAACACAGAAATACATATCCAAGAGCTTCCCACAGTGAGCAAGCAATGGGTACAGCAAGTCAGGATGAGGCCTCAATGGGTTTGTGGACCACCTCCCTCTCACATAAGAACCTGATGAATAGACAGTACTCACCTGGATCACCTCACAGCATATGTAAAACCACATGAACCTTCCTTCAAAGAGAGTTTGAGCTTAAAAACCAGGGAAGTGAAGGCTGAATAGAGAGCAAGCAGCATGGACTAGTTTTTTGTGCTAGACTGAAACATTTCTTTCACTTTTTGTCCACATAAAAAGGTGTTTCAGATAAACTTCTGTTTTATTACCAGTATTCCTTACTAAAATGAAAGCATCTTTGTATTTGGCTCTTACACAAGTTTGCTAAAACTTGCCTAAATGCCACTAAAAGAAAAAGCTGTTGGCGGTAATAGAAAAACTCCCAAAGTTACTTCCCTCTCTTTTCTGTATCAAAGGGAAAAAGGAATGCCATGCCAACCCACTCAGGGCAGTTTTGGTGACCAAGATTGTTATAGCTAGAACTCATTTAGACTTTTATGTGCAAAAAATAGGGCTTTGGATTCATAAAAGCAGGAATTTACCATCATGGGAAAACTGGATTTTGGCCACAAGATAAGAAGGAATCCACATGGAAAGATGTTTGGCAGAATCCCAGCCCAGATTCTTCTTTTAGAGTCTCACAGGCAGTAACAGAACATGCAGACTGACCATTTTACTCTCAATAGCAGCACAAAGCATGCCTATCATTTTTATTTAGCTGGAAAGCTGGAGACAGATCCCTTTACTACTTGGGGCAGATTCTCCACACTGGAAATCCAGACTGGTGGAACTCTCCACACTATCAGCTGAAACAAGGCTTACCTGAAGATGATGTTGCTGTGTGAACTGATGTTTTTTCCTCCATACATAGAAAGAATCCAAGAGAGGCGAGGCCTCACTCCCCACATCCTATAACACTCTTCTGAAAATGCATTAAAGTCCCACTTCTGAGGCTCAAACATGTCATGGACACCATCTGTGCATAAGGGCATTACCATCTCAGTGCAAGCCTGAAAGAAACAGCAGGTCAATAAAGTATATTTCCAGGAGAACACCCAATAGCTGTTACTGCAGTATTTAAAAAAGAAGGCTGAAATAGCATTTGATCAGTAATTACTACCTAACTACTACAGAATCACTTAGGTTGGAAAAGACCTTGTAAGAACTGAGTTAAACCATAAACCAAAAAGTGCCAAGTCCACCTCTAAACCATGTACATAAGTGCATAGTATCTTTTAAAATACTCCAGGATGGTGACTCCACCATCTCCCTTTGTAGCCTGTTTCAGTGCTTGACATTTTTCCTAATATTCAATCTAAATCGGCCCTGGTACAGCTTGAGGCCATTTCTTCTCATGCTTGTTACTTAAGAGACAGAAACCCATCTCCCTAAAATCTCCTTTCAGGGAGTTGTATAGAGCATTAAGGTTTTTCTTCAGCATCCTGCTTTCCTCCAGGCTAAACATCTCAGTTCCCACAGCCTCTCCTCATCAGACTCTTGTGTTCCAGATCCTTCCCCAGCTCTGTTGCCCTTCTCTGGACTCACTCCAGCCCCTCAATATCTTACTTGCAGTGAGGGGCACAGAACTGAGCACAGGATTGGAGCTGTGGCCTCAGCAGTGCCAGTACAGGGGGACAATCCCTGCCCCGGTCCTGCTGGCCACACCATTGCTGATCCAGACCAGGATGCCATTGGCCTTCTTGGCCACCTGGGCACACACTGGCTCATGTTCAGTCACTGCTGACCAGCATCCCCAAGGCCTTTTACCAGGCAGATTTAGAGCAAACTCTACCCCCAGCCTCTAGTGCTGCATGGGGTTGTTGTAACCCAAATGCAGGACTCATCACTTGGCCTTGTTAGGCCTCATACAACTGCCTGCCCTATACAACTTAAAATTGTCTGCTGTAAATCGTTTTCCAGTCTATATGAACAGCTGACACTCATCAAATAGCTAGATAATAAAGATACAATTTAAACCTCCTGAGAAAGCTGCTTCTCTTTTCTGCCTTTCCTTCCCCACTACACAGTTGGTTTGTGATTGCGTTTGCCACCAGTACATCAGCATATCTAGCACAATATATTGACAGCTAAATGACAATTCTCATCAGCTCTAGATCAAGAAACCACCACTGACTTGCAATTTATAAAGATTAGTGAGCATACCTGGTAGAACCAACCGATGTCACCCAGATTCTTTGTTGCAGTCTGCGACATATCTAAGCAGGACACTTCTCCTGTATAATTGTAATATAAATTTACTGCCTGGAAAACATTCTGCAGCAGCAATTTGTCAGAGAGACTGGGATCCTTCAAGAACTTGCAGACTTCCTGCAATGAAGACAGAAGTAGTCTCAATCTATAGGAATTAAATATTAACACATGACAACAGGTAGGATATTAATTTCTTTTTCCAAGTACAGTCAGTCCATTTCCAGAAAGTCTATGAAATTATATATCAGGATTATCACTAAAGGCAGCATCACATATGTGTAGTGCATACTAATATGAAGAATAAATTTTTTTTCAAAAAAACCCAACAGTAGCACCTTAATGTTTCAGTCACCAAATTTTTCAATTCATTTCCCCTACTTTAAAATCGATTATATTTAATAAATAGTATTTAGTACCTCTGTAATTATAAACAGCATATACATAACACAGAAGCTCCAGGTGCAGACTGGGGTTCCCTGTAGTTTGATTGTAGGTAGCTCACTACAGAGAACAGATTAAACTATATACATATATACATGTATATATATATCCAGCTACTCATTTAGGTTGGAAAAGACCTCCAAGACCATCAAGTCCACATCTCCCCCCGCTTCCTTTTCTTGCCCTCAGAGTCATAATAGAGCTACTGTTTCAGAAAAGAAAGCATCTTAGCAGCTTATATAAATCAGATTTCATAGATCAGTATTGTCCAGATGGGTAGTGGCCTTTTCTGCATTATGTTATACCTCAGTTAAACGGTGGTAACATGGACAGTGGTAGAGGTGAGCACATTTCTTGGCTCTTTCAGACTGATAAAAAAGCAGAAATCATTTTCAAGGTGTTTATCCTGCTCTTTGCAGACAGTCACATAGGACAGACAAATTTTCCTCTCTCCTCCATCAGCCAAGCTCTACACAAAGGACAGATTTTTTTATAATTAACTACTGCCTAAAATACTTATATCTTACCTGCCTCACACAGTAAGCCAAAGTCCTGCAAGGAAATTCAGCCAGAGTCTTAAAAGAATAAGAACACTCCAAGGATAAAGAAATCTTGGAGAGGGCAATGCGGATAAACAGAGCTGCACAAGCAAAGGCTTGCAAGTGTAAAAAGAGGCTCTGATTTCAGAAGAGAGCCTGCAAGGAATATGTTTGTAGAGATCCACATTTTCTCTCCCACTAGTTTTCCCACATCAAATAGGACATAGGCTTGTTCACTTGCAAGCTCTGTCAGCTAAGTCTCACACCAGAAATTCTAATTGCATGTGCTTTTTGGGCAGCATTTCTGCTACTCAAGAACAGCTTTGCAGGACAGCTGAGGTTTCTCAGTCGTCCCTGGCACTTTTCTTCTCCTGGACTGTTGATATAACTTATTAGACCTGCAAGTGGCAGTTAGACAACAAATCAGCTCATGCACATGATATTATCTTGGCTGTCGTTTCTCAGCACACTGCTTCTACAGAGCCAAGAAAACAATGGAAAAGGTGCAAGCTAGGAGGGGAGAGAATTAATTAAGCCAAATAGTCATTTCTGCAAGATATTGGTTCTAAATTACCTGTATAGGCCAGGCTGGCAGAGGCTGCAAGAAGTCAGCTTTATAGGGATAATTCACCATAGCCAAGTTTACCCATGTTTCACTCAGCCAAGTTTTCAATACAACAGCATCCTGAAGAGTTTTTAAGGGGCTGCACAAATGAAATGTGCTAGAAAGCCACTGTAAACCTGCACCTTTAATAAAATAAATGGATAAAACAATATTTAGTGTATTGGACCATTAACACAAATGTCAGTAGTGCTGCTACTAAAAAATATTTTTGCTTAGCCTAACTAACTTAGTGTAACTATTTCACACACATATCAGCACAGCAGATCAAATTTTAGTCAGCACCTCACAACAACTTCTTTTCAGGTAGTTGTATAATAACAGAATTGTTGGAAAAGATCCTCAAGTCCAGTTGAGTCCCTAACACTGAGTTCATAATGACTATAGTAATTTTCTTTTCCTGAACACCTCAGTTGGCAAACAAAGTACTTTTTTTACAGTAATGACTATCTGGCCTATTTTGTCAGAAGGAATATAAGCCTTGAGTTCTGATCTTAAGTTTTTCTTATCTGACCTTAGGAATGCTTGGACCCAGATTCTGCACCCCACCAGGCCTGAAAAAAGTTTGTGATACAACAAAACAGGTATTTAAAAGTAGTGCTAGGTTCACTAGGCAGTTTTCAGTACTAGGAGCAGAGTTTCAAAAACCCTAAGACATTCACAGGTGAAAGTTATGACACACTCCTGATCATTACTGTTCTTTGAAAAAGCACTAGTGAGGTCTTACCTGTTGAGGAAAGGCGATTAATAGCATTCCAGGAATTCTGGATGCTCTCTGAGCAGCCCCTGCCACTCTTTTTGAAATCATTGGTCACTATGCTGAAAAATGTGCCACATGGAACCAAATCACCAAACTGCCAGATTGGGGCGGAGGCTGCCAGAGCTCTGCAAAGGAACACAAAAACATCCTAACCCTCTCCAAAATGGATGTCCACACCCTCCCCACAGCCACTAAGCAGCATTTATGATTCAGCCTGGACACTGTGCTCTAGTTGAACTAACCATAATGCTGCAAAATTATTCCACAGGTCTGTATGCAAAAGGCTGCTGGAGGGTATAAGTCTTGGACACTTGTACAGACTTGATTACTTTTTTGTTTTTTCATTCTTATCTATCAATTAGGTCTTTCTCACTAGGCACTGTGTGAACTCAAATGAAGAGAGGCATAGCCCAAGAAAATACACTCTAGCTTGTTTCCAAGAAGGTGCTAGGGTATTGAAGGGATTAAAGACCTGCCTAAAGTCATCAGGAAGTCTGGAGACCCTAAAAAAAATTAGCTGCCAAGTCAAGGTTCACATGTTGTTTTCACAAACCTAACAGGTTACTCTGACAAAATACACCATCCAGTACCTGCTGACAGACAGTTGCCTTTATTAGGCAAACAATGCCTCTTCCCAAATTCAAAGTAATTTGATTCCTTCTCCCAGTAGTGAAAAATTCAAGCCAGATCAAATTATGGTACTTCTCCCAGAGCAGTAATATTCACAGCACAGAGGTAACAAAAGCCTGCTGTGTTTAAGCAGAAGGAGCACACTCACCCAACCACCACATGGGGATATTTCATCCTAAACCAGGCTGCAAGCATTCCTCCATAAGACCCTCCAATAGCTATGACTGGACTGTGCTGGGCTCCTGCAATGGTCGTCTTTAAGTACTCGACAAGTACTGCAAAGTCTGCCAGAGCTTGTTCTGATGTCAGGTAATTGAGATGCTTGGAATCCTGAGAGAAAGGAGGCAGGTTATGGACAGCATGAGTGATTTCCAGCAACAGTCATTCTATTCCCCACAGCAGCTACAGCTAAGATCAGGTCTACAGCTAAAATCACAGATCTAAATCTGTGCCTGAGAACAAATGAAATATTCTTTGCAGGTGTCCCTTGAAGCACTAAAAAAAAAGCAAACTCAAAGTTTTGGGATTTTTTCACTCTAGAATTGATTGTTAGAAAAAAAATAACATCTTATTTAAGTTAACACTCATTGCCCTGGCAAGAATTAAAATACAGAATTATGTTTGTGTGGAATACATTTATTAGGAAGACAAAAGATGACACTTACACTGAAAGACTCATTCCCAAAGGGCAAAGATTCTCCATAATATCTATGTTCAGCAAACACCAACATGGCATTAAGTTCTTCAGCCACATCCCACATAAAACCCTGGTTGGAGGAAAACAGACACTGAAAATAATTGATTCAACTTCTAGTTTCAGCCTAGTGTATTCTAATTCTTTGTTAGAAAGATATCACTATCCAAATGTCACTAGAAAGAGTACAATCACTTAGGTAAGAAAACGCACAAAACAGATATCAGCCCAGAGTAGGTGATATATACAAAGATAGTATGTATATTTCAATGCCGTGAAGTGTTAAGTACCCTTGTTTTGTGAGTACACATAGGCAGTTCTAACAGAACTCCTATGGCATGAGCTTAATCCACAGGAAATACAAAAGGCTACAGGAGAAAAGTGTACATTTGACCTAGGACTACATTACAGAAAATACAAAACTTGTTTGGCAATTAGCAATAATATAGAGCATTGCAATATAGTTATTTTCAACTAATAATTAAGTAAAACTTGTTATTAGTTGTTGATAACAGCTTGTTACCACCAAGGAGACAGAGATCATCTGCTGGCAGCACAAAGCATGCAAGCACCCTTTGGTGGCTTTGAGCTCAGCACATGCCACCTTCTGTTATGTTACTGGACTTTGTATTGAAATGGCTGAAAAATACCCACACGCTCCATTCTGCATTTGTATCAGTCAGGGAAGCAAAAACTTCTACAGGTACTGCACAGAACAAGAATTATCTGGCTTTGATTTCCAGCTCCCTTCATATTTTTCTTAATAGAGAAACAAAAATGCAAACATGAAAACCTTCCATTTTACTTGGGGAATCTAAACTAGGATAAATTTAACTTTGTTCAAATTTCTGAATTATTAGCTCAGGGCAACTACGGTGTTTCCTCTAGAAATCTTCTTCACCACTCCAGGAATTTAATACAAGCGCATCCCTTTGGTTTGTTTGGGCTTCAAATAGGACCCTGAATCCCCTCAAACTTTGCCTGTGCTTTTGTACAGCTTCCTCTTCCCCTATAACAATGACAGCAATCATTACAAACTTGTCTTTCAATGACCTTCTGTGAGCATCTTCTTGTTCCTCGTCACTTTTTCAGTATGCCATTACTGGCAGGCAGGACTGTAACCCCACTATTTCCCACGTACCGTGTTATTGCAGAACCACTCGATGTCTCCTTCATTGCCTGTATAGAACAGGATTGGTCCGTTGTCCTTCTTCCAGTAGCGATCTGCTACCAGGTACCGCTGCTGGAACGTACGATTCTCATCAAATCCAAAGTGATCAATCTGTAAGAACAAGCATCAGCAACATGTTCAAGAAACTAGAACTGATCCTAGAGCCCACTGGGAGTGCTGACAGTTACTTTACAGATTCAAAAAAATATGTCATTAAATTAATTTCTATTCCTAATTCATCAAATAATTTCTGCCTTGTGAAAGAAATAGTCAAAATCACAGGTATATACACTGAAGGAGAAATGCTATTTTCAGCCATTAGGAAAAAATTAAAATCCATGCCCTTTTTATAGCATCCTACTTAACACCAGACATTCTAAATATATTTAGGAAGCAGACAAATCCACTGAGAGGTCACAAAGTACCTCATGCAATAAAACTATCAACAAGTAAAAAGAGTCATGACGGGATGTTTTGAATCTTGGGAAAATCTTACTAACCCAGTTATTTAAAAACCCAAAAAAACAGTAAACTAAACAAAAAAGAACACCAAAACTAAAACCAAAAAAAAACCCACCTCTTTTTTCTCCCCTCCTTCTAAGGCATAAGAATTAAATTTAAATAGATTCTTGCTAAAAAGTGGGTTTTTATTGCTCACCACTGCTCTACAAATATTGCCAGCCTATATACACCATACCCCCTAACCCACGGTGCTAGATTTGTTCCTTCATTAGAAAATCAATTCCTAATGTCATTTTTTTTCAAGCTTTTACTCACACTGCTTTGTATTCATCATCCACCTTGACCCTTCCCTTAGAATTAATCCAATGGAAAATTCATCCATTGCTTTTACAACTAACTCCCTGCATAGGCATAATCTTATTCTGGAATACCCATTTGGGTTTTTACTGTGACATAAAAAAAAACAGTCAAACCAAACCACAGAATTACTCCAGAAGACCTATCCTACTTAATCACCATGTACTCACAGTTCTTCACTACTTTTATTCATCAGCTGAAGACTATCTGTAGCTTCCCAATTTTGTCTTTCATCAGTGTATCAATCCACTTTTTCTTGTCATAGTTCCTGCTGGTGGTAACAGCCTGACATCTGCTGGCTTGAGGATCTCTGCTTGTCCATCCATCTGCCTTCACATCCCAGCTCTGCCACTCCCCTCAGATGCTACAGCAGACAAACTTTCACATTCCCTATTTTGGGAACATCTGCAAGTTAAAGCTGAAAAGCAGCAGACTGCACCCAAATCCAAGTACTTGCTGTTATCACAGTAACATATCTCCTAGGCAGGTTCCTTTAGGCAGCTCAGAAAAGCCTAACTCTTGACCTGCAGGATCCAGCTACTCCACACCCGGTACTTATATTTGCTTTGGGTCAAAGAGAGCACAGGAACCTATTTCAGTCTGCTGCAAAATGTCTTTTCTAAACTCCCTCACTCTTGGACTCAAGTGGGAGGAGATGTGGGAGTGCTGCAGTTGCCTGCAGGAGCAGATGGAGGTCTGTGTGGTGAGGACAATGTGAGACACAGTCTTTGCCTCCAGTAAGTAATTTCAGGGACTGCTTCCACACCCAAGTAAAACTACTCTAGGTACTTTCAGAGTTTTCCTCAGGGAGGCCATTTGCTCCTTACTCATAAGTACACAGTGATGCTATCGTGTGCATATTTAAGGGCTTTCACTGAACTTCAGTACTGACAACACACACTGGGCTTGTTTCACACTCACAACTCACCTGCACAGTTATTCATTTCAGTTTCACCTATTAAGAGTGATTAAATGTAGAAAGGCAGAACAAGGTCAGCATCTGAAAAAGTCTCTGGTCACAAGACTTTGGGACAATTAAAGAGAACAATGAGTTAAGGCACATCTAAAAAGTCACCACTCCAATACTACTAGAAAGTACAACTAACACAGCTTTTGTTCCATGTCTGTTTGTAAACAGAAGAAACTATTTTTCTATTTAAAATTTCTTGTTAGGCTGCTGGCCAGAGATAGGAAAAACAGGCCCATGTGTCCTGCTTGCCTCTAATGGAATAATCTAAAATTAAATATTTAGATTTAGAACTTGATTCTGCATCTTTCCTGCCTGAAGACAGAATGTTAGCTAGAGGAATACACCCCAAAAAGTATTCAACATTCCTAACTAAATATATACCAGTGCAGGCAGCTTAACATGCAGCCATCAAAAAAGAGTGCAGACGGAAAACTAAAGCAAAAACAAAACAAAAATTTTAAAAAAATTTAAACAAAACAAAACAAACAAAAAAAAAAAAACAGAAAATGTTTGATATTGAGCCTAGATTATCCAATAGGGTATTGTGCAGAACAGATTCTAAAGCCCATCTTATTGGTCCTATTTCACAGCAGCTAGAAAATCAGGAGAGTGATACTCCAACATGCATATATTTTTCCTAAATTATGGCTACTTCTCTTTAGAGATGTGATTTACTGCAGTTTTTCTCTGATGTTATCTGCAAATCTACTTCCCCAAAACAAACTGCAAAATCACAATGCTCTAGTGAGTCTGCCTTTCAAAACCAAGTGGGAAAAAATACAGGAACTTAGATTATTTTAGTAGTTTTAGCAACCATGTTGATCAAAGAGTCATGATTCTCTGCCTTGTCTTTGACAAGCTGTACACTCTCTCACTGCCATCAGCCATGTTATTCTTTCCTATTTCTCCCTCAATCTGTAGAAATTTTATACTCTCCCAACAGCTAAATTGGCTCTGCTCATATTCACTGCGCATCCAACCATGGACATGTGTAAGATCCCCAGCAGAACAAACAAATCCAGACTTCTCCAGAAAAAAATCTAAAGTAGCTATTACTCAGCTGAAGAGCAAAAACTCCTTTAGATCTAGATGATAGGGTTTCATACCTTGTAGTAGCTTGTCTTTGGAAGGCTAAGACATACAGCATGAGCAAAAAAAAATCCAAACCAAAACAAGACCTAATGTTTGTAAAACAGTCAGAGAATCAAGTGTCACAAATGCTCGTTCTTGCCAAGAAGTCAAAATCCAGACCATCAAAGCACAGTGTGGAGGTATCCCAAGGAGTATCTTCTCACAAGAGTAAAAACTGTGTTAAAATTTGTCAAGCCAGAGGGAAGAAGCCCAAGAATCAATATAAAATTGTGAGGTGAAAGGGAAAGCTGCAGTTCAGGAACAGCAGATGGAGCTGTTGTGTAGCCAAAGTGTGCAGCCGGCATGTGCACAGGAGCTGCTGGGTGTCATTCAGACAATTGCTTCATTTCATCATTCTTTAGGGAACAGGCATGCAAACAGGTAATAAACCCCAGCAACTGTGTGAAGCTTACTGTAGTATTCAAATCTATCAGATATTTTTACAGCTTTTTTTCCTTAAGTCAGATGTCATTAAAAAAGTTGAACCAGAAGGGGTTTTTTTCCCCACTCTTACGCAAAAGGAGTAAGATAAAATCAAGGACTTTTACAACCAGACCATAAGAGCAAAAAGAAAAACGCGATCTGTTTAGTTCACATTTAAAACACCTTAACTGCTGGTTAAAACAATAATAATTATATACTAGCAGATATGTGGTTTTTCCAATTACAATTTTCATAATTACAATTGTGTCCAGGATGTCAGCATTAAGTACAAGGTCCTAAGCAATCCTAAACAATTTTGAAATTGGCCCTGCTTTGTGTGAGAGGTTTGAAGATATGATGGCAAAGTTCCCCTCTAAAACTAAACTATTCTAGAATTAATGCAAGCCATTTACTCAGCCCAAAGTTCTGTAAGCAGGACTATCTGGCAAGTTTGGTAAAAATAACAACATAGTCCTCATCAGTGATGCAACAGAAACGTTTTACAGATGAAAGAATGATCTACTGACACAAGAACAGTCATTCTGATACTAATAAGAGGAAGAGTAAAATTAGAAAAAGCAGCACTGAAACTTATAAGTTATTAATAAGTTTTTAAGAGAACTTATTCATAACTTAAGTGAAACTTGTCATCTGAGGCAGGCAGGATGGCAAAATGATCACCTAAATTTCAGTTCCACGTACAAAAACCTTTGTGAACACTGCTCGATCAAGAAAGCCTTGTATATTCCTGCCACATCCTGAGTCCAAAGACTCACAAAGCATTTATGGAAAATAAACACATGCAGCAGGCACTGAGGCTACGAGCACCACACTGAAGTCTCAAGAGAGCAGCTTTGATCCTTAAGATCAGAGAAACTTTCTACAGAGAAGTGCAGCTCATCAGCTCAGGCTGAGGCACCTTCCCCAGACTGGTTTATTGAACAAACTCACACTGGGAAGAATGGCCAAGCTCCACCTTGGTGCCTTCTGTTCAAACTATGGAGTACCTTTCTGTACATTTACCTAATAAGTGCATATGTACCATGTGCTTTTGTTGAGTTCTCAAAGATTACTTATCTCAAGGTGGGGTCTTTTTTTGTAATGTGCTTTTCTGCTATTTTAAAAGTTCATTTAAAACAAGCCACTCTGCCACACATCTCCCCCAGGGAGGAGACAAAAAAGGCACAACAGATGTTAGTCTGCTTAATGTACTTCTGGAAGTATTCAGGAACTCGGGCAAGGAGTAGAGTACAAAGACAAAACAGGACATGTGGGCTAAAATCCACTTCCTTCTCAGCAGCACCTTACGGTTATCAGTGACTACAGAGACAAGGCAGCAAAGCCAAGGCTTTACCAAAAAAAAAAAAACTAATTCACAGGGCAGTTTTTAACCAAAAGCATCTAATACCATTTGAGGCAGCAAATCAGCATCTGACACTTTTATGCTTTTGGGTTTCTGGCAAGATTGTGAGCATCTGAAAGCCTTTCTGCGATGTCTTAAATTTCAATCCTTTGTGTGATAGCTTTATTTTCCCAAATTGGATATTCCATGTGAAATCAAGCCAGTTGTTTTATTGGGGAGAAGCCAGGGGATTTTAAGCCATGCTTTGCTCTCCACATGACCATGGAGTTGTTTTGAGGGCTCATCCTGTCTGAATTATTTCCTGAGGACAGGAAGATACAGGACAGTCTGAGGATATCCTTCTCTGTGAACGGCAGTGTGGACCTTAGCCTCCTTGGGATTTCACTGATGTGTTTCTATTTCTACTTCTGATGGGCTTAGGGGGATTCCAGTTCAGTCAGCTGGCCCTACTAGTTTTATTTTCTCTTATAACCTTTGCTTCCTCTATTCAAATTTGAAATTCATGAGGGCAGGGACTTTCTTGTCATGTCTGTATAGCAAAGGAGAAGGGGTGAGGGGCAGCATGCCAGGACTAAGGTTTTGTCCCACCAGTACCAGCTAATATCCTCTGTCTTTGCTCAGTGCAGGAAAGGGAGAGAAAAGAAAGAAAATCAAGCTTAGCTTTGTTTCATCTTTTAAAAATTAAATGCAAGGAATGAGGTGTTTCCTTGCTTTCAAGGCTGATAGCTGTGCAAGCAACAGCTGAGATTGAAGATTTGCACCCCTCTGTTGAAATGCATAATTATTAGGTGCTTTGTGGAGGAGCAGGGAGATGTAAACTGCACCTTTTTGCATCACACTGCACCTAACCCACTAAATGGAAGGTCTTAGACATAAAAAAATGTCAGAAATTTAAAAGAGATAGGATCATAGGTAAGAGTAATGGAATTGCTCTAGGCTAGAATACCACCCTTAAGACTGAGTCCAACCATTAACCCAGCACAGACAAGCCTACCCCTAAACCACATCCCCAAGAGACACAACCACACACCTTTTGAACACTTCCAGAGGTGGCAATTCCATCACTTCCCTGGATATCCTGTTCCAGTACTTGACAAGCCTATCCAATCTGAACCTCCCCAGTTGCAATTTGAGGCCATTTCTTCTCATTCGACTGCTTGTTACTTAAGACACAGACCCCCACCTTCCTATAATCTCATTTCACAAAGTTGTGCAGGACATTAAGGTCTTTCCTCAGCCTCCATCCTGCCACACAAAACACCCCCAGCTCCCTCAGCCACTCCCCATCAGACTTGCACTCCAGACCCTTCCCCAGCTCTACTGCCCTTCTCTGGACACGCTCCAGCCCCTCAATGTCTTTCTTGCAGTGACGGGCACAGAACTGAGCACAGGATTGGAGCTGTGGCCTCAGCAGTGCCCAGTACAGGGGGACAATCCCTGCCCTGGTCCTGCTGGCCACACCATTGCTGATCCAGACCAGGATGCCATTGGCCTTCTTGGCCACCTGGGCACACCCTGGATCATGTTCAGCTGCTGTTGACCAGCACTCCCAGATCCTTTTACCCCGGGCAGCTTTCCAGCCATTCTTCCCCAAGCCAGTAACACTGGGGTTGCTGTGACCCAAGGGCAGGACTGAGCACTTTGCCTTGTTAGATCTCATACAATTGGCCTCAGCCAATGGATTCAGCCTGTCCAGATCTCACTGCTGAGCCTTGCTGCCCTCCAGAAGACCAGCAGCTGGATTTAACCCCACTCACCACCACTCTCTGGGTTTAGCCATCCAGACAGTTTTCCACCCAGCAAATAGTATGTTCATTCAAGCCAAGACTCTGTCATTGTCATTTTCCACAAGCTCCATAATTCAGAGGTTTTGTTCACCAGATTTAATTTTATTTGTTAATCCATCACATTTACCAAACCATACAGATAACAATACACATGCTTTTCGACTATTTATTGTTTCCAATTTCTATTCAAGTATTGAGATGCCCTAGGGCAACTGTTACTAAGTTTTTCTTGACTGTAATGAGCTTGCAGGCAAATATGCCCCCAAAGCAAATGCAGGCTTAGGATCTTTGTAACAGAAAGAATCTATCATTGCAACTGTGTCCTTGAGAATACACTAGTCTTTGACAATGCACATGGGTTAGTGATAAACCTGGCAGTGTTACATTACAGATGGACTTGATATTAAAGGTCTTTTCCAGCCTACCTGTGTCTATGATTCTACACTTCATGTATCTTTCTGAAGCTTCTCTTACACTGCAGAACCTGATCTCGGAATGCTGTTTAAAGAAATCTGATTTTTAGTACTGATTTATCTCCTCAGTGATTAGAAGACATGAACAAGGAAAACTTCAGACAGGAACTCTGCCCCTGCCCTGAGTCACACAATTTGGACAGGCACTTGAAAAGACCAAAGAAAATTTAAACAGCTACAGGATATGCTGTAGGAAAGCACTAGGGTACTCAGGTCAGCCCTTGTTAGAAACAAACAGTACATGATGGAAGGTTATTTTTATGTCGGAAGCCCAACCAGCTAATGAGAACACAAACAAATTTATTTCAACTTCCACAAACCATTAATAGTTTTGTGCTGCAATTGAACCTCCAGATTCTGCTTACCATGCAAAAATCAAGTCCATAAACACATTTAAGCTTTGTTTACTTAGGTGCAAAAATCTTCCAGCAGACACAGTGAAGATCCTATTATCTGTTAAAACTCTTCCATTAGGAAGGAGAAGCACCATAGGCACTCTCAATATTTTCTGTCCCAGACTTGAGAGCCACAAAGCTCCAGCACAATGGGGAGAATGGGTGACCAAGGCAGGAATCTCTTCATCAGCTTTACTGCTATCCCTCCTCAATGAGTCTCCATTCCTCTGCTACCTGGGCCTTTTCAGAGCAAAGAGGCTTGTGCTGCTCAGATCCACCAGCTCCATAACCTGCAGCGAGCTACTATGGCAGTAAACACCCCAAATGTTCACATCATTGATGCTTCCATTCAAGGCATTATTTTCTTGGTCAAATTCTTCCACAGAACAAGGCATAAGGAACAACCAGCTTGGAGCCCTACTTCACAAGGTGTGAAAAAAGCACAAAGATGCACTACACTAGCAAGTTACCCTTGTGCAAGGTCTCTCAGACCCCTAACAGGCAAAGGCCACTAATTTTTTCCATGTGCATTCCAGATTGAATTACAAATCCATCACATTCAGAGGATTAACTCAGAGGAGAGGAAAAAATTGGATGCAAAATGTCAATATGTCACAGATTAAGCAGCATAAAAGCTTTCCGTTTTTTTTTTCAGGATTCACCTAAAGTTCTGTATAAGACTAATTGTTTAAGCAAAAGAACTTGCAAAGTTTCATCTTCTCTGATGAACATGGGTCTCATTTGAAAGACTTCCTCAATTCTTTTTTTAAAAAAAGACGTAGTAAATAAAAGCATTTCAGATCTAAGATATTTTTATTTAATCAAACTAAATATTTAAACCAGCTCTACCCCTACCCCAAAAAGGTCTAGACATGTGTACTTTGCTAAATATTTTTAAAAGCTTTAATTCAGGTTGCAATTATTTCCCAGGTTTCAGAACTACAAATAAATTTGCTTTAGCATTCTTCCAGCCTTAGTTTAACCACTATTACTTGTATTTTTTCTATTGCTAGTCCTACAATAGAGGATCCAAGGAGGTAGAGATGAACAGTGACAGCAAACAGGAAAACTGTCCTATTAGCTATCCACATAATCTTATAATTAGGCAGAGCAAACACAAAATGACAAAAGCTCAGTGCAGGGATGGCAGTTTATCAATATTAAAAGTCTAAGAATTTTACATGTGCCACTGAGGATCATGTATTTAGCAGTAACTGATTCTGATAAACATCGAGGTGGGGGGAGAGAAAATTTCAGAAAACAAAGAAGGAAAGCAGAAATTACTTCTACAGCTCTGATGCAATAGCAAAAATACCACCTAGCAACTGCAACTTTGGCAAGCTTGCAACACCAAGGAACAACTTCTGCTTGCAGGGCTGCAAGATGTTGGAAGACAGGATGATGGGGAAACCAGCAGCATTCAGGGAAATGTCGTGTGACTCCCTGCACCACCAGTGTCTCCACACCAGTAATCAGAGGGAAAGGGCATCACACAGTATCATGGCTCCATCATATCCAGGTAGGAGCCCTCTCCTCTTCAGGAAAGGGACATCTCAAATTTCACTCTACAAGCATCTTTTCCAGCTCATCTTCATATAAACACTTTGGCTTTAAGCCTGACACAAGAGTGAACTTGTACATAAGCTCTGTATCTTGGCTGCAGGCGTGAATAATGGGAAAAGCTGTTACATCAATTTAAAGTCAGAAACAGCAGCCCACAAGGATCAGAAGTTTTGTTCTTTTCTCACTATGTGTTTAGAGAGCAACCATGCACACACACCTGACAGCAGCACTACAACAGCAACAAACATCAGAACATTACACGCATGCTAGAGCTGAATGAAAGCATAGGAGACAGCAACAAGAAAATTAAAATAAAAAAGAAAATTAGCCCATTACACCACAGGCAAGGAGTAGCTACTGACTGTGCTTAAAAGAAATGCAAATCCTATTCTTCTGTCTATGTTTAATTCTCTGAATTGACATGCTTGGAAAACAAAGAAATTAACCATTTTGCAAGTATTGGTAAGATGACCCATTACAGTCTGGTTTACCCCACTAAATTTCCTAAAGCAATGAAGGTTATAAATATAAAATCCTAATACTGCAGGATGTATGAAATAAATTAAGCTATTCAGTTTTTGAAAGCTTAAAATGAAATAATTAAGTTGGACTTCTGTTCTCTCACCAACTTGGCAAAATGCTTCAAGTTACTGGCACAATCTACAACAGGTTCTTATGCTGGTCTTGATTGCCTCAAAGTCAGATGAAGAAACAGATAAACTCATTAGCATAAAATTTCATTTTTAACATCATTTTCCTCTATATCTCCCCACCCAGTCCATGCCAGAAAAAAACCCAAAATCAGCTGTAAGACTTTGCTTCAACTTGTATAATCCCATGGTACAAGCCAAATTCTACGAAGTTAACAGTTCTCAACCACATCTGCCTTATAAACAGCTTGCTACTTCAGCCATGTGCAGTTCTGCTTATTGTTTTGCTCTTTAGACTTTCTTTAATCGAGACAGCTATCAGAAATCTTTCAGTGGCCTATTGCAGCTTTTAACAATTAAGGGCAGGGAGATATGAAATGCTCACTTTCAGTGAGGGAGTAGTGTTCATTGATGTTTTTTGAGTCATTAGTATTAACTGCTTACTTGAAGGAAGGGGCTGCAAGTTGTGAGGAAATTATTTCCTGGTTAATTTGAGAAGTCGATGTCTGCATTGTGACCCCACAGATAAGCAGTGCATAAAAATAAAAATTCACTAACAAGCTTTAACAACTACTTCCCTGTTTTCCTGTTCACTGAATAAGAGCTATTGTTCCTGCTTGTGGACCTGGCTTATAGCTTACAGTTCCATTTTTAAATCATGCTATGAAATCACAGAGTAAAAGCTGCCAAGTACCCCTGTACTACTTGATGAGTAAAACATATATTCCAAGTAATTCACCTCAGAGACAAACATCAGCATCACTTCTCTAAACACTGGGATAATTTTTAATTGGTACCAAGGGGCTCTGTAAAAAGCACTTTGTTTTTTCCTTCACCAGAAGCCAAAAGTGTATTGTATTATGGTGCCAGGCATGAAAAACAAACCCATCTTAATCATTCCCAACATCTGTTACTATTCTGAGACACCAACCAGAGTCACAATAAGATGCTAAATAAGACACTAACCACAATTAAAAATGGTAACTCAACCCATCTCAATGTCTTCCTAAGCAAGTTTTAGACCTATGATTGAAAACTACTTCATTAAGTTTAAAAAAACATTTATATCCATTCTAATTTTCAATAAGGGCTTTTATTTTCTATACTTCAAAATTTCTGTAATAAAAAGCAGGGCATTAAACACTCCTGATAGAGTCAAAAAGGATCAAATTGCATTACTTTTTAAACTCCATCACTTGATGCTTCAACATCTCTTCCTTTTATGTACACACAATATGAAGTGTGGATGCATTTCAGAGCACAAAGACTTGCATGTGATTTTATGATGACATACTGACATAGGTGTGAAACCTAGGAAATTATGAAATGTAATCAGAATCCTTCTTTTGGAACAGATGACACAACTGATATGTATTAGTTCAAAAGACAATCTGATTAAGGACCAGATTCAGTAAGTTGCTGAACAAATATTAATTTGTACTTGTTACGTTGGTTCATAGCAGTTCACAAACTTGATTGAGGTGAAGGGTTCACCAGCACAGAGTCGCACACAGCCATCAATTATCAAATAGAGTGAAGAGACACCACATCTACTCTCCTTTCTAAGATAAGTTTATCACTGAGAAACCTTCAAATAAGGAATTTTAAGGCATCACACTCTCAGCAGTACAGCGCATAAAGCACCACAAGTCCTCAGGCTGTGGCTTTTGTAACACTGCTATGTGTGCCAAAGACAGAGATACAAAGGTACAAGACAAGGCTCAGAACTGGCTCCAGACCCTTCTCAATAAGCTGTAAGTTTATTTCTACTTGGGTGAAGAGAAGATGGATCTTGGATGCCTTACCAAGTGATTCCAATGAATTTTAACTGTGGTCACAGGCACAGCTGCTTACAAAGAAGCCATGCCAACAGTGGTGATCCTGGTAGAGCTCTGTACATTCTACACATCATTCTCTCTGTAAAGTTCCATTTTGGATGAATTCATTTAACACACAAATCACAACCAGCTTCTTAGCAGGCAAGCAAATTACCACAGACTTGCCTACAAAAGTCACATTAGTACATTAGAAAAGCTATAAAGGAGATAATCATCCCCTAAACAGACAAAATTTGTTAAAGATGTGGCTGATGGCAGTTTCTCCTTCAAGGGCCATCTCTTCTAGGTCTGCATGAGGTACCTTTTTACAAGGTACATCGGAGGAGTAGAGGGCTGAAAGACAACAGTTACTTTTGAAGGGAGAGGAAAACAAAAAAAAACCCCACACTTCCAAGACAAAATAATAGAAGTTATTACATACATACACAGGTCAGCCAACAAGCTAAGATGCTAGTCACACTGGCACAGCCACTCCTTGACTGATTTCTCAATATTCTAGACTTTAGCCCCATCACAGATGCCTGAAAAAGTGGTAAACAGGAGGAAGTTTAATGCAAATGAGTATTGAGCTTAACTCTGACCCTGTTATTTCTCAGTTTTTACAAAAACAGACTTAAAGGTCATTGATTCACAGTAAAAGCTGACGCTAAACCCTCAAACAATGTTGCATGTCTATACACTGTCATGCCCAGAGGTTCCAATGTGCAGCAGCAATAAATTATTGCCAGTGATCAAGAAGTAACTTTTTTAGCAACAAATCACGTGAGGAATCTGTTTACACTTTCAAAGTTTTCTTCTGTAGAAGTATTACATATTTAAAGACTCTATTTAAAGGTGTTTTTATTATTAATAGGTATAAAAACATTTCCTTTGTGACAGCATAGTATTTTGTCATATTATGAACTATTTTTTATATAGAATGCTTTTAGATAAATTATTTCAGCTTGTGATGAAAATCACCAAAGAGAGAAACAAGAATCAAAACAGGAACCTCAGCTAAGAAGAAAGACTTTGCAGCAAGGAACATGGGCAGATAATTTGTGTCATAAGAAATATAACATAAGTAATTAAACTCAACAATCCTGAGAGGTGGCGAAGTATCACCACCCTTATTTAATATAGTAATCATAGTTTAGTTTTTATGTTACAGTACACAACAATAATGCAATTACAAATTCCCAGACAACAGCACTGAGTGCATGTTTCATCAGGGCTGAATGCTAGCAGTTCTACACATTGTGCTACTGATAGGGTGTCTATGCCCTCCTTGTGATGAGACCTCTCATGTCTCTTCACACTCTGTTCAGCAATATTCCTTGGACAAGGAAAGCAAGGATTTCCAGGCCTGTGAATGGGCTCCCTCTTTCCTGCAGCTGCCACTCACAGCCAACATGATTTTGCTTGAAGCATGAGAGGAAGAGACAGGAGGGTGAACAGGATGTGGCATTAATATTTACAAAAGGCTGTTACTGTGACTCTTCTCTCCCTTCTCTCAATATCTATCTACATCCCAAAATCAGGTCTCGACCACACAGTCGCTCTGCTGGCAGCTGGGTGGCACCCGGGCTGTCAGTGCCAGAGCTGAGGAGAAAAGCCAGGTGACACCACAGTCCCGGGAGGAGATGAGGACACAAGTGTAACAGACGGTGACAAAGGGTGGCTCAGACCACAGCACAGAATTAGTATTACTGATACTATGATAACAATGTGCAACAACCTGTGTGCCACAACAATCAGGGTTAATTACACCACGACTGCAGGAGTGATATCCTGGCCAACGCTGGCCACACACGGCAGAAGGTATCTGCAGTATGCTCACAATACAAGCTCCAGGGCTATTAAAAAAGTTAATGCAGGGATGCAAATATCAAATCATTACTTGAGTGAACATGAGGCAGAGATGTTGTTGAGACACGGGAATTCCATGACTTATGCAGGGAGATCCCTGGAACAGGGGCATTCCGAAACCAGTAACACTATCTGCAGAAGACTGTAATCTCAGCGCATGGATTTATCCCTAAAATCATTCCCAGTCTATCTCCACCTCAAATGACAGCAATCTCGACCCTAAAATTATTCCACAGCTATTCAGTATAATCTTACAAAGGTTATCTGTTTCCTTTACATCTATTCTCTGTCAGTGTAATCTTCCCATTTTGCTCACTGAGTCATAACTTCACCTTGTACAAAGCTGAAACAGGAGATATTTAATCCACATATCATCCAAGATGCCCAGCCACAAGCTGCACCAAGAGATGTTTAGCTAGGATATCAACAAAAAAAAATATTCACTGACACAGTTATCAAGCATTGGAACAGGCTTCCCAGAGAACTGGTCAAATCAACAATCCTGGAGGTGTTTAAAAGAGGTGTAGATGTGTCTCTTGGGAGCATTGTTTAGTGGTGCATTTGGCAGTACTGGGTTAATGGATGATCTGAAAGGTCTTTTCCAACCTAACTATTCTATGCCTGTAAATTAAACACCTACTCCTTTCCACCATGCCGTATGCAGACCAGGGCATGAAATTCAGATGCATACTATAAGCTAAACAAGCCAAGACAGCACTAGAAAAACATCCTCCTCCCTTACTATACTCCCCATAAAAAGAACCATTGCCTGCCCTACAAAACCCAGCTACAGAACAGGGGACAACGCAGACACTCCTCAACACACCAAAGGAACTCTTGCCTGTTTTTACGAAAACCTATGAACAAGGTTGGTTCCAAGTCTGATTCAAGGAAACCGCACCAACACTTAACACTGCAGAGCCCTCCATTCTGCCCACATGCCTTGGGTTGTGACAATGAATTGCTGGAGGAGACAGGATGACAAAGCTTAAGTTAGTTCCTTGTTCCATGTTTGGCTTTTTTTCTAACTTGGAAATAAACTCGAGATTATTTCACTAAGGAGGCAATATAAAACTGCATCTTTATTGAAGGCTTTTGGAGGCAGTTATGGAAAGATGACCACTAAAGCCCAGCCCCACAGGGGCAAGTATGTTTTAATAGGTTTTAGGACATTAATCTAATTGATAAAAAACACCAGTTAGGAGGACAAGTGGTGACACAATTCCCCCCTCAGGTCAAGTCCCTTCTCTGGGCCCCCCCTTTAGCACTAGCTGTACTTTGCCCATGAAACCTATCTCAAAGAGCTGTTCTCAACCTTGGTTCCCAGAAAGAACCAAGATAGGAGAGGGGCCTTGGACCCCCTAGGGCTGGGAGCTCTGGAATTTGTTTGGTCTTTTTGCCTAGGGAAAAGCCACGGAAAATTACTGGGAAAATTAGCCACTAATACAATAGGCTACATAGCTACGAATATATGTGCGAAGAATACAGAGAATGTATAAAAGCACAAAAAAGGCAAAAAGCAAAAGGGCATCACCATCCAAGGCAACGTGTGGGAAGGTGGAATTGGAGGGATCTTTACGGTCCCTGCCAACCCAAACCATTCCATGATTCCATGGCAAACAAACAATTCCCCCCACGGCTGGTGTTCCAGGCACGGTCTGGGGGCAGCCCCTCGCTGCTGACACGGGCGGGAGGGAAGGCGGACGGCAGGGCCAGGACTCGGTGCACCGACACGGAACAGAGCACCCGACACTTTAAATACCTGCACTTAACCGGAATGCTCAAAGCTTGGAACGCTTTACCGAAGAGAACCAGCGTCCAGCGTTTCTTAAAAACCTGCCAACAGTCGTGCCCCGCCTGTGGTTCGTGTGAGGCTCCTGACAGCGGAAAGCGCCCCAGCCCCCCAATGAGCCTCCCTCCCTCCACAACCGGCTCCCACCTGCTGGCTCAGGTAGCGCGTCAGGTAGGGGCCAACGGGCGGCGAGGCGCTCCGCGGGCGGCGGAGCAGGGTAGGCAGGGTGCCGGCCGCGCCGAGGAGCGGCAGGAGCAGGAGGAGCCGCAGCATTGTGGGGGCGGCAGGAGCGGCAGGAGGAGGAGCGGGAACGGACTCGGCCCCGCCGCTTTATACGGGCCCGGTCCCCCGCCCGGGGCTGCCCCGCGCGGCCCCGCGGGGAGCGGCGGCTCGCCTGGGGGCGGGGCTAGCACCACACGTGCAGAGGCGGGCCCTAACCAGCGACGCCTTCCGATTGGCTGCCGGTCGGCGTTTAGCTCGCCCTCGTTTCGCGGTTGGCTGAGGCGGCTTCCATAGGTGTTTCAGCCGCTCGGCTTCCCGCGGAGAGGCAGCGGTTGGCTGCCCCAAGCACATGACCCACCCGTCTAGCCGCTCCGCGCTGTGCAGGGGCGCGGCCGACTTTCAAGCTTTGTGATTGGGCGAGAGGGGCCGCTCTCTCCTCGGATTGCGTCACGATTGGCTGAGCCGTAGCTCGTCCCGCCCCTTTGGCGGTCCTCAGCACCCGCACTTCCGCCCTTCCGCTCTGCCCTCAGGCCGCTGTACCGTCCGGCCGGTCGAGCCTCCGCTGCTCCCTCGGGGCTGACCCGAGCCCGGTGAGTTGGACCGGACAGGACCAGGAGCTCGCTGTCGGCCTTGGGGAGGCTCAGGGATGCAAACGGGGATGAGATGTGTTAACGACTCGTGCTTTGGTTTTCCTTAGGGAGAGAGTGAGGCAGCGGGATCACCAGAGGGCAGCAGGAACCGCGCTGGGAGCCGGGCCGCTGAAAGGCAGCGAGCGCGGCAGGAGCAGCTGGAGGGCTCTGGGATTCCCCGGCCAGGCGTTGTGGCTTGGGTTGTTTAGTTCATAACAAAAAGTTCAAGTAAAACAGATCCATTCGTGCCGACCTCTTTCAGTCTCCGTCCAGGTAGTGAGTTCTGTTTTTCTTCCAAAGGGAAATAGAGGCGGGGATCTTGAGTCTGTTTGCGCTTGACAGAATGTATGTGAGCTCTTTCACGCTGTGCTTTATCTCCCGTATTTCAGTTTAATACTTGCAGTGTTCTCTATTTTCTGGGGTGTGCGTTTGTGTTGTTTTTGGTTTTTTGTGTGGTTTTTATTTAATGTCTTTTAAAAGTGCAGCTAACAGAAATTATGTAAACTTTGTTTCTCCTGCTAGTTTCTCCAAACACATCTTTTCCGGCAAAAAAAAAAAAAAAATCAGACTTAACTGTATTACTCCTTTTCTATCGATTTATGTGTTTTCCATGTATGTTTTACGTTACGTACGTTATCTTGCACTAAAACAAAATCTTTGTAACTAAAACAAAGCAGTTCCCTTTTGGTAAGACTTGAAGGCATATACCATTCAATGTACTGAGTCAAATGAGTCTCTGTTAATATGTATGTTCTGAAGAGATTTTTTTTTTCTCACACATTGTTTGGCCCCCTATTACAGCTTTTCCATTTCTCTACCTCTGTTTTCCAGATGTAGGGAATATTTGGATTCTTTTTTCATCTGAACTCCTCACAGTACTGAGTTCAGTCACTCACATTTTTCTAGTACTCAATGTTACAGATCTTTTTTTTTATCAGGATGCTGACAAAAGTGTCCCAAATGACAATAGTAATACTTGGCAGCTCTCCAAGTCATTGGTGTTGAAACATTTGCAGAATTACAAGTGCAAAGCATTTCAATTTTTAGCCCCATTTTGTGACTTCACTCTAAATTAAGGAAAATAATTAGAAAGCCATTTGCTACAGTGCTGTACTCAAGGATAATTCTAATAAAGATCCCTAAATGCAAGTGAGAATTTGCATGACCTGTGTGCAATGGTGTGAAAACACCATGAATAGTTTCTTCATGTTACATAACTTTATCCTTAAAAAAAAAAAAGAGGTAATTAATAGAATTTTTATTTTCAAACAGAGATCATAATTTCCTAAAGACTGCTGTTCAAAATGTCAAAATAACCCAACTGAAAGCAGTTCATATTAACATCTCATGAGAACTCTTTGAACCATTTGGACTAACTCATTTCAGGTGATGCTGTGAGCACATGAACAGTGTGCAGGGACTCTTGGCTGCCTCTGTGATTTCCATCCAGAATTCCTGCTTCATTTATCCTGCCTGTCAAAACTGCTTTTCTAGGCTGGTACTGGATGCCAGGAGGTATGTCCTGTTTTGGGGATCATTTACTCATTTCCATTAACTTGGGGATCTCTGTTAACTGAACACAAAACAAATGGTGAAAATCTAGCCCCTCCAGATCAAATCCTGCTTTTTAAAATATTTTTTTCATCTCATTATACATGTCCAGCACACCTGGTAATCCTGTATGACTCTTCACTGAATGCATGTCCAGAAAGGGATGAGCTTTCTATTTTAATTGCAGTGGTGGGTGAAATCTCTGACACACAGAAGAACAGTAAATCAATGAATGTCAGCACTTAATGGAAGGAGCTGACTTTGTAAAACAAGGATATCTGTTGTTTCAAATGCTGAAGTACAAGATAACAGTGCTGTTTCCTGATTATTTTTTAAACCTGGGTATTTATACTGAAGCTGCAAGGAAAAAAAATCCCAAACCAGAATGAAATGGGAAAAAAATGAGTTCAGGGAATTCAAAATTGCACCCCAACAGTCTCTCAAAGCCCACTGTCCCTTCAATTTCACTACAGGCTTGCATGTAATAAATCAATGAAAGAAGTCAGAGTCATTCTGTCATTATAGAAACACCTTACTCTGAGCCTTTGGTAAGATTAACGCCTCAAGGAGTAAAGAATAAGAAAAAAAACCAAAAAAACTAGAGTTTTTTTATGGAATATTTGATACATTATAGTAGTAATACTTAGGACTGCAGATAAATTCTTACTTGAGCAGTGATTAACAGAAGTTCATGAATTAAATCTTTTTTGTCATTTTACTGTCTTTTGTCAGGTTCAACTGTCTAAAATGTGGCTGCACAGGTGAAGCTAAAGATGCAAGCTACAGATATAGATTGTCCCTAAAGATTGCTGACACTAATGATTTGTTTGACATCACTGTTTTTGGAAGTTGCTTAGATCCATTCTTTGGGGTCACCGCAGAAAATCTGCAGAGGTAAGGAATAGATTTTCTGACTATATAGCTGCTGCTATTTATTCAGCCTAAAAAAACTGCAATGAGCATAGATGGTGGGAAGATAACTGAGAATTAACTGTTGAAGTGCTCCCTTCCAGCATTTCCTTGGTACCTATCACCTGGAGAAAGTGCTGAAGTTTGTTTCTTCCTGAAATCTTGATGTTTTGAGATGGATTACTTCTAGGTAGTAAAAGAAATATCCTCCACTTGTCTATTGAAGATAGCTACTACCTGTTAAGTGAGCCTCACTGGTTGGTTGGTTTGGCTTCTCCTCGTGTCCCTTCTCCTTTTTATGACATGATTGAATTCCCTTTGTTTAAGTAAGTTGGCTTTTCCAGACAGAGCCTCTGGATTTTCTTTTTTAACAGTTTGAATGCACCCTGTGACTATTTGGCAATATGACCAAATTTTCCTGAAGAAAGAAGGGATTTCTAAGAAAGTCTGTTAGTTTTCAGATCCTGACCCACCCACATTATAGGCTTCAGATTTTCTGAAATGTAAAACTGCCAGGGTGGGATTTTCAGATAGATTCCCTTCTTTCTCTAGCCTGTTATTTTCCAATGCCTTGTGTTATCACTGGCTCAAAGATGAATTGTTTGCAATGCCATATTAGCAGCATTAGTAATGTGCTTGTGACAGGCATAGTGCCCTACACTGCTGTACTGCTGTCAGCCATGAAAAACAGTTATTTCCATGTCTTACATGGATACTGTCATGCTATCATGGGCAAGAAGAATGTGTGAGGAATAGCAGCATGTTGACAGCAATGTACAGTTATTGTATTGGCAGAAAACTCACAACCGTGTGGGGAACACCTGAAAGTCCCATGTGTATCAAACCTGTTCAGAGTGGTTGTTCTCTTTACTTTATCTCACTAACAAATTAGGTGAACTAAAGAACTGAATTTCTAGATTCATGGTTTTCCTGTTTTCATTCTAAGTTTAGTTGAAGCTAGCACAAAATCTTAACATATGTCTTCATTAGCACTATTCTACAGCTAAAATGCAATGTAAGGCTTCTTCCTCTGTTAGTCCAATATTTCTGTATGTTTTTATTCTAGGTATATTCAAGACTTCAATCAGCTGTCAGGAGAAACAAACACAGAGTCACCTACAAGAGCTTTAGTTCAAGCAGTGGAAACCTGTTTCATTGGAAAAAGGTTTATATTTGGAGTGAAGGTAACTTTTTGTCCACATTATGACCTTTTATTGAGTTTCTGTAGCCAGTTAGGTGTATAGACTTCATTATCAAAGCTTCATGTACAACATCTTTTGGGAATTTGAGGAAAATGTAAGGAGGACATGAGAAGGATTCTGCTCCTTTTCCCCAAGACTCCTGTGGTTTTGTCTTTTTTAATGAGTCACATCCAAAAGTCATCTTGAATGGCAGTAGTCAGTTTAACAGCTTGTCAGGGTGCTTTTTGGAGAGCCTGAGCAATGCCAGCTCCTGTGCATATCACTAACAGCTTGGAGTCTGTAAAAAAACCATGTATGGTTGGAGCAAGAAAGAGACTGTCTTTCCAAGCAGTACCCTACCTTTCCCATGCTCTGCAGTCTCCAGTCTGAAATGTAAGGAGAAGCACATGCCCTTGGTAGCATTTTAATATTTCTGGATTTAAGAGCATTTTCAAAATGCTGTTCAAGTACAGCTGCTCAACATCTGCATTAGAGGCTCTTTTATGTGTTTAACACACTTTGAAATATTAGTTCTTACTGATATTTCTATAGAAACAGTCTTCAAGGTTTTCTCTTCAAGTGCTGCTTATGTGAGTCATTCATACTATGGAATCTGTGAACTAAATCCTATCTGGCAGGTGTTGTGCCTCTCCCACAGGTACAGTGAAGTTTGTATCTGAGAATTTTCCTGGTGTACAGCATCTTAGGTAATGGAAGTTGGAGGACTTAATGGATTAACTTTACTTACCTGGAACACTTGACCATTTGCCTTGACAAATATAACTAATGTTAGATATCACAGCCCTTGGCTGTAGACATTTCTGTATAGTTGTGTTTAGCTGTGTGTAATACTGCTGGTTCTGATCAGCATAACATACTTTATAAAGGCTTGTCCTCGGTTAGCAGCCTTCAACCTCAAACCTTGCACAGACTCAGAGAGGAGGAGGATTGTTGGAGATAACTATATCTGCTTTTTGGCCTCTCTGGCTTTGCCAGACCTTGAGGGGTAGATGAAAGGGTTTATCCACTTCTTAAAATATGAGCTAATTCTCTCTCTGTTTAATGTAATTTTTCACTTGTAATTTCAGTGTAGAGGGAAACAGGTTTTATAAAGAATTGCAGTTGAAGCTCCTTTGAAACACTGCTCTCTAAAAAAATCTGAGCAGATAAAGATTGTAGCTTATTTCTCTTTCATGGATGTAGTGCACAGAAAGTACCATGCTGGCTTTGGCAGCTGAGCTGCCAAGTCAAGTATCTGGTACCAGAGTGCTTTGTTTCAAGTGCTGCCCAGTGCCTCCTGGATAAAAGCAATGCAGCCTTAGGCTGCCAGCCATTCACACTGAACTGGACTAGAGGAAGCCCGGAAGCATCCAGTGCCCTAAAGGGAGGAAGAAATTTTCTGTGAAGTCCTTTCTCGGAGTCCTCGGTTGTTTTTCCAGCTCCGAAATTCTGTAATTGCAACAAGCAAAGAACCTCTCACTGTGATGCCCTTTACAGCCCTTGCCAGAGTTTATTTCCCAGGGACTGCCTTGTGTGACAGACTGTTTTGTATTCTCTTCTCTGCAGATCCTGACAAAAAGCGAGACCTAAATTTACAGCTGACTTAAAAGACACATGTTAATATTTTTTTCCTCTAAGTTGGTCGTTTTTTTGTTTTCTTTTACCTCTCCCAGGGTTGTGCAAGGGAAGATGGAGGGCATTCTGCTGGCAGCAATGTCTTGCAGAAGTGTTCCAGAATTAATAGAAGTACAAGAAACCTTGTAGCATGCCAGATCTTCCCGCCCAATGCTGCTGTTACTGGATTTACTGTTATCAGCTACTTAGATCACCTCCTGCGGTCAGCAAAATTCAGGAGCCGTAATAACAGCTCATATTTACCTGATGTATCATCAGCTCCCATAAATGAACCTCTCAGTGAGCTCAGCAGCTTGTCTAGCCTGAGCAGGAGCTCCTGTTTTGTTCAGTCTAGTGGCAGGGAAAGTTTTTTAGGGTGCTGGCAGCAATCCTTCAGTCTGACTTCATCTGTTGCTTGGGTAACAGCGGAAGACTTTCCCACTCTGGAAGTGGGAAAGCTGGTGAGTGAACAGCATGAACAAGAGGAGAAACCTGTCTCTGCAGAATTGGGCAGTGTAAGCCTCAACAATCAAACTCTTTGGGACTCACAGTTTCTGATCTCTTCTGTGAAGGGAAGGGATAAAGAGAAGGATAGTGAATCAAGTTCACAGCTTAATCGGACTGACAGTATCTCTGCAGCTGATAAATTAGAGAGCATTTTCTCTTCAAACACCCAATGTCCACGTGGAAACAGTTCCAAGTTGTTACAACATCCCTTGGAATCTGAGGTAAAAAATAATTACCCAAAAACTAATAGTAGAAATTATCGTTACCCAGAAAAATCCCACTCCTCCCTTGTTTGCAAGAGAGATGCCTCAGCTCCTTATCATATAAATGTAGCTGGAGTGTCTCGGATGGACTCTATGCTCTGGGAAGAGCTCCCATTCTCAGAAAGCCTAAATGAATTGTTAGCCAGAATAGAGGATGGCAGGAGTGTTGTAACATCACCCAGCCTTGATGCGGGCAAACATGTCCATCTTGAAAAGAGCAAGTTGGGTGTAAATCTTAACAAATCATATTCCGAGCCAGCTGTAGGTGATTTGCCTGCAGCCAGTGTCTCAGGGAGGCTCTTGCCACCAGCAGAGAGTGATAGTTGGGAGAATGCAGTGGTTGCTTGTCTTCAGTCAAATGCAAACCCTCTAAGTGATGTTTCACAATGTGAGTCTTCCCTTAGTGATTTATCTTCAACCCTCAAGGAAGGTGGAGCATCCTCACCAGTTACACCAGAGCCTTCAATTTCTCAGAGCAGATGTGTGCAGTCCAAAGAAGCAAATAGTGACCCTGCAAATTCATCTTGGTCTTTCATTAGGCTGCATGGAGAAACCTCCTGTTTAAAAAAGAGCAATACCTGTGTGCATTCGGCATGTGGAAGCTTTTTAGCTGCTTGTGAAAATAAAGAAAACTGTTCTACACCAAGCCAAAAAGCAGATCTTAGACTCACAGAGGCCCAGGTCTTTGATCCACCAACTCCCAACAATGCAAGAAGGATATATAAAAGAGAATTAAAACCATTGACAGAACTGTCAGGTAATACCTTAAAAAATATGAGTAGGAAAGAGAGACAAAGGAACAACATCTTCCCTGAAGGCAGCTACAATGCTTCTGCTGATCTCTTTGATGCAAGTTTAAGAGAGGTTGCAAAACCTGTGAAATTCTTGAATAAATCATGTAATTCTTTAGTAGAGGATGATACGTTGACAGAGAAGGTCACAGCTGAATCAGTGCTTTCTCCTGAAGGTGTTCCTTGTAACTGTTCAAAACTGAGCTCATCCTTGCACAGGTCCCCTCATGCTTTTAGCAATCACAGTACACCTGTAACTTCCTTTTGTGACTCAGAATGCTGTTCAGTTTGTGCTCAGGACTTTGTTCCTTATTCACAGTCAACTCCTATGACAAAACCTCTGCAGAAACTATGGCATGTTGGGGAAAGAAGCTCTTTTATCACCATCTTCACCCCTAAAAATCCCACTAAAATCCATTCCAAATGCAAACGATCCAGGTCTTCCTTTCAGAACACTCTGCTGCAGCAGCTTACCAGTAAGTTGGTGAAACGTGGGAGAAAAAGGAACAGGGAAAACAAAGCAAGTGGTATCTCTGCTTCCCAGCAGTTTCTTAACAGCCAACTGCCTGCCAACTTGGAAGAGAGGATCCCTCCATCTTCAAACAAAGGGCTGAAACCAACTGTGTCTTTAAATTTGAAAACAGCTAGCTGGGCTGCTGACTTGCAATCCACCTGTGGGCACACTGGCAGGAACCCTATTTCTGAAAGCAGAAAGAACAGTGAAAATGATGAAAATCTCATCCAAAAGGAGAGAAGAAGCCCAGGGGATAGAGCCAGGATTCTAACAATTCCTGTATCTGCAAGTGTTACCAAGACCTCATTTTTAAATGATCCAGTCCCAGAAACTTGTTCCCCTTCAAAAGGTGAGAATCACCTCTCAGGTGGAAATTATTCAGGGCTTGTGTTGGAAGGGCCAGCTGTCTGGTCCCCTGAGCTGTTCTTCCAAGCACGGACTCCTTTTTCCAATAAGCCAAAATACTAAGAAAGGTACATTTATATGCTGGTTTTTTTAATTTTTTTTTTTTTTTTTTTTTTTTACTTTTTTGGGAAGGATCCAGTGAAAGAAAAGAGCTATTTAAAAGTTAAATTATTTACTCACCTGTCAGCATATGTCTTGCAAAGAGGAGTTAGGTTTATTTTCAGACCTTTGTACCACAGAGATGAGGGAAATTACAATTTGTAGTTACTGTATTTTCTTGAAAATTAATTAGGATGTGCAATAAACACTTTTGTAAATGTGTGAGTGTTGAATAGATCTCACTTCATAAAATACTAGAAGGTGAAGTGTTTTAATGTTCACTGTTGTCTTTACATTACAAGAGCAGCACTGGAATCCATGTCCACTCCAGATTCTTGCCTGATAACTCCCTCAGGAGAAGAGCCAAGTTTTCATTGAAGATTTGATGGTGCCTTGTATGTGATCCCATTTGGGATCCTGTGACAGCCTTCAGTTGGGTGAAGGGGGCCATCCTGAGAGCTTGGTAGCAGCTCCCAGTTTTCCTACAGGCTTGTTCAAGTCAACGACTGCTGGTGGCAGATTCCTGACAGTGTCTTTCCTCTCCTTGCTTTATGGTCTTCCATATTCCCAACCCAAAACAGCTGCATTTGGTATCATTGAACAGAGAAATCTTGGATCCGCTGCTTCTAAGCTTATAAGTCAGGTCCTGCAGAAGGATGTGGGAATCTGATGGCACAGGATCTGAGCAGCCTGAAAATGCTGACATTTTATTGTGAATGAGTGTTGGAAGGTCCTAGTGTGGCCCAAGAGGGTGGAGGAGATGCACCACACTTGTAGAACCAGAAACAGACCTAAAAGTACTTGCTGTGACTTTTTCTTTGGAGGTATAAAATGAGTATGAACCATTTTACATGGTGACTGATGACAGGGAGGGGTTACTTGGTTCCTTCTCAGCTACAAGGTGAATGTTTTTATCTTCCTATGTTTGAGGCCTCATATAATTTCTACAGCACTACTTAAGCTTCCCTCTTTGTTCAGAAGAGTTTTTCAGGAATAAGTGCATTTGCTCTCACTGCCTTGTTCCTTATCCATTATTCCTAGCATGGATCACCATCACAGAACATACAGGTAAACTTTTTCAATTTCTCGGTCTCTAGCCTAAGTTCTGCACCTTCTAATCAGATGCTTTTCCCTTTGAGGGATGGGAGGGAGAAGGGTGTTTGAAGTCAAACAAGATTCTCCTGTGGCTGAGCAGGGTATAAATGAGGTACAGGCTCCCTTACCAAGGGTGCAGATGTGCTGAGGTTGCAGGTATTCCTGTAGGCCAACCAAAGAAAATGTTACACATGGTTATGTAACACGTCTGCACAGGTAAATTCCTTCTACAAGGAAGCCTTTTCAAGTCATCATTGGTTTGGTTTGTTGGGGTTTTTTTGCCTCCTTATTTACAGTTGAAATCTAGGCACAGGTTCAAAGACTAGCCTGATACTGAAAGGACATGGAGGACACTGAAAGACCTTATCTCTTCTTGCTGTCCCCAGCAAGAAACTCAAGCACAACACAAAAGTTCTTCTGGTGTTTAAGAATCATGCAACAGCAGATGGCAGTGGAAAGAGGCACAAGATTTCTTCTGACCAGTCCAAGCTTAGAGCCTTGAAGTCCCTGAAACCTAGACATAAACAGCAGAAAAAGGAACATTTGTTATAGCAAAGAGATGGAAAAAGAGCAGAATTCGACATCACAATTGGGTTGGATCCACATTAAAAATTGTTTACCATGAGGGTGGTGAGGCACTGTCACAGGTAGCCCAGAGAAGCTGTGGATGTCCTGTCCCTGGAAGTGTTCAAGGCCAGGTTGGATGGGGCTCTGAGCAACCTTGTCTGGTGGAAGGTGTCCCTGCCCATGGCAGAGGGGTTGGAACAAGTTCTTTAAAGTCCCTTCCTGCCCAAAACCATTCTGTGGTTCTGTGACCAAGGTAAGCTGGGAATGGAGTTGCTTGCTAAGTGTGGTGTCAGTGACAGCACTGTTGCAGAACATGGCAGGGCTCTGCTGTAAAGGACACAGAGTTCCTCTGCAAGGCTTCCTGGCACAGCCAGAGGGATGGGAGGTAAGAGCAGAAGTTGTAAGGGCTTTGCAAGCTGCTGCTGAATTGACCAGCTGAGCTTTAGCCCAGAAAATTGACACACTGAAACCATACCAGGACTGCTTCAATCAGGGTAGGGCAGGGCTCTAGGATGAAAAGGCCTGGACTTGTGCCTGCATTTACCTGGTGCTGTGCCTATTGAAAAGATTTTACATATTGCAAATAAAATCCTACTTCATGAACCCTTGGGGCAAGTGGAAAAGGATGAAGAAATATTGCCTGCCTGGAAATTATGAATCTGCATGTATAGCTTATGTAGAAGAAATGAAGTGAAAGACTCTATTACTCATATCCAAATCACTGAGCACAGGAAAGGCAATACAGAAAAGGTTTTAAGACATCATAACACTTGAAACCAGTTTTTTCTACAGCATGTAATAGGGATAACTGCAGTTATCATTGGCTATTTAAGCATGCCCTTGTGATGAACTGAACAGATACCCACTCAATCACCAGGAGTCAGAACTGATCCAAGTGAGACACCAGAGATGATGCAGATAGCTATGAAACACTGCCAGAGCTTCTACATCATATACCTGACAGCATCTTGACATGAAATGTTTGGTGCAGCATGAGTGATTTTTTTCAGCAAACAATTCATTCACATACTACAGTAAGTGATAGCTTTGGTGCAGGCCGATGTGATTATAATTATAAGCTTGTACAAAAAGACTAAAGCTCAGCACGTTTAATTCTGAGGATAATAAAACTCCTGAAAATGCATACTGGGTTTGTGATTGATTCCTTGCGCATAGAAATCCATAAATCAAGACTAGATTTTAAATTAGGCAGGACTGTCTGTGCCATACCATTGAAATTAAAGCAGGACACACATCTCCTGTACTTTGTGCAAGAGGACTGCACACAGAGGGAGAGCAAAAAGTATTGTTGTGTGACAGGCCCCTGTCAGCAAGATGACATCTTCTGGGCAGAGCTCCCCACACGCTCGGTAGGGAGACTGACCATGAGAGGATGGAAGAGAGGCAGAAAAGGCTCTCTCGCTTTTGCTCCTGCAGTCAGCCTTGCATTTCTTCCCCTGGGCAGCTTGTTCCCTTTTTGCAGGGAGCCTTTGTGTGCTCTCATTCATTTCACCCTTAGCAAAGCCTGGCACAGGCTGTACCGTTGCTGCTACACCTGCTGAACAAGAAGGTTGCACATTCCACTGGTTAAATGTTCCATGGAAGGAAGAGCTGCCACTCTTCACCTGCCCCTTACCTTTTCGCAGGAGGAGTTTGGTTAGTTTTCTCCAGGCTTCACTCCTAAAAGCAACACACTCCAGCTCTCCTCTCTTTCAGCAAATATTCACTTCCCAAGAGATCTGAGCATCTGAAGGGTGTTTTCCTTCCCCTCCCTTTTCCTCATTTCTACCTGGAAGCATACAGAAACATTTCCCTATCCAAATGCCTCTCTGTTCTCTCACTGACTCAAATTGCCAGCTTCCTGGGGAAGGAAGAGCAGATGGCCCAGCCCTCATGTCAGACATTTACCAAGGAAGGAGCTTCAAGGTCAGTGGAAGAGGCAATAAAAGACACATGGTGTCTTCAGGCTTCACAGCTCATTTCTCAGTGTAAGTGTTAGCAGGAATTGTCTTTGATGTGGGGCTGAGCACAGGGAAGGAAACCTGATCTCCAGAAGGAGTCAGAACACAAACTCTGTGTATTTACCAAAAGACAAAAGGTTTAAAATGGGAGATCTTGTCCAAAAGGATTCTAGGCCTTGAGGAAGATCATTAGGGAACTCCAGTGGAATGCAACGAGAATGCAAACAGCAAGTTGAAGGCTGAACAGAAGGAATGACATTAAAAAATAATAATAATTTAAAAAGACTGGCTCAAAGAGTAAAAGACAACCAAGCCATCCACCACCCAAGACTTACCCTACACAAATCCAGCATCTTGCTAGGACAAGAGTTGAACCTGCCACAGGCTTGCAAGGTCAGTGAGTGGATGGTGCCTCTGTCAAAGGCCACCCTCTAGTGCCTGATGCTGGCATTTCTATGGCATTTCAAACCTCGGTAATTTCTCCTACTGTGAGTATTTTTCTTCTCTTCTACTGCAGAGACCTTGCTCCCATGGGCAGCAGCTCTTCATCTGCTCTTCTTGTGAGGTCTCAGTGCTGCAAGAGCCTCGGTATGCTCAGCCCAAGCAGAAAATCCTGAGTAGCCATTCATGTGCTAGTCTGATGTCAAATCATGCCAATTGAATGCCTTGTATTTAAGGCAATTTTGCTTTCCAGTCCAAATCAAAAACCAAACAAATCAAACACTTTAAGCACCAAGTGGAAAGGATTAAACATTTATTTACATACAGATACACATGTAAGCAATTTCTAAGTATAAAAAGACATTACAAATAAACATGAAGCATCATACATTCATCATCCTGGTCAATCCAAAACACATTCCTTTCTCAAGCCCACTGTACCACACCTGACCACAAGAACTTAAAGAAGAGACAAGCCAAATGCTTCTGACAATGAATGATTCACAGTTTGGAGATTTGCTAACACCTATACCCTCCCCAAAGACAGCACCACCTCACCAATGAGATCAATTGTCTGACCAGCTGTAGTGCATTTTTTCCACTGAAGTGGTTGTGCTTGATCAACAAAAATCACATCCTCTCCTCATTCTTCTGGCCAAATGTTTAGGAATCAGGGTTCTTGCTAAAATTCTGTACATTGTGCTAAATTCACAATTGTTGGGGCATAGACAGCAGACCTTTGTGGGAAAAACTCCAACACTGAAAATTCCTTTAATGCTGTGACTTCTTGGCATGGAAAGCACAAACAAAATGCTGCTGTTAGTGATTAAGCAGATTCTTAAACTACAATTCAAACTATAGTTGATGGTATAAAACATTCTTTGTTTTCATGCTGTAAAAGAAATTACGTGCTTCCATGTTGATTTGATAGTAATCAAAGCTGAGGGTAATTCAGGTTTTCTCCTGAGGAAATGAAGATGCCTTTGTAGCATCTCTAAAAATTATCATAGCTTTCAGGAAAGAGGAAATGTTTTAGAATCAAAAGACTAAAGGTAATGCAAAGCACGACAAACTTGTCAGTTAGATAACATTACAAAGGGAAACAAGCCAGTAAACATAAAGTGCCTACTCAAAGTATTAATGAATTCAAATGAGAACTGGGTGAGTCTTTCTGTATAGATCAAAAGAAGTTAGAAAAAAAATCTCACGATCTGCAAATTCACAGAACAGCCAAATATGTGCAGCAGAACAGAGTGAAGTGGAAATAAAAGAGCAGAAAAGCCTTGTCCCATATTGACAGCTGAGTGACTGCAGCTGCTCCAATCTCGGGGTTTGGGGTTTTTTTTCCTTTTGTAAACAGCTGTGGAGAATAAAATGGATGTGACATATCTGCAGTGCATCTTATTATGCTAAAAACGATGGCATATTTTAAACTACTTCCCTAATATCCAGAGATACACTTGTCACTCCCAATCAGCATAGTAACAAGTGCCGGGCTTGCTCCATACTCTCATTAGAGGCCTTTACTCCGCCAAAATGTTGGCTTCGGAAGTTAGTTTTTCCCCCTTCAGTGCTGGCTGTGTGTGGGGGTGAGTGGTAACCCTTCCTTCCCAGCAGTCCACAAGAGCTGAGGCAATGGCAGTGCCTGAAATCACAGCAGGTCTCCCCACCAGAGACCAAGAATTTTATTCCTTCTCTATGAAAATGTAAAACTGGTATTCCCTCTCCTCTGTTTGCCCTTCTGTAAAGACTCAGCTGCTGGAACACTACATTTACTAAAGCTCTGTGCCAATGATGCAACCCCAGCCCTCGGAGACATTCACAGGACCCCCCAGCCACAGCTCCTGCTCCACACTGCCCCAAGTCTCACTGGATGGAGAGCAACTCATTTGCACCAAACTCCCATCAGTTCTTAATGTCTGAATCTCTTATGGGGTCTTCTGGCTGGAAGGGGCTTATTGAATTATTAACTTTACATCCATAGTAAGAAGCTCGAGGTGGCACAGAAAATGAGCCTCTGATGCTCTTCTTTCTAACTAAAGCAGGAGTCAGATCCAGTGGTTCATGCAATCAAATCATTCCTCCACAATGCTTGAGGCATGAGCAGTAATGAGAGAAGAGCAGATTCATTGATGAGAGGTACTAGAGGAATTAAGCTTTGAAAAGTGCCGAGGTTTGCATTCATGTGACACCAGACACTCCTGAGCCCTTGAATGCAGCCCATGAAAGCATAAGAATACTTTTACCATCCTGTCTGCCCCAGGGAACCATGCACAGCTAAAATCGTGATTGACACAGGTTTTGGCCATGTCATATTTTGCCTGAGGACCAGGCACTCAGAAAATGCTCACCAGGGACACCACCACCATGTAATCAAAAGTGCGCATGTCCTTGAGAATGTTATCCCAAGATAAGCAGAAGTGGAAAAAGCAAAGGTGCAAATGTAAAACTGGCATCTGTTTTTGAGTGATAGTGTAGCACTAACCAGACCTAAAATTCTCTTCTGAGTTTACTGGAAAAGCATAACTTGTTCAAAATATGTGGTCACATATCCACCAAGTCCTAATTGCAAACGATTAATGTGAAAACAGAGACAATGTCTGAGTATTGTAAACCCAGCTCCTGTTCATCCAGACAGATAAGCTGAGCTGTTGACCCTGGCTGTGCTCTTAAAACCAGTCTAACTTTTCACTGATAACATTCACAGCCTAAATTACACTCATTGCCATCTCATTTTTTGCTCTGTCTGCGTTATCTTCCCCCAGTTATCCCATTGACTGTATTTGAAGAAGCAGGCTTCAGAGATGAGCCTTTTTTTCTGGATATGTGGCTCTCACTCGTAAAGAAACACACACCTGTGACTCACATGGCATAGATTTTACTTCTGGTTTAAGTTACAGCTCGATGACATGAGAGGAAAGGTTGTGATGGCATCTGTGAGTGACAGCAGCTGGTGATCTATCCCAGCTGGACATGGTTCAGTACAGCAAAGGCAACTCTGGGTCAGGTGAGTGAGGTGGTGATTAGAGGGGTAAGTCAGAGCAAGGCAGCGTGCTGCTTTGGGAGCTCTGCATCATGGTCAGCATGACTACTCTGCCGTCTTCTTTCCCAGCCAAGACAAATCCTACACTGAGGCAGATGTGAGATCAGTAATCATTTATGGTACACTTAGCTACAGCTCAAGTGGATGATTGCATTTCAAAGACATCACCAGTTCCAGTTGAGGCTGCACTGCTTAGGATACAATACTTGCCTATAAGAAATCAAGCTATTGTTTCCCCACCATTCATCATCGTAAGACAATGTCCTTCAAAATGATGATTCTTGAATAGCAGCTAGAAAAATTATTACCCACAGCAACAAGAGGACAGAACTGATGCAAGGAAAAAGGGCCATGTCAAACCCCAAAATTGTTGAGATAACAAAGTTTATAAAAAGAGGAAGAAAAGATTTTGATCTAACAGGGTTTTCACTACTAGAATTGATTGGTGTACTTCCTTTGGCTCCAGACCATTTTCTGATGAGCCCTTATGTACAGAGACATTTAAAAAAGGACAGTTTCCATACTTGCTCACTGGGAATTCACAAAGTATCCTCTAGAAACACCTTTTTCTGATAGAATTAACTCAAAAAAGGACTTTATTGGTTCGGTTGGTAGAAGCCAATCGCATAAGGATATTGGGTGCTTTGACACTAGAAGTAAAACAATTCAGAATTTCAGACTAAATTTCAAAGCAAACCTTTATGAAAGCCCAGAGCAACCAAAATCAAATCCACATATGCAATTTTGAAAGAGGATAGGATGGAGAAAACTTTTAGCATGTGGAATCATCTCTTTACTTGCATTTTCTACTCCAGAGAGTCATCTTTCCATTGCAGAAATGGCTGTAGCATTGGTTCTGCCCACAGCCAGTAGAGGGTTTCTGAGACAGTGTCTCTAGCCATATCTGACCCCAATGGCACTAGAGGTTCCCAAAGGGCAACACATCCTGCATGTTTGCTCAGCCTGTTTCAATAGCTGGAGAATTTCACCTATTTCCCCATTGAATTCAGTTTCTGAATGCAGGAATCATGCCAGCTCAACATTTCAGCCTGATTTATGGACAGTCCCTCATACTGAGAAGAGAAGACAAGTGGAAAAGCAGCTGAACAAACGGCAGTCCTTAGGGATAACAAACAAGGCAAAACCCAATGGATTTGGCTCTAACTAATTGCATCCCTTGTCAGCAGAAGCTCTGGAAAGCCTGTAGTCCCATGTGTGTGCACCCACCACGCTTCTGCATTGCTAACGTCGACTTTCCCTCTTTGCAAATCACTGTCTCCTGTGTCAGCCCCAGTCTGCTGCTGTTATTATTGATGCTGAAGGAATTCAATAGCCATTAACTGCTAAACCTAGACTAGCAGTAGCAACCGCTACCAATACAGCCACCTCCAAAAAAAACACAAACAGCACCAGCAGGCTGACAGATTTTAAAGGCTGTTTCATGTGTTCTACAGCAAAGAACAAAGTGTCTTGCCTGATACCTTGTCATGTGTACTTTTCATTACATAATGATCTCAGAGCCATTTAGCACTCAGCACAAACATGTCTCTGACTGCATGCTCAAACAGCTGAACTGGAGGTCAAATCAAGACTTCCAGGAAGAGGCACCCAGCATCCCCTTTCTTTACAGAGCTCATAATTTCACTTTTTCCATATTATTTCTTTGACCTAAGGGGTTGTTTTTTTTTTTGATTTGGGTTTTTTGTCCCCTAGCACTTTCATGGGGGAACACAAATATGGACAGAAGGGAGTCATGGCTTGTCTCAGCAAACTCTCAGTGTCAACACCCAGTGCAAAACTTCATAGCAAGTACTTCACACCCAGTGGTCTGAAGCACTGAATGTTCACTGGTTTACTCAAGATCAGCCTGAGTGAATCAGTGGTTCCCACTGGACATCAGAGTTTAGACCACCTGATTTTCAGAGATACTTCTATTAATCTCTGCAAACAGACTTGCTAGATTAAGCAAACATCTGTTGATCATCCAGTATTGGCTTCTGCTTGGACATAATCATTGTGCTAAAAATGTCATGAAAGGGTCTCATCACAGGACTATTACAAAAATTAACATTCAGCCAGAAATAGGATTACTCCATGGCTGTGATTATATCATCCTCAAAACACATTCAAATCCAGCAACCTCACTAAAGGCTTGCCTTTTGTGACAGTGGAGAACGTTCCCAGTCAAATTTGGCCCTATTATATCAAATCTGCATGGGTTTTAGACACTTGATCCAGCAGGCATTACAAGGCTTTCACTGACAGCTCTCTCAAAAATTTAGCAAGGTGTTTATTTGGAGAGCTGTTTATCACGTAATTGTGACCTCTTGGTTTTTTCAGGACTCTGCAGTTGATAAAGTTCCTCTTCCAGGTGGGAAGCCTTCAGCAGTGAATCAGACTGCAGAAGAGAAGATGAGCCCTCAGCGCTACAAGGAAAATTTGGCTGCATGCACTACAGAGATATTCAAAGGTGTACAAAAGTAACTCCAGTAAAGGAATTACTACAATTACTACTACCACTTCTACAACAACAAGCATGTTTGCAAACAGCAGAAAGAGAAGTGAGTTTTAAACTACAGTTTTACATGGTTTATGACCATGTAAAAAGCATTGCACATACCACCATTGTTTCCTTTCAACTTTAAGTCTACACAGATAAACACTGAAATGAATCAATTCAAATTTGACTGGAGGAGTCAGGTCATTCACTTGAACATCAGCCCAATCACAACATTCCACCCTGCCACAAAAGCACAGCACTGTCTGGAGATGGAGTCCTTACACAAAGCTTCACTAGCAATAAAAAGAACTGGTGCTTCGAGGTTGCTAGTAAGCAGCTAGTCTCCAAAATAGTCGCCTACAGATTAAGAAAGCACTGGGAAATGATTTAGGCTTATAGAAATCTCAAAGTAAATATCAAAAAAGAAAAGTTGGCAGTTTCTTGTATTTGACCAGCTCAGCTTGCTCAGTAATGTCCCAGCTCCAGAAGTGATGCAAGGAGCACTTTAAAATGCATTTATAGTGCTACTCAGCAGGGACGAAGAGTACCTGCCCAGCTTGGACCTTTTTGGAAACCAGGCTGAGTAACCCATGGGTGTTTTGTTGGGCAGTCTCCTTCCTCCTTGATGAAGCTGATCAAAGAGACCTGCCCTATTTGGTATCAATTATATGCTGACAGGTCCAGGTTCAGAGAGTAAGAGCTACTACAAATTAAATACACATGGTATTGATTATTAACTTGAGTGGTACCTGCTGTGGAACACCCTGAGCCCAGCTCTAAAAAACTACCTAAGAGCTCAGCAGAATCAGCTGTCTTGGAGTTGGGTGCTCTTCACAAGCTCAAATGAAGCTTCATTTGGCAGTTTAGGGAAGGCTCAAGAAGAAAGAGAGCACTCTTCAGCACAGGCTGTATCACATGGTCCAGCACAGCAGAAGCCACCAAGTCCCACACATTGCCAAATCCTCCAGATTACAACGTGAGCAGAGACTGAAATGGACCATAGCAGAGCAGCAGATGACGTGTTCCCCAACATCTCACACTTGCAGAAGCTCTTTGCTAAATGTCACCTAAATGATAAACAAGCTTCATACCACAATTCTACATCTTCCTTTTACCACTAATCATAAAAATGATCTAAAATTAGCAAGAAAATATATTAAAAATGGCCATATGACAATCCAATCCCCCCTCTCTCTGACACAGAGTCAACTCCCCATTACATATCAAAGGCACAACATGATACAGCCCAAAGAAATCTTTCCATGAAACAAAAAAAGCATTTCAAAATGCCTCTTTTTCTTAATTGCTATTTTTTTCAATAAGTACTTACTGGCAGCTTTTTATGTCAATACAAAAGCTCTGTTACAATCTTCAGTAAAAGCCAAACAATATTAAATTGATTAAATTGCAGCATATCACAGCCATGTAATCTCTGGAGAGATTTATCCAGATTAGCTAAACTGAACTCAAACTCCTAAACTGAATTGTTTATGTGCGCATTCACTATCTTCTGTTTTTGCTCCCATGCCAACACGTAAATTTGCAATGCATTGTATGGCACTAGAGGTGGAGTAACATCACCAACTCCAGGGTGCTTCCACTTCAGAGGTTTAAGGAAGAAGTTACATGTACCAGAGTTTGGGATTAAGGGTACAAAGCATCAGGTAAATAAAATGACTCTACAGCCCTGAACCTAGAAGCTACCCAAGCAGAGAGACCAGATGTCAAGAACAGACCTTCAAGATCATCTTTGAGAGCAGTTCTATAAGGTGAGAGCTGGATGGGGCAGACATGGAAGCACACCACTTTAAATCATTGCTCTTCCCACTGACCATCCAAAAAGCCCTCCACAAATTTGTACTCCCACCTTCCAACAAGAGCTGTATCTAGAGCTTTGTTTTGTTTTTCAGCTGGACACATTGTGGAATGCCAGTTCAGACTGTGCTTCCTTTGAACCCCTATACACCATCCATGCACGCACAAGACTGTGGTCATGTCTGGTGCACTTTTGCCAAGTTCACCAATAATCTTTGCCATGAGGACATGACGAATTAGAGGAAGAATGATTAATTTATTTATATTTCTGGAAAGTCTTTTCATCCTTTGTTGGACATCAAAGAAGCACAGAGTCTTTTCCCACTATATTTAGGCCTAGAAAAAGAGGTAATGAGATTTATTTTTTTACTATTTTTATAAACAGTGCTTATTAGTGTTTTTTTTCCTAACCAGTCTAAGTTACACATTCAGAAGACAGTAATGTGGTAAGACTACATTTGGCCTATGGGATATTTACTGAACTGCTAGCACCAAAGGGAGCAACTGAGCCATATCCATGTCTTCTTCAATCTTGAAAACGCTGCTATATGTAACTTTGTTTATTCCACATTCATGAAAGTGCCCAAAGATGAGAGACATAACACTATTTCAAACACCAGAGTCCTCCATGGAGATGCAGACGTTATGTACACTCCTAAGAGCTCGCTTGCTGACAGCCCAGAAGACTGCCAGTGCAGCCCAAAGTCAGCGTTCATTGTTGCGTTTCTTCTTACTTTGTTTTACTTTAAAAAGGGTCAAACATGTTGTTGTGTAAGAGAGATTTTGATCTCTTCAGTATCTTCAGGAAAGGCCGGTCTACTCTCCCACAGAAAGAAACAAAATACCTCATGTTCTGCATTACATGAAGCCCTTGTGCAACTCTTCCTTTTCCAACCTGCTCCACAGACCGCAAAAAAAAAGAAATTTAAACCCTGTTGTATTCTGCTACAATGCTATGCAGCTGGAGCCATCAGCCTGCCGTGTTTCCAGGACTGTAACCTGACTGTGAGTAAGCCAGATGGGTCAGGTTGGCAGGAATTCCTTCAGGTAGATAAATCCCAGCACAGAAAAAAGAAAAAAAAAAAATCCACTTGGCCCATGGCAGAAGGGGCAATCACATGCCAGCTCTTTAATTAAAATTACAGCAAGTCAAGTAGCTGATACTTTTCCCCTCTCCTGGTAAGGGGGATGAGACATTGTTCACAAGGGTGTTCTGTCGTGCCTCGCTGATCAACCGGCAGGCCAAGTCCAGGAAGAGTTTTTCCACATTATCCGATTCTTTCGCTGACGTTTCCAGATAGTACATGTCCTGTGCTTCAGAAAACTCTGCAGCTCTCTGCTGGGAGACTTCCCTCTTATCAGCTAAATCAATCTTATTACCTGCATTGATAAAATATTGTAGAAAATTAGTTAATTTGATTTCAAAACCAAGAGAATTTGAGATCTATAAAGGATAAATAAGAGTTCAATATATGTATGGACAGTGGTTTGAGTATATAACTCCTAGAGCTTGCTCTCCTCTCCAAATAATGGATTCCCTGAAACACCCAAGTCCATTTAATATCAGTTCATGTAATGAAATATGCCCTGTGAACATCCAAGCCAGTTTGCTTTAATTTAGCACACCAGTGCATCTGTTTGCTGCTATCAACCAACATTAAAGGATTTCCATGCTAACATCTATTGAAAATTCTCCTGTGCTTGCTCTGAGGAGCACTTAAAATGTCAATTACAGCATATGAGACACTAAGTGTGATATTCATCGTGTAGTTACAAGCTTTTTAAAAAACCTGGCATGGAAGGAGGGTTCCCTATTTTAATATTACAGTTTAGGACTTGACTGCTGGAAGAGGGATGGGCTTGAGGGGCACTTGCAGAGTGAGATGGGGCGAGAGACCAGCCCTTTGGTTCAGAGAGATCTGTTTAGCAGAGAGTTGATTAAAGCCTCAAGCAATCATCTGATATGATTATACACTATTAAGCATCTGATATGATTATGCACTATTGCTGGTCACTTAACTTCAAATATGATGTTTCTGCTGTAAATTAATCTTACAACAATTAATCTGGCAACAGACCAGGACCTGCAATAAAAGGCTGCTCTGTCCACAGACTCAGCAGGTTCAGGAGGAAACATCTCCTCACCTCACCCTTACAAGCAATTTTGTGAGAGCTCATGGGAGGATAAGGTAGTGCTTCCACCAGCAAATCTTTGTCTCATTGCCTTCCCCTCATCCAATATCTCCTTTCCCAATAAAGCAGTGTCTTGGACCCACCACCTGCACTGAAGTTCCCCTTCTGAACAGATTATCACTCAACACAAGTGATTTATGGGTGTCACCATCTTCAAAGGGTATGTTATGGCTTAAGTATGATTTCTATGTTGTGCTGCAGATGCTAGCAATTAATGTTCACTGAAAAAAAAAAAAATCAATGTACATTTGTTAGTCATTTATCAATTATTTCTATGATTTGTACCCAGGCCATACTCATGAAGTATGAGTTTTTTGTGTGGAAGCTCTATAAACACCACAGCTCACTTGAAGTAGCACTGGGGCATGTTAAACTCAAAAGATTTTTTTTCCTTTAAAATACACTTTTAGACACTTTTTACAGTGACCTAGATTTTTTCATTTAAATAGCAAACTATTAAAGGTGACACAGTAGCATGATACTTTTTAGCTTTCCCCAAGTTATTTTTCCACTGTTCTTTATATATTCTTGGACCTTTAAAAGCCAAGTCCCAGCTAGGAGATGCTGAAAGCAGAGCATGGAAAAGCACTGGTAGGCAAAATAACCTTCGCCTTGCTTGTAGCAGACAGATGGCCCGAGGTCTGTTTTGCCTTGAGTTGAAGTTCTGCAGATTAATATAACATTCAGTTGTTTATTTTTAGTTTCCCTAAAATCCATGCAAGAACATCCAGTTTTCCAGCTCTGCCCCAGCTATGAATGCTATGATCCACACAACCATCACATCCTGATGTGGCTCCCAGATCCTGACCACTTAAGACAAGACTGGTCGTCCCACATGTATGGAGTATAGCAAACTGCAGACATCACCAGTTTCAGCAGATCCTGACATGTTTGTCGGGATCTGAGCTTGGAGCCACAAAGGGAATGTCTATTCTTAGCTCGGTGGTGGCTGCACCATCTACACTTCAGACTGGTGGGAAGCATTCCCCTCTGCACACCTGTCTTGGGTTACAATACGGGATGTGATCAAAAGTATCTATCCTATCACCATCTGTTGAGAACAGGTGGGGCAGTGATCATTATCTCCGTGGGAGATATTCTGCTAATGGGCCATCCATTG
>VRYO01002772.1:9244311-9353764 GCA_009812075.1 Sialia sialis | reverse complement strand
GAGGCGGCCATGGTATCCTGGTCACCACTTGGAGCATCCTGGGGCCATCTGCAGAAGGAATGCTCCCAACACTAGAGCCCTGCAGAGCAGGAGCATGGTGGCTTACCCACGAGCACGGTGATGACCTTATTGCTGGCGTACTGCTCGATCTCGCGCAGCCACTCGGGCAGGCACCTGAAGGACTCCTCGCAGGTGATGTCATAGGTCAGGATCAGCGCATTGGCGCTGCGGTAGTAGCTCTGCGTGATGGATCGGAACCGCTCCTGCCCTGCCGTGTCCCAGATCTGCAGCTTTTGCCACAGCAAGGTAAGGAAGGGCGGTAAAATGAAAAAAAAATGTTATTTAATTTTTTTTTTTTATTTGATAGCAGCATCATTTTGACCTAAAAAATCCCTTTCAGGGTAAAACCAACTCTGGGAAAGCACTTTGCTCTTCTCCCTTTCGCTTCCCTTCCCCCAGCATTATTTGTTTCTGTTCCTGCACTTGTGGATTGAAATGCAAGGCACAAAGTCAGCTGGCACTGTGGCTGACAGCCGTGGAAGCTGCAGGTCTGTCGGCTTCCACTAAACTTCCAGCATCTCCCTCTGCAGTGGGCAGAGCTGCCAGCCTGGAGGGGCTAGAGGGAGAAGGTCACTTCTCCCAGCCCTGAAATCCACCAACAGCAGCTTCCATTCCCAAGAAGGAGTAAGAATACCTCTTCCCCTATCTCATGGAGCTGGTTGCAGTCATCCAGAGTCAATGCTGTGATGGGTGGAAGCACAGGATTGAACGAGGAGCTCAGCTGAAGGCTTATCTAAGGTTTGGAACACATTTCCTCTCTACAACTTCATCCATCTCATCCAGCTGCTCACTGTTTGCCTTCCTAACATACAGAATTGGCTACATCACAGAATCCTAAAATGGTTTGAGTTGGAAGGGACCATTTAGTTCCAGCCCCCCTGCATGGGCAGGGACATATGCCAACAGAGCAGGTTGTTCAAAGCTCTATCCAGCCTGCCCTTGAACACTTCCAGGGATGGGGCATCCACAACTTCTCTGGACAGCCTGTGCCTCACCACCAAAGAACTCTTGAACTCCCTCTGGATCCACGAAGCCAACATTTCCCAATACAAACTACTTACACTGGTTTTATATTTCAACCACCTGATAATTTTTAGTGGGTCATCAAAACCTCAATTCTTGAAAAAGCAAGTCTAAGAAAAATATCCATGACTAACATAATTTCAAGATAAAAGTATTTCTCTGCTTCAGGTTTTATTTTTTTTTAAGCATCTCTCCTTGGAATTAAATATGTGGAAGGATGACTTCTAGCCAAAATCCTGTGTACTTTGAGAAGAAAAAGGTAAAGTATTTGAGATTTTTTCCATATATTCAGCAACTTGTACAGAGAAAACCTTATTCTTGCCCAGTTCCAAAGCTGAGCTATGCCAGCCACTCATCATAAATATGTTAGCTTGAAATCAAAGCTCCCAGTAGCAGCTTTTAGATGCTGAGCATAATTTTGGAAGAAAAACCCCACTTTTTTTTGCAGAGAAAGTAATTGTGGCTGGCTCACAGCTCCTGGACACTTTCTGCTTTAATCTCTTGGCATAGTTGTACTTAAATGGCTGAATCTGGTATTTGTAAAGTGACACACAAAACCATAAGTGAAATTTCTTGCACATGAAAACCAGATAATGACTGAGTCCTTGTTAAAATAAACCAGCCTCCAAACTCCAGCAGATGCAAAGATACAGATAATTCTGTTGTTACTCAGCTGTTTTGTGGGAAAAATCACGTCTGCTGGTTAACTCCAGCTTATATATGTTCTGCCTTTATTGAGAATATACCTGAATTGATAAAAACTTGATGTGAGTATGTTCTGCCATTGCTTTAATCTAAGAGACAGTGAAAGCAGTAGAGATTGTGCTGGAGAGAGCAGACATGAGTCTACCCGTGAACTGGGTGCAGAAGGCAGGGAAGAGCCCTCAATTTTACAGCCACCAATAAACTCTTCCTGCATCCAAAACGCACATCTCACACTTTCCCTCACTGGTCATTTCTGTCAAATAAAATATTTCACAGCAACTATTTTATTTATACAAATTTCCCCCCCGTGCCCCACCCCCCCAGAATAACCAAAGGATGGTTTCTGACTCAGCCTGCAGAAAATCTAGATGTTTATTTTCCTGGTGTCAGCTGATGCTTCCCACCCTCCCAACATCTGCACACACATTTAACTTTCCAACAAGTCCATATTATAGCACAGCCCCCTGCTTGCGGCACTGAGGATGCTCAGCTTTGACCAGCATGGTAACTTATCTGCTTTGCTTCAATTTGTGGGCTCTCCTGGTACAAGTGCTGCACATATTTTTTGGAGTTGATTGGAAGAAGCCAGGCAGATCAAAATCCCCTCATAACTGCAGAGTGCTCTCTCAGCTCATTGGGCAGTGAGCTTTGGTAGCTGCACATATCAGAAAAAGCTTGCACACAGCTTCCATACTAGAGTCCCTCTCCACTGAATTTATAATGTTATTTTGAAAGCTGGAAAGTATTTTTCCCCAGAAATCCATAATTTATTTTCAAGTCTGAAAACTCTTTTGGTAAAGAGCTCTGTTCCCTCATTCTGGATGCCAGCAGACATGCAGGAGAAGCTGTCCAGCACAGAGGCAAGAGAGTCATGGCTTGGGCACTGCTAAATGAGCCAACAGCCAGAGCAGCTCTGTTCTCTGACTCATTCCTGCTTTCCCCTCTCATTAAATGTTTATTCTCACAAGCACTGCTTACTCAAAGAGTTTCAGCTACAATACCACTGAAAGAAATCTGTTTGCCTTCCAGACTTCAGAAGGCTCATTCCAATGCCCAAATGTATCATACCAAGATCCCACCAAGGCTTGGTCACAGAAACTGAGCTCCAGCAACTCCAATTTGCTGCTCTATTGGGGGCAGGAGAGGGGCTTTAGAACCCAGCATTGGCCATGTGAAATATAGCAGATACACCAGATAGCACTTGCTAGGGCTCTGTGACACACAATCCTGCCCTAAGGTGATTCAGAGAGAACACTTGGCATTCATCAAACATTTGAAGAGCAGCAGAGACTTTTCATTTAGCTTGTAGAGCTTCCCTAAACCATCCTTGCCCCTGAGACAACTCATACTGGCACAACTGCTTCCAATATTCTCTTAAGAACTTTGCACCCTCAGTCCAAATTAGTCTTAAGACAGGATTAAATCACAGGAGCAAAACACTTCAAACACAGACAAATCCTGAGGGTAAGTTCACCAGTGCAAACCCCAGACTTCATATACAAGTGATGTTCTAAAGGCTCCAGCAGAATTTGATAGAACCAGATGCTTGAAAAGGAGAGGTATCTGAAGTGGATGGGATTCATGTACTACTTTTCTCCCTCTAATGATTAGGACAGTCTTGAGGCCACTGATTTAAACTCTGTTTATCAGAAATAGCAAAATCCAGTACAGATCAGATCAGCTCTGAGTTGCTACACTGGAGCTGCTTTTGGCTGAGAGAAACATCTCTGCTGCCTGAGGAGCTTGGGACAAGCAGCATTCATGTCCTGGCCAGCCCTGCTAATGAGCATCACAAGCAGCAAGCCAAGCACCAGCACCACCTGGGCTACACCTGATCCTCACTGCTGCCCTGCCTGCTGCTCTGGCCCACCTGCACAGCCATCTGCTAGTATAAACTTGGTCTTTATCAGGTGAGAGATTTTCTACCTCTTGTCCTTCACCTGCTCAGGTGGGAAGTCTCCTGGTAAAGCACCACCACTTCCCATAGGTTTGCAAGCTCCTCATGCAGCACAGTCACAGCTTGCTGACATGACCACAGCTCTTAAAGTATGTCCTAAACTTAGCAACACAACACCCCATGTTCTTTTTAAACGCTGCCCTCCCCCCACCCCCAGTGGTGCTGTGGTACAGGTTAAAAAAATTCCCAGGGCTGAAAATCTGCCCAAGTCCACTGTTTCCATCCCATCACTTACACAAGCTTAAAAACAGGTCTCAGTGTCACACCAGTGCCACTCTTGCATTTGCTCACTATTGAGTTTGATAAAGACAGCAAGGGGAAAACTGCTGTTTTACACTTGGATGCCCCTGAATTTCATGCAGGAGCAGCTCAGGGATCATGGGCAGCTTAGTCCATGTTAAAGACTAAATAACTACTTTCTCATCTCAGATACCATGGCACCTCAAGTGAAACCTCTACTAATGAACAAAGTGGTAGCAGCCAACATTTCTGGGCTCTGGAACCCAACCATGGACCCCACCAAAGCATGAAATTGGAGACCAATCTCATGCTTTGTTTGTTTTGGCCCAGGCAAAGTAACTCTCTGCCAAGTGATGCTCAGGCTCAGTTTGGGAGTCAGCTCAGGACAAGGACAGTTTCCCAGCAGTAGGTTCCACCCTATTTTAGAGGGTGAAAGAGTTAAAAATATGGACAACCTTACTCTTTGCAGCTCAACCTGTTGGCTGAAACACAAGTACGGTGATGAGCTCTGCTTCTCCCAAATCTGTAACTTGGCAGAAATGGAAGATGAGCCCTCCTTGTGCAGAACCACACAAGTCCAGATGTCTGTTCTCCCCAGTGGCTATCTTGGGAACTCACAGGACACTTTTCTCAAGCACATCCCAGTGGGAATGCAACAAAATTCTGCTTACCAGAAACACAGTGAGCAGAGGCTACATTGAAATGCTTCTTTGGGCTTCCTCAATCCGAGCCAGGCATAACCTTACTGTTTCCTAAGCAAGGACAACAGTTTTGCAAGGTCTCCCTGTTCCATTTTCTCTTCTCCAGTAGGTTCACTGCTACAATCCTGATATTAATGGTGGAGAGGAGCACATGGACTGTTAGAACCTGCATTTCTCAAGCCATGCCAGACAGCCCTGAACTTCTCTGAGTGTCTTCCCGCAGTGGAAGGGCTGTAGCAAGAAACCTCAGCTATGGCACTGCCACAAGAATTTACACTTTAAATCAGACTCCTACCTTTACTTTTTCACCGTTTATCTCCACAGTTTTAATCATAAAGTCAACTCCAATCGTGGCTCCTTGCCCTGGTGGGAAAAGCCCCTGGAAGAAAACAAGAGTTTAATCAAACTTGTCCTACAAAAAGACAAAAGTCTCACTGGGCGCCAATCCTCACCCTTTTCCATCTTTAAAACTCATAAAAATTCATTCATTGTCCCCTTCCCATGGCATTTAGTTCCACCACATTTAGAGAGTGACATTTCCCCAGCATGAAGGTTACCATAAATTCAACCTTGTTGTGTTTTCCCTGCTTTATACATCCCTAGTTATGCAGCAAGTCATTGACTTCAGAGGTGGGAACACAGGAAAAGGAGGAAAAAAGAGGGGGAAAGCCCTTCTGTACAGTTGGAAGAAGTAGGAGAAGGGTGAGTGCCTTCCATCCTACTTCCCAATGCATTGAAAGAAACCATCAGAAAGGAGCAGCAGCAAACAAAATGAGAGCTTTTTGATTTCTGATCTACCAAGCCCTGTTGATTTAGGGGCACATCCACCCTCTACAGCAGCTGTGCCACCAAAGAACAAGCAGCAGAAGTTGACAAAGATTTTTGCTGTTAACCTTTTGGGTATCACTAGCTTTACTGCCACTGGCTGCCACACGTTTTGTAGAGCATCTAAAAATCACTATAGCTTCAAAAACTAAAATTAACAGCAAAGGGGAAAACTGCTGAAAGTTCCTAGTGGAGAGTGCAACCAAAACCCCACAACCTGTGCTTTATGATGCATCATGCGAAGTCTTCCTTTGCTGTGGATCACAGGGTATTCTGACACAAAAAAAAGACACTGGACTGACAGCTCAGGACCCAGATCGTTAATTTACTAATGGCAAATAACAGGGAGTGCTCTGTGCAGCAAAGTTTTGGGAGAAGACCAGGAGATGTGTTGGTCTTACAACTGGTCCAGAACACCACCAAAACAGGCGGAGTTGTCCTGGTGGCTTTCAGAGGGTACTTTCCACCTTCAGAGGAATGAGGTTCTCCAACCCAAGCTCCAGGTGCAGCATTAGATGCAGATGCGCTGCTTGTGCCCATATGTCACCGTGTGATGTACACACCAAGGGTGTGAGCAGCAAAATGCTCTCGAGCTGTGACATTGGCAGAGCCCTCTGTGCAGAGCCACAGGCTCCACGCTCCCATATCAGTGCTGTTCCCATCCCAACATCCCACAACCCAAGACCTGGCCAGCCTTACCTGAGTGAAGCGACGGACTAAGCAGGTCTTCCCCACCCCGGCGTTGCCGATTAAAACAATTTTGAAGAGGAAATCATAATCTTCCATACTCATTTACGCAGCTGCAAGAGAGACAGAACACAACACTGTGAACCAAGCCAGTGGGGACATGCACTTTTATCCCTGCTGAACTTTATTGCTCCACATATTCTGAACAAAGGTCTCTTGGCACATGCATGGCTCCTCAGATAAGGGAGAAGAGCACTTCTCACTCTGAGCTGGGGCATCCACGTAGTCAAAGTCAGCTGCTGTGAAGCCTCGGCCCCATTTTGGTTCTTGTATGGTCTCATCTGGATGCCCACAAGTTAGAGATGCTGGTTTTCAGCTTTCCAACCAGTGTTCCACAAATCTGAGCCACAGATTCCTAGGTGTTTCCAAATGTTTGCTTTGCTTTTAACTACCTCTCCAAAGGATAGCATGGACTTTGTCACATTATCTGAGGGATCACGTAATTAACTCCTGTAAGGGAAATATCCTAAACCCCACCATGAGCTCCTCCAGGAGCACACTGGGTACAAGCAGAGCAGGGTTCAGACACACATGAGGGCAGAACAGGCAGGGGCTTCATTTTAAAACAAGAACAGCAGTGCTTGCCTTAAAAACAGAAAGGGTTTATGTGCTAAAAGTGTAGTGAAAAGTGGGGCAATGGCTTAGCTGAAATATGAGAGGTTTTTAGAAGAGAAGAAATAATAGATGCTATTAGGAATATTACTACTCTGATAATTTTTTTTAGTTTTGTGAGGAACCTTTAGGTCGCTCAAATAGGAAGGGAACAGAGAGAAGCTTAGGAATTATCCAGCACGCTCCATGTCCCAACTCCAAGCTCCTTGGCAGGATGCAGAGACGGATATTTCAGCAATGTCACAGAAGATTGGCAGGTTTGCTACATGGGGGAAGATCCACATGGCTTCCTACACTACTCACAGCATGGGGAGGACCAAGCAAACAAATGCAGAGCTGAGCTGCTGACAAATGTATTTTCTGCAGCTGAGCAAGTCAGGAGGGATGAGCATCCACACCTCCATCTCCAGTGTTCCCAAAGTTGCTGCTAACACTGGGCCCAGGAGAGGGGTCTGTAACTCCAAAGAAAGCAACAATACCAGAAGAGATTCAGCTGGAGATTTTAGGGAGAAATAAAAACCCAGAGAGACAAGGAAGCAAAAGACAGTGTCCAAATCCAGCTATAGCCAGGAGGATCCAGGTATTATACATGGCATCAAAGACTTGTTCTCAAGATATCAGAAAAGAGACAGATTTACATGCCATTAGTTCAGATACCTTGTTAGGCAAAACCAGAACACCAGTACCTATAGATGAGGTAAAGGACGAGGTGACAGTCAAAGATGGTCAGTGTAGCAGAAGTATTGGGCAGATGGGTAGGGAAAGGGGGGAGCAATATATTATGCAAATGCTATCCTCACTAAATTCCTAGATTGCTTAGAGGATTTTTACAGAGCTGACGAAGGGAGCAAATGCAGGCTGGGTTAAATGAGAAAACAGCTTCTCATGTACGTGCTGTCTCCCACTGTCATTGTGACACATACCAGAAGGCTCCAGATGCAGAGTCCAGTCCCACCAAACAGCTGTGATAGACTGAAGTCAAACAATCAGAGAACACAAGATAAAGCTGAGACAGTCTATTTCTGCCACGCAGGGAACATTGAACCAACTCTCCAAGCACCACCTAGAGTCTGGTGGATCTGAGGGCAAAAGAGGTAGAAGACTGACTCAGCTGCTTCACATCTATGTGGCCCTTGGCCTTTCCAACAGCCTAAAAAAAGGGTAACCACACCAATTAGTGACTAATGAGCTGCATCACATCAGCAGATGGTTCACTGAGTCACTGCACAGACGAGTCACTGCACAGACGTGTCACTTCAACCGGGTCAGGAGTACGGTGCAGCACAGTGCCACCAAACAGCAGCAGCTGGAGATGTCCAGAGGATGCTCTGACTTCACCTTGCTCCAACACACAAGTCCTTGCAAATCCTTCCTCTTAGCAGGGTAAAAGACTGAGACCTTAAAAAACAGCCCAAAAAAGAGTGCCCTTTTTTATTTTCTGGAGTTCTTACATTGTGTAATCGTTTCACATCTCCGTGACTGGCTTTCCCAGAGTGGGACTGGATAACAAAAGCAGTATGAAACACACATTGACAGTGCTCTTAAATGAGGACTACATGTTAACAAAGTTTCAAGGTTTCACACTAGCTTCTGCCATGAAGAAAAACGTGATCATCCACCAAAAGCTATTTCAAGACTAATGACACTCACACAGCACTGCATAATTATTCCTGGGATTCTTCATACCCCAGAGGGCATGTTCCACCCAGAGAGATTCCAGTTCCATTACTTGCACCCTAAACAATCCAAAATTCAAATTTATCTTCTTAGGAAGCTTAAAAATAAACTTTCTCTGCAGATCTTTGAGGTCAGAAAATGCTAAATGGCTCAGACATACCCTAGAGTTATGTCTGATCCCCTTCATTAGGCTCTAGGACTAATCATATGTGATAATGACCCCAAACGGGAACTGAAAGATGAGCCAAGACCATAAAACAAACCATGCAATGATGAGATGAAATGCCAGAACTGAAGAGATACAAGAAGTCAGGGCATGGGAAGGCAGAGAGCAAAGGAAGCAAGCAGCAAGGAGGAGTGAGCAACGCTTTGTGAGGCAGAGTGGGTGGGTGAAACTGGCCATCCATCACCCCACTGGAGTTGTTCCCTCTGAGTGCACACACCAGCCCAGCACGCTGTCAGAGCTGGACACACAAACACTGCACTGGCCACATTGTGAAAGCCTCTCCTCCTGCATGCCAAGCCTTGCAGCCAAGTGACCTTTGCTGCTGACTCAGGCTCACAGTACCCTCCCCTCTCCCCAGAGATGTCTCAACCTCTACCCTACTTACAACTGCTGGGGAATGTGTGTCTCAGCAATACAGCACATGGCTTAAAAAAAGCCACATGCTTCAAAAAAACCCCAAAGCAGACACGGAGCACAACTTCTCTATTTGTTTTTGTTTTCTTGGGTTTTTTGGTGTGGGTTTGGGTTTTTCTTCCCCCCTCTTTTCTTGTGTTTGCAGGTGCAAGGTTCTGCCTCGCATCTCTGCAATGGTTTAAAGTGTTCAGGATGCAGCTGCCTGTCTCACCCTCTGGGAGAGAAGACCCTACAGTGAGGGCAGGAGATGGGATGCCAGTCCATGCCTCAGCCACCCCCCACCACATTCACTTAAATCACAAGCACTACAGCACAGAGACATGCCCTGTCATGAGATGAAGCAGGAGTAGAGTCCAAGGCTGGCAGCAGGGCAGAAAATTTCATTTCACAGCTGTTTTTCCCCCAAGGCAGTTTATGCAGCTGGCATCCCAACCAGCCTCCGTGGGCTGTTCCTGCCAGCCTCACACACAATCAGTTTTGTGGAGTTTTATCTCAGCTGTGCCACTGCCCTGCTTCACTCCATTATGCAACCCCACACATGGTCACTCTGGACAGAAAAAGAGGCCAGGAGGGACAAGTTAAAGCAGGGCGACCACTGGAGAGGTGGTCCATCAGTGGGAACACAGCTGAAGGACAGCAGGACATGTTTTAGACTTAGTTTTCACTGATTCATAGAATTATTAAGGTTGGACAAGACCTCTAAGATCACCATGTACAGCACTGCCAAGCCCACCACTAAAGCATTTCCCTCCCACATCTAGGCGTTTTTCATAGACTTCCAGGGATGGTGACTACATCACTTCCCCGGGCAGCCTCTTCCAGTGCTTCATCACCCTTTTAGTGAAGAAATTCTTCCTAATACCCAGTCTAATCCTTCCCTGATGCAACTCAATCCTTCCTCTTGTCCTATTGCTTTTCATATGGGAGAGGAGACCGACCCCTACTTCACTACACCCTCCTTTCAGGCAGCCGTAGACTGAAAAGGTCCCTCCTGAGCCTCCTTTTCTCCAGGCTAAACCACCCCCAGCTCCCTCAGCCACTCTTCATCAGACCTGTGCCAGACCTCTCATCAGTTTCATTGCCCTCTCAGGACATGCTCCAGAACCTGAGTGTTCTTCTGTTTGGGCAAGACTGTTCAATAAGTGCTCTTGATATTCTCCAGCTATTAATTCCAATTCAACCAAAAGACTGGCAAGATCCACCCAAGCTAAAAGCACAGGGACTATCACCTCTCCTTCTCTCAAGTTCCTGCTCCCATGGAGGCATCAAAAAAGGGAAGGCAGAAGCTGTGGGCTGCTTTTCCCATGCTCAGGTTCAGCTGCTGTTGACCAGCACTCCCAGGTCCTTTTCCACCAGGCAGATTCCCATCCACTCTGTCCCCAGCTGCCTGGACTTGCTGTGATCCAAGTGCAGGACCTAGCACTTATGCTGAACCTCATACAGAGGTTCAGATCCTTGGCCTCAGTTCCAGCCTGTCCAGATCCCTCTGCAGAGCCTTCCTGCCATCCAGCAGATCAATATTCCCACTCCACTTGATGTGATCCACCTGACTGCCACCAGCCCCCTGATTGAGGGTGCCCTTGATCCTCTCAGATCATTGATAAAGGGATTAAACAGGAGTGTCCCCAAAACTGAGCCCTTGGGATCAGCTGCCAGCTGGATGCATCTGTTTTCACCACCTCTCTCTGGGCTCAGCCATCCAGACAGTTTTCTACCCAATAAAGAGCTGGGTGAAAAACAAAACAGAACAAAAAACAAACTATGCACAGCTGCAAAGGTTTCTCCCCATTTCAGGATTAAGACCAAAGCCCTATCAAGCCAGGAATGTTGATAATTTCTTTCCAGCCCTTCAGCTCTATCCCACCTCAAAACCCCCTCACAGCCTAGTGCTACAATTAGACACAGAGAAGGATCCGGAGCCTTTTCACCTGCTGGATCTAACCAGTAGGCAGGTGTTGATGTATTTATATAGTTCTTAAACTATTTTCTGTTCTTCATCATCCAACAGCTATAAACAAAAATAAATTTACACAAACATCTCAAGTTCAAAGAGCAGTAGTTATGTATACAGATATTACACTGATTGCATATGCCATATGAGCCACAAAATTCAAAGCTAAGACTCAGATTTCAAGCAGAAAATTATTCCTCGCAGGCCAGAAAATTGCAGGGAATTCAGGTCTGGACATCCTGCTGCATTACATAACTCAGGATAAAATATTTTTGTTTCCAAAGCACCTGCCAACCCAAGCAGGCTTCTGCACTCAGCAAGCATGAGCCCAGCTTGTGCCCCTCTGCAGGCTGGACTTCCCTCTGCTTCCTTGTCCACCTTCCTCACTCCTCATCTCCACAGGGTCTAATTTCACTTCCATTCACACTAGAAAAATTAAGAGGGACTTAATTTCCAAAAAAGTTTGGATCATGCAGCCTCTGCACTGATGGTGGCAAAACCACAAGTGCATGGGATGCATGCTGTTGGCATGGTGCAAGATGAAAATTCCAGGAACGTTGTTTCCAAAATCAAGGGAGAAAGATTTACTGTAGGCACTTGGGGTTGACATCTCTCAGCTCCTACCACACTTGCCATTGCAGGTGAGCTAAATCCAGTAGTCTGTGCTGTGGCAATCCTAAACATGTCACTTCAAGAAAGGGAGAAGGTCCCAATAGCACTCAATAAATCCATCCAACACTTCCAGGAGGCATCAAGCAACTATGCAAATAGTGTAGGGAGGCATGGCTTCCCCATGCAGAGCAGACTCGGCAACATTGGCTGATGAGCTGCTGGTCATTCAAAAGTCTAGACACATTTTAAAAAGTGCATCTGGGAAAAACCCAATTATGAAAACCACAGCCCTATCCTATATGGAAAGATTCATGCTCCTCAATGCTTCACTCAGGATGCTTCTACTACAGCAACCAAGCCAGTTGAGTAGGTACAAGTCAGATGTATGTTTTATCCCACAGATATATTTTTATAAATTAAAGCTGAAGCTGAGGATCAAGATCAATGGCCATACAGAGCACACAGGCCTTCCCCTTACCTCTCTTGCTACCATGGAAAATCTGCAGCTCACTGAACTACTTTGCTCAGATCACTCCTCACAAATGAGTTGGCCTCCAGGAGCTTGTGCAGGTAGAAGAATCCACTGACCAGCAATTACAACTGCTTCACCACAGAACAAGCAGGTAAATCCAGTACCAATATCATCCCAAAGAAGAGCCTGCAGCCAGAGCTCCAGAGAACAGGATGCTCTGCTGTGGTGCTCCCACTTAACAGAAGACATCCCAGCCTTACCCCAGCCACAGCTGGACACCAGAGGTCACTGCCTGCAGACTGCCCTCTGCATCTGCCTGCTTGGCTTAACTCTAGAGTTTACAGACCTCCCATGCAAGAACAAGCTTTGGATGTTAACATATTCCAGGCATCCCCTGATGGTGAAAATGCTTTGTGTCCAGGCTTCACTTCTGAGTGAATTAAATCTTTTTGGTTGGATGGTGGAAAGATGTGTTTGGGTTGGACATATCCCTGTGGGTCTCAGTGACACCAAAGACCCTTGAGGAAAGATCAGGCAACTCACAGCTTGCCTGTTGCAGTGTCCCCATTCAACTTTCTTGCCTCCTGGAAGGAGAGGAGACCCAGAGACATTTGTGCACGTCAGCGTTGGGAACAGCCATGGCAGTGCTAAATATCACATGGAGACAGCAAGTTATTCCATCACACACATGTGAGGATTGAACTGTTGATCAATAATTCTCCTCGCACAGATAAATTAATCAGATTTCTCTGTTACGTAGAAATAATGAGTTACATTATTAGCAGTGGTTACAAAATAAGTTTAAAACTAATTTCTTTAAGATTAAAAAACCATGCTGACATGCACAGCCACAATGCCTCAGTGGTGTCTGACCAAACCACATACCAGCACCCTCAGGGTACACACCATCTTCAGAAGCATGAGAACAGCCTGACACTCCATTTACCATCAGAATGTGGGGTTTCACTGCAAAAAAAGTCAATGCAACATTAAGACATGCTTTTATAAACATCTCTGAAGACATGCCTGGAGATGGAGACAATACTGCATGTTCAAAACAACACTCCATTGGTCTTGGCTACATTTTAGCACATCCTGCGACCACCAAGCTGTACACTCTGCAGCAACACGTTATCGTGTGTTGAAGCAGCTACAGCCAGCACAGCAGACAGGCTGACTTCCAAGTGTGGAAAAGACTGCATTGCCAGAAATCCAGCCAAAAAATGCTGTTTCATCCACTCAAAAACAACAGCCTCTTCCTAAAGGGGAAGAAAAAAACCAACAAAATTATCTTTTAAACTACAGCCAAGAGGAAACTGAAACATATCTTGCATGGAAAAGCCAGGAAAGCATACTAAGTCCAGTTCTCTAGGTGAAATAAAGCTCCTACACCAAGACCTGACCCACAAAATGGGGGAACCCATCAGCAACTTCAGTGCTATTTTGTGTCTTTAGAAACCAGGTGCAGGCTCAGGCTGAACCCCAGGTGTCTCCCATGAGGTTTCTGGGGACACTGCAACTACTCCAAGCAGTGAAGTGCAGGCTGCACACCTCACAGGGAGAAACAAATCCTTGGTTTAGCATGTCAAATGTGTGCATGTCAAATACATGAGAAGCAAAGAAGTCTCCTGATGCATTCATTTGCTGGGCTGGCAGAGGTTTGAGTGGCACCATGATCATATGGGGAAAATTTTGAAACTGGGTGACAAGGTTCCACTAAAAACTTGGAAGGTTAGACAGCTTGACACCATTTTTGAAAATACACGAGAAGAGCTATCATAAGTAAAGAATTTCAGTGAAGTATTTACAGGAACATCATGACTCAAATGAGGTTGCAAGTGCAGAATTAGAACAAGTGTAACTATGCAATTTAGCAGTGACAATCATAAATGTATTGTGAAATACGAATATGTGCCTCAGACACACTTTCCTAACCCATACTATGCAAGAAAATGTTCTGGAGTTTCAACTGCAGTGACATGTCTTATTGCTGCTGACCGTCTTGTTTTCATTATGTCAGAGTCTGTGGTATGAACAAAATAATAAAAACGAATAAGGTTTTACTTAGCAAGAATACTTTCTAATTGGAAAAATAAGCCATTATTTCCATCTCTTCATTTCTGCTTAAGTAAGCTTGTGATTTATTGGGATTTATATCACTTCTCCATCAAACCTATTAGAAGCAATAAGTAATTAAACCTCAGCTACTTGCACTTTCAGGTGTCTGAGGCCTGGGCTGTGCTTGGTACCTCACAGCTTGGGCTGTGGGCTCCACATAGCCCTGTGCAGGATCCTCCTCTGCCATGCCACTGGTGAAGGCCAGGCTGTGCCAAATCAGCAGTGTCCTGGAGTAGCAATCAAAAAGCTAACAAATGCTTTTGGCTAGGGACAGAGATACCATAACTGAAGTCTAAAGATAGAATATATATATATTCCAAAGCACAGTTTTTATATATAAAGTAATAAGCATTTAAATATATTATAAACTAGCAATACCAACAGCAGAGGAAGAGAAAGATAAGAAAGATGAAAACTGTAGATTCATACAACAGTTTGGGTTGGAAGGGACCTGTGAAAATCATCCCTGGAAGTGTTTGAGGCCAGGTGTCGTGAAACTGAGTAATCTGATCTAGAGGAAGGTTCTCTGCCCATAATAGGGGAGATGGACCAGATGATCTTTAAGGTCCCTTCCAACCCAAATCATTCTAGGATTCTACAATAACACTTCATTGAGAGGAGTCCAACTCCTAAACAGCTCCTCTCATACATATTGTTATAGCATGCAGTGAAACAGCCTCCTCAAGACAATTGTTTAAAGGAACTTTATCCAAGAACAAGCACAAAATTATCAGGGCATTATTTTGCAAAGTTCAAGCAACCCATCTTCAGTCAGTCATTTCCATTTGGGTTATGGGGTACATTCTTCCTGGTGACTCAAGGTGTCTGTTGCTCCCAGGCAAAACTCTCAGGCATGCCCCAAGGGCAACCTACTACTCCAGAGATGTATCAATAAGAGAAAAAAGTTCTTTGCTGTGGTATTTTTCAACTTGCACAAGGAAATAAAGAAGGGACCTTGTGTTTCAGCTGGAGGCTCCCTCTTCTCAAGCACACACACACCATCATAAGTGAGCCACACGTGAGCTGTGCATCCACCGCAACGGGAAAGGCAGCACTTTGCACATCTACATTTCAAAAGGATTTCTGCCCCTGTTGTGCATTTAAGGGAAGGTTTCCTATCTAGAAGTGATAGCATTTTTGAACATGAAGTGGTAGGATAGGAGGAATAAAATACAGATGAGTGTTACAGACTTTTGCCTCCAAATATAAGCTTGGAATCCCGAACGAGGTAGTCCTCTCTGCCACTGAAGTAAAGTTGTGATAAGGCTGATTACTGCCCCAGTGGTCCTCAATTTCCCACCTCCTATTTCCACATGGGAAGCACATTTTACCTCTACCAGGCATGTTCATGCACACAATGCTCCAGCTTCCTAATGGAATTACACTACCACTCAAGCATTGTGTGTGCCCTCTAAGAAGTCTTCCCCTCTAAAAATGGTCTCATCTGATGGAAACCCCTCAGATGGGATCAACCATCCCATCTGGCAATCGACTGATCTGGCAGGGAATATTCTTTGCATTTCTGCAAAGAAACATTGTGTTACAGCTTTAACTGTGGGTATGTGCCAGAGCAGCAGATGTTTCATGAAAACAAATTGTTCAGAGAGGGAAGAAAGTAGAAACAATAGAGACTTGGGTGTAGCTTCAGGACCGGCTTAAGAAGATGTTTCCAAAGGGAAGGCTTCCAGCCCCTGCCTGCTCCAGACAGCTGCAGAAGGGACCCAATCCAGATGGAAAAAAAAACTCCTGAGGGTGGGACAGCAGAATAAGATTTTACAGCCTGGGTTACAGAATTTAATTTTGTAGAGAAGTATGTTTACTATCTTGAGTATCTCAATAACAGTAATTTCATATCATGGCTCCCAAGTAAGATTTTTATGAGGATATCACAGCTTTCTTCAGAAGGTAAGGACTAGCATTCATGTTTTAGTTACATTTTAGCTCACATTACCACATAGCCTATTTTCAGTTCCCCTTATAGTTTCAGGCAGTTAGAGTACTTTTTATTTACCCTAAACCACTGCAAATGTACAGTTAATCTTCTAGGGCAGCTATCTGTTGTTAAAACCTCATCTCAGCTTTGGACCAGCTGCAATTCAAGAAACTGCAGGGGGTAAGTTTGGCACTAAAACAAATCCTTGAACACAAAAAGGCAGCCCTTTAGCGGAAGCTTTCTGCTCCAAGCCTCCTACCCTGCAGGGGGACATTAGTCAAACAGCTCACCCAGAAGTACAAAACCTGAAAACATTGTTTTAAAAATTGTGTTCCAGGGACATGGAGATATATTGTTTTGAGCTGATGCAGCAAGCAGTACCTTGAGGACTAAGCAGGCAGGGCCCCACAAAACCAAGCATCATGTGTGGATGCACACAACCATGAAAAGATGGCACTGGCCACAGTAGCTCTCCAGCTCGGATAAACCATTCTGCACCTCCACACACCTCTACACCCAGCTCAGCTACTCCCCATCTCCAGCCACATGGCTTAATAAATTATTGCAGAGATCTGCAGAGAAAGATTTACATTTGGAGAGAAGGTGAAAGCAAAACCGCAGCTTCTGCTGAACCGGTATTCACCCTTGTGATGTCAACAGTGACCAGCAACTCTGTGACACAGCCCAAGATCTCAGAGAATGCTGCTTTTGTTCAAAAATACGTTCCCATCTCTCAGAGCTCTTTCAGTACAGACATTGCTGTATTATAGATAATAGCACAAAAAAAATACAGTAATTTCACAATTATAAGCTGCACCTCCCCATAACCGGGTAGACCACAGGATCTGTCCATATATAAGCCGCACCTTTTTTTCTTTTTAAATCGAGGATCCATGTGTAACAAAGTAACAAATTAGTAACAGAATCACTGCCAGCTGGGTTTGGTGTCAGGTGCTCAAGTTGCAACAGTTTTCATAGACCAGTGAAGCCTTTAAAGGCAGCTCCAGGCACCCTCACCAGCCAGCTCTCACTTCTGGGTTGGCATTTCACTGGGATTTGTCCATAGATAAGCCGCACCTGATGATTAGCCGCACTACTGGGGTAGGCTGGATTCTTCAATGAAAGAGGTGAGGCTTATAATCGTGAAATTAATGTATATTTTTTTTGCCATACTACCATGTCCTGGCAGCAGTCCTCTGAAGTTTTTACCTCTTTGGGACTAAGATTAGGAAACAGTAAGTTAGTTCCTCTTGCTCCCTTAGCGCAAGCAGCAGCCAGTCCCTCGTAGACACTGAAGCCAATGTGACGTGTGCAGCCTGGTCACTGCTGCCACTGGGACAGGGACCTGCACCCGCAGCTGCATGGCTATGGGGACACAACTTGGCACATCAGCACCATGTTTGTGACCACCTATTTTTATTCCTTAGCAACAGAGCAGCTTATGGGGTTGAGCTTTGAGCTTGTGGGGCTTTTTTGTGTGCTCAATCTATATTTGGCACCCTGAGGAAATTCCTAAATAGAAGATAGCAATTTTTAAAAGAGGATAAATGCTGGCACTCAGCTTTGCTGACAGCAACACCACCACCAGGCTCTTGGTTAGTGTGAAGTGCTCCAACTTAGAGCCAAGGGAAGCTCTCACATGGACCAAACATTAAGGGTCACATCCTTCACACTTTCTGACTTTGCAAAACCTTGCCCTGGCACAAGAACAGGAAAAGATTTATTGTCTCATAAAGTCTCTAAGCCATTTGTATTGTGTGTAAACCAACATCTCCAAAGCCCGGAACCTCATCACTGCTCAGCAGCACTGATGGGTCTGATGATAATTTTTGTCCTGTGGGAGACAGTGCTATTGCTGAGCAGACCAGTCTCAAAGGGGGAGAGGGGCAGACTTCAGAACAATACAGCAATTCTGTACTAAGATACCTTCCTTACCATAAATCATGGAAATATCAATACCCCCCAGCTGTCTACAGCTCTTAAATAAAAACATGCAAATTAAATCCTGACTTATCTACGTGAGAAAAGCAAACAACACCTGATGTTTCCCAACCGTTAGCAACATGACCTTAAAAAATAAATAAAAAAAGATTTAATCATAGGAAGGATAAAGATATCACATGGCTTGGCAGTTTCATTGGTTGTCATGGCAAATGAAAATCCCTGACTCTCCAACTTAACTGTTTTAGAGGAAAGGAAACAACTAAAATGCCCTTTTTTACAGCTAGAAAGGAATGTTTTCCTAATAATCACTCATGAACCCACTGTACACTATATATAAACAGCTGCTCCTTCCCAGGGAAAATGTTTGCTGTTTCTTACTGAGCAGCTCTCAGGGATGCAGGCAATTCAGCCCCAGCAGACATTCAGGCGCGGATAATGAAAATCATGTGCTCTTGGATGGGGTAACTTCTTGTCTGCCAAAGGGAGCCTGAACTAGCTTCAAGGGGGGTCTCAGTTCCATGAGGGCTCAGCCACCAGGGGAGGTTGCCAGCACAGCATGGCCAGGAGAAGCTGGCAGAAGTGTGAGCCCCCTCCTCTGCTCCCACGCTCGGCATCACCGTGCCATTTCTTGCCAACATCATCCTGTGTTTTCCTGTGTTCTCAAAGCAAGCCAGAATCACAGATGTTTGTCTGAGTTTTCATCTGCCAGACAGGTAACAGAAGCAAAGACATCCCAGCATTCACTCCCACCCAGGCAATCCAAACCACCTTGCACTCTGCCTGCATGACCAGCATCACACATCTTTCATTGCAGTAGATTTTCTAAATATAGAGAGATAATTTGGCTGTAACTTTAAAAGCAGGTCCCCAGAGAACCCGCGCCATCCAGTCACACTGCCTTTTGGTTTTGGCTGTATGCTAGAAATCTGGGAAGCTGAGGATATCCCCACAACAGATTCACATTACTTGTTCCACTACCAGGTTTTAGTTCATTGTTTTGTCTCCAGCCCTTCCCCTCCTGCAAACTGCTCACCACTCCTGGGTTTCAGTGAAATACTCTTGTCTAGAAGGAACAAGAGGACCCTAAGGAATAATGTTTACTGTACAGTGTGGTAAGCAGTGTTCCTCTGCGGGTTAGGTTTTTTTCAACACCCCCATCCGCTGTGATTGCTTGGGGGGGAGCAGAAGCTGCACCACTACAGATGGGCAGCTGGCTGGAAAGCAGCCCCTTCTCCAAGGAAAGCCACAAGCTCTTCCCCTTATCTTCCTGGAAAAGCAGCTGTGCACCCAAGAGCACCACTGTACTCCAACACTGGCTGTGTATGTACATCAAGGGCCACATCCTCCCAAAGCCCCTGGCATCAGTGAGCTTGCACTGGAAAGCTTTCACTGCAACAACAAAACCGTGTTCCTGCACAAACCTCATCCATTATCAGGGGTCCCAGTACACACTAGCTAAAGGTAATGAGATGACACATGGGTAACTAATTTGGATCCATTATCTTTTGGATATGGGGCAGAAGGAAGGCAAGCCATTGTTGCCCTGCCTCCATGGCCAGGCTGTGCCAGCAGGATTGCAGATGAGGCGTCCACCTTCATTTGCAAGCTGGAAGTACCAAAAGAAAGTCACTTTGTATCAAGTATGAGATAGATTCCCACAATAAATTCAGCTGCAACACTGAATTGTATCGCAAGCCTCATGCATTAACCCTTAGCCACACCAAGGAGACGGAACATTCAGGTTACTGAAGTTAGGAATGCAATCACAAACCAAGGGATAGAAAAACTCACATCTTTCACCCATCCAATAAGCCAAATGCACAGAAAACATGATTTTTCCATGGAGGATTCAAGCCAGACTACCCCTCATCCCACTGGTCCTGCAGCATGCCCTCCCTTCAAGGGCTGCTGGCTGGCACACTCAGTCCCCCAGTGGTTCAGGTTCAATCCAGGGTGTTTCTGGACTGCTGTGCATGTGGGTGGTTGTGGGCAAGGGAGAGAGCATGGGCCAAAGGGGAATGTGAAAGCATGCTGCAAAAGGAAAAGGGAAACAGAAAAAAACAAATCCAAGCAATACCAGCTTTCTTTGAGTATTACAGAAGAACAGGCTGGCACTGTTGGATATCACACACCTTTAAGTTGAAAGGATGTGGCAAAAAATATTTTCTATCCTGACTAGGAGGCTTAGTAGTAGTCTCAAGGCTACAGCTAGTTATACTCAGGTGTTCAAGGCCATGACACACAATCCAGGAGGTGTTTCAGTCACCAAAAAGACCATATTTTCAGTTTCTCAAATACATACAGTAATTTCACAATTATAAGCCACACCTTTTTCATTGAAGAATCCAGCCTACCCCAGTAGTGCGGCTTATATTCAGGTGCGGCTTATCTATGGACAAATCCCAGTGAAATGCCAACCCGGAAGTGAGAGCCGGCTGGGGAGGGTGCCTGGGGCTGCCTTTGAAGGCTTCCCTGGTCTATGAAAACTGTTTGCAACTTGAGCACCTGACACCAAACCCAGCTGGCAACAATTCTGTTACTAATTTGTTACTTGGTTACACATGGATCCTCACTTTAAAAAAAAAAAAAAAAAAAGGGAAGCGCGGCTTATATTCAGGTGCGGCTTATAATTGTGAAATTGCTGTATATACTAAAACATTTTTCTTTAGGATAGAGCTTGACAGTTGAAATGGTATGAGGCAGACAGGCTGTGCTTATGGGGATAAGTCATATTTCACATTTGTTCATTCCTTTCATTTTCCCAATTTTGCACAAAACTATTTGGACTAGCATAATTTTTTACTTAAAATGGGCAGCCTACCCAAAAAATACTACTTGTAATTCAAAACTCAGCATAAGGCATTTTTATTTAGCAAAATAAAGTATTCCCTCACATCATGTTTCAGTTTGCCATTTATCCCCTCAAACACAAGCACAGCCTTGCTGCCCTCCAGCACAGCATGCTCCCACCAAGTATAAAGCAATGTACAAACAACAGCTCCTATTGCACAGCAAATTGTCATGAGTTCTAAAGAGATTTCATGTCTAACAGAGCCTTCGTAAAGCAAAGACAAGACTTCTGTAGAAGATGTGTATTTATTTCCATTTTTTTCTGTATGTATTTCTATACTACATGTGACTGGAATCAGATATCCAGAGAAAATAATTAATTTTTTTCCCTTTTTTGGTGCATATTTATCTTCTTAGCAGGTAAAAGAAGTAAAGACCAAAACCACAAGTCAGAATATAAAAAGATTTTTGGCTCTGTTGATGACTGCCAGCTGGACAAGTCCTATATGGCACTTAGGATTTTATTCTTTCCAAGTCAACAGTCATCAGCACTGTCCTGAAATGGCACTGAAGCCCAAATCCACCCATCCTGCAAAGCTCTGTGCAAGGAACTTGAATGAAAGCATAATCTTAAGTCTTAATTTAAAAGCAGATTTATAAAAAGTCACTGGTTTTCTCTCTGAAAACAGAGTTTACAATGACTTGCATAATTTTATTGCAGTTGGCTAACTCCAGTCAGAACGTAAGAATTCCAGCTTTGAATCTTCTTTTCAAATTACTCTCTCCCCCTCTCTATTTAGCTTCTCTCCAAAAGAAAAAACCTTCCCTTTTAACATGTGCTACTGCTCCCTTGTAGCCTAAGCTCATCAGTGTCTCTACAACTGTCACCTGCATAACAACTGCAATTGAGGCAACTTGAACTACTGGGTACAGGTATGATAAAAAGCAAAAGAGAAGCTGCTGTGGTGGTAAAGAATCCAGGCAGGGTAACAAGGCTTGTAAAACTGGCTTTATTGGGACTGGGATATTTCCTTAGACGGCAGTACTTTCAATTGCTACAGATGATGGTGAACAGAAACATGTTACAGCTCCAAAAATCTAGTTTAAAGGGGGAGGGGGAGAAGGGGTTTTTAAAGAAACCATAAGGCAATTTTAGGTTCTGAATATGAAAGGAAGAAAGAAGATTTATAGGTTGTAAAGACAGGGGAAACAGGAAGAACAGAAGAATAGGGCATGAATCTGGATGGCTAAGTATGTCTAGGCAGATGCTGCTTGAGCACCTAGGCATGAGCCCAGCAGAGAGGAGCATTCCTGCCCAGCACAGCAAAAAAGGGAAGGAAAAATGCTGCCCAGAGGGAAAGATGGGAAGAACAAATGGCAAACTATCTCAACTCTGGAATGACACCTGCCAGCTACCTACAGAGATAGAAGCCATGGCGTTATCTCTGCCAAAAGTTAAAACACCCTCTGATTTTAAAATTGCAAAGGAGGTGCATAACCCGGCAAGACTCTGTGCTGGATCTGGGAATCTGAATTCAAACTCTGAGCATAAATCTGGACTGAGAAACAGTCACTACAGCCCCACCTAACACATCCACCTGTGACAGAACACGCACTTGTTAGTCACAAATAGGCTTTTGGTTCACTGTCAAAAGTGCCAAACAACCCACAACAATTGGGGAATATTAGGCATTAAAGGTTAAGTATCCCAGTTGTGGTGCAATGCAAGGGGACAGGTTTGAGTGTGGCTTTGGCACAGAAATGTAGGTGGGCTTGGGGCAAAGCCAAGCATTCCACATCCAAAAAAAGTCTATGTAGCATTTGGAGTGAAGAACTTCACTTCCAGTGGAGAGATACAAGTTTTCACAGTGCGCTTGCTAACCCCATGCTTTGGATCACAGTTCTACTGATGCTAGTCAGCAGGGGCTCACATAGAGCCCGAGGTTAGAGCCAGCAGCTCCAAGAGCTCCCCGAAACTGATTTGGGTCTTCTTGGCAATGGATAACCTCTTCTCTCCCTTCCCACAAAATCAGGCAAGCGCCAAGTGAGACTTCCGAGGTACAACACAAGAGTTGCAGATAATGGGGGTCACACAGAAAGCACTGTGTTCGCTTTTGGGTTTTGTATATTTATTACACTTAAACCATCAGTAAAGACAGTGCATGTTTTTTGGAGCAGGTCTGTGTCCACTCACGTCTGCCCCAAAGCCAGCAAAATAAAGTTTCAGTATGGTTACAAACATCACTCCCTTCACCCTCAACACAAATACACCCTTGGACAGATCCAGAGCGTGGTGGTGATAAGCACATAGGAATTAGAAAGCCACAATTAAATGTATAATATAGAATAAATAACTACTTCGTTCATTACAAGAACCAACACTGAAAACAAAAGTAAGTCAAACATGAGCGGGGTTATGTAGGAGCACCAGAGGATGATGCAGACCTTATATGGGTGGTGCCTCTGCTTTCCACACTTGTTAGACTCCTCAATTTTGTTACTTTCTCCTTGTTGGTACCTCCGTGTGCATGACAAGAGTTTTCTTTATACCAGGTTGTACAGAAGGTTGTGTGGACTCCAACATGTGAGTTGTGCTTTGAGAGCATATCATACAGTTTTGGTCTCTCACATTGAAAGTAGCTTGTGGTATTTTTAAAGGTTGGAGTAAGAAGTCAAAACCTTCAGTCAACATTTAACTATTGCAAGCACACTTTCCATCTCACACCTACCCCACTTTGTACATCCTTTAAAGGGAGAGCAAGTTGCTCATAAACATTATGCACATATTCCCCTTTCCTCATCATTAACAGTAACTTAAAGCCTGTATCATGATAAAACTTGAATTCGAGGCTGACGGCCTGACTACATTGTGCTATAGAAAAATTACTTACCAATAATTATTGTCCATCTTTAAGCACTCTGTACACAGAAGCAAAATGGGGGGAAAGTAATAGGTCAGGTGACTTGTCCCAGAGAGAATCTCAGGAATAAGCTCATGCAAACCAAACATGCCTCATCATCTTTGTTGAGCTATTTTACCTCTTCAGCCTCTTTCCTCACTGATGTCTCCAACTCTGCTTTGCTTTTCTTTACTATCATTGATGAGTATCTCTCATTCTGAAGTCTCAATGCCCACCTTCCTCTGCCCTAGTATCATGCCTTGTATGTGCATTTTTCTCTTTGTCTACTAAGGAAGTTGTAATAGGGTAGGGCTGATATTTTTTCTATGGGAACTATTTTTGTACCATGTTCAGGAAACTTCCCCTTTTAACTAAGTTTTGTATAAAATCTATTGCTATCACAATAGAAAAAAAAAACAAACTTTCTTCTACCTTCTCTTCCCACTCACTCCTGGGTGCTGAAGGACAGGTCATCCATGATGGCCCAGCCTTTCCTGGGGTCTTCACCATTTCTCCATGCAGACAGCCACATTCCACTGCTCTGCAGCTGTCCAAATTCTGTCCTAGCCACTAGTGCCTTAGTGCCACCTCTGCCCCCAGACTTGAACAGAAATGCTTTCTATTCTATTTTGATGTTCTATGTGCAGCAACTGAACTGGTTGATGCAGTTCTGAAGTAGCTGATACTTACCTAAGAAGATTTCAGATTTCCTAAGCTGAATCCTAATAAGATAGCAGCTTAAAGCAGATACCATCCAGCTTCTCTTAAACCCTTCTCCTCTCTTTGCTCACAGAACAGCTCTATTCTTCCCACCCAAAGCCTTGCCAACCTGCACCTTTGCTGTTCACACAGATCATTCACATGAAGAACTAGTTTAGTCACAGCTGGCAAGAGAGTTATTTCCTGCAGAAGTATAGCAGTGAAGCCTTCTTAAATAAAATAAAAATCAGGATTAAGTCAAGCCAGCATCCTCTCATATCTCAGTTATTGCAACTGTACCTCTCTAGCGCCAACAGTTCTCATCTTAGATCACTGGCATCCCAACAGAAAAAACAACAACAAAACAAACAACAAAACAAAAAACTATAACAACAAAAGAAAAAACAACCAAAAAAACCCCACCTCCTTTTAAAACACAATTTGCATCTTCAGGGTTTCCAGTTTCTTTTCCCTATGGCTCCAACTCCTTGTTATTGCTTTTCACATTCATTTTACAGCCTAGCCGACATCCCCCTAATTATCCTTACAGCAAAAGCAGCCCTGTTAACCATGCTCTCTCTCACAGCTGGTCAGGTCTCCTTGAAACTCTGAGCTTAAACACTCACTGAACTTATTCCTGCTCAAAAATACTGCTGTTATGTGGCCTTTCCCTACATCTTAGTGATCATAACCTGTAGTCACCTACCAGAAAGCACTGAGCTCTGCCAAGTGGAAACTGCATTTTTCCAGTGATAGCTACTGTGGATGCAACAATGAACCATGGAATACCACAGCAACATCCAGTGGCAGGAGGCAGAAGAAATCTCACTTGAGTGGTCACTCTAAATTTAAAGCAGCAGGTCGCCCCTCTTGAAGCTTATCCAACTGTTCCTAAATGGAACTGTTAGGCTGTTATGCCCACGTTACTCATTTTCCTTCAGGTCTGATCTACAGAGAATGGCAATGCCTCTTGGATCCATCAGGCTGGGAGATGAAAGCATGTGGCTTGGGTTTCTTGCAAACAGCAGGAGAGTAGGGAATTATGAAGGATTTGAAATGTGACACAAGATGCATTTTTGATATTTTCAGGGATTTCTGTGACTTGAGAGGGAGCCCTTCCCACGCAAAAGCAGAAGTGTGATGGAGAGTCTACTTTCCCAGGAACAGCCAAAATAGCTGTTATGAGCCTATTCTTTGCAAGAGGACAAACAACCTCAACCACACACTGAAGCACACAGATGTTCCTGTTTAAAATTACAAGTTGGAGAGTAAAGTGTCAGAGCCTTGGACAAAGCCCTCAAATGCCAAACAAGCTTCACATCTCTTACACATGAAAAAGCCAGTTTCAGCACACAGCTTTTCCCAATGTATCTCTCTGCATCACAACACAATACATTCTTCCTTTCAAAAGGGCACAAAAGTTAGAAACACTTTCTTCTTTCCTAAGAAGAGACAGATGATGGTTACAGAAAGTTCTCTGTAACAATTCTCTTCCTAAACCATACCAATTGTCTTGCCCATTTGAAAAATGCATTTGCTGTAATAGAAGAAAAGACACCCTTATCACCAAAGTCTGAACCACTAACCATCAAAATAGTTTGCTTACTGGGCACGTCGCTTTTTCTGCACAGCACTGCTAGAATCCTTGTAGCACCTTCCCAGACAAAGTGCCATTAACATGCAAATGAAATGTTCACACTCATCCTTGAGATGGTACACAATTATAGTCATAAGCTAAGGTAATGAAAGGCTCAAGACAAGACAGGTTGGTTACACGTGTCACAGTACTGCTTGCAAACCATTCTCTCCTCTAATTACCACAGCATTTCCAGGAGGAATCAATTACAGCAGTATGGATGAATGGGATGCTAAAACTGAAAAATGTACTGAATCAAACACTAAAGCACTCATTGACTGTTATCAATATATATATATTTAATGCTATGGCCTAGGAAAATACAGAACTAAATATCTCGAAAGACCAGAATTCTGGATGCTGAGATTTTAAAATAGTCCCAGCAACAGAATATACCAAAAATATAAATTCATCCACCAGGCTATAATTACACTTTGCATTTTGATTTTGCTGTAAAGATTTGTGTATGCCTATAGCCAGGCAGAAAGCCAAGCCACAAACTGTGCTCTGTTGACTGCTGAGGTCTCCATTAGGTGCTCCTACTGAAATACTCATTTGCCCAAACATGATACAGTGCAACCGCTACTCCATGCCAGGCAATCTTCAGATGAGCACTGCCAAACAAGCATCTGAATTCAACAAGCTCCCTGCTCCTCAAACATTATACACACATCAGCCCTGTTTTTTAAGGAAAACAAGCTTTTGCAATCTTCTAACCTGGCCAACAGGTTCAGAAGTTAATGAAAAAAAGAGCATTTCTGCAAAATTTTAAATAAAATCATTGCTACAGTTCTTTTGATCCCCAGGTGGCTGGGATGAGCCCAAAATCACATCCACACTGTCACTATTGGGTTGACCTCTGCTCTTGCCATTTTTTGTTTGGCTACAGCTGGCTGGTCGTTCAGGGCACTGGTGCCTGTCAACCAAGAGCACACCTAGCAGCCACGAATTTCTTCTCCAACTGCTCCATTCACAGCTTCCAGTTCAGCTATGCATTTGTGCTGCCCGGCTTCTAGACCTCCCTCCATCTACTGCTTCTGAGCCCTTGAAGCTGCAGCACTCAGCTACCAGAGCTGAAAGAACTCAAAACCTTTCTAATAAAGATGCTCCTGCATGGGACAGAAAAGCTGAACCACTCCTTTATTAATAAGTGATCTGACACCTTGAGCCCTGTGTCTGGTTCCATTAAAACAAAAACTAGTCTGGCAGATTATATTGTACATGGTGGCACTGTTTTACCTTATCCACCTTTGAGGAATTAACCAAAATGACCTACTTCTGACTGTGCTATCTCTCTCCAATGATGGTGTCTGAGACCTAAAATAACAATAATGTTATTTAGACAATGCAACTCAGGCACCTGTGACTCAGGGGTAAAAGCCAAGGCTCCACCATTCAGTGAACAAACTCAACTGAATGTAATCAATTCTAAGCCAGCATCTTTGCAAAGTTATTTACACTTTCTAAAAGGATTTAGGATTGATGGGACATCACCTTAAAAGCAAAGAGGGTATGTTTTCAAGTCTTTTGGATCATATACAGGGCAAACTCCAAACAACTGTGCCTTTTGCCTCTGCAAGAGGACATCACAGACCCAGCCACACCAGCCTGAGGAACCCCAGAAAACACATTGCTGCACCCCAGCATTGAATCAAGACATCCAGAAACACACACTGCACGTAAAGAAAACCCTGGCTGCTAGCAGGGCTTGTTCTGCTCGACTTCAGCTGAGCCAGCATCACAGCATCATGAGGCTGCAACAAAAATGCCACCTTCCACGTGAGAGCCACTTGATCTATAAGAATCAATCACGTCAAAGACAAAAATCAAAATTCAGGTAGTAGTTGCTGGTTTTCTTACTTCTCTCCTTACGTCACCTCTACCACTTGCAGAACTCCTTTTCTTCCTTGCTATCCCCTCACATCCAGCTGCACTGCAATATCCATCACACTGCACCTCCCTGATAGCTGGTGGCTGCTGAGGCAATATTTATACTACAGCTTGCATTGCAGTTTATAAAATTCTTTGGAGCTCTTCCAAAGGGAAAGCCCCACATAAATCAAAGTTATTAGTGTCATCTACAGGCTAAGTCCAGTCAAGAATTTGCTAGAGCTCAGCGTAGAGACGGCAGATCTTTGAAATACCAATCAATGTGCAGCAGAGGAGCCGAGTAATAAACTTCATTAGCATTGCTGGTAACTCTTTTCTTCAGTGGCATACAATAAATCACTGATAAATATTCAAGGCAGCCCTCTGAGGTTATCTCAATTTTATGCATGGAGGTAGCCAAGAAACAAAGTTTAAAAGGAACTTGCCTATAAACAGAAGAGAGATGCAGAACTCAATTGTCTTGCCTTCAAAGTATGAAATATGTAATTTCTAGAGGAAACTGAATTATAAAAATTGATTAGCAATGAAATTAAGGAGACTGTTTCCCCATAACTACTAATCGCTATTCCCACCCAAATTACAGCATTGGTTACTCACATTACAGTAACACCTACAGACTGTAGAAAACTGCAGATTTTTCACTGTAGAAAATGGGGGCTAACAGACAGGATATCCATCCCAAAGACCTTGTAATGGATAATAAAACTCAATCTATACACAAAACACAGGAGCAGTCATAAAGAGATTAATGACTCAAAAACTGCATCAGAGAAAGAAAAAGAAATGGATCAACCCCCTGGAGTATGAGACAGACATCAATAAATTCATTAGGTAAGCATCACCCAGCATTGCCAGGAGATATTTTTAAAACCTTCCTCTGTAACTCCAAGAACTGATGTCATCAAGCAAAACGAGAAATATTGTGAGAGATGTGCTAACAAGATGGAAAGAATTTTTATGTAGTTTCGCACATTTTCCAGCAAGAAGCCTGACATTTAAGCAGGATGACCTGGTTACTAGTGGCTACCCCACAAATTGATGCACCATGCTCACCCCCACAGTGACTGACAGCTGCAGTAAACAAACAATCACTCACACCAGGTTCTTCCTCCCTGTGGCGACAGCTTTTGCAAAACTGCGGAACCTAATGAAATACTTTATTTAATATTTATTTCACAATCAGCCTCATTTATTCTAACAGAATCAGCTTCAGCCCACAATGAATGTTTTCCTTGGTTATCTCATTGTGCAAATCAATACTCAATTATTTTGAATTTCTTCAGTTGCAAATTCTTAACTTGGGGGGATTTGTTTTAAACATGCCTTTATTTATTATTGTTGTTGTTAAATACCGGCTAACCACCCACATGGCTGCAAAATGAATCAGCCTGAGGACGCTATACCCAAATGTTAACCTAGCAAAAAAGATTACAGTAATTCCACGAATATAAGCCGCACCTTTTTCATTGAAGAATCCAGCCTACTCCAGTAGTGCGGCTTATATTCAGGTACAGCTTATCTATGGATAAATCCCGAGGTCTGCCCGGCTACCCGGATGTGCGGCTTATATTCTGGTGCAGCTTATAACTGTGAAATTACTGTAATTTTAAGACAGGCTTATCCAAGCAGTTTCTCAATCCAGAGGCACAACAGATGAGGGACAACACTGATAAAAGTGAGACGGCCCTTGACAAGAGTGAATACTCACAAGGAGCAAGGTGAAGTTACTCATGACAGAAGCATGCATGAAGGCCAGGCAGCAGCTTGAGAAGGAGCTTTACAAGTTCCCCACACTATATTCACACCTGCAGTAGAAAACGCAGGAATTGTCCCTAATAACCATGTATAATGGCACAAGTCAGGGCAATCTCAAGCATCTCCAGCAAGGGATATCCAGTGTGACCCAGCAGACACTCCTCACAAGCCATCCTTTTGAAGACATTTTTGTCAGTGCTTCCTAGTGACACAGGGGGACCAGTGACCCTAGCTAAGTGCAAGTGTACCAAGACACAACTTTCCTGCAGAACTGTGACAACAGAACTGCTGCTCAAAAGAAAAGGAAAACAGACTTCCTAGTAGAGGGAAACACTCTACAGTAAAAAACGTCATTTACAAATATAATGGAAGTACTGAGAAGTACCTCAGGATCCCAACATGGATATATTTAAGTTTATTTTCCAGTTTTGGGTGATAGGCAGAAGAGACAGAATTTGGAGTTAACAACTGCTAAAAGACATTGATTCTGCACTGAACATGCAGTACATCCCTGCACAAGGTGTTCAGGACATGCCAACTGCGGGTCACAACACCAGACTTCACTCCTGCAGATTCCATAAAGTGGTTTCCATCTGAGTCCTACACTCATGTATCCTTCTCCTAAAGAGATTGAGCATAAATCCATTGGCCTAGAGTTTAGAGCTCAACTTTAGACTTCTGTTTGCCTGCTGAAATTAAAGAGTTAACAGAAACCTGTGTTTATCCAGGGGTTTTCCCACATGTGCTCAAACTCATCAATCCAAGCAAAATGCTACTACCACATTTTAGAAATGTGAATACTGCTAACTTGAAGAGAATGGGCACAGCTCCCTTTTTAGAAGGAACAAATTGTTCAGAACAAGGACAAATGCAATAGAGAAATCAGGCACCGACTCTGCTTCTACAGTTTCAAGCTGCTGGTACATGCAACTCTGACACAGTCTTCACATGTTTGTTTTTTTCAATAGACCCAATATTGTTCAAGAATCCCCCCATAAGTACCTAACGTTCTCAAAAGCAAATATTAACAGTAAGGATTTTTTTATTTTTATATGCGAGAAGTTAGAAGGTATGACAATCTTCTGTTGGCTACAGACAGGAGACAGCTACTGCCAACAAGGCTGGAATAATTGCAATGGTGCAGATACTCACTGCACTTGAGTGTATTTTAGATAGAAAACATGGAATTAGCAGCAAACTGTGTCAAAACATCCCCTTTAGAATAAAAGCAGTTTCTGCAATTATGCCACAGAAAAAAAAGGATTATAGAGAAGTACAGCAAAGCCCAAAGCCATTATTATACAGGTTGAACTTGCTGCTGCATCTCCAGTGAATCAGATGCTGACTATTCTGGCATCCTCAGCAGTCCACAGATACACAGAAATCCCAAACCTGCTCTTACCTTTTTGTGACAGCTAGAGATTGCTCCAGTCTTGGCTGAGGTTTAAATAAACTCATTACCACAGGTTTGTCTGAATTTATACCTTTTCTCCATAGGACACGATGCACGTTGAACTTCAGGGGCGATGCAAGAATAAAGAAGCAAATGTTCTTTCTCTTAACCTTCTTCTCAATATGCAAAAATTAACTGACACTCTCATAGCAATTTCAGGCTACCTGGTTCTCACCTCTAAAGATTAATCTTCTCAGGATGGAATAATCTGATGTCTCCAAAGAATTAGAAGAGATATCAAATGAGCTAGGAGAACTTTTTCAAGCCTACATTTACTTTTCAGGCATTTGTGTTAATAGTTGTAAAGCAAGAACAATAGAAAAATAATTGTTTTTTCAAGTGGCAGTTGTCCTCTCTCTCAGTTAATCAAGTTCAAAGGTATTATAATAAAGTTTCAATCTCCAGTGCTGGAGAAGGAAGAATTTAGAACTCCCTTCTACCATCAGAAAGCAACAGGAAAATAAGACCACACAGTATGGAGATGCCCTAGTGGATTTCTCAATGTCAATTCAGGTTATACAAGGTTGTCTTACTATGTTTTTAAGTAAGGATGTTATTTTCAGTAAATACTCCCATGCAGGCCCAACTGTCATGAAAACACCACTCTTTAGGCCCTAGAAGCACCATGAAGAAATTCTCACTAATTAGACACAAATCTGGCTTTCTTTAAAAACTTGTTAGATGAAAAGCCTTGACTGATCTATTTTCCATTTCTCTGAGTTCAGGCAATGAAATTTAAATCACAGAGAAGTGCTAATGATTATTTTTCAAGTCTGCTTTTCATTACTGAAAGCATTCTTTGCAACACAGCACATCCAAAATCTCTTTTCTAATCCTGGCAGTCCTTTAAGTTTTCTTTGATTGCTTGTACATCTGAATGCTGGTGTTCACATCTCAACTAATGGCCAACATCCCCAGCGTGGATCTGGGATTTTTCTGGAGCACAGATTGCTCTGGATCTCTCATCACGCTCATATTTATGGATAAATGACTATTTGGAGCAAAAGAATGACCATTGAAAAGACAGGAGGGTTTGACAAATTCCGGTGCCTGAAGTTTCATGTCCTATCTACGGTGATCCACTAACCAGACACAAATTCTTCTACTACCTTCCATAATGTGTTTCTTATAGGCATTACATCTTCAGTTAAAATTTTCGTTTATACCTACTCAGATTTATTTGTAGTCTGGGAGTATCCAAGCTCCTGAAGGTGCAGCTGGGGGGGCTGCATTGGAGCAAGAGGCTCAGGCAGATGGAAAACAAGCAGGGAGAAAGCAGGTGGGAACAAGGACATTAGAAGTTGCCCCGAAGCAGGTGCTGTCTCTTCAGCAACACCCCACTAAGTAGTGAAACATCCTGTACAACCACACACAGCTTTGTCAGGGCTAGAAAGAGCACTATGGAGAGCAGCAAAGGCTTTGGGCTTCTCTGGTTTGGAGAAAAGGAGTGACCTCATTGCTTCCTGAGGAATGGAAGTGAAGAGAGGTGCTGAGCTCTTCCTCCTGGTATCCAGTGATAAGATGCACAGGAATGGTTCAAAACTGCACCAGAGGAGGCTCAGACTGGACATGAGGAATTATTTCTTTACCAAGAGTATGGTGAAACACTGCAACAGGCTTCCTTAGAGTCAATATCCCAGCCTGTCAGTGTCCAAGAGACGTTTGGACAATGCCCTTAACATATTCATGGTCAGCCTTGAATTGATCAGGCAGATAGACTAAATGATCCTTGTAGGGTCCTTCCAACTGCAAATACTCTATTCTAACTGCTTCACTACTCTGGAGAGAGCTCCCATCCTTCCAGAAACAGGTAACAGGGTAATCCCTCCTGCCAAAGCAAAAAAACAAAAAAGCTTTTTCTTTTTTTTTTCTGGCAGCAAGGATTTTGGTTCAAAACACTCAGGAAAGCACATGCAAATGATTGTCACTGTGGGGGATGCGAGACTCTCATATGCAGTCAGATTCATTTTCTGCACTGTTCCAAAAAAACTGGCATCAATGCTCAGCACCAGCCTACGGGATGTTGGTTCCATGACAATTCTCTTTTACAAACAAAAGCCTGGAAATATATCAAGAAATACTCCCACATTAAATGCACACATGCTGCCCTTTGAGTAACTGAGACTTTGCTTAATCAAAAAAAGCAGAGTTTTGTTTTTGGAACCTTCATTGCAGAGGAGAAGCAGCACAGTGCAGCAGTGGGTTGGGCTGCTGGGGGCCTGCATGAAGTGCCTCTCTGTGGAGGGAATCTTTAGCAGGACACACTAACCCAAGCACTGCTTGACTTCTGTGCTTTGGCATCTCTAACATCTCTTTTTTTTTTCTCCCCTCCCCTTTTAAATTCAGCCTGCAGGATACAGTCTTTTAAAACACCACCACAAGCTCATCTTTTGTCATGCCAGCACAGCCTTTCCTCCCCTTCCTCATCTCTCTTCCCTTGTCTCACTACTCTTTTGAAGGTCTAAAAGAAAACACTTTTCAGATACTTTAAGGTTACAGTTAATTTTTAGTTCAGCAGAACTCAAAAGACAGTATTTCTGCTAAAAGGAAAGAAAATAAACAGGGTATCCTGTGATGTTAAAAGGACAGCAGCAGACTTCTGTGAGACCTCACTGAAGGTTTTCTCCTCTGTTTGTACAAGTATTCCCTAATTATCTCAGGAAACTAATAGCTAGGTTAAATAGGTTTTAACTAGGTTTAAATTTTGCCTTAAGTATATTTAGGGAAGAGTGCACCTCTGCAGTGTAGTGAGAGCAGTAACTCCAGGAGAGGCGAGATGACAAATAGCAAGTGAATCTCAAGCTGTTCACAACCTAAATATCTCTCCTGAGCTCAAAGCAACAAAGCTCTCTAATTATTTTTATCTATGCAAGGTGAAATCAAATGACATTACAACACAAATCTCACTAATACCTTATGCAGGGCCAACATTTAATAGCACAGATTAGTTATGAAACTACTGCAACAGCAACAGACTTCAATGTGGTCTTGACTGCTTAAAAAGCTGACAAAGATTTTAAGGGACAAGTTTTAACTTCGTTCTGCCCTAATTATTTCAACGTATTAGCACCTGAGGAATATTTGACTCAACCCCTTCCTTCCCCCCACTTAAAATTACTTATTCACAGACCAACCAGGATTATATGACAAACATGACAGATCACTTCTTTCCCACTGTAAGAGAGCCATTAAAAACAAAATGAGAATTTAGTCAGTTATTGACAGAAGCACTGGGAGGGAGCAGGAAGCTAAATGACTTGCTGCAAAATGAAATTGTGGCAACTAGAAAGTCAATCAAAACACTGCCTCAGGTCATCTCATCTGTCCTCCAGCCAAAGCAGAGCAGTTGCTGAGCATCTCTACCCCAAGACCTCTCCAACTGGACCGATGTTCCCGGTGTCAGAAACCCACCTGTAATATAACATTATTTTATTGTTCCAAAGTTTCGCAAACATCCATACACGTATCAGTATCTAAAGAGCTTCATCAATACAAGGTATGCCCATCTTGTGCTACTTTCTGCACTCCTGCCATGCCATCCACATAGTTGCAATGAATCTCTCTAATTTTCTCACTGCCTGGATGGTTATTTGACAACATGCACAAACTAGCACCTAGCACATTCCCCACTCCTCCTTCTGTACCCACAGAGAACAAGACTTGCACTCAAGCTGCTGGTCCTGTCCTTAAAAAAAAGGCAATAAGCCTTAAAATGAAAAATTGAATCGATCTAGATCCCAGTTATTATAATTTCTTATCTGGCTATATTTTTATGTAAAAATAAGAAAATGCCAACAAAACTATACCACCCACAAAAAATCCAGCTGCGAATGCATCTCTCTGGGACACACCACAAAACTTAGAGCAAATGTGTCAATTTGTCAGTTGATGGATACCAGCTCAGCTGTCCAAGCAAGGACCCAAACCAGCTCCAGAGCTGAAACCAGGAGCTCTCTACAGCTTGCATTAGAGAGCTGCCACACTCCAGCTCAGGCTGTGAGCAGCACCTACCACTTCCAGCTAGGTCTGGGAAGATGGGGAGCACACAGCACAGATTGGCCAACAGAAAAAAGCTCTTTCACAGTAGGCTGACAAATGGGGGCTGTTTGCTTGCAGATGTCTTTCTCCCCTTGCTTATTTGGGAAGCGACTCCGCAGTTCCTCCCTAAAGAGACACCTTCAGCCATCCACCTCTTGCTTCAGGAACTACACCAGTCCCACCACATTCCAACTCCAGGCTACCGAAATCCCTGTCCTCTCACAGCTCATCTCTGGAGCAAAGAGGAAAGTTGAGCTGAAAAGTCAGCAAGGCTGGCCGAGCTCTGGCTCTTCCCAGTCCCTCTCATCTCACCAGCCTTTAGGTTCCCCTGTACATAAGGTTGAGTGACACCCAAGCATCACAGGGCAGCAACAGGACAGGCAATTTAACACACTTCAGGGCACACAGGCGATGCTCATAAAACCAGCTTGCAAGGATGTGATTTCTAGCTTCACTAAGAAGCCAATAAAGGGCATCATCCTCAATTTCATGGGGAAAAGGTCTAAAATACAAGAAAACTCTTCAGGGTATGACCATGAGACCACCTAAGGCTAAATTTCCCTTCAGAAACTGGACATGAGTAAGAAACAGGGGAAGAAAGTAAAAGACCTAAGGAACTATTTAATGCTGCCTTTTTGGGATTTTTTTTTTTTCTGCTTCCAGCAACTGGCATTTTGGAGAATTCTTGATTCAGAGTAAACACATACACTGCATTTAGTTCTTTGTGGGACAAGAGAAAGGGTCCCCTAGCTCATCTGGGTTTTTTTCACAGCAATCACTGAGTGATTTTTCAGCTTTTTGTCCCTTTTTATGCATCTGTACTTCAGTTTCCGAAAGGAAAAATTTAATCTGATTAATACAAGAGCGTGTATTTCTGAGGTACATTTTAAATCCACCTCCTGATATAGCGTAATTTAGCTTGAAAGTGTTAGCATGCATTGTCACAAGTATTTCTAAATCCAACAAATTAAATAAATTTTGAAAAACACACAAACATGTATTGCTATTTATGCTTATTTGGTTCAAGATATATGCATATAGAAAGATGAAAACAGAATTTAAAAAGATGGTCATCACAAAAATTATATTATTTAAATGCAAAATCCCTGGCCATGGATTCTTTTCTTGTCCTCACCAAATTCTATATCAATATTTCCCAGAACAATTCCCAGGCTACACTTTCAAATTATCACTTCATATCCAGTGCCTTCTATGCCAAGCTAACAAAATCGCTACTATAAAACTTCTCCGTTTACAGCCAAGATGGGAAACACTCTATTAGATTATCTGTTCCCTCCCTTGTAAAATAAAGAGGAAAATGCCATTCCAGGAAACAAAAATGTTAAAAAAAGACCAACCAAAGGCAACGCCTGTGTGCACTGTTGTTCTTCCCCTTTGAGCCAGTAGTAAAGAGGAAGGAAGGAAAAAAGACAAAATAAATGCAAGGAGGTGTGGATGCAGCATGTTTATCCCACTTGAAGAGGGGAAACTGTAAAACACCATCCCTTACATAGGGACACCCCAACACTGCCCGGGTGTTTACAAACACTTTGAGCAAACCAAACAGGGAGTTTCATTGTCCCCACTGCACTCATGTCACGCTCTCCCCAGCACTGCAATTCCAGGGAGGGCCCTGCCAGAGGACACACAGTGCCAGTTACACAAGAGAAGCGCAGAAGCAAATATGCAGCAGAGGCGGGGGGGAAATTTAAAATATCAGCTCAACTCTTGCTGGTCTCAGAAAAGCCTCCAAGTCGGGCTTCGGTGAGGATTAACTTCCAAGGGCACTGAAAGATACTGACAGACTTGAAGCGAGCAGGACCCCTCTGCGTGTACACATTTCATTGCCACCAGCACAAAATGAGATGTCTGGGATCCACCACCAATTGCAGAAGTAATTTAGTTATAGAAGGGGATAAAACCTTCTGATGCCATATAATATGGAAAAAGATATCTGTTGTGTTGCACTAATATCTTAGCGCTCTTCAAGCAAAGATCCGAAATGCACCTCACAAACTGCAAGGAACAGCCACACTAAAATAAAGCTCTGAGAGACCACAAAGTTTCTACAAAGTTTAGTATTTACGATAAACTACAAGAAAAATAACAGCACAGTAGTTTAGAAGTTGAAATAAAACATCAGACTGTTCAGCCAGGAATTTTTAAGACATTAACTCATGACGTGACTTGGAAAAGAAACCTGGACCAACTGCACACAGCCAGGGCTGAGAGTCAGCTGGATTCAAATCTCCCCCGTTTCGCTGGAAGAGGGGAGGAATAGCGGTGTCAAAACAAAACCCGCACGACAGCACACCAACGCCCCCAAAACCACCCTGAAACACACCTTGTGTTTATTTTGTCCTCAGGAGCCCGGCTCTCGCAGGCTCTGCAGCGCTTAACGACAGCAACTCAAAATCCATCTCATTTTCCACTCTTATCCAGGGGGGGAGACAAGCGGCACAGGGCTCCCCGCCGGCTCGGGACCGCGCAGCTCCGGGGCGCCCGGAGCATCCCGGAGTTGCGGGAGTTTCCCGGGGGCTGCAGGACGGGGCGGTGAGGGGGACTCATCTCCGCGGGATGAGACCATATAGTGGGTAAGGGTTTTTTTTTTCCCCCCCCCCTCCCCGTCCCTCCGCCCCTCCTTTTTCAGCAGGACCAAGGAACGACAGCGCAGTCCCGCCCGGCAGCGCTGCTCCCCGCTGAGGAACACACGGTGCAGGGAAGGGCATCGGGAGATGGGGGCCGGGGAGGGAGGAGGTAACAGAACGGGGAAAAACACACAAAAAGAGAAGAGGAGCGCAGAATTCACCTGGTTTGGGATTTTTCCTCCCTCTCCACGACCATAAAACGAGGCGGGAGCCAGGAGCCGGTCAGCGGCGATGGGAAGGAGCGGCAGCCCCGGGCCGCCGCACGCTGGGGATAGCGGGGCTGGGCGCTGCAGCCTCGCACGCCGGGCTGGGTGCTGACCCCGAGATGAGCAGTCCGCTTCCACTGGGATGGGTGCTGGCCACCCTCCCGGCACAGGGCAGCTCCCCGGGATGGGTGCAGCGGAGCTGGCGCAAGGCAGTCCCGATCAGGGATGGGTACTCGGTCCCCACCACCCGTACAGCGCACCGCAGCGCAGCCCTCCGGAACGGTGCCGAGCCACGCTGGGGCCAGGACGCCCAGGACAGGAGCTGCAGGGCTCGGCGCAAGGCAGCCGTGTGCAAGGATGTGTGCAGGGCCGCCCGCCCCAGGCAGCGCAGCTGCGGGAGCGCGGCCCCCCCGCCGTGTCCGGCAGCGGAGGCGGCACCGGCCGAGCACAATGAGCGGCGGCGCGCAGCGCGCCCCCGCGGCCCCCGCTGGGCAATGACATCACCCCTCTCGCCCGCCGGGGCGGGGCCACTGCCCGCGCCGCCGCCTCGCCATTGGCTGGCGCCCCCTGGCAGCGGGGGATTCTGAGGTTTGTAGTTTCTTCATGGTTGCCACAGCGCGGCAGTCTGTGGGGCGTGGACTCCATTTCCCGGCAGATCCCGCGCTGCGCGGCCGCGTTGGGGAGCGGGGTGGAGAAGGAGGCGGTGGCCGCCGCCATGTTGATGGCGTGGAACGCTTAGCTCTGGAGGAGCGGTCGGGGAGCCGGGTTAAAATGTCGGAAAAGGGGGAAGGGTGGGAATCCTGTCTTGGTTTAAGAGGCAAGAAAGAGCTTGTGCGAGCGGCTGAGAAAGAAGGGGGAGGCTGAGGAATAGCCGGAGGGGCGCGGCGGGTAGGGGAGGGGGCCCTGAAGGACACGGCCGATTGTTACTCGGTGACTGCTGGCTCTGGGGTGGCTGCGCATCTCCGTGGTAGGAGCGGGGCCGTAGGATGAGAATCTGTCCCGGGGTCTGGAGGGGCCCTCAGGGCTGCGGTGGCTGTGTGGCAGGAGCGGGCGGGGTAGCTGAGGGCGGCGGCTGGTCGAGGCTGCCGGGCTGTGTGGGCGCCGGGGCGGTGCTGGTCGCCGGCGGCGAGGCCGCTCTGTGCGGTACAGGAGCCGGGGCGGGTCCGGTGGCTCTTGGGGATGCGCCTTCCGGGGAGATGGACCCGTGTAGGGCTGTACCTGCCACGGTGCTTGGACCTCGGACGAAGTAGGGACTGTGGGTTAAAGAGCAGGGCTGGCCTTGGTGGGGCGGGTGTGAGCAGGCAGCAGACTGCGACATGACCTTGTCACACGCCTGGTGATGATAGCCTGCGCTTCGCTGTTTTGAGGGGTTTTTTTAAGGGTTCTATCTCTGATCCCTGATAATTACACTGGTGGTGTCTCGTTGTCAGAGACAGACGGCTTGGTGTGACCAGCAGGAGGAGCTTTGCTTCCTTTTAGAGTCCTTACTGTGTCTGGAAGAAGGTAGATTCAGATTAGATATAAGGCAGAAATGCTGTACTTTGAGGACACTGGGGCACCATCACACGTTGCCCGGAGAAGCTGTGGACACCCTATCCCTGGAAGTGTTCAAGGCCAGGCTGGTTGGGGCACTGAGCAGCCTGGTCTCCTGGAAGGTAGGGGCAGGGGAGAGTTGGAACCAGATGGTCTTTGAGGTTACTTCCAACCCAAATGTATAATCAAGTGTGAAAAAAGCTAAGAGAGCAGATGAGGTGGGATAAGGCATCTCATGTTGGCATGGCTTAAGCCAGCTGACTAGGTGCTGTCTTAGTTTCAGCCCTCTGGCTGGCACGCAGGAGGTAGGCTGAAATTTTGGTTTTAGGCTTTCTTGTAATGAGCATTATCCCTGCTTGTGCTAGTCTTTTGCGCTGGGAAATGGGAAATATATGTTCAGCAAATGAGAGAGTAATCAAAGCTCTGTGAGGCTTAAGGAGACTGGAGTTGCTTGAAACCATGCATGGAAGGCCTGTGCTGGAAACTGGATGGGAAGATGGTCAAAGTGTATCATGGCTTCTGAAATAATGCCATTTCTAGTTACAGCTGATTCCTGTGAAATAAAGCACTTTTATTATGCCAGGAAGATACTTAATTGGAAAGAGTTGCAGGCTTGCTTGAAGTCTTGGCTGAAGTCCAGTAATGGTACAGCTCAGGTAAAATGGAGTTGCAAGGGTTTATTTTATACTTTGGCTCCTCCTGGAGGTAAGTACAAGACATTTTCTCAAGGTATTGCTGCACAATAACTATGCAGGTGGTGTGTTTGCCGCAGGATACATGAGTGCTGGAGGAAGGGTGTTGTGAGATGTTCTGTGGTGCAGACACTTCACCTGAACATTTCAGCCTTCCAAGATTTGCTGGTACTACAGCAGTGTATGCTATTCTTTTGTCATTTTAGATGCAGCTCCCTCTGTTAAAGAAGCTGAACCAGCTGCATGCCATCATTCAGACAGTCCAGTGTTCTGAGGGTGCTTCTCCTCACAGCCAGGTTCTCCTGTTTCATCATATTCCTCACTGAAGAAGAGGAGTGATGGGGGTGTAATAAAATTCATAGCATCAATAGCTCCGTATATCTGGAGAATTCTGAATTGCAAGTACAGCCTCTTTTCCTTCTAGTTCTGTTTCTTCTCTACACCGATACTTTACATTAGGTGGGCTGTGGGTAAAATAAAGGGCACTGACATGATGACTGGTGTCACAGCTGCTGTCTGCTGTAGACTTTATGCCTGTGCATTTATCTCTGCAGCTGATACCAGGTAAAGACGGTAAGTATTGCAGTGGAATGGTTGGGTCAAGCTTGGTTATCTTTTCTATAACTGTTAGAAAAAGTACTTGAGAAATTTTCAACCAAGATTGTCTGCTGGTTGAATGACAGGATGTTTTGTTAAACTGGTTTAAAAACAGTTGGTTTTACTTGCAGTGGTTCCCTTCACTCCCTCCCCATCCCCTTGCAGTCAGTGCTGCTGCTGCTTTGAGGATGACCCTGTGCACCCCACTTAATACAGATACTTGTATTTTGTTTTTTATATGTTACTTCTTTATCTGTAAATGTAGATGCCACTGATGTCTCAGCTATGGCAAGAAAAAGGAAATTACTTCAGAAAACTACCCAAAGGAGCACCTGGTGCAGGAGAGAAGTGAAACATTTTCTCTGCATGTGTTGTTCACTATGGTCACTTTTGGGGGATTTGAAACTTGTCAGTGTATGGCTCTTACATGTTGGCCACAGCTTGTCAGAGATGTTAATGATGAAACCTGTGTTATGTGTCTCATATTTAAGTAATCTGTTCACCTGAAAGTGCTAATGTCCAAATCTGTCCTGACCCAACAGGCCTTAATTGCAGTGTCTAAGAAGCTTGCAGTCCTATTGCAGAAATAAGAGGTGTGGCTGCATTTCATATGAAATAATAGAAGGTGACAGTAGAACTGAGAACCCACCTTAGGCATTTCTTAAACATCAGTATGTTCTGCTTGATTACTGTTAAAGAAAACCTCCTCCAGTGTCTGTCCTCAGCCTATGAAGCTGAGAGGTTTGTGTGTACTTTACTATGCTGACATCCTGTACTGTAAAACCTATGGATTGTCTTTGTTACTGAAGTGATTTTGGTCACTGTGGACTCCAGTAGGCAACCACTGTTTCCTGACCTGGTGAATTAGTTGGAAGATCCTGAAGGAGGGATGAGAAAGATGAGCAGGAATGTGTGATGACTTTACTGAAAAGAAGAAAATGCTCAGTCTAAATTTAATCCAAGTTCATACATAGAAACCTGTCTTCATGTCTCAGCGTTTGTTCTGACAAGTTTTGCTCTTAAAGAAACTAAACATTTGGATGCTTAAATTGAGTATTCACTGGGTAGTATACAAAGCCAGGCTGCGTGAGAAACAGAGATTTCAGGATGAAGTGTACAAATACATCATGTCAAAATTTTTAAGGTGTATGGTTGTCTAGGTCTACCATCACTGTCAACATCCATGTCAATGCAGCACAGAGAACTGTTGGGGTTGTCTCAGTTCTTCAAAATGATGGTCAGGTGTAATGTCATTCCTGGTATGCAAACTAACTGGACAAAGAATTTGTGTTGGCACTCAAAACAGAAAGGGACAGAAATTGGAATATAATTTCCAAGAGTGATACCAGAAAGGGACAGAAATTGGAATATAATTTCCAAGAGTGATACCATGTATGTTAGTCTTCGCACATAAATTTTGTTTAAAGATCCTCTTTTCTTAATTATCCCAGCTCTAAAACTTGGTTGTCCCTTTGGAGGAAGGAGTGGAAGTGTCACTGGCCAGCTGCTTATTTCAAAGCCTGTGGGGGAAGGGTATAAATTCTTTCACGTTAAAGTTGCTGCTCAGATGATAGTGCATGAAGAAGCTGTGATGAAGGTTGGTTTATTTTAATTGTTTCCTCTGGAGCTGTTTTCCAAAAGGTTTCCCGGAGCTGCAAGGCGAAAGGTGAGTGGATGAGTTCAGGTGGGAAGGACTTGTATATCATGTTACTATTTCCAGGTGCTTAATGCTAAGAATACTTTGTGAGCTTGGAAAAGCAGGAAAGAGTGGAAGGCTTCTGTGCCTCTTTGAAGTGTTCTAAATGAAATTGTGGGGGGGCAGCTGTTAAACCAAGATCTGGAAGAGCCTAGTATTTTTGCACAGCCAGAAGAGTGTATAGCAACTCTGGAAATAATTCTAATGACTAATTACAAAGTGTTACCCTTTTTTGTCTTTCAGCAAGAAAAGTGCTCTAAGAGCAGTCAAGAGTCAAGCTAGGATGGACGTGTTCTTCAGCTGAAGCATGGCAGCAGTTCAATAACAGTTACACAACAGGAGAGGGTGTGCAGGCTACTCCAAGTCCCTATGTTCTTAAGATCTGCCATCTGAAAGACCTCAGTAGAGAGAAAAAGGTGGCTGCTTCCACAGCTTTGAACTCACTCAGTTCACTCGAATTAATGCATTTGGAAAGAGAGCTCATACAATACTGAAGCAGGAAATTGATTTTATTTTAGATATTGGGGATGATAATCACAATGTACAGAACTTAAAAGTGCTAGTCAGGACACACTAGAACTGCAAGTAGCTCAAGTTCAGGGGACTCCAAGACCCCAGTTGTGGGAAGCTCCCTTTTGGAAGGCACACTAGCAGTGGGGAGAACTGGCTAAACACAAGGAGAAGGGAAAGTTTTGCAGCTGTTAGCTACACAGCTCTCTGGATGTGTCTCATAAGGTGGGATGGTCAGACATGACTATTGAAGACCATAAGGCTGTAGGCAGACTGCATTTCTCTTAAAAGTATATATGCCACTACCCAGTTCAGAACCACCCAAACAGGTTCAGTTTTTGTCAAATACTCTTAGTTCCTGGAACAATAGCTTTTCTTGGCCCACCTAACTCGTGGTTGATTGCCACTGTGCACTGAAGATAAGCGTTCCTCAGGCCTGGGTTGCTGGATAATGGCACACAAACGTGACTCAGATGGACTCCCAGGCTGAGCATAAATCCTTTGGCTGCCACTGTTCTGGCTTTAACATACATGGTGGATGCCCTGAGCACTTCCGTGTGGAACAAGAAACGCTTGGAATGTGTGTTTAGATGTACTTTGTGTGTGCACTGCCCTCTTCAGCACAAAGCTTGATAAAACTCTCTAGCATAAAGCGGGTGGAAGGTTAACGCTTATGTGGACCTGAGTCAGTTGCCATTAATCCCATGAAGGTCTATTTTTATTGTGGTGTGGTAAACCTGAGTTGGTAACTGATACTGTTCAGCTGATGGGCTTTTCTGTGCCAGGAGAGCAGTCCATGAGCTGATAAATACTGAAGCATGGTACTAGCTTTTATTTCTTTCAACATAAAAAAAATTGAAAGGTGGAGGGAGAGAGTGGGGGATTTTTAAGGGCCACATAAATTCTACTGAAATTAAAAGCTCATTAAGAATATCTTGATTGAAAGAATGCATTTTGGGAAATCACCTCCTTTGAAGAGGGGAATATGAGCCTTGGATTATGGCAAGTGTCCCAACACTGTTTCTTGACGCTTTCATTTGTGAGGTTGTAGGGGAAGAGTGTTGGATGAAGTAGGAGTGAAAGCCATAACGAGAGGTTAATACTTAATTGTAGCAACTATTTTTATGTGAGGTGATGCACCGTTGTTTTCAAAGGAAGTCCCGTCCCTAAATTGATACACTGGAATCCCTTATCCCATGTGCAAGCCTCTTTAGGTTCTTCAGCTATTCAGTTCAATGAGTCTGCTTGAAATACAGGCTTGGGCAGTTTGAGTACCTAAACAACAGTATTGCAGTCAGAGCGTGCCTCAGTGCACACAAACCATTCCCATTTGGGTAAGTGATGCTGCACTGTGAAAAGGCATGCAGTTTCTAGGACAGCATCATTTGATTGTGCTGCCTGTGCCACAGTTCTGTGCATTTGTTCTCTTCCTTGCTCTGGATTCTATCCAAACTTCTAGTTTTTCTGTATGTTACCAGTTGTTTACTCCTATTTTTGGGTCGGTTTTGTTTTTTATGGTATTTTTTTGTTGTGGGGTTTGTAGTTTTTGTTTTGGTTTTTTCCCCGTTTCTTTGCAAATGTGTCTTCCTGGAAGACTGGCAGCAACAGTAACTATCTCAGGTTCCTCGCCAAGTTTCCACTCACATGATTTCACTTGCTCCGTTCTGTCAAGTTATTTACATGTGGTGTCCTAAGGATGTAATTTAGTGGATTGCTAGTGAGGAGCTAACCTTCGTGTCTTGGCTGCAGTCCACAGAGGTTACACAAACCTGCTTCCTCATTAATTCAGTGGCTATTCTTGCAGCTCTTGGTTTCCTGATGCACAACTTTATGAAAAAGATACTGTTACACTGCTCTTGCAGAGATTTAAAGATGGTCGTTGCTCACTTTACCTGCTGAGTTGCATGACCCAGAATGATTTCTGAACCTTTTTCTGCATACACCTAGGGCTCGCAACGCGAGAAAGGTTCTTCATGTCTTAATAGGTCTGATGTGCCACAATATAGGAAAGAGGGCATAGAGATGTGTAGTAGATGACTTAAGCAACCTTGCTCAAGGTATTCTTAACCCTCATGTTCTGCTTTCACACATAACAGCATTGTTTTGTTTCTAGTAGAGCCTCTTTGGGCATGCATTCCCAGGTGGTGTAATTACTTGAATTCCCTGCTTCTGAGCCCTTGAAAAATACAGTTGCATGAAGCAGAGGCAGCAGTGGCATTGGTATTTTGTTGTTACTTTTCTGCCTTTGCTGTCCCATGCTGCAGTACACCATTCCCTTTCACACCAATGGAACTACCTGGAGCAGCATACAGAACTATTGGCATCTTAATCAGGGTGTTAACGCACACTCCTTGCTCTTGAGTGTGCTTTTCTGTGGGTCATTGTAGATGTTTGGAGGCGGTTTGTAGTTCTGTGGCTTTCTAGAACTTGAATTAGGTTTGCGAACTGGTTTAAAGCATTTTTACCATGGCACAAAAAACATGGGGTTGAGTGCATGGTAGAAGTCATCGTGTTGTTGCTGAGGTCTGTGACTCATTAAACCATGTGTCTAAGGATGCTTGTTAATTTTGTGTGAGGGAGGAGCAGCAGTGTCCCTTGTGCACGTGGGTGCTTTTGTTAACCATGTTTTTCTGTATTAGGTCTCATGACACAGCCTTTTTGTGGTTTTGCTGTATGTAGCCTTCTCACCAGGCAGCCAGCAGCTCAAAGTGACCCTGATGTCTGTAAGTAGAACTAGAGATTGTTCAACTTACTCTAGACAAATCCTTGTGCAAACAGAGCTGGAGTAAGAACTGTGGAACAGTTTTCTCCTAAATTTGGGGTTTTTTTCTTATTAAGACTATAAATACATTTTCCTTTGATGGAAGTTGTGTATTACCCCTGCACATATAGCTGAATAAAATTTTATATTTAATAGCAAAGTAGATTGGCAAAAGAGATAATTAGGTACTAAAATGTTCCACATATGATAGGTGAAAATCTAATCCTTGTTGTCATTTTTGCAATGCTCCTGCTTCCAGTGAAGACTGCTCTGCTGTGAACTCTTAGTATGCAGTTGTGATTTCTTCTCTGCATTCTGAGGGTGAAATGTTGCCCTCTGATGAGGACAATGAGGTGGCAGCTGTTTCAGAGAGACCTGCAGTGGCTTCACTGTACATAACTCTGCCTCTGTGGATGTCAGCTAAGAGTAATTGCATCCCCCAAGAGTTAGATTGTTACTGCTCTTAACCTTTCTGGAGAAACAGACATGAAGTAGAGGCAGGTGCAATCCTCACATGAGTTGGCAGCCAGGTGAGTGTGTGTGTCACCAGGGATGACAGGCAGTCACACTTTACTGACTCTCATTAGTGAGATCCGTTTACTTCCTGAAAATTCCTGCCCACTGAAAGCTCTCATCTCCAGGGTAGATTGTGACTGGAGGAAATGCTGTCCCAGTGCTACCTCTTGGAAACAAGGAGGTCATGAAATTGAGTTTTAGTAGGTCTAATGAGAATAAATGAATGTTATTAATTATAAATATTTATACAATAATTTGTAAATACTTTTATAGTGTAAATTGTTTACATATCTGGAAGTCTAGGCATATATGTATGTATATAAAATGTATGTATTTAAATACATTTTTATACATAGTTTTATATAATAGTTCATAATTTAACACTTTTAAAAAATACAAATTGGTAAGTTGGGAGAATCATGGAAAGGAAGAGGCGTTTCCTGTTGATGACAAACTCATGGGATAGAGAAGCTATTCCCTCTTGAGAACAAATCAAACACAAATGGCTAGTCCAAATGGCATGAATTGTTTTATTAAAATGTCTGCTCACATCAGTCTTTTAGACTCTTACCCTTGAGAGAGTGGATTAACCTTGTCATGAGTACTGAGACATGACATGCTCGGCCATGAAAGCAAGGGTGTGATGGGTCTCACAAGTTTCTGCCAACACTTGAGTGATGTGGCTCTCTGGGATGTGTGGCATTGCTGCCATTCATTCTGAGTGGCATTGCAGCCTCATTTGCATGAGTTTGAAGGTACCTCAGATAACCTAGCCTTTTGCTATAGTCAGTTCTCTATTACCTGAAGTTAAATTTAGGTACAAATCGCATCGGCCAAGATGTGCTTTTGGAATATGTCTGCCTCACTCATCCTCTCTGGTACAAGTAGCTCTGCGTCTTGGGCACTGTTGGTTTACCATCTTATTTCTCCCAAAGGAAACACGCACCCTGAACTTTCCTTGTGCTCTGGCTTTATGTGTGTAGCCTCCAGGTAATGTTCACCTCCATGGATGTAAAGGAATAGCTATCCCAGTCTTTCCTGAATTTGCTGCTCAGCAGTAGTGACATAGCAGGAAAAACAAGGCATTATTTTGCTCATATCCACTATCTACAAATGGTATTTGGTTTTCATCACCATTTTGTTTCTAGCTAATGTGTCTGCCAACACACAGGTTTTCCAAACTCCCTTTTATTTTAATTTTTGTAGTGTTTTCATGTCACCCACACATAGTACATTGCACTCTGTGTTTAGTGTGTGAGAAACCCTAGGATAATTCTACATAGTAATTTGTTAGCTGTGGGAAGATGGTGATTCTGGTGGCTGCAGCATTCCACCTCTAGCATCCCATCATTATAAAGAAAAAAAAGTAAGCTTGGAGGAAAGAGCCCTCCTTGAATCTGGCTTGGGAAAGAGATGTAATAAGACTTGAAAGGTAGACAAAAAGTGCTCTTTATATGCCAAGCTTCATATATTTAACCTTTGCATTTTAAAATTTTGAAGTTGTCAGAGAAGAAGATCTTCTGTCTCCTAAACTGATGACACCTGAATAAAAACAGATCTCTGTAGCCAGTTGTTTCAAATACCTCCAGTACAGAAGTCTTCTGCGGATGCCCTGGGAAGATGCAGACCCATGGTATTGCTGGGAACCAGCCTGGCACAGCTAAAATACAATAGTGCAAAGTCCCATCAGCAAGCTGAGCAAACCCAGCTCTTTGTACAGTTATGTCTACAGTGTTCTGTGTGAAAGCTATTATCCCTTGGAAAACTTGCTGACACATTTTAACTAGGAGAATAAAAAACTTAGCAGTACCTGTGTAGGATTCCCCTAATTTTAGTGCATTCATAATCACTGCTCTCTCTTTGGTAAAGATTATATTGTAAGCCATCTGTAGATAAATAACTTCTTGATACAGTCTTAACTATTCACCCATTTTCACGTGGCCTGGTTTTGACATCAGCAGGTATGTTCACATTTCTGAGTCCAAAATGCAAGGTGGCTTTGTGTTATTTCTTTAGAAAACAGTAAAAGTCATAAAAGAAGCCCTAATTTTCAAAACGAACATGAGAGCTGCATTTTATTTTAATGAAAATGAATGCATACAGGTGGTTGTGCAAGTCAGCACAGAGTTTTTTCAGGCACTGTTTGTGGTTTCCTAGCCCACCTGTTTTGCCTGCAGAGCAGCAAAGAGAGCACGGTTGTGTTAGCAATCGTAAATCCTGTTCTTACCTTCTCTCCTGGCAGACTCCTAGGGACGCGGCTGTAAGGTGAGACCCGGGCTGGATGCAGCTGTAAGGGGAGAGACGGAGGGAATGGCAGAGCTTTCCCTTGCAGAACCGGAGGCACCCTGCAACACGAAGGGGCACAGAGAGGGCCCTGCTCGGTCCCCGACAGCTTCCCTCGGGTCACACTGCCCAGTCTTTAGGGCAGCCGAATACTACAAGGCGCTGCAAATGCACATCAGGGGCGTTGGTCTCTGCAGGCTCTGAAACTGGAGAGGCTGCTGGAGCTGCCTTAGCTGCTGGTCCACTGTACCAGTGGGTGTCCACCAGCAGAGGGTGGCTCTAAGACAGTTTATCTATTTGCTTTAATGTTTAAACACTGCAGCATGACTATTAAGCGTGACAGCCTCAGTGCTTCTTTTAGTGTCTAGTACTTCATATTTAGTTAGTAATTACAAGAAAGAAGTATTTAGCGGAGATTTTTGTTTCAGCTTTCCCTCACTGATTTGTTTTTGGATTTTTCTCCTCTGGAATTACTTTTCTAGGTAAGAATAACCAAATATAGTTAAATTCAGGAAGACAGGGATTGAAATAATGTTGGTGTTGATTGGGAACTACTTCTGCCTAGGACCAAGGTATTTGAAATAAATAATTGCATAAGTTGTCAGTGCTCTAGCATTTATTAGGGATTGAAACATAAAGACACGAGTAGTGAATGGAAGCAATGTCCCTGAACTTCAGACACCTGACAGATGCCTGGTGTGTGCTTGGGCTTTCCTTGTGCTCTGTGGAGAGCACTGCATGCATCCCAAGATTGATTTCAGGACCTCTTACCCTAATTCAAGATCTCAGTTTAGCGAACACAAGCTAGCAGGAGCCTGAGCCCAAACAGCCCTTGTGTGTGTATAATTATTCTCAAGTGGAGTCATACTATTTGTGACAGTTAATGACTAGATACTGAATTATGTGTGTTGTTTATGTAGGAATGGGCTCAATTCTTGTGTCTGTGTTGCAGGGAGACTAATTTGTCTTGAGATGTTTGTTCCTTTCTGTTAACCACAGAGGAAAAAGAGGCTAGACTAGCTCAAAGTTAGATATCTGACCTCCACATCTAGCTGAGCTGAGCCGCTGTGCCTGCAGGCTGCTACTGCTGACATCGGGTAGTACTCTGCTTCTAATCTTTGAAAGTAGATTTTATGGATCTGATTTCACATCTAAGGGAATAAAGTGTAACAGTTAAAGTAATTAGCAGAGAGTCATTAACTTTTCTGAAATCAGTGGAATTCCACATGGTATGCGTGAATAAATAGTTCAGGCTGTTGACTGGAGATCTGTTAAGCTTTACAAAACAAAAGGTAAATGATGATGGAAAATGTTTCATGTTCTAATATATAATGAATTATATTCTGAATTAGATGTGTTCAGAAGTTTCCTACACATCTTTACTTTTAAAAGGTTTGAAGTAAAATTCAAACATTTCTGTTCTTGATTTCAGTTTATTTGCCATTCAGAAACGATTTTCAAAATGGAATTTAATTAAAAAACCCAAACACTTGAGTACCAGCAGTTTTGAACTATTGCAGAAGTATAGCACAGATGCAGCCTTAGTATTTACTAGAGTTGGTAAAATTCCTCTCTGTTTGCAGAAGCAACTTTGCAGAGCAACTTTTCTTCAACTCAAGCAAAAAATATTAAAGAGGCATCCTCACAAAGGCTACAAACAGCAGATGACCTCTGGGTTTCTCTTCTCAAAAGACAAGCAGAACCAATAAAATTCACTTCCTCCTCATCAGCAGGTATCCAGCCTTTTGAACCTGTTTCCAAAATTGTGTCCATGGTGCAAGAAGTGTGTTTGATGTATGTAAACACAGAGACATGCCACAACAATGATTAAGGGATTAGAGGAAAAGAGTCAGGAGAATAAGAGAAGGTTATGGCAGACACAAGGGTGTATTCATGCCACCAGTATACACAGTGGTTCTTCTGGAAGTTTCCTGTCTACACCAGAGACTACAGGGCTTTCTGCAGGATTTCAGTGTGCCCAGCACTTGTGCTGTGCTTGAGGTTAATAAGATGGAAAATACTATGTGTGATTCCTTGCTGTAATGACCTGTTGGTATCCAGATGGGCTTCCAAGTTATGGAAATGACCCTGACTTATGAAATAGCCTCTTCCTGTTTGCAATGATGGAATGAAGTACTGAGTCATCTCTAACCCTTGAGCCTTCCCTGTACAAGCTCTTTGTTGCTTGCAACCTGTCCCCTGGGATTTGGATTGATGATACAACGGTTTTCACTTCAACTTTTACCAGTTTTGAATGAATTGCTGCTCTTTCCTAGGCAAAAGGTTTGATCCACATCACTGCTGATTTGAATTATAATAACTTTCTGAAAATTTACCTATGTATAGTTAGGTCTAAATTAATACATTCCTGATTTGGGGGTTTAATTACCTGTATTTAGTGTATGTACCTAGCTGTCCTCCCACAGAGTAATGAGTCCAGGGGTTCACAGAGTTCTGGATTCAGATGGAAAGTACATACTGTAGTGCTCCAGCAGATTATATTTCATTGCCTTTTGGAGAGAGGCCCTAATGCCAGTGAATCTCAGCAATATGACATCTGACCCTTCAAGGGATGAAATAGAGTAGGTGCCTGAAAACATAACACAAAATCTTTCATGAGGGATTTCGTTGGGTATTTTATCCTTTCTCTACAGAATATAGCAAAGGCTTAGGTAGAGCAGGTTGGACGGCCCTAACTTACTGTGGTTTAGTTTAACTTTGACATAATGTCTTGGCTGAAGATCTGCATTTCTAGTGGCTATGCAGACTGCTGAGTGTACTGCCAAATAGTTGGAGATTGCAGAACAATGTTGTTGTTGTTAATTTGTTTCTGCCAGAGAGACATTTCTGTTCATCTCTGGGACAGCTTTGTAAGTCACTCATTGGTCCTGCCCATCGCTGGACCCAGTGTGAACTCAAGCATAATATATATGCCCGTTTACAGCCACTGTCCCTTCCTAAAAGTAGCTCATTTTAGCTATTTCCTACAAAGAAGGAGGAAAGAAGGTAGAACAAGCCAACATGGTAAAAGAGCCAACAGTTCTCCAGGTTTGAAATGCAATGCCTTTAGATATTGACAACTGACAGTTGCTTCATAAAGGCACAGAATTTTGGAAAGTCTTTGACAAGTTAAGTACAGATGCAACATGAAGCATTTTCTTGTGGAACGTTTTAATGGCTATTCTGGGTTTTCACAGTGGGATCTTACTTTCTCAGAGCAGAGATTTGTCACCAGTTAATTGATTTGTCTGAACTTTCTGCCAAAATCAACAAGAAAGGCATTGACAGGACAGACTTCAGAAACAGGGAAATTGTGACATGTTTAAAGAGAACACTTGCTCAGAGGAGGGTCTACTCCTCTTTCAAAAAGCAGTTTCCTATCAGCAAAATAAGCTCTACTCTTTCCTGCACGTATCTTGTCTCTGCCTTGCAGCAATGCTATGGAGATGCTTCATCTTGCGAGAAGCCAAGGGAAAGAGATTTACCAAAGAACAACCTTGCACATGCTATTGCAACTCCAGTCATTCTATTGAGTTGTGCTAAGGCAAGCATTAAAGCAAGCTGAGACTGTAAGGATTAGAAGTCTTCACAATTATTACAGGGTTCATTTTTCTACTGCCATGCTGTAGCTTCTATGACAAAGGAAAGAAGTACATATTGGTACAACAGTACAGAAAAATATTACCTGCTGCCTGGTCATGGGTGGATGCCCTGGATGTGGGGCAGGTGTATCAGTCTCCTGAAAGAAATCAACAGTGCAAAACGTGGGTGGTTGAAAACTGCCATTTTTTAATACTGAAAGATCAAACTTCAAGCAGCGGAAAATGTGAGGCAGTGCCCAGAGCAGTTCTTTCAGTATCTTCCAGAAATGTAACTATACACAAGTAGCCAGGAGTTCAAGAACTAACTTAAGACACAGATAATACTACTACTCTCTCCATTCTTCTCCTCATCCATCCCTGAAACACTACAACCAAAATCAACAGCATACTATGTCTTCTCAAGCCTCAATATTCACACACACACACATAAAGAACGTGCAAAGCTTTTTAAAATCCCATTGACAACTGGTACAAGAAAACTGTTTAAATATGAGTGGAATGTCCTCTTACAAAATGCCAAACAGTCTTGTGTTTTTTAGGCCAAAAGCTAACAAGTTGAACTGTGAGCTCTTATTACTTCTTCTGTTCCTCCACAGTAAGAATCTGGAGTGCTTTAAAAATGCTGAGAGCATGACAGTGATTGACAAGAAAAGAAGGAATGTAAGGACATACTGTGCTTTTTAAAATTTTCATTACTTTTGTAAAACAAAATTGATAGTGATGGAGGTCCTACATTTGCAGTTTGAGCCAGGAGCCAGGGTTGTTTTCTCAACCATTACCCTTACTCACTGCCTTGCACCCTTACACTTCGTAAAATCCCGGAGTAACTTTAAGGAGAGAGATCCTAAGAAATTAAACAGCTGCTTGAACCTTCATGTTTTAACTTTTTGTCAGTGAAATCATATCTTAATTTTAGTGTGTGCAGTGCATGTGTGAGGCTCTTTCCATAATTCTTATTACTGGATGTGCAGTGATGGGTCTCCAAACACATGGGTTTGGTTCCAGTTCAGTGTGGGCACATGACCACCTTGCCATTGAATTAAATATATCTGGTGTTTTTAACAGTTGGTAGGTGTTACCTAATTTGACATGAAGTAACAATGGCACAGAGAGAGCAGTAGTTTAATCACATTAAGTGTGTCAGTAAGAAATCAGCAAAATTTTAGAGAAATTTTAACCGACAGCGTGAGTGTAAGCTGGATCTGCACCTTAGGTAGCAGGTTATGGTATATCTGGTCTGATGCCAAGGGCCCTAACGTTGGATTTATTGTGTCATTAAGCCATGACCAGAGAGGAGGAGGGTGAACTGTGTCTCTGACAGTTGCTAAAAAAGGAAAACACTGCCACTGGTATGTTCTTCTCAGTGAAAAGGCCAGTGCTGTGTGAAAACTGCTGTTGGAGATGATTCAACCATCATCTGTCTGCATGTTAAATCTTCAAAATATCTCTGCACAGAGATAGCAAAAACAATGTGAAACTGCTAACATGTAAAAGCAGGGAGATTTAAGGATGTTTCACAACCATTTATATAACTGCACTTGTTGAACTGAGCTTGGATACAGTTCTTGTCTGCTTGGATCATTTAACTGGCCAAAGACAAAAATACACCCTTAATATTCCACAGACACCTATGCCCAGTAATGACAGGGTCCTCCAGTTAACTCCAGTTAACATGTTAACTGTGATAAAATATTAGCTAAATAGTAGCTGGGTTTTTCTGGTCAAAATAAAACTAGACCTTTATTATATTCCAATATAAGCTTTAAAAAAGCTTTTTTCCCGATATGTGACCTGGTTATCCACTGTGGTAACTTGGTGACTGGATAATTGTCTTAGTTTGGAGAATAGGTGTCTGCTAAGAAAGGCAGGAGCCTCTCTTTGAAATGGAGAATGTAAACCCCCTCTTTCTAAATTATTATAATTTTGAAATTAAGAGGCTCTTAGGCAAAGATATGGAAATTAGGAATAACAGTTCTTTACTAGGGAAATTAAAATAGAAATACAGTACTACAAAGAAACAAACCCCAAACACTGACAGAGTCAGAATACAACCTGACACCCCGTCAGGCAGGGTGCTGGTAGCAGTCTGGTTAAATGGTGGCTGTAGTCTTTATGCAGTGTTAGATGTGGTTCAGTTGAAGCAGTGGTCTTGAAGAAGGGTGCAGTTTCCCTCCAAAGATCCAGTGATGATGTGGAAAAAAGTCCGGTTTTCCTCTGGAGTCTAGGGGAACAAGGGCTACTTTAGTGTCCCCAAACCCCTGGTTTTATCTTGGTAAGAAATGTTGGGGTCTTCCCCCTGGCAGGGGCAACTTTTAATGGGATGAATTAATCTCATCAGTTCTACAGTGGGACTCAATAGGCCATTAGCAGAAGATATCTCCCTGGAGGAAGGATGAGTTGTGAAAAGATAAAGGACACTGTCCCACCTAGTTTCAATGGATGGCCCATTAGCAGAATATCTCCCACGGAGGTAAGGATCACTGCCCCCACCCTCAACAGATGGTGATAGAATAGATACTTTTTATCACATCTTGTACTGTAACCTAAGACAATAGTTTTTATCTGCTGATTTTTTCACTTAACTGAAAACACAGCCTAAATTATCTAAAATACAGATCATTGCTTTGTTTTTATGACACTGTTGGAATTTTAAGTAAATTAGGTAAATGTGCTTTGTGAGATTCATGCATACATGGGACATGAGATGTGTTTACTTCATCAGCTCACAAGCTGGGTCAGTCTGTGAGGGCATACAGCTCTGGGGTGAAATCACCAGCCTCTTGCACCTATCTCCACAGTGACCACCTACATCCCTTCCATTACACAGGCTCTACATCCCCAGTAAAGTGACCACAAGGGATTGCTATCTTGCAATACTGACAATGTAGTTGTTTTTATAGAGTATAAACAGGCATGTGCGCTCTTGATGCACTAACGTGCCTTCATTTACCCACATATGTCAACACAAGACACAAAATTGCCAAATGTCTGCACTTCTAATGAACACTTCTCTGGACACACAGCTGGTTTGGAACAGGACAAAGCAGGCAGCTACAGAGCATCTAAACTGACTGCTGCAGGACAAAGCCTTGAGCCTTCTTCTGAGGCTTGCAGGGGGAGTACCTGTTCTCTTCGTGTTCACTATCTGTTGTTCTCCCTGGAGCATGGTGTATAACAAAACATACAGGCTGTTGTTTTGACACCAGGGAAGATGCTGCTCTGTCTTGGATGCTGCAGTTGTGGTTGGAGCCCTGAAAAGAGGTCAAGATGCTTTTCTTTGGTGCAGTTAAGTTAGATCAGTTGAGTGAATCGCTCCAAGGATAGGGTGGACAGAGAGAAGTGTTTGGAAGAAAAAAAACTAAATTAACAAGGAGTTAATTTAGAAACTTTCTGTTCTGCCTAACTTGAAAAGTTTTCTGTTGTTGCTGTTGTTTTGTTTTTTTTTTTAAAGTATTCCTTTATGTTTAACAAAATCTCATTTCTGTTTAAGAGCTTTATGCTTTGGGATGTCTGTTTCAAGGGAAAACTGGAGGTAGGTCTGCCTCAAATATCTGCTGACTCCACCAGAGTGCTAATATATGTGTTTATTACTCCAAAATGAAGAAGTGCCTGCTTTAAGGTGTCTTGCAGGATAATATATAATATGAATTCCTTAGTTAATTGCCCAGATGCTGTTCCTCTGCCACGTGTTTAGTAGATCTGCATGCTTACTTGACAAGAGCAAACTGCTGAACATAAAGATTTGAATGTAAACCCATTGCTAAACTTTGGCCTGGAAGCATCAAGTTGTTCTTCCAATCATTTGCAAGTACAGAAGGTAAGTACAAAGGTGAAGAGCAATAAGAGCAATAAAAGGGCAAGGCAAAAGAGGAGGACTAAAAGCACCTCAGCAGAGCATCCCTGTTGGCCTGTATCAATGAGTCTGAGTTTTGCCCTTTTAAATGCCTGTGCCTTTGCACACTTTGCAGCATGGGACCCTTTATAACAGATGCAGAACTTGAACAAAGCGTATTTGCAGCTCCTCTACCTATTTGTGAGCTGGTGTGTACACTTTGCAGTGTTTCACATAGTGTGAGCGAAACAAATAGGTACCTTTATACTTCCTGATTCCTGATGGAAGCAGCAAGGGGGAAAGGGCAAAAGGAGAAGCCATAGTTTCTGCTTTCAGAAAGAAAATGGAGATAGAGAAAGTCTAAGATTTTATTTGAGCAACCTACTAATGTGTCTGCTGGAAATCACCAGCTTATCAGTATGTATATATTCTGCTTATTTGCTGTATTTGTTTGGTGACTGCATAATTCAAATCTGCACATTTGTTGACTTAACTGAAATTGCAGCCTAAATCATATAAAATTTGGGGTTAATACATATATGGATTCTTGTGGGTTGGTTTTATTATGGGGCTAGACTGCGTCTCCTTTCACAGCAATGAAGTGGTTAATTAGACACAGAAACACATAACTTTTACCTTTGTCTACATATGTTTAAAAATATGCTAAGATACCCAAACATGGTATTGTCACATATAAACCCATCTCAAAGTAATAACTAGATGTGACAAGGGCACCAACCTGTCCCAATTCTATCTCACTTGGCTCATCTCCAAATGCTGATTCTCATGGTATATCCCAATATACCAGCTGCTCCCAGTACAAAGACAACAGTTTGGCACAGTTCATTATGGATTGTTTATGACTGACAATATTTACTGCATGTACATTTTGAACAAACACAAATGTATAAATAAATAAGGATATTAGGTAGCTGTATGTTCCTACACCATGCAAATAAACTGGAGTTTTTTTCCTGCTAGCAACTCAAGCAAATCGATTGTGAAAGCAGTTGGGAATTACTCCCGGACTTTTATGATGGTTGTGAAGTAGTACATTGTAAGTACTTCTGTAATCATCATACTTTCTGTCCTCTCCATGTCCTCCACACCAACGTGCTGCCATTGCACTGATGTGACTGATGAGCAACCTCTACTCACACCTTTGATGAAAGAAGTGCTGATTCATGTGCACCTTGTGTGGGACCCCTTAGGGTCTGCAGCGATGTCGTGACTTTAGCCCCATCCCACCCACTGCCAGCCGCTTTCCACCTCCTCAAAACCTTTGCAGCACAGCCAAGGGAACTTTCCTTTTCAGTATACTGAAGTGATTACTCTGCTCACTCAAGATAGTTTTTCCAAGAACTGTGGCTGATGGCATCTGTATGCAACTACAAAGTTCTGGGGAGCCACTGGAGATGGATGCAGGTAGGGTATTCCAGCTTAGAAGTCCTCAAGAGTAGCATAAAATGTGTATAGTCATTATGTCCTTCTGTTTATTCTGACCTTTTACAAGATGAAGCTATGTGTCATATGCTTAATAGTAAACGGACTGAACAGGTTTCTCTTTAATTCTTTAATCTTCTTACAAGATACAAAATAGGCTTAAGTCAAAAACTGTTCCTTAATGTAAAGCGTTTGGGGGGCGGGGGGGTGGTTGCTTGCTTGGCTGTATTGTGATGATGACAGCTGTCCCCTAGAAGGATTTGGCTTGTCGAGCACTGAGACTACTTTCCTGAGCAGGTTTATGCCTCCTTGCATAAAGGTTTCCATAAAGATTTCTGGGAGACAATTGCACATGTAGCAAAGGAAGAGTCAGAATGTAGTTAAACTTCCCAGCCCACACACCATAACAGGAAAATCCTGTTTGAAGAATCAGGGAAGATCCTTTTCTGGATAACAAGAGATAATGTGCCGATAATGCTGCAGTCCCTCGAACCCTCTATGTGGTTAATCCCAGTAGCGGAGTCCAGCCCACTGTGGGTTGATATTTTTCAGAATGGGAGAAGGAGAGAAGAGGTTCTGGGAAGTGGTAAGTGTTTCTGAAGTTGAGCTAGCAACAATTGTATTTTAATGAACACACGAGCTTGGGGACACTGCAAGAATCATTTGCTTTCTGATCCATGCGTGGGTTTTCTTGTCCAGGCTGAAACGTAGAGAAGGAAGAGATGTCTTAGCAGCGAGACGCATAACATTGCAAGCCATCCAGCATGGGAGTGAGAAAACAGAGGGAGAGTGCCTGTTTTGTCTCCTACTCAAGGTTCCGTGGGTGTTAATGTAGCTGGAACCACAGCTGTGTTAAGTAAGAGTTAGAGCACCATCCCAAGACAGATTTACTCTTCTCAAGGGAAATGCTGGAAACCTGCTGCAATACAATACACAGAAAAAGACTTTTCACAACTATTCAAAGCTATTGTTGGGCTAGTAGAGTAAGCTGAACCCCCAAAAATGGAAACCTTCAGATGTTCGAGATTTTTAGCCTTGAATCACAACATTTCTTCCCAGAAAAATGCCCCGAGGAGCAGCATAAAATTCAATTCAATTAGAAGGTGCTTCCTTCTAATCTAAACAAAGAGCTAAAAAAGAAAGACACCCCCTACCTTATCTATCGATTTTGGGAAAACTACTTTGCACCTCACTGCCAAACATTTTCTGATGTACAGGTCTCTTTTGTTAAAAGAGAAATAGGAGCTTTGCTTTCAATTAGAAACTACCAACCAAACAAAACCCCCACAAATATGCATTTTTAAAAGTGTCATGCAAATCTTTGCCAACATATCAATTTTTTTTTTCTCACAATAGATAACAAAGACATTAGTAGTTAGAAACATCGATTTATCTTTAAAAAAATCTCATCAAACCAATAGCAAACCTTGCATGGCTAAACAGATTCTTAGAGAGGAAAAAAGTATTCAAAATGTCCACTTGACAGGGTTTTTGCCTCCCATAACAGTCCCATATGCAAAGCAGCCACAATTTCTAATGGGGTGCAAAACTGGTTGTTGTAACTGTTCTCAGAAAATATTTATCAGTGATTCACTGTCTGAGCAGAGTGATGTGCACCTGCAGGCTTCTATCTCAGGTCTGCTGCAATAAAGACATAACGGAATAGCACTTCCTCTTCAGAATTTGATGTTTACACTGTCTTTTTTATTCCCAATTGATTTTCACAGTGTTGGTGCAAAGATCAAATGCTCCTCTGTTAGTTAAGTCCTCGTTCACTGTAAGCAAGCAGTGGTGCAGGCTGTAAATTCATTACATAAATCAATTCCAGCATTTATAGTGGATTACTGTAAGGTGTGCAACTTCAATACCATCAATAAGAAGTAGAATCTAATGGCTTTGGTCTTCAGAAATATCAAATTAAAGACCAGCCACCTTTAGGTCCTTCAAATCTGAGCTGATAAATAGTTACTTGTAAGCATTTGGAAAATGCTTACATGAGGAGAGGAGTAGCAGGTACAATGGATTCATAAGGTAAAAATTAAATCTAGTAGAAATTGCAATACAATTTCTTTCTATGATAGACTAACAACTCATAAATAAGCAAAAGTTGTAGATTTCATCATATATGTGGACTTCAGTGAAATTTTTGTCATCATGCATGTTCATAAACTAACAGACACCTGCACAGGCCAGTACAAATCTGGTTTCATATGGTTTCAGCACAGAAAGGTGGCTACAAGGGTCTATTCAAGTTTTTCAATGTTTCACTAACAGTGCAGATGGAATAAAAAATACATGTCTGAAGTTTACCAACAGTGCAAAATTGGGAAGGCCACAGCTATATAATGAAGGATGGGATTAAATTTCAAAACAAACTTGACAACCAGAGCAATGTTTTCAGGACTGCAACTCAATGGGGACCAGCACATAGTCAGACACTAAGGCAGGAACAATCAGACACACATGCTGAGTAGGAGCTGGTGAGCAGCTGCTTTTCCCAACAGGATCTGCGAAGTAAAAAAGAATCACAACACACCTTCCATCACCTGCCATACTTTTGTCTCTGGTAGTTGCATGAATATGACTGGATTAGGTCTTTCCTCTCATGTGGATCTGTGTGCTGTCGCTGTTTGAGGTAGAAATAACAAACAGAAGTCTATAGCTTTCCAGTATCCTTATTCCACAGAGCTGGCAGACTAGGAATATTTCTAAAAAGGGACCCAGAAAAATCAGATGCATTCTCCCATATCAACTTCAAATATTTATTAAGTTGGTGCAATGCACAGAAGCCTCAAACCCCCTCCCCACAGCCAGAAATAGCTGTGATGAGAAGAACAGGAGAAGCAGAAGGGGCTGTAATTCATGTGGCAGCTCCCAGCACAATGATCTGGCACCTTCAATCTCCAGCAGATTGAGGTGACCACTAAAGACACATGATGTTGTTGTGGTATGACCTTAGATGGCAACTAGGCCCTGTCAGCCCCTCACCGAGCTCCTGCCCTGGTGGGATGGAGAGAGAATCACAAGGGAAAAGTGAGCTTGTGGGCTGGGATATGTACAAGGGGAATCCTCTTGAATTTGCATGTAGAAGCAGCATTTCAGCATTTCTCCACCTTAATGTCAATTTTAGTGAGCACTTGCAGTGCCCTGTGTAAAAACAGAGCGTCAGCACTGTGAGTCCCTCACCGCTATGGGTACCCAGTGCTCGTGGCAGAGAAAGGCAGGCAGATCTGAAACATCAGGGAATCCTCTCCAGGCCAACTCCATGGGGTTATGTGACTGCATGGTCTATCAGTGACAAAGCCAGCTGCCTCCTAGGTGTCTGCACTGTGTGAGGATCAGCTGGGGGAGTGTGATGCCATGTGATAGGAGCATGTTTAGTTAAACCAGTAGTCTCTCCTGTTATCTTTCTGAAAAACAGCCAACAGAGAGGCTTGCTGGGGTTGCCCTTCTCAAAAGAAAAAAAAAGGAAAAAGAGAAAAAAAGAAAAGAAAAGAAAAAAAATTAGTCTCAGAAGCAAAATGTTTCCAAAATATAGTCTGCTTTAGCAAACATGCCTTTAACTCCCTAGATATTAGCTCAATCTAATTGCAGCTGCTTTCCTTAGAGCTGCCAGCCTGTTTGTAGGGAAGGTATGGAGAGCTGGCCAGCAAAAATGTGAATTATTTATGTTCTTGCTGAAAGCATGAGTCTTGTCACTAGAGTCTTGCTTGATTGAATGGATCTGCAGCGACAGTTTCTGTAGCAACCCAAAACCTTGCCCAGCAAAATGTCACCCAGCTAACACAGAACAGTAATAAATATCTGTCCAGGTAGCTGAAGATGACACAGATGTGCCAGAGTAAAATATATCTGGGTTTTGAGTCCTCCAGTCTCCCAAGACCTATCAAGATATTTCAGAAGGTGGCTGGTGGCATGTCAACTTGGCTACCAGTAACAATCTAGCTGTGACAACATGGGCTTTCCAAAGATTACACAAACCTTCCTGGGAAGGCAGCAAGTCTTTAGCACCAGGAATCCAGGTAAAAAGGTGCTGGAGTCAGGCTTTTAGTAGTAGCCCACATGGTTAAAGTCAGTGTAAATAAAGATGAGCTTCATAAGACTTACTGTCACATCTTTGGGTGCTGTGTCCACATACTGAATTTGATAACACTGTCCAAAATACTTCAGAGATCTTTTAACTGCCATGGCATTTAGCGTAGACTGACAAAGTCAGGAATATGGGGATTCAAGAGTTTCTTTTCTATCTATCCTTAGTCTTTGATCTTGGCTCATTGCTGTTTGAGGTCTGTCTGCCTTCCTGAGAAGGTGAACCCATCACAATAAAAATGTTACACAGATTACAAGCTGCCAGGACTATCTTGTACAGATTTGAAGAGTAATACAGGTTGGTACATTTGTCTAGGCATACTAAATATATTTTTCACTATTTCTGTATTTGAATTTTTCCTAATTATCACCTCAGCAAATGATCTTTTACTAAATATATTTATCATGTCTTAAGAATTTCTGAAGCTGTGAAACCCAAGACATATTAGAAAAGTTACAATACTCAAAATTCTGAAAGTAAAGAAATGTGAGTTGATGGTTCCTTCATCATGCATCTCCAACTGAGCTGCATCCATGGAAAAGTCAACTGCAATTTTTTGTTTTCCACACATCTGCAATTCCAGCATTTCCTATATTTTGACCTTATGAACAAAACTAGGCTCTCTGCATTCAGAACAATCCAGGTGCTTAGCTCTAAACAGGAGATAATCCAGTTATAAAAAGCTTGTGGTTATTTGGACAGAGGTCACCAAGGTACAACTCTAAAGGTGAATAAAAGTGAGGGAAGCTGCCTGACACCTATGTAACCTGGGCAAGGAGTAATCTGGCTGGCAGACAACAGAGACTTGGTTTACACTTAAAAGTTTTGCTGATTTAACAACAGCAGGATGCAAAAACACTCACCCATCAATACAGCTTTGCCAACAAAAACCCACAGGTTTGGTTTCAACAGCAAAACATCTTTGCAATTCTGGTATAAACAAGAGATAGTTATTAAAGCAATTTAAATTTGATCCTGTCTCTAGGAGAGTTTACCAGGTCTTCTGCTGCAGCTACATCGGCAAACAGGCTGTTCCAGAAATCAGCTGCTGGAGAGTGCGAGGCCAATGACAGCAGAGCTGCTTTGGAAGCTTGAGGAGAGCACAAAGCTTTGTATCCTCACCCTCTGGGAGGCACACTGAGAAACAAGGCCTGCTTCCTTAAGAGAGTCTCGGCTGGAGAACAAAGGACTTCAGGAGGGATAATTTGCATCTCATTAAACCAATATTTTAAAATCGACACTGTTTGTTTCTCTAGTGTCTGTGTTTCCCTCTTCCAGACGTGTCAAAAAAGGATGCATTTTCAATTAGGCTTCCCCCCCGCCCCCAACTTTTCCGGAATTAAAAGCAGGAAAAACATTTCTGGATGCCTGGAAACCCTTTACTCTCCCCAGGTCGCAATCCTTGTATAGCTATAAAACAGTTTAAAAGAATTTTATAAAACTTCCTAAGAAAATCCATCTCATAACATAAACACATAAAGACAAGCATGACTATTCTCAATCACCAGTAGGTGTTTTGGTATGTAATAAATTCTTAGAAGGTGTTTTACCTTGATATGTTTTCTTATGTAGTACTATAATTTCATGGCTATCCAGCAAAACTTCCTTAATCATCAGTTGCTGTTAATTCTCAAGTCATGTGTGCAATATGTGGGTCTAGTTTAGAGGCTTTTACCGGGTTTTATGCCAGCAAAACCTACAGTTGCAGCTATAAAAAAAACCCTCAAACGACCCAAATATCCAAACTTTATCTGACAGCTATGTCAACTGTGATAAGAAGCAGTGGAATACAGCTGTACCAGAGGCATTTCTAGGTGATGCTTTCAGCAGATCTAGGCTTGTGATAAGAGGTTCAAGAAGGCAGGTATGAAGCGTGCTTTTGTAGGCATAGAGAAACCCACACTCTGAGCACACTGCTGGTACACCATTCCTGTAATAATAAACATAAAGAATATAAATAATAAACAATTCCATAATAATGATCAAGTTTTCATTAAAGAGCCTGAGGACAGACTCAACGGGAATTCTTGTGTCGCTCTCAATGAGCTGTTTCCAAAATCACTGAGAGCACGGCGTGCCTCCACGACTCACTGGCACACAGGGGACTCCTGACCAACTTCTGACCACCAGCCTGGTGATTTTGCTGAGGCACCACTGGCCCCACATGAAGACTGGTAAAGGCAAACTAACATTACAGTAAAACATGAGATCTACTCGGGCACGTTGGATGCACTCGATCTCAGGAAGACTTTGCGTTCTGGAGGCTGCAAACTGCTTCACCTCACGCCAGGCTCGGTCCTTTCCTGATTAGAGAACAGCAAATCTGGTTATGAGGGTGGCCTCGAAAATCCTCATCAAGGCTATATTTTTTTTCCATTATTGCTTTTGCTCCTGTAATTAATAGGAATGAGCATTCCAACTTACAAACACGGATGTTGGAGGAGGAGCTAGATTTCCCCACCCCCACATTTTTCCCCTAGCAGCAGAACAGTATGTTCTGTTTTTGCCAAATAAACTGAGTATATATTATGGCTTGATTCCTGGTACATAATTAATATTCTTCATAGAAAGCATGTCTTCAAACAGCTGGCTAATATTTACTCCGAGAAAAGCTCTTGCCATCTCAGCTTTGGTCAGCCAGGGACAGGAACTTCAGTTTTATTTTCTTATCGTGTGGTGGCATACTGTGAAGGCAGAGTGGTTTGTCCAAAGTACAGTATTTTGAGGCTTGCAGGAACAAACATGAACATGCAATCCCACAGGCAAACAGAAAATGCCATTGCATTTCCTGATCCCTCCTTCTCTGTTTTTCATAAAGGGGATACAAACATGAACACAGAAACTGAATTTTTTAGCCATATAAAACAACAAGCAGCAGTTCTTGTCAGAAATGGACCATATTTATGTTTTTACTATCTTTCTGCTATATTTGAAGAATATATGTATCTATCTATATATATATAAATTTGCACTTTAAACACAATCCCACGTGGTGTGTTTTATGTAGTGTATTTTAATGAAGCATTCACCCCTTGCCTGGTTTCAAGTGCTGACAGTTCTCCAGTTACCAAGGAATATGAAGTGTGTGGGGAAGGAATGGCTAACCTGAAAATGCTTTGCAAGCAACTTCACTTCCAAGAGATACCTTTAGGCAAACCTCATGACTGAGGAGAGACAGGTTTTGTCACTTTTCTCTCGCTCCCCCTACTCCTAGCTCTCTCCTGCGGCTCCTGGCTCTGTGCAGACCTGGGAACACTGTGCGAGGTTCAAAGGATGGCATCAGTGAAACAGGGAGTGCAGCGGCGCTTGTCGAGGTCACGGCATCACGGCATTGTCAGGGTTGGAAGGGACCTCTGGAGACCGCCTCTCCCAACCTTCGCACCGAGGCAGGGTCATTTAGAGCAGGTGACACAGAACGCGTTTGGAATGTCTCCAGAGAGGGAGCACAAACCTCCCAGGGCAGCCTGACACACTCAAGGTAAAAAAAGCTTTTCCTCGTGCTGAGGTGGAACTTCTTGTGGTTTAATTTATGGTCACTGCTCCTCGGCCAGCCGCGTCTCACGGAGCTGGAACACCCAACACCCGGGACCGGCCGCTCCCGCCACTGCCGTGTGGGGGCAGTGGGGGCTGAGCCAATAACGGGCGGGGCGGGCCCGAAGGGGGGCGGGGATGCGCCCGAAACCAATCAGCGCTCGGGGCAGCGCGGGAAGGCGGGAGGAAGCGGCGGGGCGGGATGGGAGACGCGGCCAATGGCGAGTCGAGAAGCCCGTTCGGGGGCGGGACTTGGGTGCAGGAGCCCTTCAGCCGTGAGGAAGGGCGGTGCCAGCCAATCGGAGGCCGCTGTGGTGATCGGCGAGCCAATGGCGACTCGCGCAGGCGGAGCGCCAGCCAATCAGGGCGCGTCCGGCGAACAAAAGGGGCTCTCCAAAGCGCCGGCCCCTCTCCTGAGCACAATTTCACATGACGCAACGGCTGCGGGAAGCGGTTCGCGAGCCGTGCCCGCCGCCGCCATTTTGTGAGCGCGGAGACTGAGCTGGCGGCGGCCCGAGGAGCGGCGGCACCGGCAGCGCAGCCAGCAGGAGCCGCAGCGCGGAGGATGCGGTAGAGGAGCCCAGCGGCAGCGGCGGGGGGGCGGCATCGGCATCGCTCGGCGGCGGCGGCGGGGGATCGCGGGGAGGGGGCTGTCGGTCGGTGGGTCGGGTCCTGGTCGGAGCAGCATGTCGGCCCCGGAGAGCAGCGCTGGCAGCAGCGAGGCCCGGGAGGACGCGTGCCGCGACTACCAGTCGTCGCTGGAGGACCTGACGTTCAACAGCAAGCCGCACATCAACATGCTGACCATCCTGGCCGAGGAGAACGTGCCCTTCGCCAAGGACATCGTCTCCCTGATCGAGGCGCAAATCGCCAAGGTTTTTATATTCCACCGACTACTACTCCTACCTATACTGCTGGGGGGACCGGCCGGGGCAATGGGGTAGGGCGGCCTGGGGGCCCGCAGGACAGGCGCGGGGGGAGCTGAGCGGCGGAGGCGGTTCAGCGGGACATAGCAGAGCCGGGGAACGAGAGGGCCTGAGGATCAGGTCGGGAACTGGGACGAGAGAGGGGGAGAGGCTCGAGCGGGGTGGGCATGGCTGGGCTGGGGCGGCCAGGGGCGGCCTAGGAAGTAGGGGCGGGGAGGGGGTGGTGTTGATAGTGAGGGGGCGAACTAGAGAGCAGGGTTTGGTCGGATTTGGGAGAGGACGGGCGTGTAGGAGTCTGGGGGTCGCCGTGGGGGAAATAGGCGGTGAGGGAAACGTGTCTCAGCTGGGATCAGGGAGCAAAGGGGCGAGGCGGCGGGCGGGGGCTCCTCCTTCCATCGCGAAGCTTAAGGGTGCTGCTGCCGGTGTTACTACTTCTATCCCCCCATCGCATAGGGAGCAGGGGACTCGAGGGAGGGGAGCAGCCCCCACACCACCCAGTTGGGAGTAGGGAAGGGAAGGGTTTGGGACTCGGCCCAGGAAGAGCTGAGGAAGGAGGGCAGCGTGGCTCGCGCTGTGAGCCCCGCGTAAATAGCAGGCACAACATGGCGGCCCGGCAGTGACTGGGCACTGGAAGCTGCACTTCCTCGCACTTGGAGCGGGGTTTTCCCCCGACATGCAGCCAGGATTCGGTGTCCGAATCTGGTGACTAAACCCTTGGATTTAGGTGATTTCTACAGTAGGTGGATAGTGCAGTCATTAGAGAAGTCCTGGGTGGGGGGATTCCGTGGAGAGTTGGGTTTTTCTCGGGGGCTAGTGTAAAAGGAAAATAAGGTTAAGTTTCCAGAACTCAAATTGTCCGCCACTAAAGGGCTAAGTATAGTGACCTTTACGTATAAGTTAAAACTATTTGCCCAGTGCGGCCCCTGTGAGAGATTAATTGAGGGGTGGGGGTTCCCGTAAAAAAGTTTGTGGGTGAAAGGTGATCATCTCCTTCGGTTAGAGAACAGTGTCTGGCGGTGATAGGGGTTGTTTTGCTTTGCCTTGTTAGAGAAAATTCTGTGGGCTTGGGATAATCTGTTTGGATTTCAGGTGATCTGTGCCCTGAGTAGCACTAGTGTTGTGTGTGTATTTAATTTATTTTGGTTAGAGAAGTTTATTGGTTGAGGATGTGGTAGAAGGAATTCTCCCTGATTGTAGAAACTGCAGCAGCCTGTAGCAGCCTGTAGGATCCTAACATGGCGTCTGAAAGGCACATGATATAAAAAGGGAAAGAGGAGGCTCCCTACGAGCCCAGCCCAGGCAGTTGCTGACATCAGTCAGCCACTGTACATGCATGGGGGTTTGCAGCAGCTTTTTAGCGAGCATTTTAGAAGAAAAGGGTTCTTCTTTCAATCCCCCACCCCCCGTATTCGTGCCAGCTACCCCTCCCCCGTTGTTTCCCTTGCTCCCTCTGATCTCAGGTGTTAAAAGGCTTTTTCTTTGGCTTTAATCGTGGTTTATAATGGTGAGAATTGTACTACTTAACGATGGGGATGGGAAGCATCTTTTAAGATACTTAATCTATCTTTCTATCAATGCAGGATGTCTTTTTAGTGTGCCACAGACCACTTCCAGTCTAGTTTTAAATGCTGCCGGTGGCTGAGTTTTGCCATTCCTTGGGGAGGTGACCTCATAATCTAATAGCTCTCACCATTATATCTCCGAAAGGGCAGTAGATGTGTATAACATATTTGTGATGAATAACTATGCTGTCATTCTTCTTTTTTTTTTTTTTTTTTTAATTTCTGGGTGATTTAGAACCTGCCCTGAAGTGTGGGGGTTTTTTAAAAAGATGTCTTAAAACCTGTATCAATGGTTAGTTTTGCCTAGTTACTGTTTATGACTGTAGTTTATTCAAGGCAAGTTTTTAGTTGTTTTTGGGAAAGTGATCTCCTATACTAAGCCACTTTTAAAAAGTGTTGCCTGGAGACAGTTTGTTTAGTGTAAAACTTGAGTGGTCTGCTTTACAATTTAATAAATGGTTCTGAAATGTGTGACTGGTATTATAAAATTTGTAAATAAAAAGTGTGAAATATGTATTGGTCTTTTTATTTACCATTGTGTAGTGCAGAATTTGTTTCCAAGATCCATTTTGTATACAAAGTTGCTTTTTTTTTTTTAAACAAATTTTTTTTCACAAGTTTGTGACTTGGGGTTCGATTGCCAGATATTATTTTAAACTTGAACTCTTTTAGGAAACTAATAAAAAAGAGCCACACATTTCCAACAATAGCTTTCCTACATTATTTGAAGGAACAGTGGGAGTTTTGTAAAGAAGTCTTTATTATGCTGATGAGCTCAGAGTTAGTGTTCTACGTTGGTTGTGGTGGTTATGCTGCGCCTCCCTGCCTTTTGGTTAGTGTCGTGCGGGCATCTTTCTTGCTTGGGGGTGTTGCAGAGACCTGAAAACAAAATGCATTTTGGTGTGGGATTCCCTTTTGTGGTTATTGAAATACGTGCTAGATACCTTGACGTAATAAACACTTCCAGAAAAGAAGACTTAAATATTCCAACCATATTTAAGTCACATTTCTTAAAATGCGACACCTGAATAGCTTATGTTTGAAGCAGGCTACACTGCTGAGCTGCTAATTGTGCTCAGTAGTGTGAAGTCAGCTTCCTTACCTGTGTATGATTGCTGTAACAGTCTGATGCATGATGAAAGCAATGGTTAAACTTTATTCAGTGCTTTTGCTTACTAATGGTTCCCCAGCATTCCCAAACTTCCAGCTTAGTTGAGTGTAGTGAGCTACTTTTCTGCGTTGGTGAAATGGAAGAATTAAACTGAGGGAGTAGCTCTTGGGCATAGGAACTTCGGAGACAGCTCTTTGTGTCCCTAACACAGCTGACTAAAAGTGGGAAAAATGGTGGTGCGTTGTCATTTTGTTACAAAGGAAGGCACTCAGAACTGGAGTGTTTTTAATGTGCCTTTGTGCAGACTGCTTCGAGGAAGAAGCCAGTATTCCACAGACGTTTTAAATAGCTGCAGATCCATGGTCTTTTATGTCTGAGACTTAAGCAATGCTTTTTTCTAACACTTGTACATTAAGTTGTTTACAGTTCAGTATTACGTCAAAGTGCAAGATTGGCTTCTAATGTGCTGCAGTTAGTTTTAGCTAACTTAGCTTTTTTTTTTTGGTCTTTTTATGACAAAATGCATCACTGGCCTGTTTCTACTTTTTTCCAATATGTTTGAAGGAAGTGACGCCCTCTCCCCCCCCCACCCCCCCAATTAACAAGGAGTTCTGTCCTCTTCAATAAAAGCTTCAAGTCATGGTAAATTAGTACACTTTTGATGGTGAGGAAGCACTCTGCCCATGTAAAAATACTGTTGAGTGGGTGCCCTTCTGTGAACCACCTTCAAGGGGAAGAAATTAAATTTTAAATGGTGAAGTAGTAGCACTTCACACACTTAACCTGGATAATGGATCTGCAAAGTAAGATGTCATTAATTAATCTGGTAACCTATTCTGTTTAAAATGAACCACGAGTGAAGTTATTCTGCTTTTATCCAGATGGTGAATGGAATTTAAAGTATTAAAGTTGATGTTCCTCCAAGGGGATCATGGTCAACACACCCTGCTTGTTGTCTTTCATGTCCTCTTCAGCAAGTCTGTGTACTTGCTGATGTTTTTTGGAACATTGCTTGCCTTCTGCTTTGTGAAAGCCACTGGCAAGCATTAAAATGACTTTTATTGGTCCAGTACTGCTTTCTATAGATTGGAAGTTGCTGTAGCTGTCCAGGTCACCACACTTTTATTTGCACAAACTTGGTGTGAGTTTTGAAAAAGGATTTTAAAAAAACCCCTGCCAAAACCAAACAAAAACAGAAAAAACAAGCCTCCTGTAGCAAAGCTGTGTCCACTGTTTGAAGACAACCTTCTATGAAAATGATGGCTGCAGTTCCTGAGATTGTCTGTGCATTTACCCAGTCGACCAGATGATAGAGTTTTAACTGGATTTTGAACTCTGTTCTGACTGTGTTTTTGCATGCATTCTGGAAATGAAAGCCGTCGCCACCTGCAAGTGCCAAGAGAGACTGGGACTCCCTGCTATATCCAGTTGGATTACAGTGAAATAATTGCAACCTATTCTACATGCAATTTACAAAGGACTGTGGTAATCAACATATAATTTACAGCTCCAGAAGTTCACCGACTTGGGCTGTTTGCCAGAAGTCTTAATTTGTTTTCTGTGAAATCCAGAAAAGTCCATCCAGGAGGTTTAATTTATAAACGATTTTTAGAAGTTCCTTGGAGTGCTGACGATGGTTTCCTCCTAAGTTTCTTCCTCAAGGGAAAGGTTATGCTCGGTACACTAGTGGCAATATGGTCTCGTGGGCTTCTTTTTTCTTCTTTTTTTTTTCCTCCCTTTTTCCAAAGCTTTGACACACAAATTAACCTAAGGTGGTTTTTTTGTTTTTTTTTTTTTTGGTTGTTGATAGATCCACTGCCTTATATTTTGAACTGAGTATCCATTTTTCAGATTAAGTTTTTGTATAAAAACAAATCCCAAGCCAAATCCCTTGGTATTTATAGTGGCAACCAGAAAGAGAGGTCTGTATTTCTGGGATTGGTAATCCCTTTATTTGAAAAGGGTGAAGTATGTTTTTGTTGTACTAAACTTCTCAGTTTCTTCTTATTACTCCAGGCTCCTGCATCAGAGAAGCTACCCGTTATGTACCTAATGGATTCCATTGTCAAGAATGTGGGAAGAGAATATCTCACTGCATTTACTAAAAACCTAGTTGCAACATTTATTTGTGTATTTGAAAAGGTATATATACTTTCAGAAAAGTATTCTAAGCAAAATTTGTTCCTGGTAAAATAAGTACGTGCTTTAAGGTTTGAGTTTTCTTTTGTGGTGAACAATACAAATTTATTGTTTTTATAAATCTTAGTGTCTGTACTGTGAAAGATTATTTCTTCTGCTAGCAAGCCTGTAAATTAGCTGAAAGATGAAAAGTATCAATTCAGTATGTAAGCATCAGTAGCTTTCCTGTCCAGGCAAGATTTTACTAACAGTATTTTGATTATTGATGGCTTAGCTGGATGGACTTTCTCTAATGTATAGTCCAATTAATTACAAGTCATTGGTTTATTTTTAAGATAGTTAATAGTCCTTATGCCAAGAATATTCTGAGATTTGGTTTTTTCTGGATTTCTCAAAGCCTCACTCTCCTGTAGTTAGGTTTGTCTGATTTACATAATTAATATTGTGTGGAATGAGTGCTTAAACTCAAGCATGAGTAGCACTGGCACCTGGTTCTCTCTTGGTGGCCTGTCAGCTGAGAAAAATGCTGTGACTATGTTGGGGAAAGACCTTAAAATGTGTGACTGCATTATAAATAAGTGGTTTAATTTCATTCAACATTGAAAGCTGCTGCCATATCTTTTAACTGTAGCTCTAAATCGTGAAGCCCAGTGAAGTAATTGTGCATACTCCTCAGTGAGAAAAGCATATCCAATCCAGGTTTTGAAAGGCTGGACTTAAATGGGTTTAAGTTGAATCAGAAAATAAGGGTTACTTTCTATGGTTTCATGTATGTTAGAAGAAACTAGCATTTCATACCAATGAGATGAATGAAACTTTTGCATATTTGTCATTACGTATCAGTGAGGATCTGAAATCCCAGTATACTTTATCCATGGGTTTTGGATATAAAGTGCACGATGATGTAAGGAATAGATTGTTATGGCTGTAGAAGATGTAAACTCCTGTGTATAGAACAGAGGTAGACATAGTTAGTTTTTTGGTGCTGAATTGTAAATACTCTTCTACTGAGTTGCATTTAAGATTGCAGCTGAATGAAGCTCTGGATAATAACTAATCTTCAGAGTTCGATATGTTAACTTGCTACTAAGCTAACCAAAACTACTAATGTGTACTAATTAGACGTATAAAGTGGCAGTCATTTCTAATAGTTTAGTTGGTCATGTTAAAAGATGTGAGTAGAATTCCAGCATTGTTACAGGTTTGATTGTATCAGTAAATGATCACCGAGGTATCTTAAGACACTTGAAGTCAGAACTGTTTGCTCGGTTATTCCTGCACATTTTTGTAGTAAACTTCAGTGAAGTCTCTCATGGAAAATTGTATAGAGGCATCATTCCCCAATTTCTGAGTATGAATTACTTATATTGAAGCTCCTGCTCTTACCCTAAAAGAACCGCCAACCTTTCCAGAATATTCTGTGTCTAGGTGAAACATCTGGAAGTGGCAACCAAAACCATCTAACATGGTCAATACTTAATGATTGAATTGGAATTTTGAAATTAGGGCAACTGCATGTATTTTGTCCTCTAATGTGTTTTATTTACTGGTTAATTGACCCACTCAAGTTACAAGATGAACTAAATTTTTTGCTTCATTATAAAATTCTGATTTAGTTGCCATAAGCTAATCCAATTGTTTGTAAAGAGATAAAAGGGGTCTCTGGTCCTACAAGTACATTTGATCCGTGACTCATACATAGATGGGTCTAATTCTGCAGCTGAACTGAAATAATAATTGACTTAATTTTAGCCAATACTCATTTTATTGCTTTTGCTGGGAAAAAAATCCTTCAGTGACTAAATAGCTGAGCAAAACACTTTTTTTTTTCTGTTCAGAGTTCGTTTTTTCTTGATTTGTTTGTCATTATTATACTCCAGCACAAACACATGAATAATGTACTGTCTCAGAGGCTGTTGCCTTTCAATACTTTTGTTACTGTATTTTTTTCCACAGAAGTTGGGCCAGTAAAATGAGAATTTTGCTAATGGAAAAGTTGAAAGAAAATTCTCAGAGCATGGTAATACACAATAAAATCTTCAAATGGCCTTGAAACAACAATTCCACATTTGAGTTCTGTTACTGATCTTGTTGATATAGATGTGTTGTCGGCACTGCTTATAAATTTTGTGTAGCAAGTTCAGTATGTTAAAATGGCAAGATAGAGATAGGAAATGAATTAAATTCTACAGAAAAGTTTAAGAAATTGTTCTATATTAACTTAACAAGCCATAGAATTGTTTTATTGTTTTAGGTGGATGAAAATACTAGGAAAAGTTTATTTAAATTACGCTCCACATGGGACGATATTTTTCCTTTGAAGAAACTATATGCACTTGATGTCAGAGTCAACTCATTAGATCCTGCCTGGCCAATTAAACCTCTGCCCCCAAATGTGAATACTTCTAGCATCCATGTGAATCCTAAGTTTTTAAATAAATCGGTAAGTTTTTCTGCCTTCTGTAAGAACAGATGGTAATACGTATAATTTTCATTGTTTGTATGCTGCTTTTTGACAATTGGGAATATTAAGAATGAAGTATCTGATCTGGCCTTTGTAAACAGGTAAGAGAAATTTACAAATTCAGAATATTTGAAGGGTTTGGTTCTTTAATTTACAAATTGTATTCTAGGTTTTGGAATATTGAGGAATTTATATAAAATTCCCTACACCTGTCAAAGCAGGCAAATCACTGTGGGGCAAAACATTTGCAGTTTGTAACTGCTGTATGAGCTAAGTCCCGGTACTGGATCATGATAACCCTGAAAGGAGATGGATTTAGTTGATTTCATTAGGATTTTAAATGTAACTTTCCTTTATTTCGTTTTTAGCCAGAGGAATCTAATGCACCTACCTCTGCTGTCAGTTCTGGTGCCTCTACTCCTCCAGCTGTTCCTGAAATACAAAAGAATTTGACACAGGAGCAACTGATAAGGCAGCAATTGCTTGCAAAGCAAAAGCAGTTGTTAGAACTTCAGCAAAAAAAACTAGAGCTGGAGCTGGAACAGACTAAAGCACAGTTGGTGAGTAGGATAGTTGATAAAACTTCATAGTTGGGGGTCTCTCTCTTGGAGAGTACTTGGCTGTACTGGTAAGTACAGTACATTATTGTTTTCTCGTGTTAGGCAAGTGTAGCTATTTTAGGACTAGTAGAGTGACGCAGGGTGATCTGGCATTCCTGCACAGTTTTCTGTCAGCTTGAAGCCTTAAGTATTACACTTAAATATTAAAAAAAAAAAAAAAAAAAAAGTTAAAATCTTGTGGTTTGGTTTTAATATCTCTTCCAAATGACACATTATGATCTTCATCTTTCACCTCTTGCAACTGACAGCAAGCTGGGCTATTTCAAATATGTTTGTTCCTAAGGAACACGGGAGCCTGATTGTTTGTAAACAAAGTCAGTTTCTCTGTCAGCAGTAGCTGGAAGTCTTCTGTGTTGGCAGTTGACAATACAAAACAAAGCATCTTTGAACTGAAGTGTGAAAATAGGATACTTGGCAGCTGAGTTGCCTAGAGCATGTGGAATATATAGGAAAGCTAGCATTGTAATTGGAATGTGTGCCAAAGTTACATATTTTGCAATATTTACTTTAGATACTGATCTTGCACTGTATTTGAATTTAATTTGTAATGGCACTGCATTATTTTAGTGCTTGTAATTAGCAGTTAGTGGGTCAATTTCAGTTAAATGGCTAAAACTCATAATTTTCAAGACAATTTTGTTTTTGAGACAGAATATTAGCGCCTCTGGGTTGAAGCTGTGGCATACAGATTAATGCTGGATTTTTTCCAATTTCAGGCTGTATCTCTCAGTGTTCAGCAGGGTTCATCTAGTATAGCTTCAGTTCCAGCACCTTCCAAGCAACGCATGTCTCCCACACCTCATATGACAGTTAAACCACCTCATCAGACTGCTGTGCCATCTGAGAAAAACAAACCATCCCCAAGTCCTCCACTTCATGATATCAAAATAGTGAACAGGGATCCTCGGCTTAATAGGATGAGTCAACATTCTTCTCATACAAAAGATCAGTCTCATAGGAAAGAATTTTCACCAAGTGTGACCAGTCAGTCTGAGACAAAGGGAAGCAAAACAGCACAGGCTGAAAAACAGAGCTCAACAAAGTCAGAAAAATCAAAAGCAAGTGAAAAAACACAGAAGAAAGAACTTGATCAGTCCAAAGCAAAATCTAAATCACCATCCCCTTTGAAAAATAAGCTGCCTGATACTAAAGACAGTAAAAGCCAGGAATGTGAAAGCACTAAGGTTTCTGACATCAGTAAGCGGGATCCAAGACTGAAAAGACATCTTCAAGATAAATCAGAGGGGAAGGAAGAGGAGGTCAAAGAAAAGAGGAGAAGTACAGAGAAAAAGGAAAAAGAAGAGCATAAGACATGTGAACATAGACTGGTGGGGAGCAGAAATAAAGTGATTAATGGTGCTGTTCAGAAACAAGATGCGACTACAGAGGAGTCAGAAAAGCAGGGTGGAAAACAAGGAAGATCAAGTAGTAGAAAACGGTCACGATCACGCTCTCCTAAGGCAAGATCACCATCTACACATTCTCCAAAAAGACGAGAGAGGAGGTCGCCTAAAAGACGACTTCGGAGTTTATCTCCTACTTCATCAACTCCTAAAATTGGAAAGATACGTCAGATAGGCCCTAAGCAGTCTCATGTTGAAGAAGGCACACAAGCAGCAAGAGATGAAAGAAATTCTAGTAAGAGAAATGTTAAACAAGAGGTTCGTGATCCGAGGAGATTGAAAAAAGCCCAAGAAGAAAGACCCCAAGAGACAGCCACCCAGCATTCTGCGAAAGCTTCTCCAGATCCAAAGGAGAATGCAGAAAACTGGCAGGGATCCAAATCAGGCAAGAGGTGGAAATCTGGTTGGGAAGAAAGTAAAAAGTAAGTTACTAGCTTTTAAACAACTTCTATGTGAAGTCACTGGAAATTCTGCTCTTGGCTTCAGTATAGTTGACTTTGAGAGGCAGTGTTCAGATTGTTAAAATTGATAGGTTTAACTTGTTTCTACTAGTGAAATGCAGAGATGATGAGTACTTAGATTCTAAGGTGATGGTGATGTTTTGCCATGATCAATTCTAGTAGGAACCACTATGTCCTGAATAACAAAATAATCTATAAAATAATCTATATTTTCTATTCTTGTTTTCAGCTCACAGCAGAATGATGAACACCAAGCACTTGTTAAATCCCCACACCAAAGACATCGGGAAAACTGGCCTGCTGGTAAAGGAATTCTGTCACCCCGAGCACCAAAGCAGCAGCATCGGTTAAGTGTGGATGCCAATTTACAGATTCCCAAAGAATTGACATCTGCAAGTAAAAGAGAATTACTTAAGAAGGTAATACCAATAAATCTATCTCCATAGAAATGACTGAGGTATGAGGTTTTTTTCTTCTTTTTTTTGAAGTCAAAATTTTAACTTTGTATTACAGGCTAATGACCGCTTAACATCTGGTGAAATAACACAAGATGAGTTTCTCGTGGTGGCTCATCAGATCCGACAGCTGTTCCAGTATCAGGAAGGAAAGCACAGGTGTAATGTGTGGGATAGCCCTACAGAGGAAAAATGTGGTTTGAAAAAGAAACCTCTTCTATCTGATGCAGAATTAACATATTATGAACATAAAGCTAAACTAAAAAGGACACAAGTTCAGCATTCATTGTCAAGGCTTGATCTGTTGGATCCTGATGATATTTTGGATTATCATATACCTGATGCATTGCTTTCTGGAATAGAATGCGAGCAGGCAAAAGCCAAGCGGGGGGTACAGTTTGACAGAAAAGAACCCTTTGCTGAAAGATCAAGGAGACACTCTCCTGTAAGTGGCACTACAAGATCTTTTGCTGAAAACCTGTCACCACTTGAGAGTCGACGAAGACTTGAAGACCAACGTGCTACTAAAGGAGCAAGAGGTTCTGATCCTTATGACAGCTGGGGAGAATCGGATGAATTTAGAGATAGTCTCAGACAACAGGGGAAGAGTACAGCAGAGTTTCAGAAAATAGATGGAGATGCACTCTGTAGGTTTGATAATCGTGAAGAAAGACAGCTTCTTGGGCAAGCTGGTATGTGATTTTACTTTATATCTGTTAAGTAATTGACCATATGTTAGTGAGTGGTTAAATGATTTGTTCTGGTTTTTTTTCAGGTGTTCGAGAGGAACCAAGGTCGCCATTCACTGAGCGTTTCAAAAGAGCTAGGTATGATGATCCAGAGAAAGCACCATTTCCAGAAAGTCCAGGATCGAGATTTGGAGGTGTTGAAGCAAAGCAGAGGATAAGTGCACTGATGGAAGACAGACCTCTGTTTGATGGCTCACCTAGACCGACTGCTGCAAGGGTTGGGGTTGATGGACAAGGAAGTCCTTTCGTTGATGGTCCTGCTGGTGGTTCAAGTTCCAGAATTGATGGGCCAGCTGGACAGGCTGCTATGCGATTTGAGGGGCCTTTGGTGGGGACAGGTGCATCTCAGTTTGATGGACCACTGGCAGGAGCAGGGGGAGCTGGATCCCTAAGATTTGATGGGCCACCGGGTCAGCTGGCAGGGGCCCTGAGATTTGAAGGACCTGCAGGCCAGGTTGGCGGAGGAGGTCCGCTGCGGTTTGAGGGACCTCTTGGGCCTCTGCGGTTTGAGGGGCCTGCAGGGCAGCCTGTGGGTGGCTCTAGATTTGAAGGTCCTGGAGTTGGTCTCAGATTTGAGGGTCCCCATGGTCAGCCTTCAGGTGGTCTCAGGTTTGAGGGACCTCATGGTCAACCTATGGGGCCTCGGGGTCAACCAGGGGGTGGTCTCAGGTTTGAGGGACCCCATGGTCAGCCCTTGGGGCCTCATGGTCAACCAGGGGGTGGCCTCAGGTTTGAGGGGCCACATTTACAGCCATTGGGGCCCCATGGGCAACTTGGAGGTGGTCTCAGATTTGAGGGGCCACATGGTCAGCCCATGGGGCCACATGGACCATCAAGTGGGCTCAGGTTTGAGGGCCCACATGGACCGTCAGGTAGTGGGCTGAGGTTGGACGGACCACGTGGCCAGCCAGGTCTAGGTCCTAGGTTGATTGATGGACCAGTACACCAGGGAGCTGGTGGACTTAGATTTGATGGTCCTCTTGGTAGGGCTGGTCCGAGATTTGATGGCTGTCATGGAGCTGGGTTTGATGGTCAGCCTGGACAGCTGTCTCTCCTGCAGAGATTTGATGGAATTCATGGACAGCCTGGTCCAAGGTTGGCACCTGGCCAACAGGCACAAGCAAGATTTGAAACAGCCATACCTCAAAGATTTGATGGACCTCACCAGCCAGGCTCTAGGTTTGACTTGCCTCTTGGCCTTCAGGGTGCGCGTTTTGAAAATGTAGCTAACCATCCTGCCTCAAGACTAGAGATGTCACCATATGGACAAGGTGGTCCATTTGTTGAACATCCTGGCCAGGGCTACAATGGACCAGCTCATGGAATGCAGTTCCAGAGACCTGATATATTTGATGGTTCGCCCGGACCAAATTTCAATGGGCCAGCTGGCCCAGGAGCACAGAGCTTCCCACTGAGAGCAGCTGGACATTACTTTGAAGAAAAAGGTCTCCAGGGTCCTCAGTATGGAAATTTCAGTAATATGCCGATGGGAAGTAATCAGGTAAGAGCTGATTACATAGAATACTTTGCTTGCAAAAGTGTTTTTGTTACAGAACTAGCAGGATATCTTCCTGTAAAAATGGAATATTTTTCTGAAGAGTTGGCAGGCTGCGTCAGTTTCAAACTAAACAAGTCACTGGATAATTTAAGAAGGACATGCATTGCTGTATTTCAAGGCTCCTTTTTTAAGTATTAGTCAAAATAGTGGATGTGTGCAGTCACTTCATAGGTCAGAATGTCTTTGAAATCATTATTTTCAACATTAGAACAAAGCCATGTATTTGGAAGCCTTTGGTATTTTCATTAAATTTAACAAAGGTGAATTCTATTTGAAGTGTGAAAGATAAATGTAAGTGCAATGTGCATGCTAAGAGGTGTGAAGTTAGACTGGACCAAAATAATGGCTGTGTTTTTTCAGCTGTTAGTACTGCTTACAAGCCAGTTTTAAAGAGATACCCATAAGTTGGGGGAATTGAGGAAGAATTGAACTTCTTGGTCAGCTGCATTGTTGTCTTTTAAAATTCTCTTGGCACCATCTTGCTGTGTCAGCTCAGTTGTCTTTGCTGATGCCTCTTGGGAATGCTCTCTTCAAAAGCAGCAAATTATACTTTACAGTGGTGAAACTGATGTAATATTTTTCAGTAGATTAGAGATTTTTAAAAAGCATTTTTTGTTCCGAGTGATAAAAAGTGACTGTGAAGAGTTAACTGATGGTACAAAAGCAGGTAATGTATACTGCAGACCTCTAATGGGATAAAACTTCAAACAGTGTGTAAATCCACAAAGCAGCCAGTTAGGAAAAAAAACCCCAAACATTTTTATTACAAGTGTATTATAAGGACTGTTTTTTCTGCCTACAGCTTACTGTACCTGATGTGGTGAAGTGTTGCTTTCAAGATGAGTGTCAGTAGTGAATGCTGTAGTGTTTGATAAAAGTTAATTGTGGCATTTATTAATAGACATTTGTGGGTTCCGTGAATTTCTTGAGGAAATCTTATTTTGGTGAACATGAGCAATTTAAAAGGAAGTACTGTGTTTTGTTTGTTGTCCTTTTCAATACTGAACTGACATGGAATGTTCCTGGAAGGAGATCAATATATGTACAATTAGTGAGAAACATCTAGAAGTTAATAACAGCTTGTGAAAAGTAAGTTTATAATGGCATTATTATACAAAGAATACGCAAATGTTTACTTTCGCAGGTTTCTCTTATGTCTGCTCAGCCAGGACCTTATGGCCAAGGTCAGCAGTATTTGCCAAATCCTGGAAGTTTTGTCCAGAACCCTGCAGGTGTGTTCCTTTTATTTCTTTTGGATTGTTCATTCAGGGGTGGCCACAAAAGTGTAATTTTTTAAAATGCCCTGATTTACTGGGTCTGTGTGGATTAAGGGACGCCTCCTCAGTGAGGTAGGTGGCTGTAGATGTGGTGTCTCTAGCACCTTCATCTCTTAAGGAGTATGAGTGGTTAGTAGTGAAAAACTTCAAAGACAATATAAAAGGTTATGAAGTAGATCAGGTGAAATACGAATCCGGGACAATACTGCAAGAACCACCATCCAGTAGAGGACTATGTATGGGCAACCAGCTTAGATAGCACTTACATAGTAATGTATTCTAAGGAAGGGAAAATCTTGTTACAAAGATTCCCTGTTGCAAGGGAAAAAATTAGCCAAACATTAGATAAAGCAGAGAGTTGGTAAATAATTTGTAACAAAAAATGGAAGAAATGGGAGACAACAGGAAAATTGTGTTGTGAAATACACAGATAAAAGTGAAATCGATTTCTTTTGCTAACCTTTTGCCACTTTGAATGTCTGTTTTTTTCCCCAGGAGCCCTTTCCCATTCATATCCTGATAACCACCTTGGACAGGTTGATGTGAATGAATTGTTTGCTAAACTGCTGAAAACAGGGATCCTCAAATTGTCTAAAACTGATTCAACTTCAGCACGTATGTAGATTTATTATGTCCTAACTATCTAGACTATCCACAGCTCAAGTGTAAATCTGAGTATACAAAGTTTTGTGAATTCCTGTATGTTTTTTTTTAAACTGAACTCAGGTTTTGGGAAGGAACTTAGTGCATGTGATTGAGTAAATTGTTAGGCTCTTGTTTAACTTACACTTCAGCTATCCAGAGCTGTCAGTTTTGTCTTTGGCGCTGTGCTTGCATAACTTGTTCTTGATTATAATCAGGGTCTTTCCATTTTTTGAAATATTTCTGTATCTGTGAAGACTGAATTTTAATGCCAAACACTGAAGTGAAATATTGTTTTCCTCAATTGAGAATCTGGCTTTCTTTTATGCTTTTTTAAATGGTATCAGAAGATGACTGATGTATCTGTTACTGTGTTTGACCATAGTCAGATTGTACTAATAACGTTTTTAAAAGAAAAACTTTTAGGAGCACATAATTACTTTCTGATGATGTACTGAAATTTTGATAAAATATCTTCGTGGTTTCTAGAAGCGAACGAAGCATCAACCCAGCCGGCTGCTGAAGAAGAAGATGATGATCAGAATGAAGATCAAAATGTTCCAGACCTCACTAACTTCATAGTTGAAGAACTTAGACAGTACGTATGGAAGAATGGGCTTACAGTAGAAATAACAGTGTGGCAGTAGCTAGATAATTCATCCAAGACAGTTCAATGCTTTTAAAAGATTATCTGTCACTTTGTGATTCAGAGGAGGTTAAACTTGAATTGTTAGATGTTAGCCTTGTTGAAGTTGAGACAGGAAAACGATGGAAAATTAACATGGGAAAACTTACCTTTACACAAGGTGCTGTTGCTACTTAAGTACTAAAGTTGTGATAGGCAGTGAAGCCCAGACTTGGGCTGCATCAAAAGTTGTGTGACAAGGAGGTCAAGGGAGGTGATTCTTCCCCTCTGCTGTCATGACACCCCACCTGCAGTGCTCTGTGGGGCCCCAACACAAGGAGAACACAGACCTGTTGGGATTGATTCCAGAGGAGGCTGTAAAGATGATGAGAGGGCTGGAGCACCTCTGCTATTGAGACAGGCTGAGAGGGTGGTTTAGTCTGGAGAGGAGAGAGCTACAGAGTCCTTTTTTGTAGCCTTACAGTACCTAAATGGGACTACAAGAAAAGCTGGAGAGGGCCTTTTCGCAAGGCCAGTAAGGCCACAAGTAATAGGACAAGGGCAAATATGGCCTTATGCTGAAGAACAGATTTACTGTAGGTAGTAGGAAGAAATTCTTAAGTGAGAAATTGCGGTGAGGCACTAAAACAGGTTGCCCAGAGAAGCTGTGGATGTCCCACACTTGGAAGTATTCAAGGCCAGATTGGATGGCTCCCTGAGGCAACCTGGTGGAAGGTGTCCCTGCCCATGGTAGGGGAGTTGGAGCTAGACGTAGCTTGTAAAGCTGGGTGAAATGAAGGCACTGCTGTTTGTGCACTATTAGGTGAGAAAAGCTAGTAGGAGTGAGACACAGCACTAACATGTTTCTCATGAATTGTTAACAAGAGCCCATTGTTTTTTTAATGTTTGGGTTGATTGTGCTGTGAAAGTCAGGATGAATGTCCTCATATTGTGTACTTGGAGCAGATTCATGCTTTTCCCTACTATTGTAGACAAATGAAACAATTTACTGAGAAACTTCTTACTGTCTCTTTTTAAAGAAGTGTTAATTTTTTAAAATTTGTGTTTGTAGGCGTTATGATAGTGTTATAAACCGACTGTACACTGGAATTCAGTGTTACTCCTGTGGAATGAGATTCACTACTTCACAGACAGATGTTTATGCAGATCATTTAGATTGGCATTATCGCCAGAACCGGACAGAAAAAGATGTTAGCAGAAAAATTACACACAGGAGATGGTACTACAGTTTAACAGTAAGTAATGAAGTATTTGTGTGGGTAAATTACAGGCTGGATTCTGTGTTTTACTCCTGCATGTGCTGTAGGATTGCAGCTGAAATTTGCATCATCACAGGAGCTGACTGTGATAAACAGTGATGTCTTAGATACTTCAAGTAGTCCGCAAATGCCTGTCAGAATACAAAAGACAATTGTGTGGTGAACAATAAACAGTTTAAAGCTACTTCTGCACTGTTTTCATTCCACTGAGAATGGAATTTGAAGGATAGTGATATTTTTTGTAAAAAGAGTTTTTGAAATGTATGTAACATTGTGAGGAAGAGTACACTGTGCTAATGCTACATGGGGGAAATATTTTCAGTTTTAACAAAGTATTTAATATTTAGTATTTAATAAATACTTTGGGATGTCTGAGTGAGAATGAAAACTTTTCTTAGGACTGGATTGAATTTGAAGAAATAGCAGATCTAGAGGAGCGTGCTAAGAGCCAGTTCTTTGAAAAAGCTCATGAAGAAGTTGTGTTGAAGACACAGGAAGCTGCGAAAGAGAAGGAGTTTCAGAGTGTCCCAGCTGGACCAGCTGGAGCGGTCGAGGTAAGTTTCAGCTTGCATGATAATAAGAATCTATTCATTGGCTCAGATGGCAAGAACCTATTCTTTTAAAGGCTTGTACTGTATTCTTGTTGCTGACTGTAGACTGGAATATTGTACTTGGGTCTTTGTGCATAGGTCGTGTATTTGTGTATATAATGGTTGCTTCCTAGGGTCAGGAGTAGTATAAACCACCTGTAGCTAAAAAGAATCTACACCCATTGGCATTCTGTGGTTCTAGCAAAATTGAAACGGGCAAAGTGTGTTAATTTGCTGAATGTTTAAGTAAATAGAGTAATTGATTTGTCCTTTGATAGTTGTTTGTCATTCAGATCGGGGTTTCCTGGGTTTTTGGTACTTTAAAAACACAAAAATTTCTTTTTTGGTAGCAGATAGGCGTTAGAAGAAAGAAACACCACAATTTGAAAGTAACCAGTCAACTGTATTTTGGCAGATGAGTTAATGTAATAATCATGTACAAATGTTGTTAGAATTACAATTTAGTTGTACGTGTTAAGTTTCTGAGAAACTAGCCATGAAGCCAGAAAGCCCTTTTTTTTTTTCAAATTTTAAAAAGCAGCTTTTGTGCTTTGTTCTCTGGGTTGATAATTTTTCACACAAGTACTAAAATGTTAGTACTCCATTTAAATAGTTCTGACTTGTTGGACTTCCACTTGAAATTTCAGGTTAAGGGGAAAGAATTAAGATAATGCCATAAATAAAGCTAGTTAAATCGCTGTTATAGGTTGCCTTACATGACAGTAAGACAGCATTACACTGTTACAAAATGTTTTGCAGGCTTACTAGCTATAGGGGCAAAGCTTACCTTTCTCAAGTGACAAAGAGTATTCAGGGACAGAGGGTGATCCTTTCTCTGTCTGCAGACCATACTCAATTTTTAATTAAGGTTTGCTAATTATTAAAGTGATATTTAAAGTGTGGAGGAAAGATCATGTTCTAGGCTTAATATACTTAATTTAAAATACTTTTACTTGACTCCTAGTAGGTTCTTGAATTTTATGTGTTCACCAAATGCAATAACAATTTATCTCTGTTATTCCAATAACTTTTCAGAGCTGTGAAATTTGCCAAGAGCAATTTGAACAGTACTGGGATGAGGAAGAGGAAGAGTGGCACCTGAAGAATGCTATCAGGGTAGATGAAAAGGTAATTGATCTTATTTACATGTGATAATAATTTATAGTAAAACTCCTGAAGAAATACAGAAAAAAAAAAAAAAAAAAACAGGCAGAGGTGGCAAGTGTTCCTTTTCTCCTGAAGGATTCCTGTTGTAGTTTTCCTGGCTTCCAAATACATAAATAACTCTGCCTTTGGAAGTGCCTGAAATCCTGTTGTCATTGGTATGGGCTCACTAGTCCTCCCCTACTTTTTGCTCAAAGAAAAATGGATCTCTCTGTGTATGGGTGTAGGTATGGGTTCAATTATTTCTGCGTGCAGTTGTGCACAGATAATTCCCAACACTTAAGTATGATAACATTTCCTAAATAAAAACCACAATATCTTGTCGCAGGTATAGTTGACACCATACTTAGCCTGCTCAGACCAGTTTCTCTAGATGAATTATGTGATAATGTGTAATAGACACTGTTCCATTTGTAAATAGTGATCCTGCTATAATTCATTTTTACATATTTAAATGTATGACAATTTTTTTTTTTTTCAGATTTACCATCCATCTTGTTATGAAGATTACCAGAATGTAAGTGGATCCTTCATATTTTTGGAAGCATTTTGCTTTCAGTTTGTTTGCTTGATCTCCTGACTTTGCAGGGGGAGCAGAATGTGCTGCGGATTTCTCTTGCCTAAGAGTTGAAGGCCTTGGGCATGGCAAGTTTCTAATACACAATTAGCTGAGATGCATTTGTGGTTGTGATGTACCATGACAGCTTGTGAGCCATAAAGCAAAGCCATTGTTTGATGGATTTATTGTGGAGTAACGTGTGTCATCTTAGGAATTTGTTACAATGGAGTAGAGGGGTATTGGTGTGTGACATTTTTAATATCCTGAGGGCAGATAGGAAACAGTTCATGGTAATGTGTTAAGCATAAGTATCACCACTGCTTGGTGATACTTTTCAAAGGAATTGGAAAAAAAGTAATGCTATTAAAAGAAAATTAGTTTTTCTTGAAAGTTTGACAAAGTAGAAGTATGGCTTTTGAGTGCCCAACCATCAACATATTTGCATTTTGAAAAATGGCAAAAAGAGTAAGAGGCTAAAAAAGGTTATTTTAGTGTGCTAATGTTACATTGACTTTAACTTTGCAGACATCATCATTTGATTGCACACCGTCTCCCAGCAAGACTCCTTCAGAAAATCCACTAAATATAATGTTGGACATTGTTAAACAAGAAGCAGAAGAGTCCTGTGACTCACCTAAAATCAAAGAAGAACCTGATGACACCCCTCCTGCCTGTGCAGAAGAGAACACACCTGCATCTACAGAAATCAAAACAGAACCCGAGGAGTCTGTTTAAATAAACTGTGGTATGATTTTTTTTCTTTTTTTACAGAAGAGCTGCTGTGTTAATTCTGGAAGGCAAATACTTTTTATATGAATAAAAATGTCCAACTGAGGCAGGGCCTCAACTACTGTTTGGTTAATAAATACATTTTTGTATTTGAAATTTCTTATTGCCTGCACAGTTTCAGGTGTCATTGTGTGAAAGTTCTGTAGATGCGTGAAAATTTAATGGTATATGTAAAAATGTAAAATTTTCACTTGTTGAAATGTAAATTATAAATAAAAGATATTTTTGCTATATATGGAGTGTAATGTTTATGCACACCATCAAATAAAGACAGTGTTTCTGTACTTTTTTCAGTTTAAAATGAATTAAAATGATCTTTTGCTTAATAAGATTCAGAAAAACGAAAGCAAGTCTCTTCCTTCAGTTATCCCATAGGTGGGTTATCAAGGGAAGGAGCTTCTCAAACAGGCCCAGATTCCTTGCCTTTTTAAAGTTATTTGAACAAACTTACATATCCAGATGTTTTAAAAAAAACAATTGCAACAACAAAATAGTAAGAGAAATCCACAAAAGAACTCACAAAAAGACAGTTCTGGGTAGAAGGGGAAAATTTAACAAACCCACTGGAGTGCTTGATTGTGGTGAATGCAAGTGCCAACAAAAACATTAACAAACCAGGATGCCTGGTAGTTAAGACATTTTTAATGATTTTTTTTTTCCATTAGTCAAACAGAAATTTAATAAAGCGGAATTTTCTTTACAGGAGGGAATGAATGTAAGAATGCTCATTTGAAACATGGTTAACATTTTCTTTTTTGTTGCTTATGACTGGACTTAGATGGTAAACCAGATATCCTGAGATGTTAATATTTCTTAAATGTTATAAATAAAACTAAGCATATATTTGAGTGTGAGTCTCTTCCTTTCAATGATCGTCTGGCTGGTGTGTTTTTGGGATTGGAAATAAAGTGTGTTTCAGTATGCATTTGATGTTTTATTCGCTGTGCTAGTTACATTGTGTATTTTTAACTTGCTTAGGAGCAAGACAAAGCCCTAAAACTCAGAAAGCAATGTCACAGTCTTAGTGTGTTACTCTTGCAGTGGGAATACTTGGGAGTCAGAATTCCCCCTTAGTGTGTAAGTAGAAATAATCCGCAGTGCAGATGTTGGCTGCAAAAACTTCTTCCTGTGTTGACACCTAGGCCCTCATGCAGTTTTTAAGATGCGAGTAGTACTTTGATTATTCTGTTAAGGTTGGATCTGTAGTTGTCAGCTTGTCCTGTTCTAGATACCAGACTTAAAATTGCTATTAAATTAGAGACAGTGCAGAGGAACAGAACTAAAATGGATCAGGGTGGTGTCAGTCCGTACAGCAGTGTGTGTGGCTGCCGGCTGTGTTGTGGGGAGCTATTCCTGCGTTTGTTATTGCAGCCTCTTCCTGGAGCAGGGATGTAGCCTGGTCCCCTGGCCCAAATACACTTTATGTCCTGAATACTGTAAACTAAATCCCACCAGCTGAAGTTCAGAGGTGACTGAGCAGAGACGTGATGTCTTTAAATATGTAGAAGGCTGTTCAGAAAAGGGAACAAATTACTCTGTCTAGTGGAGATAGAACAAAAATGAGACCTATAAATTGCAGAAATAGGCTTTATGACAGCTCTCTAATGACAAGGATAATTAAGACCTAAATGGTCCATTAAGCCCACTTGGTCCATGTAATTATCGCTGCATACCTGTAAATCTGACTGGGAAAGGTTCATCCTGTCTTGGAAGAAGCAGGATTCTGGAAATACAGGGTCCTTTCCCCAGCCCCCGCCTACGTCAAAAGAACCCAGCTTACCCCCAGGGCACCAGCTGGTTTTGACTAGGGGAACTGAGGAGCAGGATCACGTCACTGCAAGGAAGAGAAGAGGCTTAAAGATTCCCACAACGTGACTGCAGTCAGATCATGCAGGGTACAAGCTGGTTCAATCCCTCTTGGTCAGAGCATCACTGGGGGGTTCCGAGGTGAGAACTAGTACTTGTTACACTTCTGGGGGATGCCGTGAAGGCGCAGAAAGCCCCCGTGCGGCCGGGCCAGGCCCGCGCCTCTCCCGCCCCGCCCGCGGCAAGGGCGAGCCCGGGGCCCATGGCAACGCCTGGGCGGGGAGCAGCAGCAGCAAGCAGAAGGAGGGAACTGCTCAAGGCGACAGCGGCGAGCCGCTGGTCCCCTGTGCTGCGAGGGGCCGCTGTGCCCCGCTCCGGGCGGTGAGACTGCTCCGCCCGCCCCTCCTTGTCCTGCTCCTTCCCCCGTCCCCACCCTTGTGGCGCGGGGCGGGACGGGCTCTCCCGAAGCCCCGACTCTGTGGCACGGGGCTCCGCCGGGATCCGCACAAAGCACCGACTACGTTCCCATTCCGCCAAAAGAACGGGGAAAGGCGGTGTTTGGCGCTGGCCGGCCGGGCCCTCCCCCTGCCCCGTTCCGCCAGCTCCGCCTCCGCCCCGGCGGGCCGGGCCGGGCCAGGCCGGGTCGGCGGCCCCTGCGCTGCTGCCAAAGCCGAGGTGCGGGGATTGGGTTTGTGTGCTACGGAACCATCGCAGCACCTACACTGTGCCCTTCCCTATTCCGAGCCGTATCCTTCACTTAATCTCTTTAGTTGGGTTTTGGGCAGGTACAGATCTCAAAGTGCTTACTGAATTCTTTTCTCCCAGAACATCGAATGAGCGTTTGATAACAGTTTCTGGTAAAAAAAAAAAAAAAAAAAAAAAAATTGTACTGGAATTATGGAGCCTGCTCTTCGCTTTGAACATCAGTGTATTTTTTTACAGAATTGGTGTTAACAGCTTTTTGCTGAGCTTCAGTCCCAGGCTGCTGTCTTTGTCTTGTGCTAAGAAGCCAATGCAGCCACCCACCCTTGGCGTTCCTCTCCATGCAGTAGTAGGTATCCAGAGGGAGAGGGGAGACAAAATTCTTTCTGCTGGTGGGCCTTGGTTTTTGTTTTTTGTCCTCTGTTTTTGTGTTTTTGTTTTGTTTTGGGTTTTTTTTTGTCCTCTGGGTTAAGGGAAGGAAAAAAAAAAAAAAGAAAAGGTTACCTTGAACTTGCTGTACCGAAACATTGTGTTAAACACATCAGAACTTTGTAGTGTGATCGGCCGGGCCTGCCTGTCATGTTGTGTAATTCGGCTGAAGTCTGCAACCTTCCCTCGGAGTAATGAGCAATTACTTTCTTGGAGAAAATTAGGTCCTGGTGAAACCGTTTTTTAAAATAACCTAAACAACTCAAACCTCAAAACATACTTAGATGTTTTGGAAATATTGTCTGGAAACATGAACTAGATGAACTCTTGAGGCCCCTTCCAGCCCGAATTATTCTGTGTTTCTGTGCTGCTGCTGTTTGTTTGTACAGTGTTTTGCAGGATAGAGTCCTGGTTTTTAAGTTTTCCAGGCTTTGTGCAGGGCTGGGGAGGTGGGGTGAGACACAGGCACAGGATCCAGCAGTGTGTTACAGCACACATGGGATGTGTTATTGTCAGACTAGAATGCTGGAGCTTCACCTCCCTCTCCTCTCTGTGGCAAGCCCAAATCTGCCTGAGCTCCACTATGACACTACACATTACATGAAAATAGGCACTGGTAGATGTTTTTAGTTATATCTAGTGCTTTTTTACAAATATGACAAACTTGTTTGTGCAATATCTCTTTTATATTCTTTAATATTTTTTTGCCTCAAATTGTGTAATGATGCTAACTGCTGCTACCGTTTCTTCTCCACAGGCAGAGGAGCTGAGGCACTAATACCTTGAGATCTTCAGTTTTATGCTTTCTTGACTTGCTAAACAATAGCCCAGTTCTTCAGGACTTGCAGCAGTGTGAAATGTAATCAGAGTGTTAGTGCACTTTGGTACCGGAATAATGACTACTGCAGAAGGTGAATACTAGTTGGTTTGAGTTCCTTTCATGCTTGGCTATCTGAAGTTAGGCCCCTCAGCTATTCGATCCACTTACATCTCATATTTCTGTTTACAAGCTTTGTCAAGGTATCAAGATGTTGGAAGGGGTTTGGATATGTAATTCTCATTGTTTCCAGTCATGTAGTTAATCAGTGGAAAGGCCTGAAGGGAGGACACAGGTTATTTGATCCCATGGCCTACTGACAGAAGATTTTTTTTTTCTTTTACCCTACTGCTTCTACATTTAGAGTTTGATTCTGTGCCATGAATGTCAACTCTGATATTTCTTTGATTCATTGCACATTCTCTATCTCTTAAATGTTGCTGATTTAAGCAGTGGACTAATGACCTTTTATTACTCCTCACTAGTTGTCAAGAAGAAGCCAAATTATACTAGTGTTCATGAAGCAGTGAAAGCTGGGGACGTAGAACAGCTTGCATCGATGATAAAAAGTGGAGCCAGTATTAATGAGGTGGATGTAGTTCACAAATTCACACCCTTGCAGTGTGCTGCCCACTCGGGAAGTCTGGAGGTAAAACATTACCTTAGTGTATAGGCATAGCTGGGCTTTTGTAAGCCCATATTTCCTTCTTTGGGAGAGGCTGAACACAACATTGCTTTGATCAGACTGAATCAATAATCTCTGCTTGTTTTTCTTAAGAAATGTGTTCACCAAGAGCAGGAGTTCTGAATTTTATTTTTTTCTTTCTAAAGCCTCAAGCAATTTACCTAATCAACTTTGTCATATTTTACAAAATCATTGGTTTTCTTACTTTGGGCAGAATGTGACTTATGGCCTCCCTTTCAGACTCATGACCTTCTTTTCTCCCTATTGCATTTTCTCCTTCTCTTGAGACACCTAGAAAATCCTGTAGGTTGTATAAAATGTTCTGAAGGTGACTGAAACAGGTGAGAAGTGACATGAAAATATGTTCATTCTGCTTACCAATGTCTCATTCTTAATAAAAGTAGTCCTAATACATTTTATTTTAATAAATCAAAATGTTGAATAACAATGTAGAAATGAGCTGGTGCTTGCATCAATGTTTTGAACTTTCAGAAGGACTGAACTGCTGTGTTCAGCACAACATTCACCTTCTTGCAGCCTCCTTGCTCATGGCACTCTAACCTTGAAGCAGCAAGGCCATTCATGCCTCAAAAGAAAACACATGAAGCTATTGCTAAACTCAAGAATTGCTAAGTGCAGTGCTGCTTCTGGTATGTAGAGACACTGTCAAGAAAATGCTAATCATCATGTCAGCCCCAAAACCAGATTGCTTACCCACCTTTTCTGCCTTTAAGTTCTGCCATTTTTCATTTGATTCTCCTACTTTGCAGAGTGTTAGACTTTATTGAATTATCTGTCATCTGTTTGTCACTAAACTCCTTGGCAGAAATAGTGGAGGAACCAGAGCTGTAAGATGGCCTGAAAGAAGATAATAAATCATAATAATATATAATAAAAGGTTCTAATTAGCTGTCTTTGTTCATAAAGCTTTCCACTGCAAGCAATGATATCTGCTGGAAAAAGGTGAATCAAAACTAGGCCATGGAAGGATGAGAAGAGAGATGGGATTACATATGCCTAAGAAGCCAAATAAATTAAATGAGGCTTTAAATTTAGTACATGATGTTTTTCCTGCCAGTAATTTTAGCTGGAATTCATGTGAGCATGTTTACATTGTTTTTTCCAATGCTTTTACCTCATGCCATGTGAATACTCTCACAGATTACATTTTAAATCTGGAAGAGTAAAATGCAAAAGTCATACTGTAATAGGGATGCTAGGATCTGAATTAGTAGGTTATTTGCACGTTTTGTACCCTTGGGTGTAACCTGGAGAGGATAACTTATCCACAACTTTCTAATGCACAAATACCCGTTTAAGGCATGCTCTGGGGTCTCGTATTCCGTAAGGAAGTATTCCAACTCTGTTTTGAAATGTAGCTGTGGTGGGTAAATTCTAATTGAAATGTGCCTCAGAGAAGGATGTGAACAGTTAAATAAAAAGCCCTTTGGTTTGTTGAGCAGTGCCTTCAGTGGTTGCTGTGGCACAGAGCTGACACCACGTGTGTGACTGTGAGAGGCTGGACAGCGGCTCACCTCGCAGCCATCCGAGGGCAGGATGCCTGCATGCAGGTACTGTAAATACTCACTCTCAAGCAAAAGTTAGTTAATACTGGACAAATTCATAATGAACATCAGCTGAGGGAGCCCCTCAGGGAGCTATGAGTAGCTTATCTTGATGTCTTGACATTCAAATTAAGGTAGTCATTTTCAAACCAGAGCACTCATTTGCGCTGTCTGGGCAAACAGATCTATCTTGTGCAAACCAGGCCCCTGAGGTCAGCTCAGTTACCCTGCTGGTCACCATAAACCATCCTTCTAGGAAATGTTTGCTTTTTCAGCTTGTGAAATGTGCTTTGCATTTCTTTCAGGCCCTGCTGCTGAGTGGAGCGGACGCAGCAGCTCGGGATGGGCGTGGGTGCACTGCCGCGCACCTGGCTGCAGCCCACGGGCACTCGTACACCCTGCAGACCCTGCTGCGCATGGGGGCGGTGAGACTCTGCCTGCTGCGCTCCTGCTGCACAGCCCAGCCCAGCAGCTGCTCCCAAGCAGAACTCTCCCTGGCTTACACTGAGATTTAGGGCTGTACATTAATTACTGTGGGGGAATTTATTCCCTGGGTAAATTTCCGTTTTGTTAGATTGTGATATGCATTTAGGGAAATGATAAAAAAATGTAGGGAGAATCGATAATGTGAATAAAGCACCTTCTACTGAGGATGTCATTAAATGAACATCAGGTACTGGGGTGATGGTAATTTTTTGCAGTTCTAAAAATCTTCTATAGTGAAGGAGACATAAACTTAAAAAAAATTAGTCCAGATGCATATTTAAGGAATAATGACCAATACAGGATATTGTGACGATAAAAACATGTCTAAAAATGCACCTTTTTAAAGTATATTAAGTAAAAGCAAGAACCTGTGAAAAGTACCTGTCTGGAAACTGGAGCTCCATACAATGCATGAACTTTGAAAAATGTTATTTGATTTGATTTAAATAATCTAACACAGTGAGCAGTAGATTCCCATGTATAAAATTTGTCTTGTATCTAAGATTCGGAAGTGAATGAATTAACCTGCTGCTTTCATTTTAGGATGTAAATGTTTCAGACAGGAATGACTGGAAACCTGTTCATTATGCTGCTTTTCACGGTCGCTTGGGGTGTTTGCAGCTTCTTGTTCGATGGGGAGCGTGTGTAGATGATGTGGATAACAATGGAAACCTTCCAGGTATATCAGGATAAACAATATATTTTTACTTGGTTTACAGTTGTTGTGAAATGTATGATTGAGCAAATTATAACTAATGCACAGCAGCAGCATTTGCTATTTGATTCCATGCAATCCACATAGATAGTCCATTTTTCTAATGATGGGAGGATTTTTAAAATCCAAAATGTTGGTGACACTATCCCATTCACTTCCTGCTGCTGCTAGCAAAGATGAGAGCTCAAAGTTGAATGCTGGGATGGGGAGCAGGCTGAGCCTGACTGGAGCAGGTGAGCAGAATCTCCTGTGTATGTGATGGAGCTCGTGTCCCAGTGGAGACCACAGGAGAAGAATAGGTGGAGGGGGAGGCAGTTTCAGCTGCTTTGTGCTGCTTGTTCAATTGGTGTCAGTGTAATGAGGCTCTGGGGTGTTTGCATGCAAGTTTTTTATGCCACTGTTTCTTAACTGATTTTGTAAAACAGTTGTTTTCATTTTCCTGTTTTCTTCATCTTGATTTCTGGAATACTGCTTTTTCTGTATTATGTGTAAATTTTTTTCATAATTATCAGTGTACTTACTTTAGCATAAAAATTTGCCAGTGATTGTTCCTTGCTTTTTGTATTTTCTCCAGTATCCCTCTCCCTACCATACCACTGCCTCAATATCCTCTGTAAGCTCAATGGTATGGTTCCTGTCTCAGATTCTCCTTGTATCCTTTCCCTTTTAGCATTTTCCTCCTTATGGTTTGTCACATTTTTTGTTCCGAAAAGCATATGTTTTTTCTATAACTTGTGTAGTTATCTTTATAAATCCCTTCTTAAAATCTTTTACCCTCTACTAAGGACTACTTACATGAGAAACAGATAGCCATGCTCTGTTTTGCAAACCTGGGTCTTGTTAAAGGATGTGAGGCTCCTGCATCCCAGCAGGAGATCTGGTGCATAAGCAATAAGGGGTCACGATGTTAGGCACCCTGGGGGCAGCATGGAAAGCAGCTTTATTTGCACTTGGGAACACTTCCCTGATAACAGACATCTATGAAGAGAAAGCAGATGCCAGCACAATTCTACTTAAATGTTGTGTTAGCAGAAAACTGGTTTTGTTGTATTTTGACATCTATAGAAGCTTGATCTTCCAACCTTTGTTCTTTATAATTTGGTCATATTATCTTCCAAAGGAAAGAGAATATTTTGGAGCATGGCTAGTAACAGATTAGTAGAAGTATTGTGCAATCCAGCTTGCTGTCTGCTTGTGTAACAGGAGTGACATTACCTTTACACACTTCAGCTTCAAGATTAGCTGAATTGTGCTATAATTTTCCCTAAGAGAATATCAGAAGAAATTTTTTGAGATTGCAGTGCTAGGCACCTGAAACTTAAAAACTTGCCTCATCTTTTGCATATGTGTGTTACAGCAAAGGGTCTAACTATCTCTGCTAATTTGCTTGCTAATATTTTGAAAGGAAAATAATTCTGTGGCTCATTCAATGTACAGAATGGGCTGTGCTTATTAAATGAACATTTCAGTTTGCTTTCTCTCTGTATTCATTTTTGGGCCAGATCCATGCTGCTTTTATTGCTCACTAGACAAACTTATTCTAAATATTTTTCCAGACACAATTTTTTGACTTGTGGCTTTGAGAAGAGTGAATATTATTAGTCTGATTTTATAAAAGACAAGATGAAACACACAGAGAAGTTGGGATTCAACAGATTTTGGGTATCTGAGAATGGATTCGTAAGGGTTGAGTCAGGTTTTCATTAGCTGACTTATCTTTAGTGTGGTACTCTTCTTTCCCCTTCTCCCTGAGAACCTAACTTACTGACTAAAATTCAGATAATGACAAAAACTGCCCTTATTTCAGTGAAGCTCAGATTTTAAACAATAATCTGCACAGAGGTATTGTCATCTTGCAGTAAAACCAATATCCATAACCTAGTAGAGCAATTAGAAGTGCGCCTTATAGGCTGGTGCACCTCATATATGGACAAAGTTCTGAAATTTGCCAACCTGGAAGTGCGAGCCCACGGCAGCTCCGAGCTTAGGGGAGCCCGCCCAGTCCTGAGGGGAGCCGAGCCTGCGGCAGCGCTGAAATTGCGCGATTCCGTTACTAATTCGTTACTTTGTTGTATGTGGATCCTTGCTGCACAAAAAAGTGCGCCTTATAGGCTGGTGCGCCTTATATATGGACAAACTACGGAAAGTTGCGGACAACCCAGAAGTGCACCGTATACTCCGGTGTGCCTTGTAGGTGTGAAATTACTGTAATCCTTTTTCCTCTAGAACATCAGCCAGCTGTAATAGAGCATTTTCATAGGTAATAGATCATAATAAGCATTTGTTTGGTGAGTTCTTCTCGTTAATGGGATTAGAGGATATTACTTGTGTTTGGTACCTCTTACTTTTTTGTAGGCCCAGCACTGTAGTAATATTAAATAAGTAAAACCTCTTCATAGCCTAATGGTCAGGTGAGGAATGTACCTTAAAATATTTTGTCTAGTAAAGCATCTATCATTGTCCGTATTTTATAGATGGGGTAACCAAGGGTGTGATGCAACTTGTTTGTGGTGTTTGTGTAGAGCCTAAAGCAGAAATGTCCTTAGCTCCTAATCAAGGACGCTGCTCACTGTGCCCCTATAAGGAGTATCCCTGGGACAGCGGGATCAGGCAGCTGCTGAAGGCAGAGATCCGTGTTCCTGGTGGGGGTGAGGCCCCAGCAGTGGACTCGAGCTAGGCCTTGCTACTCTGTTGGGAGTCTGTTTTGTCTCCTACAGTCAGCTCTGCCAGGGAGTCACCTTTGCAGATCCCATCCTTGGCAGCTTTACCTCCTTTGCCGAGAGCTGAACTCTGTCCTGGGTGGGAGCTGAACATCCCCAGTTCAGTTGAGGCTGCTCTTCCCCTGGTGCAGTGTTGGATGGCTCATGTGCTGGTAGCTCTAACCAGCTCTGTGGTGAGAGCATTGCTTTCTCAGTGGTCAGCAGGGCTCAGCTCTAACACCCTTTGTTTCACTTATGCTGTAGCACATCTGGCAGCAGTGGAAGGACACTTGCATTGCTTTAAGTTCTTGGTCAGGAAAATGGCTGGTCTTACGGACACTCTGAAAGCCAGGAATGACCATGGAGAGACTCCAAGGGATTTGGCTGAACGGTTCTATAAAGATAATATTCTGCAATATATTGATGGTATGGAAAAAGAGAAGGAACATCCAGAGACACAGGAAGGTGCGTATGGATCAAGACATACTTTAAAAAGGCGTTATGTGTAATTCTGTAGAAGTACACAAAGGTGTACTTGTTATTTCAGGTCTGTGAAATCAGTATCTTAACTATGTGAGATGCCTGTGGCCATAACCAAGACATGTTTAGTCAAGTGTCTGCTGAGCACTGCTGGTTGCACAGATGCAGCATTTTAGATTAATGAGCATTATCCTTGCTGCTTCTGAAGTGTCCATACACTATGCTTTGAGAAAGATGAGCTGGGAGACAAATACCAGCATGTTCAGTAGAACTGCTGGCATCTGCTTGGAAACATGTGCATTTCATTTTCAGTTTTAGCCTTCCCAGCTCATGATGCTGCTTCCAAAGGGGACTTGTTAGTGGTTAGAGGACTAGTGAGAAGTGGAGTAGTCAATATTAATGAGCGAGACGATAAAGCATCCACTCTCCTGCACAAAGGTCAGTAAATATGGTCTGTGTTTCAGCTTGTTACTCTTTGTGGCTGATTTATTTACTTTGTTTTTCAAGTGGCTGCTTATCAGATTAATTTAATGAAAAGAAGCATCTCGTTTCTTGAGGGCTTGGAAAGGAAACCCCAAACCTAGTATTTTGTAATATGTGTGGGAGTCACTTTAAAAACAATATAACCAAGCTTAAGTCAAGAAAAAAGAGCTTACAATAGAGAGAAATCAGCATCTAAATGGAAAACTAAGTAGCTCTGACATTTATTTGCTTACTATTTGTATATCAAGACCATGTCAGTTTTGTTGGAATTATTCCTGATTTTCAGTGATGGAGAAAGAACAGATCAGGCCCATGAATTCCAGCTTTAAGTGATAAGCAAGGCTGTATCCTAGCTATAAAAGCTTTTAATTGTCACTTAATTTTATGTAACTAAACAGTTTTAGAGTTTTTTTAAGTCAAGCAAGATGTGGCTTTTAGAAGCATCTGGCTAGCTAAGTATGAGAAGGATCTGTATTGTGGCCTGGGCCTTTACTGAACACATCAGTACTGTGGGGATAAGTTGTAAAAACCACAACAAAGTCTTTTGGTAGGATGCTGTGAAGAAATGTAAGCTTCTGATCGACACTGACATGTAGTAGACTGCTAGCATTACAGAAAAATATGGTCCTTTTGTGTTTGGGGGTTTCACAGTATTGTCTGAAAGAAGAACCAAAAGATGAAAGAAAGAGGGAGGCATTTTTATAGTATGCTTTAAACACATTTCCTACAATTCTTTTTTACTAGGTATATGTGGTAGAATTTTTAAAAACATAATTGAAGTTCTCATTTAAAAAGAAATACTGGTATGTAGTGATTTTAAAATCCCACTTTCTTTTCCTGGAATGATATGACCTACAGTTTCATCCCCAGTGTTTACATGCTGATGTTGTAATTTCATTTCCTTATCTCAGTAAGAAAACAAATATAACAAATATCTTAAAGGGGGTGCTGCCAAGAAATGGATTTATTCTTCCTTGAGAAAATCGGTGTACAGTTTCATCTAGACTTGCCAAATACCATCTTCCATAAGAGAGACATTGTTCCTGGCACCACATGGTGGGAGCAGTGGCCATGACAAGTCATATGAGTAGGTTTGTGTTAGGGTGCTGCTGAGAGGTGCTGCCTTGAGTGTCTGCCCCAAGAAATGCTGTATCTTTAGCTCCATCACAAAGCCCTGCTTCTCTCTTCTGAGACAGCAGCACACACCACAGCTGTGTCTGGGACCTGGGAGCCCAAAGCCAGGATGAGGTGACTGTGCTTGGCTGCCAAACTGTGACATACAGGCCTTTCATACTAGGGCAGCAGTTATTTGTGTGTCTTGTGCTTTGTACATGAGACTGGGCAAGTTTAGTTTAGCTTGTGTCCAGCAAGAGCTGCCAGTACATTTCTAGAACTAGAAAGAGTCACCAAACCACACTGCATCTCTTCCCCAAAACTTTGGGTACCCAAGAGATGTCAGTGTCTTGACACACAGGCTCCTCTTGAAATTGTATCTCCCTTGTGGTGTCCTAGTGAACCCAATCTCTGACCTGTCAAATAATGGCAAGAGGAGCACATTTTAGGTTTGAAACACTTCAGTTGTAAGAATTGACCCATGTATGCCTTCCTTCCCTTAGCTGCTGAACGGGGGCATATCCATTGCTTACAGTGGTTGCTTGAAATGGGAGCTGACTGTGACATTACAAATGATGCTGGAGAGACTCCAGAGGATGTAGCCAAGAGGTAGCAGTACATATCCTGTAGCTCTGACACTTATTTACTTACTATTTGTGTATCAATATCATGTCAGCTTTGTTGGAATTATTCCTGATTTTCAGTGATGGAGAAAGAACAGATCAGGCCCATGAATTTCAGTTCTGAGTGATAAGCAAGGCTGTATTGTACCTGTAATATTGTAGCTATAAAAGGTTTTCATTTTCACTCATTTTAATTTTCTTTTTAGTGAGGTCAGACACAAAAGAGGAAAACTATCTCATTTGCAAGGGGATAGTTGAGAGCCCATATGCTCACAAAGTAAATGAGAAGTAGCAGAGGCCAGCTGAAGTTTTGCATTAATAAAAACAATGCAGATTCTGATGAGATTCAATTAAAAATTCCTGCAAAAGGAAGAAATGCCTCTGATATAGGAGCCGTTGCCATAAGATTCCATCGAGGCAGAGCTCATGCCATAAGAATACTACAAAAATTAGATAGATAATTGTAGTGTGTGTAAAGTGCTTCCTTTAGTCCTGAAAGTCTCTGATAAATGGGAACATAGACAGTTTTAGAGAGTTTCTACCATACGTATTTCTCCATATTTTAACTGTTCTCTGTGCAGACTTGGCCATCTGGCAGCTGTGGAACTTTTGACACCAAGAACTGCAAACAATAACTCGAGTGATGAAGAACTGGATGCAAAAAACATAAAGTTTTTTGAAACACATGGTGTGGAAGGGAGTACAGATAGCAAAGAAGATATAACCCTGGATGAAGCAGAGAAAAGGAATGCACGCAGTAAGCACTGTATTTCCATCATTCTTTGTTTGCAAAAGTTGTTGTCAAGACGTTATAGTCCTAACTAGGACAGTTCCTGCCAACTGCTCTGATCTTTTTATTGTACAGTGAGATGGTTGACAGGATATCTGTAATACTGAGCATTGAAACAGAATGTGGAATATTAGAAAGCAAGCAGAAGGCAATCAGATAATAATTGTTGCAACATTTTAATCCATGTTGGTGCAACAGTGTTGGACTGCTATTTGTTTTTGACATCTGCTTGCTGTGTGGGTGTCAGGTGTAGCTCAGTGTTTGCTGAGCAGTGTGATTTTTGCTCTTGTGTTTGTGAGACTATTTTCCAGACTATGGGATTCCAGCATGACTGTCTTATTGCATTTTACCTACCTGGAGAACTCTGTCTTACAGTAAGGGCCTACCACAAGATTAAAGAACTCCAGCGACTTCTAGAAATTGCCTACAGCAACTACAGACAGCTGGGGGGAGTAACTGAAGAGGAGAGGAAGATGAAAAAAGAAGAAAGGAAAATTGAGAAGTAAGGTCATTCTGCCCTGCTAATGTTTAATTCTGTGGGGCCCATTTTAAATCCTCCTTTAAAGCTGATTTACACTCAAATTTGCTTTGGCCATTCTCCACTTACCAACTTCAACCAGGCCAAAAGAAATGAACTGCAGCGATTTGTCTGGCCATTTCTGAACTTGTACCACCAGGATCAGCCCCACAACACAAGTGCTTGATAGGTCCATGATTCTTGTGCAAGATCATCTGTTTGGTCTTCAGGTTTTCCTGCAGATATGTGCAGTAGGTCTGATAGGTTCTGGCTGTTTTTTTTCCGCTGAGGATGCCAAAGACATGTATGCCCTTCTGGAAATCTGAAAATAAGCAATAGTCTTAGTATGGCTTAGATGGAAGTGCATATACAGCAGAGATTATTCAATGATCTGCTAACATTTCTGTTCATTGGAAATATATTTCTGTGCTCGAGAAAGGATTAGCTTGTATCCAGACAACAGGAAAAAATTATCAGCAAACCTTGCATGTGAAGCATTGTTCATGATACCTAATTCTCAGTGCCTCCATTAAATCAAATGGTTCTGTTAGATTGGTCAAGTGATTCGATGGACAGACTATAGCTACATTTTAAAGAAAACCCTATCAAAGATTTAGAGATTTAACAATACTGCAGCCTCCAAAGACAGGCCTGTCTCCACCTCTGCCTGTGAAAGATTTGGCTACTCTCGGTTCTCAGTCTCTGTAGATAACCACCTCTATGATGTGTTTGGGCCAACCCAAACCATTGTCTTTATTTGGTCACTGAGAGGAGACTGTCTGGGGGGCCTATATGCCATCCAGAGGTCAGCAGACTTAGCAGCCTGTGTGGATCTGGAGCAGGTAATAAGTGTCACAGATAGCAGTTGTGTTTGTTTTACAGCCATGTTTGAGCCAGGAAACTGAAGTCAGGATTTCTTTTGGTTTCAGGGCACCCTTTGACTTGGCTTATGCTGAAAGTCCATCTTCCTTAAACTTGATATGTATACAAAAGGTAACAGACACCTCCATCCGAGTTAGTTATTGTGAGCTCCTTTTTCAATGTCTTGGACAGATGTAGGCACTTCCAGGGCATAATTAGACATGTACTTCAGGATGAGATTCATCACTTCTAGAAGTGTCTCTCCTAGTTTTAAAGGAGGAGTGTGACCAGCAATCTGGTTATAATGGTGGAAAAGTCACTGTTGATTAATGACAGACATTAAAGTTCATTTTGGATAGGGCAGCTGCTCAAAAGCTAGCAGTGTCTATTAGAAGGCTCTGCTGGGGCTCTTTAAGGGGTGTTGCTTTCTGTGGCATGTGTGGCTAAACTAGAAAAATTATGAGGCACTCTGAAGGGTTTTTCCCACTTGTGAAGGCTAGAGAGCCCCAAACTATCCTTTTGAAAAGGAAATGGGACTTCTCAGCATACCTGCTTACCCTTCTCAGGGTACCTATCTGTGGATAAACCCCAAGATGCTTGTATCATAGACCAGAAAACCTCATTAATTGATAAACGCTTAATGACAACACCATTTTGCTAGATGTAAAGTAAGGAGTTGCCACTTGGGAGGGCCACTGTAGCACATTGTAAATAGTTCTGCTTTAGTCCAGGTATTTTGGCTGTAAGAGGCCTGGTGTGAACTACTTCACAGTGCTTTAACCAGGGTTCATTGCAGGAAATTGTCACCAGGAGTGTGCCACATGGTTTGGGAGCTGTGCCTCTTTAACTGGAAGCATGGAAGAGTCGGGTGTCCCCTGAGCACTGAGCACAGACCATTCTTGCAGTGTCAGTAAGGCTGAATGGTAGCTCAAAGGGCCTGAGTCAGGAATTCTTCACTCTGGGAAACAGGGAAACATTCTAGGTCTTGCTGAGAGCTTTCCTGCTGTGCTGTTTGAATGGACAGGGTAGATATCTTCCTTTTCCTTTTACTGATCTTCCCTCCTTATAGCTGTGATAATTCATCCTGGTACAGGAGAGAGCCAGCTCAACTCCAGACTCTCAGTTTATGTGTCAGTAAACAGTTCCAGGAATCTCAAATAATTTAAGAGCCCTTGAGGGTGTGACCAGTGAGATCTTGTGCAAGTCTGTATAAGGCAGTCATGCAAAGCTGTCATCTGAGTATTCCTCATCCGCGCCTAAGCCAATCAATAGGAAGGGTGTAGAAGCACCCGATGTGAATGAGAAGGCTGCCTCTGACCTTTCCAGAATGCTGCTGGCTTTGTGCTTTTTCCCTGTTTCATAATAACTTCGTTGCTGCTTGGGCACTTGTCCCTTCCGCAGCTGGAGCTTGCCGCGGTCAGAGGCGGCCCGGGCTCGCTGTGCGGGCAGACGGCTCCATCTCGTGGCCCCATCTCGCTGAGCACCGCTGGCAGCAAGGAGGGACAGCAGCTGCTCAGCGCTGTCACCAAGGCTCCGGAGCCTGAGCACAGCTGGCGTGAGGCGTGCTTCGCTGCTTTCTGCGTGACTGACCTGTTCCCTGGCAAAGGCACAGCACCACGTGGAGCAGCCGGGGCAGGTTTGGATGTACTTCATGCTCTGCTTGACTCCTTTGCTTTTGGCAGGGCTGTGCGGGAGCTGGAAGCCCAGCTGGAATATGAGCGAGTCAGGCGAGAGAAGCTGGAGAGCCAGCTGGATGATTACCGTGCTGAGATAAACCAGCTCCGACAGGGCCGGGGGAAGACCCGCGCTGCCTCTGCTGCCTCCGCGGTGAGTGCCACACCAGCTCCCCTGGCCATTGCACAGAAGCTACTCTGCCTGCTGCTTGTGTGTCTTTGTTCCCTCTGTTAGGGGGCACAGTGCTAGGAAATACTAGGGAAAATGTGCTACAGCTTTCTGCTCGGGACACTGAAGTGAGCAGGAGCCCTTGTCTGTCCTTGACAGTGTCTCTGCTGTGAAAGGATATCAGTTTCTTTCTGTACCCTGGCAGAGAAGCACCGCTGTTCTTAATGTTCCCAAAGGAGTGGACTGATCCCGAGTACCTCCATACTCATATCCAGTGACTGGCAGTTCCCCTTGGCTGGGACCTGGTGTCTGAAACTCAAATGGTGCTTCAGGAGCAGCGTCGTCACCACCTAAAGGGCTCTCCAGCCTGCAGAGCTCATGGGTCCGCAGAGAGGGACAAATCCAGTAACAGGGATTTGATCCATGTTACAGTGTCTGGAGTCAGTCAGGCATACTGAATGTGAGTCCAAAATCTCATAGAAAATTCATGGAGAGAATTCAATTTGTTTGGGAAAGGAACACTACATGCAGCACTAGAAGTTCTCAGAGAGAGGTTCTATTTTGAATTAAAAATTACAGTAATTTCATGCCTATAAGGCGCATCTTTTTGACTGAAGTTTTTATCCAAACCCGGAAGTGCACCTTATAGGCTGGTGCACCTTATATATGGACAAAGTTTGGAAATTTGCCAGCCCGGAAGTGCGAGCCGACAGCAGCCCTGAGCCGAGCTGAGCCAAACTCGCCCGACCCCGAGCAGGGCCGGGGCCGCCTCCCGTGGCAGCCCCGGGTTGGGCCGAGGGCTGTGTGGGGCTGGCCTGGGATGGGCTGCTGGGAATGGGGGCTGCGCAGGGCCAGGGGCAGGAGGGAGTGCCGGAGCCTGCGGCATGGGGAAGGCACCTGGGGCTGTGTTTGAAGGCTATGCCGATCTGTGAAAACTGTTTGCAAATTGAGCACATGACAGTATTCTGTTACTGATTCGTTACTTTGTTGCACACAGATTCTCACTTAAAAAAAAAAAAAAAAAGAAAAAAAAAAGTGAACCTTATAGGCCGCTGTGCCTTATATATGGACAAATTCCATGCACTTCCCAGCTACCCGGAAGTGCGCCTTATAAGTGTGAAATTACTGTAAGCTCTTTTTGTATGATAGAGCCATAAGAGGAAGAGAACACCAACACTGCAAGCAGTCAGTAGATGATGATGTTTCCAGTTTTTTACTTCTCACCTGTACAGGCAATAGATGATGGTTCTTCTATTCTTTCAGAGCCTATTTTATTTCCCAGACTGTTTTCCACCTTTTCAGTCAATTGTCTCTGCAGTTCCTTGTGTTTGTTCTTCTTGGTGGAATCTTAGACTGTGAATGCTATGTGCCACAGCTGTATTTCAGAGAGGCCAGCTGCACTTTTTCAAGGATGTTTCTGCTTCTCAGCCTTGTGATTGCCAGACTGGCAAACATTTTCTTTGTCAGTATTTTTCAATAGGCAGGTGGGAGTGTTTTTTGGTTTTTTTTTTTTGGTTTTATTTTGTAATTTTCCCCTTCTAACCAAGCTGCCTTTCTGGCTGAGTGACTGCTACAGCTATGGGACCTTCAAGTCTCACGCTGCTGTGCTGCCATCCCATGCCCTGGGACTGTGCTCTGCCCTCAGCTTCAGTCTGAAAACACACTGTTTTCTGTGCTTACTCCCAGATGTAGATTTTTACACCCTTTCAGTGGTTGCTGTTTAATGGCTGCAGTATTCTTTGTTTCAGGAAGCTGAGACAATGGCCAAGTCTTGCAAAGACAAAAACAAAATAAAGAAGCAGCCAGCCTGCAGCCCAGGAGGAGTGAGACTACGCTGAGGAACGAACCTCAAAGAAGGGGCAGCAAACTGTGGAGGTATAAAAGCAATATTACAGATAATGCAAGGTGTTTGCACAGCCCAGCTCCACAGAAGAGTTGTGGATTTCTACCTTTGACTGAACTGTTTTTAGTTCTCTAGTTCTCTGGCCCAGTAACAGGAAAGTCACAGGCCCTCATAGTTCTGAGGAAAGTATCTCCATCCACTGGTCTATTTTGTACTAGCTTAGGATGGAAAAAGTGCACATTTCCTCCTAGCATATTCCATGTGGAAGTGGAATAGTGGATGAGAGAATTACCTCTCAGCTGCAGAGAGGTGCCAGGCCCCTTGATTTTCATCTTTGGTCACTCCTAAAGAAGGCAGGAAGTGACTCCTTTGTGAGGTGCCAGATGACCTGCAGTAGTTGGTCTGAGTGTAACTCAGGGCTGAAGGGTTTACTACGTTATAGGGCAGCTTGTGGTTAGAAATGGTAACCCTAACCTCTCTCCACACCTAAAATTCCTTTAATGACTACACATATAAAAGTTTTTCTGTCTGCTGTGTACTACTGTGAAATTATTTTCCCTCTGGAACCCTCATTTTGGGACTTAAAAGATAATTACAGTAATTTCATGAATATAAGCTGCACCATTTTCATGGAAGAATCCAGCCTACCCCAGTGGTGTGGCTTATATTCAGGTGCGGCTTATCTATGGACAAATCCTGTGGTCTTCCCAGCTACCCAGAAGTGCGGCTTATATTCCAGTGCAGCTTATAATTGTGAAATTACTGTACTTTAGTGTGTCAGTTCTGATCCGTCCTCTCCTTGGTACCAAAGAAAGCTTAATCTCTGAGAATTTCAAAGATACTGAAAAATAAAAATCCATGGTTTTGTGTGCACCATGGAGAGGCGTGATGAGTTAACTTAAAAACCTTGCATCAAGAGCCTAGTTCAAGCTATGTAAAATAATGATGGTGAGAAGCTGCATCAATGTTGATGCTAAACTTTCATGCAGAAACTCTTAGCCAGACAGCAAATATAAGAAACTAATTTTATTTTCTTGAATGAAGATAAATAATTTAATGCAGAGAATATAAGAATTGGCAGAATACCAGCAAATTCAACTGTAAACAGAATAAAACAACAATAAAAAAAATTGCCACTAGCCAGTACTATAGTCCTTGGCCCACAAAAGGCCTATTCTTACTTCAAAGTTAATCCAGAAAGACTTAAAAAATCATTATTTTACTAAAAGAATCAAACCAAGCATCTGCATTCGTAGTCAACAAGATGGAACTGCTTCAGTTTTGGAAGGCATCCACGATGTTGCAACTCTGCAACAAGAGTTGTCAAGTCCTTGACAGAGTGGTTAGGAGGGTCTGGGTTAGAAGAGTCTGGAGAAGTGGGGAGGAGGATCACTGGCACCACTGAGATTATAAGTATTTCTATATTCAAAGCCAGATACTGTGCCCAGAAAATGTGTGCAGGTTCCTTGGAAATACTCTGCGCTGCTTGAGGGGGAAAGTTAAGAGCACTCATCTGCCCCAGGGCTGTACACAGCTGCTGGGAGTGGAGGCATTTCTCCTTGGAAAGGCAAAGACAGAAAAGTTCTCTCATTCTTTAGATCTCTGGGCTTACAGAAATTGCAGAAGATACTAAAGAAAATAAATCTATAGAGACATTTTGTACATTAGACTTTGCAGTCATGTAAGTCCGTTTTCAAGGGGAAAAAAAAAGGTTTCCTAGTAAAGGCCTGGAGCGTGCTTTTACATATGGGCCAAGTCTCAATGCATCCAAAAAGTGAGGAACAGACTGAAGGCAAAATCCTGAACCTATGTTCAAGATTAATTAATTTACTTGGATCAGACTGCTATGTTGAAGTGTGACATTAGCATCCCCATACTGGGAACTATAATTTGGGAACTGTATTCCCATTTCAAGGGGATATAAAATGTTTAATATTTCAATTTTGAAAGGAGTTAAGAGTGAGAATTTTCCAGAAAAAATCAAATTTAATTCCTAAAGATATTAAGAAACTTTCTGGTATAGCATAAGAAATATTCTGAAATAAATACAGGAAGCAATGAAATATTACTATTTGGCTACTTCCCCACAATTATTTTGCTCTTTAGTGTTTCATATTCAGAAAACATTTTTATTATACAGGAAGGATATCAAAACAAAAAGGTGCCAAGGTTATCTGCAGCACAAGTATGATTGTCAGAGTGGTGTTGCCTGGTTGGCCTTTTCTGTCTGTATTTCGTGCAGTCATTCCATGTAGATCTATTTCCAGAACCTGTAAAATCCCAGTGCTATTGCTAGGCAAGTGAACACTGAAGCTGTTAAAAAAAAAAAACAAGGAAAGGAGATAATTAGCTGAATGCTGTTGTACCACTTTATCCATAGAGGAAATTAGCTGCAAAGAGATGGAAGAATGTGACAACTCTAGAGCAGAGTCTCCTAAACCTCCTGGATTGCCACAGGTGCGACAGAACAATTCCAGAAGCCAATGGCTGGCCTCAGATGCTGTACCCTGCACAGCTGCAGTGCTGAGATGGGGGACCCAGTGCAGCAGCCTGAGGAGTCACGTTTTCAGGGACACATCCCAGCAGCTGTGCTGGATATCTCAGAGCACCATAGGCTACAGGGGCTTTCACTACTGTCACCCAGCCACTGCAAACTGCACTACAGGAGAGCTGGCTGCACCAGGGCTCACATTAGACATTGCAGATTTCTCATGCAACCAAAATAACAATGAATTTGAAAATAAGCTAACACAGCAGCACTCCTGAAGCCTGATGAATTGTCCTTTGCATTTGTTATGCTGCTATTTCAATTAGTGTTAGAATAAAATTGATTACATTTTCCTTTGAACTTATTCTCACTTCCAAATACAATGCATTATTCTTTTTTTATCCAGCTCCTACACAATAAAAACTTCACTGGTTATGTATGTATTGAGAAGACTAATCTCAAATCAGACTGAAATTTGTTCTGCTTAGCAGGGGAAAGTGCTGCCACACTGAAATTTTGTGTGGAGACTCAACGGAAGGCAGAACTGGTCACTCTCAGACCAGTCCTGAATGATAGCAAACTTTCAGACTAATGTAAATGACCTCAGCAAAACCTCTGTAGCAACTCCATCACACATCAATGGCTGCTGCAGCAAGCAGGGGTACTGTCAAACTGGGTAAGGTATTTAGGCTTTTAAATTTTTTTAAACCATGTCCATATTTGTCCTAATCCCAGTTCTGGGCACAAACGTAGTCCTACTGTGGCGTGCCTCCACCTCTTCTGTGTTCTCTGTCACATTTCTTCCAGCTGGCGCGGGGTGGGAGATCTCCACCAAAGCCATATTATGTCTCTTTTAGCATGTACAGTAATTTCATGCCTATAAAGGCGCACCCTTTTGACTAAAATTTTGATCAAAACCCGGAAGTGTGCCTTATAGTCGGTGCACCTTATATATGGACAAAGTTCAGAAATTTGCCAACCTGGAAGTGCGAGCTGCAGCAGCCGCGCGAGGAGAGCTGGCAGTGGATCCTCGCTGCAAAAAAAAGGTGTGCCTTATACGCTGGTGCGCCTTATATGTGGACAAAGTTTGGAAATTTGCCGACAACCCGGAAGTGCGCCTTATAGTCCGGTGCTCCTTATAGTCGTGAAATTACTGTACTCTTGAAAAGAATTTTATACATCCACAATCCAGCACCTGCACTTACCTCCTTGCCTATCACATACCTGCCAAATAGCGAATGGTATCTAGTTTATTGGATTCCATCAGCGTTTTTAAGGAAGCTATTTCAGTGTCAATCTTATTACTGATTTCTGAGATAATGCTGTTGGTATTTGCATCCTGAAATATAAAAAGATAGCGTATATTTGACAATGGTCTCTAGTCCCTTCAACTTTCCAAAGCTGAACTAAAATACTGTGCTACCAGAAACAAGAAAATTTCCAGCTGATCTCTGCTGAGAGACTTTAGAAGACAGAGAACATTGCTTTATACAGTCCAGGAAGATGGCTGAAGGGATAGAGACATAAAAAGAGAAAACTTGAATGATCACAGACTGGCTTGGGTTGGAAGGGACTTTAAGGACCATCTAGTTCCAGCCCCCCAGCCAGGGCAGGGACACCTTTCAGTAGACCAGGTTACTCAGAGCCCCTTCCAGTCTGGCCTTGAACAGCTGTGGATGGGGATGGATGGGGACCTCTCTGAGCAACGCGTGCCAGTATCTCACCACCCTCAAGACAGACTTTTGTCTGCTGTGCCAGTATCTCCTAAAGGATACTCCACACCACACAGAAGAGTATTCCTGCATTTTTGAAAAACAAAGGTTTAAGCATTCACAAGGCATATCACAAAAATGGAAGATATGTTCAAGGCTCTTCAGCCTCTTAGACTTTGCTGTCCTCCAGCAGCTTTGAGGACTTCTAGCCCTTGAATTGCTTGGGTTGTAGGCACCTGCACCATCCCTGTGGAACAGCTCATCAGTTAACACCGGGAAAAGGACAGCATGATAGCTCACATCCCAACTGTGCCAATCTGCGAGTACTTGGGAAGCGAGGGACAAGGCTTGTGTGCCTCGCTCTGCTGACTGGAGTTCAGTGTGAATCCCACAGGCAAGAAACACCTACAACAGCCCTCAGTGACAGAGCCTGGCTTTTTGCTTTGCTATACCCATAAATGTATTAGCTTTCACCGAAGTCTGGGGTTTACATAACATGCAGTGCATAACTATATTGTGCTTTGTTCAATACTTACTTTCTTATGAAACTCTGTAGTTGCTTCCATCAGTTTCCTCTCCTGATCTGTAAACTGTGGGTAGAAGATAAATCACAACTGTAGCAACAGAAGCACAACATAGAGCTAATAAGGGCTTCTTCACAGAGCAACTTACCATATCTGTCACCCTGCTTCTTTCCAGGTTTATGTCTAGCTTGCTGTCAGCTCGGATTTTACCGGTTTCAATCTTTAAAACAAATTAAGATTATAAAAATAGCTATTTATTCTCCCCAATGGGAGACTGTAGGTACTTGCTGTTTACTTACCATTAGCTGCTGTTTAACTTGATCTAATTGAATTTTCATTTTCTAAGTGCAGAGGAGGAAAAAAAGAAAAGGTTTTTACAAATTCAGGAAACGTAACCAAATTAATTACTGATGTTAAGTGCTATCACTGCATTCATGCAATTATTCTTCCCCCATTTTTCCTCCCAATGGGGGAATTTGTTCTTGATTAAATATCCTAACTAATGTGTTTGGATGTACAGGCATATATAATCTGCTGGGAATTTTGTTCAAAATAAAGGAATTATTTTCTAACAATGATGA